>VBSM01002217.1:9153543-9166546 GCA_008086735.1 Cheirogaleus medius
AAAAAAAAAAAAAAAAATGAAAGAACAGAAATTATACAACATCTGCTCTCAGATCACAGTGGAATTCCTCAAAAGACACATTCAGCTAAAACTCACTTAAGGAAAAACAGACAATGTGAATAGGCCTATCATCTATTAAAGAGTTTGAATCACTAATTAATAACCTTCTAAAACAGATGGTGCCAGGTCCAGAAAGGTTCACTAGTGAATTCTACCAAACATTTAAGAAAGAAATTATACCACTTCTCTATAATTTCTTCCAGAAAATAGAAACAGAGAAAATACTTCCTAACTTGTTCTATGAGGCCAGCATTACTGCAGTACCAAAACCAGATAAAGACATTACAAGAAAGGAAAACTATAGACCATTCTCTCTCATGAATATAGATGCAAAAGTTCTAAACAAAATATTAGCAAATCGAATCCAATAATATATAAAAAGAATTATACATCATGACCAAGTGTGATTTATCCCAGCTGTGCAAGGCTGATTCAACACTCAAAAATCAATTAATGTAATCCATCACATGAACAGGCTAAAGAAGAAAAATCATATGATCATTATCAATAGGTACAGAAAAAGCATTTGACAAAATCTAACATCCACTCATGACAAAAACTCTCAGCAAAGCAAGAATAAAGAGAGGCTTCCTGAATGTGATTAAGAACCTTTACAAAAAACCTACAACTAACATCACACTTAATGGTGAGAAATTAGATACTTCCCCCTAGGATCAGGAACGAGACAAGGATGTCCTCTCCTCTCGCCACTATTATTAACACCATACTCTTTTTTTTTTTGAGACAGAGTCTCACTTTGTTGCCCAGACTAGAGTGAGTGCTGTGGCATCAGCCTAGCTCACAGCAACCTCAATCTCCTGGGCTCAAGCGATCCTACTGCCTCAGCCTCCCAAGTAGCTGGGACTACAGGCATGCACCACCATGCCTAGCTAATTTTAATTTTTTCTGTATATATTTTTTGTTGGTCAATTAATTTCTTTCTATTTTTAGTAGAGACAGGGTCTCGCTCAGGCTGGTTTCGAACTCCTGACCTTGAGCGATCCTCCCGCCTCGGCCTCCCAGAGTGCTAGGATTACAGGCATGAGCCACCACGCCCGGCCAACACCATACTCTTAACTAATGCAATGGGACAAGGGAAGGAAATAAAAGGTACACAGATTTGGAAGGAAGAAAGAAAACTGTCTTCGTTCACAGATGACCTCCCTGACTGGGGAACCAAGCAGGGATGTGACTCTGAAGATCTCCGAATCCAAGCAAGGAAAACATGGTGACGTGAGTCTGTCTACCTACTACTGCACAACGCAGCCTTCTCACTAGATAGAGAAGGAAACAGAGAAGAGTAACTGGCTGGGTACATTCAGGGCACACTGGCAAATATGAGTTTAGCCTGGGCTTAGTCAGATGGGCAACCTAAACTGCAGATCCCCAAAACTATCGGTGTGTGCTGGGCAGCTCCACAGAGAAACATACACTTATTCTGAAAAGTTTTCTATTTCATCATTTTATAAGGTTGACATGGAAGGGGGCAAGTAGTAAAACAGAAGTTTATATTGGTTTCCCCATTCTCTACAGGGCTGGGATTCCCCTTCTGACAATTACAACAGTTTCAGAATAAATAAGCAGCACATCTAACTGCTGGCTCACACTTAGCTTGTCGCCAATGAACATTCTGCGATGTTTCCTCAGATCTGCTGTTAGGTGAGGCCTTTCCATCCTCTTCTTATCTACTCACGTAAACCAAATGCAGACGCTTGCTTAAAATTTCATCTATTCTCACACTTCCTGATTTCAAAACTTACTACAAAGTCAGAATAATTTTAAAAGTGTGGTATTGGTATAAAGACAGACATATAGACCAATGGAATAAAACAGAGAGCCCAAGAATAAACCCTCACATATATGGTCAGATTATTTTCAACAAGGGTACCAAGCTCATTAAATGGGGAAAGGATGGTCTTTTCAACAAGTGGTACTGGGAAAACTGGATAACCACAGGCAAAAGAATGGAGTTTGGATCTTTAATAATATATACAAAGATTAACTCAAAATAGGACAAAGACTTAAATGTGAGACCTAAAACTATAAAACTCTTTTAGAAGAAAACATAGGACAAAAGCTTCATGACACTGGGTTTAGCAAGGATTTAGCAAGGATTTCCTGGATATGACACCAAAATCATAGGCAACAAAAGAAAAATCAATAAATTAGACTTTACCAAAATTAAAAACTTTTGTGCTTCAAAAGATACTATCAACAGAGTGAAAAAACAACCCGCAGAATGGGAAAAAATATTTCTGATCATATATCTGACAAGGGATTAATACCCAGACTATATAAAGAACCCTTATAACTCAACAACAAAAAACCCAAACAACCCGATTCAAAAATGGGCAAATGACTTGAATAGACATTTCTCCAAAGAAGATACACAGATGGCCAATAAGCACATGAAAAGATTCTCAGTATCACTAGTTATTAAGGAAATGCAAATCAAAACCACAATGAGATACCATATCACACCCACTAGGATGGCTATTTAAAAAAGGGAAAATAACAAGTGTTGACAAGGATATGAAGAAACTGGAAGCCTTGTGCATTGTTGATGGGAATGTAAAATGGTGCAGCCACTGTGGAAAACAGTATGGTGGTTCCTCACAAAAATTAAAACACAAAATTAGCATATAATACAGCAATTCCACTTCTGGGTGTATATACAAAAGAAATGAAAGCAAGGACTTGAAAAGAAAGATATTTGTATATTCATGTTTATAGCAGCATAATTCACAATCAACAAAAGGTAGAAATAATCCAAATATTCATCAAAACATAAATGGATAAACAAAATGTGGTTTATACATACAATGGAATATTATTCAGCCTTAAAAAGGGAGGAAATTCTGACACATGCTACAACAAGGAAGAAACTTGAGGACATTGTGCTAACTGAAATAAGCCAGTCACAAGGACAAATAATATATGACTCCACCTATACCTAGAGTAGTCAAATCACAGAGATAGAAAGCAGAGAAGTGGTTTTCAGGGGCTGGGGGAGGGGGAATGGGGAGTCATTGTTTAATGGGTACAGAGTTTCGGTTTGGGCTTATAAAAAAAGGTTCTGGACATGGATGGTATTCATGATCATACAACAATGTGAATTTACTGACTATTACTAACCTGTAGACCTGAAAATGGTCAAGATGATAAATTTTATGTTATATACATTTTACCACAATAACAAATAATTCATCTTACTAGCTTTATTTAATAATTTCATTTGCTATCCCTCCTAGCTTTGTATCATTCAAAAATATTTTGTTTTCAGACAAATGAGTAATAAAAAATATTGACTAAGATGGGGTCATATGTCAAATGCTTTGCTGAAACAAAAGGACTCTGTTATGATGTCTACAGAATTGTACAGGAATTGTCCTCAGTCTCCTCAAGGTTGGGTACACAATGTTACACCACCTTTTCTTTAGTGTTATTGAAAATCTGACCACAGTGCTTCAAATTCAGGCTCACAGATCTCCAAAGAGGATTCTATTTTCTTCATGTGGAGATGAGCCCTCACTCAGTTGAGATTTGATTTTTTTCCCTGTAAAATATTTATATGAATAAAACAACTTTTATCAATAAAGAAAAATTACAGTTCTAATCCTTGTCAAAATTCTGGATGGGGCCAAGTGCGTCTCCTGGACAGCTCTCAAGTTGGCCTCCTTGTCTGCCCTGGGTGAACACGCTCGGTCCCCTGGTGTCCCCTGGCCAACACTGAGTGCCGCCCACAGCAAAGCCATGGCCAGCCCACACCCACTGTGGGCTGCCCTGATGAAGTAGCCACAGCAAGTCACAGCTAAAAGAGAGACAACTGCGATGAAATGGTGACAGAACAACGGGACATTTGACCAGTTGGTCATCAGCTCAATTAGCTCTGGTATCAGTGAGACAGAAGATGATCTGGCCGAGCGGCCTCTCGTGCACACCTCACCTGACGGTGCCACCCATCCAGCCCACCCCCGTGGAGCGCTGCAGCCCACGCCCTCCCTGCTGGGGGTGTCGCCTCATCATTAGGCATCTTGTTTGGAGGGTTGGGTGGGGGAGGAGGCTCTAAACAGAAACTTCTTCTAAAAATAATTTTTGACAAGTTGCAATAGAAGTCCGTGTTTATACTGGTCCCAAATCAGCCTCCCCATAACTTCCATTTATTGGCCTTGGTTGAAATTTTCTCATGGTGGAGTCTGGGCCCTGAGAGGGAAGGAACAGACCTCAGAGACCTGTGATGGGGCTATCTGGGTACATACCCTTGAGAACCTCAGTCCTCAAATTCTTCTGAACAATCTGGGCCTACAGAAGTGGCCTATCCTCCCCTGTTGGAAGACAGAAGACCTCCATCCTGCCCCCCACCCCTCTTGCTCAAAAATGACACACAGGCTTCAAATGAGACGGGCATCTCACACAGTAATATTTGCTTTCCTCAGAGTCTGTCCTGTCTGCCCTCCTGGCTATAAGGCCCACTGCAGGACTGCCTAACTACTGCAGGGGCTGGGAGTGTGCCTGGGAGAGGATCCCAGGGTGCTGGGTCCAGGAAGATGGACGACTGGGCTGGATAAGACTTTGTCTTTACTGGGGCATGCTCCATGGTGCAGCATCTAGCATCCCGAAAAAAGGGCCCAGAGACCATTCTAACATGCTGATGGTCGGCTTAGATGTTCAGCAAAAGTGATGGCTCGTATTAGACAAAGGAGAGATTGCAGCACCGCTGCAGCCAACTGTGGGTAGAGGTATCAAACGGCTCAGGGGAGTGGGCATACTGGAACGGATCAGCAGAACAAAAGGAAAACCCACCAGTGGCCCACATCCCAGGGGAGGACCCGAATGGCACCCCACCTACCATGCACTAATGAAGACACAGAGGGGGGATGGGTATCACCAAGCTCCTCTGTGCTGGTCAGCTCCCACGGGAAGCTGACTGCTGGCCGTGCTGGTACAGAACTGGGGCCCCCAGGAGCAAGGGGGTAATAGGACCCTGGAAGAGCAGAAGCCAGGGAACAGCACTGCCCCACCTGGCGCAGGGGTGGGTGCGGTCCTGTGACAGGCAGCAAGGTCCACACACAGCGGTGGGAGCCTGGGATCTCCAGAGATGACTCAGGATAGATGGGAGCCAACAAGGGCACTGCTCAGTGTGTATAAACAAGACCGAAATCGAATATGCAGAAGGCCAAGGTCAGCTTCTGCAATGGAAAGTATCAATCCTTGCCTCAGTTTGCAGTCCTGAAGCAACTCTTAGAACCAGAAACACCAACTGAAGCAGAGGCCAAGCCTGCATGCGAACAGACCTGCCACACCGAAGTGAGCGCATACCACAGTGTTTCCCCAGCTCTTCCAGAAGAGACTTCATTTACCTGGGCAAAAGTATCTTGGGAACTAAAAGTCTTTGAAGATTTTTGGGATAGAGGGTCTGAGATGACACTGATAGGTAGGGACCCAAATTGCCAATAAGGGCCTCTGTAGAGCAGGAACATAAAGGACTCAGCTAATACACGGAGCCCAGGGCCAGGTCTACCTCAAAGTGTGTCCGTCAGGTCAAGAATCAACTGGTGGTCACCTGCCTACTTCCTGAATATACAGACATAATATGTACTAGGAACAAATGTATTGTAGTTTGCAGACTCCTCACATTGGTCCTTCGACCTGTAGAATAAGAGGTATTGAAGTATTATATATATATATACACATACACATATATATCTATATATATGTTTCTATTTTATCTATATATAAATAGAAAAGGCTATTTGGAAGCCACTGAAACTGATCCCAGCTACCCACCCCTAGCCAAAGCAGTAAATCAAAAACAATATCATTTCCCAGTGGAAAAGCAGAGATCAGTGCTGCTCTCAAAGACTTAAATGATGCAGAGAGGGTGGTCCCCATCGCAGGCCCTGCCTGGTTCGTGCAGAAACTGGGTGGATCACGGCCAATGACAGTGGACTGCTACAAACTAAACTAAACAGAATCTTTATTCGAATTGATAAACACACTCTTGGGTACAGGATTTGTGGCCACTGCCACCATAAATGCTTCTTTCCCAAACCTATCAGGAACCACTCACATCCACATGGGAACGGACAACACTGCGCATTCACATTCAAGTCCTGCTCTTGCCCCAGGACTGTGCTGAGAGTGTCAGCAGCAGGAACAGGTAGCCCAGGCCCACACCCGCGCAGCAAACTGTGCTGCAGCCTCTCCCTTAGCTTACACCTTCGGCCTCAGAAAGGGTTCCTAATACACAGCCGACAAAGGGGAGAGCCCAAGTTTGGTTCACGTACTTGGGGACAAGCCATTGCATGACAGCCCTTCATGACAACAGACCTGCCAGCAGGATACCAATTCTGTGGCCCTGATAAGGCATCATCCCTAGAGGAGACCAACCAGCTACACCGTAGCCAATGGAATACGTCGGGACTCCCTTGAATGTGCAATAGGATACATTTTTTCCTGGTGAGGATTGGCAGGTGCTCCAGTTTGCCTCTCCTGCCTGCAGCATCTGCCAGCCCACTCTCCAAGGGCTCATGCAATGTCTGATTTCTGATGTCTAAAGTGGGATGGCACATAACATCACCTTGAGTCAAGAGACTCACTCATGCTAAAGGAGGTACAGCAAGAGGCACATGACAATGGAATTCAATGGTTCTATAAAATACCTGACTGTACCAGAGCTGCCAGCTTAGACGGAGTTGTGGAATGGCTTCTGGAAGGCACAGCTACAGGACCAGCTGGGAGATGACACCCTGAAAGGATGCCCCCTTTCCTTCAGGGTGCAGTATACATCTAAACCAATAGTCATTGTGTGGTGCTGGGCCCCCAGGGGGTAGAATGTGGCCTCAGGACCACTGAAGTATCAGGGGCTGCAGTTCTAGAACGCTTTCCAGAAATTATGACCAAATGACTTTGGAGAAGCTGAGTCTAGATGGCATGAATTTAAAGTGAGAAACATGGACTGGGAAGCACAGGGCAGAGTGTGTTCCACTCAGACCCCTCAACCAGCCGCTCTGAGTGTGGGCAGATAAACCCCCAGCTGCTTCCATGTTCACAGAGTTGCCACGTTCCAGGCTTTAGAGCATTGCCAGGTTGGAAATAACCCCTGAGCCTGCAATTCTTGTGCATCTCCTCCCTCTGCCCTGCCCTGCCTCCTTCACTCTTTCTCCCAAGACGCCCTTAAGAGATCAGTAGAACACTATCTCCAGTTTTAAGCTCTGCTGCTAGAGAACCAACCCGAGACAACTACAAACAAAAAGACAAATCACAAACTTGGAAAAAACATGAGCAACTAACTTCACAGCAAAGGGCTAACTTACCTGACATACTGAGAGCTACTGCACACACATTAAGAAAAGAAGCAACAACCCAGTAGAAAAAACGGGCAATGGAGCCAGGTGCGGTGGCTCACACCTATAAGCCTAGCACTCTGAAAAGTCAAGCTGGGAAGATCGCTTGAGGTCAGGAGCTCAAGACCAGCCTGAGCAAGTGAAAGACCCCATCTCTACAAAAAACAGAATAGCCAGGCATGGTGGTGCACACCTGTAGTCCCAGCTAATTGAGAGGCTGAGGCAGGAGGGTTGCTTGAGCCCAGGAGTTTCAGGTTGCTTTGATTTGTGATAACACCACTGCACTCTACTCTACCAGGGTGAAAGAATAAGACAGACCCTATCCCAAAAAAGGCAATGGATCTGGAAAGACAATTTGAAAGATAGCCAACTCTTGACCATTGAAAAGATACTCAACATCACTTACGCAGCAGTCCCCAACCTTTCTGGCACCAGGGACTGGTTTCATGGAAGACAATTTTTCCATGGATGGCTGGGCGGGGGGAGCAGGTAGAGTTCAGGCAGTGACATGAGCAATGGGGAGCGGCTGTAAATACAGATGAAGCTTCACTCTCTCGCCTGCCCACCGCCACTCACCTCCCACTGTGCACTCCCCCTACCCGTTCCTGGTTTCATGGAAGACAATTTTTGCACGAACACGGGGATGGAGGGATGGGGGGCAGGCAGAGCTCTACAGCCCAGTCCCTAACAGGCCACAGGGGTTGGGGACTGCAGCTTATAAGTACAAACTGTAATGAGAAAACATTTTAGGACTATCAGATTGGCAAACATCAAAAAGTTTGAATACACACTGTGCTGTTCCTCAGAGTGCAGATAAACAAGTACAGTTGTCTCTCAGTATCTTTGGGGGATTGGTTCCAGGATCCCCCCAAGGATACCAAAAAGTGCAGATGATCTCAAGTCCCTTATGTACAATGGCATAGTATTTACATATAACCTACACTCATCATCCCTTGTAACAGTCATGTGTCACTTAACAGGGATACATTCAGAGAAAAGCATCCTTAGGCAATTTAGTGCACTTACACAAACCTACATGGTACAACCTACTGTACACCTAGGCTGTATGGTACAGCCTCGTGCTCCTAGGCTACAAACCTGCACAGCATGTTACCGTACTGAATACTGTAGGCAACTGTAACATGATGGTAACTGGCGTGTCTAAACATGGAAAAGGTCATGTGTTGTGCTACGGCATTACAAAGGCTTCATTACTAGGGGACTGGAATTTTTCAGCTCTATTATAATCTTATGGAACCACCACCATACATGCAGTCTTGTCATTGACTGCAACATCTTATGTGCCACATGAATGTACTTTAAATCATTTCTAGATTACTTATAATACCTAACACAATGTAAATATTATATAAATAGTTGTTATACTGTATTTTTAAATTTGTATTGTTATTGTTGTATTGTTATTTTTTATTGGTTTTATTTTTCCTGAATATTTTCAATCCATGGTTGGTTCAGTCCACACATGCAGAACCTGCAGAGATGGAAGGTCGATTGCACTCTCAGAGACTACTAATGGTACGCATTGGTTTAAATCCTCTAAGAAGAGCGATTTGGAAATGTCCATCAAATTAAAAAGTAACCTAGCCTTACAGGACCCAGAAATTCCACTTCTGTAATTTATCCTATAGGTATAATAAAACATGTATTACACTTGAAAACAAATTAAATAGGTATTAATAGGTCACTGGTTAAATAAAACATGGTATAGCTATGCAATGGAATACTATGCAGCCATTAAAATGGACGAGGCAGCTTTATATTTCCTAATGTAAACACTCTCTGGGATAAATCAGGATATATTGTTGAGTGTAAAATGCGAGGGACAAACAGTGAAATCATTTGAGAAACAAATGCACACGTATGCTTGCACATGGATAGACTATCTGTGTAAGCTCACACAAGAAATTGGTGTCAGCAATTCCCTCCATAGAGCTCATGACTTCCTTTTACCAAGAATCCCTCTGTACCATTTGAATTTTGTACCATGTACATAAATTAATTATTCAACTAAATTATTTTTAAATAATAAGTCTAACCAAGAAGGTTCTTGTGATTCATAACCCATTGCCTCTTCCAGGATTGAAACCATGCAGTGAGCCGGGTGTGAGTCCACTCACGGTGGGCAGCCACCCGCGGGCCCGCAGCGAGCCCTGAGCTGCACAGCTCTGCTGGCACAAACGTCAGCGTGCGACGGCAAATACAGGAAGAATGCTTCTACTGCATGAAGGTTTTGTGAGGATTAAATAAGAAAAATGTATTCAAAATGCTAAACAGTGCCGGGCGTGGTGGCTCGCGCCTGTAATCCTAGCTCTCTGGGAGGCCGAGGCAGGCGGATCGCTCAAGCTCAGGAGTTCGAGACCAGCCTGAGCAAGAGCGAGACCCTGTCTCTACTATAAATAGAAATAAATTAATTGGCCAGCTAAAATATATATAGAAAAAATTAGCCGGGCATGGTGGCACATGCCTGTAGTCCCAGCTACTCGGGAGGCTGAGGCAGAAGGATCACTCAAGCCCAGGAGTTGGAGGTTGCTGTGAGCTAGGCTGACGCCACGGCACTCTAGCCAGGGCAACAGAGTGAGACTCTGTCTCCAAAAAAAAAAAAAAAACCAAAATGCTAAACAGTGCCGCTGCACAGAGTAAGCATTCCAAAAATAGAAGCTACTATTAAGTTCTTCTCAATTTTATTAATGTTCACTCTAAATGCAAAATGTTTTACATAAAGAACCACACTGGAGTATGTGGGACTAAATGTTTCCTCATCACTGGTGGATTCTGTTGTTGCCGTCACTGCTTTTATTTTATCAAAGTAATAAATGTACAAATAAATGTAAAAAGGTGAACGGTCCAAAAAATTCTGTAACAATCTCCTGTGCCAACAGGGACAAGCCTATAAACCACGTCTGAGAGGCAGCCGTGCTTGAGTCTTCTGTTTCTTCTGGCGTCTAGGGTCATTTTTCTAAATAATGGGTTTATATTGCTATTGCTTGATTTATCAATTTAAGACTTGCATTTATTGACTATCTAATGACTTCCAATTATATCACCACTCCCACTTCCCCTTCCTTTTTTCTTACTATTGAGATAACTTTTTATTTAATGATTACTTAGTGCTTAAATCATTTTTTTATCTATATCCTATTGCACTGATGTGCCACGTAGTAGTGAAATTATAATTTTGTTCATACACAATCTTTTCTTTCTTTATAATTAGACTTCTTTTATTCTAAGATAATTGTAAATTCACATGCTATTGTAAGACATAATACAGGGAGATCCATTACACCTTTTACCCTAATACCCCCAAAGGGAACGTCTTATAGAGCTGTAGAGCATCACACCAGGACACGGACAGTGACATAGTCAAGACTCAGAATGTTCATCACAAGGATCCCTCCCATTGCCCTTACACGGGACACCCACTTTCCCCCAACCCCAGCACACCCCAATCTGTTCTCCATTTCAGTAACTGTGCCATTTCAAGGCTATTATATAAAGGGAATCATACAGAATGGAACCTTTTGGAATGGCTTTGTCACTCGGCATAATTCTCTGGAGATCCACACAGGTTACTGTGTGTGTCAGTAGTTTGCTCCTTTTCGTTACTGAGTAGTCTTCCATGGTACAAACGGACCTCATTTTGTTTAACCCTTTGCCCACTGAAGGACGATTATTGGGGTTGTTCCCAGTTTGGGGCTATTATGGATAAAACTGCTTTGAATATTCATACACAGGTTTTCATGTGAACATAAATTTTCATTTCCCTGGGATAAATGCCTAGGAGCACAATTGCCAACTTGTCTGATATTAATAGTTGGATGTTGAGTTTTAATGAAAACTGCCAAACTGTTTTCCAGTGACGGTACCATTTACATTCTCACCAGCAAAAGTGTGAAGGGTCCAGTTCCTCCACATCCTCGCCAGCATTTCGTATTCTATTTTTTTATTTTAGCCTGTTAGGTGTGTGGCGACAGCTCATTGGTCTTAATCTACATTTCCCTGATGGCCAATGATGCTGAACTTTTCATGTGCTTTTTGCCACCTGCATATCCTCTTCAATGAAATGTCTCATCCTGTCTTTTGCCCATGTTCTAACTGGATTGTTTGCTTTTTTATGGTTGAGTTTTGAGAGTTCTTTACACATTCTAGATACTAGCCCTTTGTCAGATATGTGGTTTACAAATATTTTCTCTCAGTCTGTACCTTACTTTTCATCCTCTTTTGCAGAGCAAAAGTTTTACATTTTGATGAAGTTCAGGTAGTTTATCAGTTTTTCCTTTTATGGATTGTGCTTTTAGTGTCATGTCTAAGAACCCTTTGCCTAGCCCTCCATCGTGAAGATTTTCCAGTTGTTGTTTTTCCCTTGAAGTGTTATACTTTTACATTTAAGCCCCTGATCCATTTTGAGTTAATTTTTGTACAAGGTGTGAGGTTTAAGGGAAGGTTCAAGTCTGCCCTGTGGATGTACAATCACTCCAGCACCATGTGTTGAAAGGCTATCCTTTCTCCACTGAACTGCTTTTGCATCTTTGTCAAGAATCAACTGGGCATATTTCTGTGGGTCTGTTTCTGGATTCACGATTCTGCTACCCTGATCTCTGAGCCAGTCCCTCTGCAGGTACCACACAGTCTTGATTGCAGTAGCAATACAATATATCTTGAAATCAGGCAGCCTGATTCTTCTCATTTTATTCTTCTTTTCCAAAAATTGTTTTAGCTATTCTACTTATTTTGCCTTCCATATAAATCTTAGAATCATCGTGTTTATATCTATAAAAAAATCTTGCTGGGATTTTGATAGGAATTGTATCATTCACATTTAATAGTTAGAGAGCTATTCAAGTTATTTATTTCGTATGGGTGATCTGTGGTAGGAGGTTGTGCTTTTCAAGGAGGTGATACATTTATATCAACTTGGGGAGAACTGACACATTAACTAGATTGAGTCTTCCAATCCGTGAGCATGATATGTCTTTCCATTTATCCAGATCTCTGATTTCTTTCATCAGTGTTATATAGTTTTCAGCATACAAATCTTATGCATGTTTTGTAAAATTTATGATTCATTTTTAAGCAATTATAAATGGTAGTATATTTTTAATTTTGGTGTCCACATATTCATTATTTATATACATATCTTGTTTTTTTGAGTTTTTAATCAGGAATGGGTGCTGAATTTTGTCAAATAATTTTTCTGCCATCGATTAATATAATCATGTGATTTTTCTTCCTTAGCTTGTTGATATTATGGATTACATTTTCAAATATTAAGCCAGTCTTGTATCCTTGGAATAAACTCCACTTGGTCACAGTGTATAATTCTTTTTATATAATGCTGAATTCTATTAGCTATTTTTTTTTTTTAAACAGAGTCTCCATGTTGCTTCAGCTAGAGTGCACTGGCGTCATCATAGCTCACTGTAACCTCAAACTCCCAGGCTCAAGTGATCCTCCTGCCTCAGCCTCCCAAATATCTGTGACTACAGGTACACACCACCACCCCTGGCTAATTTTTTCTATTTTCAGTAAAGACAGGGTCTTGCTCTTACTCAGGCTGGTCTTGAACTCCTGACCTCAAG
>VBSM01002217.1:9166646-9185862 GCA_008086735.1 Cheirogaleus medius
GCCTCGGCCTCCCAAAGTGCTAGGATTACAGGCGTGAGCCACCACACCCAGCCTGGTTTTGGTATAAGGGTAATACTGCCCTCACAAAATTAATCAGAAAGTGTTTTCTCCCCTTCTGTTTTTCTGGAAGAGACAATATAAAATTGGTGTTAATTCTTTAAATGTTTGATAGATGAATTAATGCCTTTTGCAACAATGTGGATGGAACTGGAGACCATTATCCTAAGTGAAGTATCTAAAGAATAAAAAAACAAACACCACATGTACTTGCTATTAAACTGTAATTAACTGATGAGCACACATGTGCACAGAGGGAAATAAAACTCAGTGGAAATCAAGCAGAGGGAAGGAAATGGGGGAAGGGTTGAAAACCTACCTAACAGGCACAATGAACACTATTTGGGTGATGGGCACATTTACAGCTGTGACTCAAGCATTACAAAAGCGATCCATGTAACCATAAACATGTGTACACTCCTAATATTTTGAAATAAATAAATGTTTGATAGAATTCTCCAGTGAAACCATCTGGGCCTGGAGACTTATGGGAGTTTTCAAATCAGATACTGAATTTCTTTAATAGTTATAGGGTATTCAAATGATCTATTTCATATTAGTTGACCTGTAAGAGTGCACGCTTTTCAAGGAATTAGTCCATTGTGTGTGTGTGTGTATAGAGTTGCTTGTATTCTCTCATTATCTTTTTCATATTACAGGGTCTCTCAGAACTCGCAGAATATCATTGCCACTTCCTTCTGGTCCCCATTGTTTCTGATGATAAATCTGCTATCGTTATAATTGTTTTCCCCTATGAGTAAAGTTTTTTCTTGCTGCTTATAAGACTTTTTTCTTTGTCTTGACTTTTCAGAAGTTCTACTATCATGTGTCTCAGTGTGGATTTCTTTGGGTTTATCCTGTTTGGGGTTTGCTCAGCTTTTTGAATCTCTATGTTTGTCTTTTGCCAAATTAGAGACATTTAGACATTTCAGCCTTTATATTGTTATAGCAAACAGGACCAGGAAACAAACTGAGAGTCACACTAGAGTGCTGCAAAACAGGCTTTTTATTATGCACAGGCTCGGGGGGGGTCTCACTTCCAAATTTTGAGCAAATGGAGTTAAAAATATGCTGGTTTTTATATGCTTTGTTATGAGGAAGTTGGTGGTTACAGAAGGAAAAATGGTTATAAGGCTTGTATGAGGTAAGGGTTACAAAAGCTGCTTATCTATGCTATTTGGCAGTTTTGCTATTATAAGATAAAAGTTATAAAGTTTTTTATAGTTGCTTAACCATGCAACTATAGGAGGGGAGTGCAGAATTTTCCCCTTACAATATCTTCAAAAAGTTTTTCAGCCCTGCCCTCTTTCTCCTCTCCCTCCAGGACTCTGATGATACAAATGCGAAAAAATTTAATCTAATCCCTCAGAGGGTAAAAAGCACCACCTCTTTACCACCAGGTGAGGATCAAAGGTGAGATTCCCCACTTGGCCTCCAGTGACACAGGAGTAGGGGCTCTTCTTTACTGCTGGACATGGTGGGGAGTTCCGGCTCTCTGTACAGCCTCCACTCCCTGGCTGAGAGAGGTAGGGGGCCTAATTACTGCCCCCACCACCACCACCACATCTCCACTGACATGCCAGAACCACCCAAGGTTCCTCAGGGGTTTGTTACTGCCCAGGAGGGATAAAAGTCTATGCTCCCTACTCAGTCTTCTTGGAGGGAAGAAGTGGCCCCCACTTGGCCTTTGCTGACAGAGGCAGAGGTAGAGCCATAGTTTTTTTTTTGTTTGTTTTTGTTTTTGAGACAGAGTCTTACTTTGTTGCCCAGGCTAGAGTGAGTGCCGTGGCGTCAGCCTAGCTCACAGCAACCTCAAGCTCCTGGGCTCAAACAATCCTGCTGCCTCAGCCTCCCAAGTAGCTGGGACTACAGGCATGCGCCACCATGCCCGGCTAATTTTTTCTATATATTTTTTTAGTTGGCCAATTAATTTCTTTCTATTTTTAGTAGAGACGGGGTCTCGCTCTTGGTCAGGCTGGTTTCGAACTCCTGACCTTGAGCTATCCACCCGCCTTGGCCTCCCAGAGTGCTAGGATTACAGGCATGAGCCACCGTGCCCGGCCAAAGCCACAGTTTTATCTGCCATGTTTGGTTGGTGCTGAGTAGTTACTGTGTAAACATTTTCTGTCTTGCTAGGCTGCCATTTCCTCGTCCTCTGGGGTTGTTCTCAGTTCCTGAGGTCCCTGGCTGGTCTGCCTTCTCTCTGCCTTTCAGTCTTCTTACGTTATTGCAGATATAACATCCAGGCATTTTATTTGTGCTTAACCAGGAAAATAGGGAAAAGTATGTCTACTCTGTCTTCCCAGAAATGGAAATACCCAATCTTCAAGTTTTAATTTTTCATGGTTTCTTATAGACACCCCCTCAATTTGCTTTGTTTTCTATATACTATTCTAATTCCTCAGCAGTCTCAATATATCCTTCTACCCAAACATATCATCTGCACTTCCCCCTCCCAGAGCTTTTGTGGCTTATTTCTTAGATTCTTGTCCTGGGACTTTGCTTTTCTGTCATCCTGGGAATTATCTCTGTTCTTTTCTGTGCTAGACCCCCTGAGCTCCGAACCCATGTTTTCATTCTTCTTGGTTTGTCTGTGTGCTTTGATGTAGAACAGCCTCCAGTAACAAGTGTAGGTTTAGAGACCTGACTTTCTAGTCATCGTGATGGGACCCTTTCAGTGAGGAGAGTTGTGTCTATTGGTTAATTCTGGAAAATGTTCTCGCTCTCCTGTTTTAATAATTTCCTCTTACACTTTCCTCCATTCTTTCTTCTTGTGAGTCAGATGCCGAACCTCATGGATCGATCCTCGAATTTCCTGTTTTTCTCTTTTTCATCTTTTGTTTACTAACTTTCTTAGTCTTTTGTTATTCTTTCTGGGAGATTTTCTTTATTTTTATCTTTCAACCCTCCATTCAATTTTTTTAAGATATATAATTAACATAATACACTTTTAATCCCAAAAGTTCTTCTCTTCACCTTTTCTTTGTGTAAAAGTGGAATCTTGTCATGTCATCATCAACAATATTTCCTCTTATTTTTCTGAAAATATTATACATTTTACAATTCCTTCCTCTATTTTCTGCATTGTTGCTGTTTCGTTCGTGTTTATTTTTTGTGTTTGTCTTGGGTTCTGTCTTTAGGTTGAAAGTTTACCTCAAATGTGTACTTATTCTCCGCTACCCATATTTGAAAAGCAGCTCCGAAAAGCAGACAGAAGCTGGTGCCTGGCAGGAATCCCAACCGTCAGGCTTTATTTAGGCTGGTTGGATGGTAACCGCCAGGACTAGAATGGGCTGCCCAACTTCCCCACCAAGCACCCTTCCAAGGAGCCCCTGTGGGAAAGGCCTGGTTACAGGCATTCCAGAAGCTTGACAGAGAAAGGCGTTGGGAATTCTCACCATTCCACATGCAAGCTTTGACTTAACTTCCTTGTCTTCAGTCTGGGTCTTCCCCTACCCACCGATGTGCCAGGTGTCTTCATATCCAAAGCTCCCACCTCCCAGTGGGGTGGGGTGGGCTAACCATCTGGCTGGGCCAAGGGAGAGCAGAAATCCCTCACAGGACATTCAAGCAGCCCCATGCCCCTCCTGAGCCTCCCGGACTCCTCTGACGGGACTCGGGTCTGGCTGCATTAGCTGTTGGTTATCTCACCCTTCACTGGTTTCCTTCTTCCAAGTTTACGAATCACCCTCATCCACTACTGTCTTCCTTCCCATTCTCTCTGACCTCGTGGGTTTATACCTTCTTATGCATTTACTTTTATTTTAGGCAAGGGACTAAAATTCAATTAATGCACATCACATGACTGATGCATAGTATTCTAGGCACAGGCCTTTGAGACACAACAACAGGTCTGAATCAGGACCCAGGTCCTAGGCTGTGACTGTGACACTCGCAACAGGCCATGGCCCTGACCAAGTAACTCCCTTCATCCGCAAACTAGAGGAGACACGCGTTTTCTCCCAGCCCTACGGCTCTCTTCTGGTGAAGCAGCACATGCTGCCCACACAGCTGGGCCCTAAAGAGAAAGAAGGTGGCATGCTGCTATAGAAAGAACCAGAAACTGAGGTTAGAAGACAGGAATCTGGGTTTTTGGTTTTCTGGTTATTAGATATTAGATATATCACCACAGGCAAGACAACTGGTGGGATGATCGACTAAGGTATTTGTGTGGCAGTGTCTTACAGACTCAGGGTGTTTGGTGGACACAAGCATGACCTTTGCTGCCGTTTGGCAGGCGCGCCCTGCGGCCCATGGCGACTTACCTTCACCTCCTTCTCAATATAGTCGCTCAGCAGTCTGTCTGGCTCGACGCGCTCAGGCAATGACAACACCACAGTGTGCAGAGGGCGCCTCTCTGTCACCTTCTCATGGGCTTTCTTATCTCTACTCTTTTCACCTTTTAGGAATACTCGTTTAAATGGCGACACAATTCCAGGCTGCAGGCAGAAATGGCAATGATTGGAGTTCATTATTTACAAATGCTGTGCGAAGTACCTATGGCTAACAAACAGAAGCCGCCAAAACCATTACCACCGTCCCCATGCACACACGGGTGGGCAACTGCCGGCCTGGGAGAAGGGTGCTAAGAACACACAGCCGGCGGGACCTGGGTTCCACAGCCAGCACGCAGGCCGGCAGGGTGGGCCTGGGCGGCTGCGCGGTCTCTGGCATGGGGGACCTTGTTCCTCACCTATTCCTATGACGCGTGGAAGGGGGATAATGGCGAGAAGACAACAGAAAGGGGGAGATTCCCCCAAGACAAAACATAACATCCCTCCAACTCTTTCTGGCTCTGATGGGACACTTCATTTCAGAGAGCTCTGAGGAGGCAGGTGGGAGGTGTGGCCAGCGCTGGCACCAACAGGTTAAGCATGTTCTGCAGAAGCAGAGTTCTCAGAGGCGCACGTGCTTTTTCTGTGATTCCTTCTCCTCGACAGGCCCCCGTGGCTGAGTGCCGACATTTAGAATGTCAAGCGCCAACGAAGATCGAGAAGAGAGAAGCCTTGATCAGCAGCGGGCCAGCCCCTAACCCTGATAACCTCACACCTACGCGGCATCTAAGGAGGGTTCTGAAGGCTAAGCCAATTTAAAGAGCAAGAGAGTGAGGATAACAGAGAGCCTCGCCTCCCTTCACACCCTCCACCACACAGCAATCCCAAGCTGTGCTGCCGGACCACGCTGCAATCCCCGTTTCCAGTCACCCCAAGGAACACGAACCGGCAGGGAGACATCACAGGCCTGTGAAGCCCAGGTTGTGACCGAAGTTAGGGCGAGAACTTATTCCCATTATTTTCTCCGTAACTCTCAACAGCAACTCAGGGAGACAGCGACGCTCCTTCCACAGCTCTCCCGCCAGGACCTGGTGACCCAGCACCCAGACGGCAACCGGGACCCCCACAGTAGGCCGAGCTCAGACCCTCTATCACCAAACACTTACAAAAACAAACCAAATATACACACATAAACCACCATTAAAAACTCTCATTTCTGTCTTTTGCCTGCATATGGGAAATCCAGCCATACACCAAACCCAACATAAAACGGTGTCACAGACCCGTGGTGCCATGAGGGCGCCTCATCAAACCCGCCAGTCTCACAGACGGACGATCATGGCAAGGGCTGAGCCATCAGTGACCACTCCTGACAAAGGCAGGGGCTGGTCACCCAGCAGCTCCCAGCAGACCCTGCGGCTGTCCCCGTAACTGGGCTGGGGTCGGCCCTGCCCTGCACAGCCCCTCCTCACCACCTACAAAAGAGCTCAGCCCTCTAGCATTCGAGGGAAAAGTAAATAACCAAAGCCCACCCCAAATCAAACAAATCCTCGCAAAGCAAGACCCTGACATTTTTCCTGACCCTGCTGCCTCCCAACAGCCGAGGCTCCTCAGCTTCACACCTCACCTTTATGTACTTAGTCCTTTCATATCTGGGTTTTATTCCATTGATCCATTAAAACAGATACAGGATCAGGAGGCTCTTTCAATAAAAACAAAGTAACGCAACAAAAAAATCTAAGTTTTCAGAGGAGTGCACTATCTGACATTGCCACCATGCCTCTGTCCCTCTGTCCCCTGGGCTTCCTGCACCTCATGGACTCTTTGCCAGCTCTCCTCCTTCTGCTGGTAAATACAATGTCCCTCAGGTCCAAGGCTTGACCTCTGCTCTGGCATGCTCTGGGCTGCACCACTTACTAAACAAACTGGTTAGCTGAGCTCTCGCCATCTGCAAAACAGGTTAATGATCCCTACAGGGTTGCCACGGGCAGTCAATAAAATGACCTAGGTAAATCTCTGAGCACATATCTGATATATTATGAGCATGCAAAATATACGTCATTATTTTTACAACTGGTTTTACCTTGACAACACATTATAATTCTTCTCTTTCAACTGTTGTCATTACATAGATAACACACACACACATATCAGACTGTCTCCTACACATCATGACCATAGACTAGATAATAAAGTTGGACTAGCACCCAAGCGCCTAAGCCTTCATTCATGCCTTGGACAGGTGACAAGCAAGTGACTCAGACTTAGAGCCCTATAATCAACTAAAATGCTTCCTCTCACATGGGCCAACTGGACCCTCTCCTGCATCTACCTCCTTCACCTGGAGCAGTCCTCCCTTAACCTGAAATAGTCTGACCTTGATCTGGAATAATCCTTCCCATCAACCTAGTATGTCCCCCTTGATCTGGAATGATCTACCTTTGACCTCGAATAGTCTGCCCTTGACCTGTTGTGGTCCCTCCTTAACCTAGAATAGTCTCCCCTCGACAAGTAGACCCCTACTTTGACCTGGAACTGTCCCTCTTTTTTTTGGTTTGGTTGTTTTTTGTTTTTTGTATTTTGGTTTTT
Source organism: Cheirogaleus medius (assembly GCA_008086735.1). NCBI lineage: Eukaryota > Metazoa > Chordata > Mammalia > Primates > Cheirogaleidae > Cheirogaleus > Cheirogaleus medius. The sequence continues at coordinate 9,173,567 of VBSM01002217.1, forward strand.
TTTTTTAGAGGCAGGGCCTTACTATGTTGCCCAGGCTAGCCTCGAACTCCTAGACTCAAGTGATCCTCCTGCCTCAGCCTCCCAAGTAGGGGGTTCATTCCCCTTAACCACCACAAAGCTTTGAGCCCCAGGACAAGTTTAGGCAAGAGGCAGCTGTAGTGTGGGGTTCACGTAGGAGAACTGTGGGAAACAGTCACCTGTGATTGGTCAGATAGCCACTTATGGTACACTATAAGTGGAAAATGACCCTCAAAATTTAGTGATCTAATTTTAGCCATGTAAAAATCATGTTTCATCAGCTCTACCAAAAACAGAGAGCTTCGCTGACTTGTGATTTCCTCTCCACTGGCACCACCCTCGGTGACCAGATGGCACACGGATGATTACTCTTCAAATGTGTTATACTTGATCACTCATTTATTCTCCTAGGTCCTATGACATGCAAGGCCCTGCCCTGGAGGTTATGGAAACACAAAGGCATGTGGCCTGTGAGCCTGGCTTTTAGGAAGCCTACATCTCCACAGACATGGATAATCTCAAATTGGCTAGAGGAAAACAGCTGTCCGTAAACCATTTCTACTTGTATCCCCAAAGCGCACTCCTCCTAAACAGTAACTAGCTGTGGCACAGGCAGTGACTGAGTTCTGAAAACAACAGTGCAGGCAGGCAGCTCAGCTCGGTCTGGTGGATCATCCCAAAGTTACTTGTTAGCCAAACTAGTTACTAATCTACATATGAGAGCAACAGGAAAACAACTGAGACAAAAGATTTGCCAAGATCACCTCTAACCAAGAAGCCCAAGCCTAATCAACAGGTCCACAAACCACATGCAACTTACACTGCTATTTTAGTGTTGGTGTACAGCTCATAAAATTACAGTCTGCACACAAAATTATAGTCTGCACTGGGAAGAACCCTGGGGGCCCCTGTCCTGCAATCCCACCCCTAAAGAAAGACCCTCTGCAATTAGACGGTGAGACACATTAGGAACTCTTGCAGGACAAGGAAAACAGACGCTGTAGATGCCTCTTACAGCCCAAGGCTCAGTTCTTCCCTAGGTTGAGCCCAGCTCTGTCTTCCCCTGACCTTGGCTCACCGTGTGGCCCTTGCCCCCAGCATGGAGTGTGCACAGGACTGGAAAGCAATAAATGTGGGTACTGCCCATTGACTGGGTGCTACAGCAGGCCAGGTCTCTGGGGAGGCACTGTGGATGGAGGAGACACAGTCCCTCCCTAGAGGATGTCAGAGTCAAGCAGAAGAAAAAAGACCAGGGCAGAGTATCAGGAATTAAATCCACAGTAAAAACAGCCAGCCAGGGCTGAAGACGCACAGATGCCCCTGAGCACCAAGGGACAAGGAGAGGTGACCAATAGATTCGCCCTTTGCTCACAGACTGGCAGAGGACAGAGCAACCCCGTAACACTAAAAGCATGCCAAGGTACTCTGGAGGAACCTCTGACCTGGGGCTTCAAATCATGACAGTTCAATTCTGTAAACTACTTGGAGGCAGGTGTGTCTCTCTGGCCTTTGCCCTGAGTCCTGAATACAGCAGGCACCACAGGCCTTTTGTTTTTTTAAGTCACAAATAATTTTAATTGGGGGATAGGTTTTCCTAGAAAGTGGAATACTGAAGCTATCAAGTAAAGAAGTGCATCCCTGCACATCTGCTGCGGCTGTCCTCTGCGACTCCCACACACAGCACAGAGCGAAGGGTGGCCGCGCTCTCACCGAGGACATCAGGGCTTCGCCCCGCAGTGTCAGCCCAGCTCCCAGCCACAGGGCATGGGCAGGAGGGACAGCTGGCACTGTTGGGGGGGGCTCTCCACTACTCCAGAGATGAAACTTAACAAGAGGATACCTCAGGTTTTTGGAACTGAAGTTGCTTTAGAACGTGAAAATTTAAAGGAAAGCTCTGGTTAAAAAATAAACTGAGAAATAATAAGGAATATTTTGATGCACGGAATCAGGATTCCAGGAAACCATCACGGGTTAACTCACTGGAATGTTCGGATTGATAGAGTTTAAAAGGTAGTCTTAGCACACACAAGCATCCATTCTTCAGTCCACAGTATTTTATTGAGCGAGCATGTTCATCACTATCCAATGATCTTATCACTTTTGAACCTGAGATACCAAAGGACCAATTCAGCCCCCGAGGGAGCACCAGGCTAAGCACCCCATGAGTGCAGCCCCAGCACCAAGGTGGGGTGTGGGATCCATGCCAGCCTAAGTTTTTCCTGGAGAAACTGAGGCTATGAGGGTTAAAGGGACTGGCCAGGGTCCAAGGCACAGAGCTAGGAGCTGGGAACATAGAGCTGAGTCATCACACAGCACTGTGCAAAGACGTCCCTCCACATGGAACACACGCTGCCTCAGATAACTGTACACAACTTTCTGAACTCACTCTGCAAAGATCCCTAGATCCTTACAATATCCTTGCAATATTTTCCACCTTAAGCTTAAAACAACTCTTAAAGTTGGAAACCTAAAATGTGGTTCTTAGTTAAAAAAACTCCAACTAAATCTGGCCTATTTAGAGCTTATGTAGTGAGAGCACCCTCCTCGCACGCAGTCAAGGCTCAGGGTCTGGGCGAGACTAGCCCCCGGGTGCCAACGTCGGGTCTTGAGTTTTATTAGATGGGAAGCTCAACCTCATCAGCTCACTTGGGTGAACAAGCTCTGGAGTAACTGAGTCTACTCAACAAATCCTCAGAGACTTATAAGTTGAAGCATCTATTCATTAATTTGCAAGAAGAAATACATCTGCTAAAAGAACCAGCAAAAGCAGAGTCATGGGACAGTGGCCTCTACTTGGGGACCAGAGTAAATAATATAGCTATACCCACAAGCTGGGTTCTCCATGCAAAACGCTAAGCTCAGGAGCATTCAGGAGAAAGCACTGAGGAGTCTAAGAAGGAAGAAATCTTAGAGATGCACCGAGTAGTACCAAGCATGTCTCTACTACAGTGTTAGGGCATTTTCACATGTGCATCTTACTTAATCCTCACAGTAAACTACAAGGGGGTCCTAGCTAATTAATAAAACAAGACTGCTTCTGAACAAAGATGTTTAAAGTTAAAGGCACTGGGTGTCCTTAAGTTCAACATTCAGCAAATGTCTCCTGAGTAATCACTATGTCAGACACTGGGGCATTGGGAGCCACCGTCCCTGCCCACAGGGGGACCCCAGTCTAAAGAAGGAGAGAGGCCAGGCGGTGGCTCCTACCTGTAATCCCAGTACTTTGGGAGGCCAAGGTGGGAGGACTGCTTGAGGCCAGAATTTCAAGACCAGCCTGAGCAACACAGCAAGATCCCGTTCTACAAAAAAAATATAAAATTAGCCAAGCGTGGTGGTGTGCACCTATAGTCCTAGCTACTCAGAAAGTTGAATCACTTGAGCCCAGGAGTTTGAGGCTGCAGCGAGCTATGATCACACGGCTGCACTCCAGCCTGGGCGACAGACCAAGGCACTATCTCTAAAAAAAAATAAATGAAGAGGGAACGAGACAAACAGCAACCACACAGCGATGATCAGGGCACAGCAGGGATGCAGAATGGCTGGGCGAGGCACCAAACCCAGTGCGTGGGTCTGAAAACACTGCTCAGAGTGGCCCTGCTTCGGCGGAAACCTGGAGCTACACTTCTGTCCAGCTGGACAGTAAGAGGTTAGTCCCCACAGAGCGGCACCTGCCACCTCTATGAATCGCACGGCCCGGGTGTGCATCGGAGGCACTGCAACAAACTCCCTTCTACGAGCTCCATGACGGAGCCCCTCTGGAGACGGCTGCGCCGCAGCACTGCCTGTCCCCGTTCCAACAATCTTCCAGCACTCCTGCGCTGCCAGTTGACGGATTAGCTATCTATCTTTAAAAAAAAAAAAAATTAAGTACTTCAGGGCCTACCAACGGAAACAGGACCTTTCCTCAGCGCTACAGAAGTCTAAATAATGAGTGCCACACAGCCTATGCAGGACCCCTCTCAGGGCCTGGCGAGCTTCAAGGGGAACCGAATCTCTGCTCACTGCTGCCTGTTTGCTCTGGTGACAAATGCACAGGCAACTTAAGGCCTGTGGGAAGCCACAGCAGGGCTGGGCCCGGCCCGCGCCGGTGGAGTCTTGCACACAGTCCCTGCTCCTGCTACGGGCCTTGTGGATGAAGCTCCAGGCACGACCCCTCCAGCTGTGGGTGCTCTCTATTGCTTTACCTTTTCCCCACATCATTTTTCAACTCATCTTCCCTGGAAGATGTAAAACCTGTGGCCTCTTGATTCTTTGGGTCAAGATGGCTGAAGGCAACAGCCGGGACACCCCGCCTGGACGAGATGGCGTCTCACCCCCACACGCTCATGACTTGCCTCCAGCAGAAGCCACAGGGTCTCGGACCAGGAGGCCAGGCACGAACCCTCCACCCCAGCTCCCAAAGTAGGGTCACAGGAACTGGGCCACCCTAGCTCACAGCGAGCAAGCCCTGAGAAGCAGCCATAAAAGCTACCCACCAGGGACCCACACAATCATTCTGGACAGCAGTTTCTAGCCAGGATTTGAACCTACCTCATTCTCCATGGAATACCCTGTTTGAAATTCTGTTTGAGGAATTTCTTTGCATGGATTCTGGTTTCTACCCCTCTGTCCGTAGTTACCGTGCATTCTCTATTTACTTCCGAACTTGTCAAAAAATATGGTCAGATGTTAGTCCTCCCTCCGAAAAAACACGAGAGAACAGGAAGACCAGAAACCACAGCTTCCTTATGCAAAGCCCACTGAAGCTGTTTACAGTTTTTCAAACGTTTAAAAAGCAGGCAGCACCCAGAAACTATTGGCAAAATCCAAACGGACTGCATGCACAAAAAGACACAAAGTCAACCAGCTCATTTTCCTTACTGCTCACAGCACGTGAACCCCACAGGCAGCCTCTCTGCATTTCCAGCCGAAACTGGGCAGAAAATGAAAGGACATTATTTTGGGGGTCTGATCATTCTGCACATTCAAATGCCAAAACTAAACATGCAGACAGAGGCCAGGCGCAGTGGCTCATGCCTATAATCCTAGCACTCTGGGAGGCCGAGGTGGGAGGATTACTTAAGCTCAGGAGTTTGAGACCAGCCTGAGCAAGAGACCGTGCCTCTACTAAAAGTAGAAAAATTAGCTGGGCATGGTGGCGCATGCCTGTAGTCCCAGCTACTTGGGAGGCTGAGGAAGGAGGATCACTTGAGCCCAGGAGTATAAGGTTGCTGTGAGCTAGGCTGACACTACCACACTCTAGCTCAGGCAATAGAGCGAGACTCTGTCTCAAAAAAACAAAACAAAACCATGCAGATAGAGAACACTGTTAGGGGCCTCCTTTTGCTGGAAACAATAGGCCGTGCTCCTGCTGAAGACCTGCCGCACTCAGCTCATGGGAGAGTGGAAGCGAGACAAGGCCATTCCAGCCACACCGTGCCAAGGCAGCAAGAACTCTACAGGGGCAGCTGCATTTCCAGGTGCAGGGCACACCTGGCTCGTAGGTCCTCAGCCTCCAGGACTGATGAGTTTGAGTCAGCACTTTGAAACTTAACAGTGTGTGCCCCTGAGCAAGCTCAATTTAACTTCTACAGGGTAAATTTTCTAATCTAGACAAGGAGAGGTTGGATTTGTTGCTGGTGAAGGCTCTCAGGACTCTGAAGATTCCAGAATGACTTGCAGATAGACAGGGCTACTTAATTCAATGTTCTCGTTAATCAGAGTGACCATACATACCCACAGATTAATAAACAAACATAACAATTACAATTTTACTAATATTAGGTTGAACCAAGTCAAAGTGCTGATTTTTAATACTGTTTTGCCTATAAAAATGGCAATTTCACATGGATCAAGTTCATTAACCTGTAACAAAGTTTATTATTTCTTGATTCTGAAAAGACTGATTGCTTCAGAATAATAATCTTGTTCTTCATTTATTATTCCATATACCACAGATATAGAGAGTATAGTAAAGTAGGAAAAGCAGTAATAAAATTGGATTTGTTTGAATCCATATCTGGTATTAACTGGACTAACACTTTCTTTAAAACCCAGAGCAGAGTCACAGCCTCAGATTCCTCCTTTCTAAAAGCTGCCTCTACAGGGCAGAACCAGGCGACCCTGACCTTTACAACAGGTTCGAAGGGGAAAAAAGCAAACCAGGAGTTAGACGCAGAAAGAGATGCTACTGCTACTCCAATGAGCAGCCCTACTTGTATTTTGGATTCTGGCAGGGGGAACGGGGGGAGGCAGCCTTCAGGGAAAACAGATGTGACTAAAAAGGAAACCCACATGCTCTGAACACTAGTCCACACCGTCCTTCCTTCACAAACACAACGATCCCAACAAAGAGCAACTGAGGAGAGACAGACACGGGCACCTAAATGTAGCTGGTGTAGAGACACTCGAGAAGAACTGCATCCATGAAACGAGAACAGGCAGCTATGAAAAAGAGAGAACAAAGAACAATAAAGGTATCTTAGAAATTACAAATACAATCACCAAAATAAAAAGTTCACTAGAATAATAAAATGGATGTAGCTCAGAGCCCAGTGAGTGATGTGGAAGACAGAGTCATGGGCTTGGCCAACACCTGTCTGCTGCTGACGGCCCCCAGCTGTGAATGTTTTACAAATGACCTTTTGCCATCAATCTGATGAGGGAGAGCATCAACTTTGAACCCTGATAAGGGAAATGTTAGCCCCCAAAAAGAATTCCATTCTCAGTAGCAGAACTGTATTATAAAAAATTGTAGGCAGGGCACAGTGGCTCACACCTATAATCCTAGCACTTTAGGAAGCTAAAGCAGAAGGATTGCTTGAGCCCAGGAGTTTGAGACCAGCTTGAGCGATATAGTGAAATTCCATCTCTACAAAAAATACAAAAATTAGGCGAGCACAGTGGCACTCACCTATAGTATCAGAGGCTTGGGAGGCTGAGGTGAGAGAATCGTTTGAGCCCAGGACATTGAGGTTGCAGTGAACTATGATGAAGCCACTGCACTCTAGCCCAGACAATAGAGCAAGACTGTCTCAAAAAAAAAAAAAAAAGTTGTACTCAATTATTATACTTTGAATTTCACCAATAAAAATTTTGTGGACATTTGCTTTCTCTCTTATTATATAAGCAATTACTTAATGGCTTCAATTTTGCCTCTTGGCCCACAAAGTCTAAAATATTTACTGTCTGGCCCTTTACATGAAGTTTGCCAACCCTGTCCTAGAACATAAAGCAAAAAGATAAAAAGTTAGAAAATATGAGAGACATTAAAGGCCATGGAAGCCAGGTCCATAAAGTCTAGGAGTCCCTTAAGAGGAGAACAAGAACAAAACCCAAAGAGCAAAACAAATATGAGAAGCCAACGAAAGACTCAACTCTATGGACAGCAAAAAAACAGTAACAAGTAAGCTAAATGTAAAAGAGACAAATCCTAGACACTGAGACTCATCGTCATAAAACTGCAAAATTTCAAAAGAATTCTAAAAGTTTTCAATGAGAAAAAAGAAAAAGATTACCTATAAAAAAAAAAAACCACAATAATCAGATCAGCATTAGGATATGTCTTGATAGAAGAGAATGTGGTAATGCTTTTAAACCTAGAAGTTAATTTAAAGCCAAGTTGAAGGCAAAATAGTTATTTTCACATCTGCAGTGCCTTGGGATCTTTATACTCTAAAAACCCTTTTGGAAAAACACACTAGAGGATATACTCCTTGCAAAAGAAAAAGAATTCAGGAAAGAAAAAGATGTGGACTCTAAGAAACAGAGTTACCAACCCAGAAGGCAGAGAAAAGAAATCCCAGGGTGACAATGACAGTTGTATACAACAAGCAAACAAAAGAAAAAGAAGATTCCATTGCATAAACCACATGACTGGAAGCCTAGAAGTTCTTGATGATAAAAACATGTCTTTTTTTGTAGTTGTTGTTTTGTTTTTCAGCTTCCACACAGCAGGAGAAACATATATCTCTTGAAAGAAAAAGAAAAAAGTAATTGGGCCAGGCGTGGTGACTCACACCTGTAATCTTAGCACTCTGGGAGGCTGAGGCAGGAGGATCACTTGAGCTCAGGAGTTGGAGACCAGCCTGAGCAAGAGTGAGACTCCATCTGTACCAAAAATAGAAAAAATTAGCCAGGCACAGTGGCACACACCAGTAGTTCCAGCTACTTGGGAAGCTGAGACAGGAGGATCACTTGAGCCCATGAATTTGAGGTTGTAGTGAGCTACAGTGATGCCACTGCACTCTAGCCAGAGCGACAGAGCGAAACTCCATCTCAAAAGAAAAAGGCAAGAAAAGCAATTTATTAGAAACTCAAGAGAAAACAAAGAGCTGGTCGAAAAAAAAATTAATGACCTCCATGTGAAATACAGTAAAATGTGGCCTAACAGTCTACATTTGATCTAGCTGCTTGACATTCTCCTTCCAAAGTACAGAAATTTTGTGGCAAAAAATTACATTCTCCCACTTAGTGTAACCACATTACTTGAAATAGAACTCAGACAATAAAGTCCTAGCTGTGCTCCCTGTTATGGGACTGTCATTGCTTCCAGCTGTTTTCAGGGAGGATAGCTAAGAATACACCATAGCCCTAATTCAAAATGAATCCAGTAGAATTTTTCCTTAAGTTCTTTAACTTTATACTTTATATCTTACATAAAAAAATGGGTTGCTACTTACCAGGCTGATTTCATGAGCCACTAACGAGTCACGACCCACAGTTTGCAAAACTCAACAAAACTCGACCCCATGATGTCAGCTGCTCTTTAGTGCACCAGCCCTGCAAGGGGAGGGCAAGAAGAACCACCCCCTCTCCTCTCCTGCCCGTTTCCCCCACTCCTTCTCCCCTCCACCCCCTTCCCTCACCTCACCCACTGTGCAAACCAGCCTTCCACAGGCAGGCCCAGGGGACAGGGAAAAGGTGCCTGATGCACAGCTTTAAACCCACCTGTCCCTCTGCCCTCTGCCACAGTGCTCAATGCTCTCTGCCTCATGGGCACTAAGACCCCCTCACTAGTCAGTGAGGGAGACTCGGACAGGTAGTGACAGCTCCCCAGAAAGTCCTTTACCCAGTGGGCACTGAGCAAGTGTTTCAAATAAATGATACCAAGGTAATAGGACTGTGTACGCAAACACAACAAAGCACACACACAGAAAAAAGCAATGCGACTCTAATAATAGTTGTTTTTAGCAGGTAGGATTTTTTTCATTATTTTCATTGAATATATTTTGCTATTTTTTTCTAAGATGTAAATGTATTTTTTAGTAAGAAAAAAATGTTTAAGTTCATTTTGGAAAATGTCCAAAATTTTTAGCAAATACCAACTTCATCTATCATATTAGGAAATATTCACCAGTTTGGCAATGTGTTAGATGGACAGGGATATGTGAAAACAAGTGCACTCATCATAAATTGCTGTTAAGAATAAAAATTGGTACTACTATAGAGAACAATTTGCTAATATCTACTAAAATTACAAATGCCCATATGCTTTCCCAGCAATTGTGTTTTCAAGAATTAGTCCTACAGATGCATTACACACACATAATAGGTTAGAAGGCTAATTGCTGCATATTTGTTAGAGCAAAATAACAACCTATTAATACAAGTCTATAAGCAGGCTGCTATTTAAATAAATTATAGTGAGCCATAGATAAAATGCCATGCTGCCCTAAAGAAAAATGAAGAAACTATATATCCATAAAGAAAGATCTCCAAAAAATACTGTCGAGAAAAAAATAAACCAAAAAAGGTTCCTATTCCCATAATGGAGGAGTAAATTGTAACAGAATAACTCTCTCACAGGGTGAAATTTGGAACTCAGATAAAATATGAAAAACAGGCCGGGCATGGTGGCTCACACCTGTAATCCCTGCACTCTGGGAGGCCGAGGCGGGAGGATCGCTCAAGGTCAGGAGTTCGAGACCAGCCTGAGCAAGAGTGAGACCCCATCTCTACTAAAAATAGAAAGAAATTAATTGGCCAACTAAAAATATATAGAAAAAATTAGTTGGGCATGGTGGCATATGCCTGTAGTCCCAGCTACTCAGGAGGCTGAGGCAAAAGGATTGCCTGATCCCAGGAGTTTGAGGTTGGTGTGAGCTAGGCTGACGCCAAGGCACTCACTCTAGCCCGGGCAACAAAGTGAGACTCTGTCTCATTTAAAAAAAAAAAAAATTACAGTCATCAATAGTATTCACATAAGAAAATGCTTAGGTTTAATGTTATGTGAAAAAATTAGCAGACAAGAACTCTACAAAATAACTTTGATAAATACATTAAAGAGTCTATTTAAAAAAAGATTAAAAAAATAAGGTGCAGACATGGGAAATTTCAAGAGACATTTGGAAACTTAAAAAAAAGATCAAATGGAAATCTTAGGATAATAAATACAATATCTGAAATTTTTTAATTCATAGATGGGATTGACAGTAAATTAGACCTAAGACCAGTAAACTTGAAGACAAAGCAATAAACATCACCTAAACTACAAAGACAAAGAAGACTTTTAAATAATAAGCAGAGCCTCAATGACAAGTGGAACCATATCAAACAGTTTGATGCATGTGTATGGGGAAGCCCAGAAAGAGAAAAGAGAGAGTATGGGAAAGTGAAACTATCTGAAGAAATACTGGCAAAATATTTTCCAAATTTCACCCAAAACTACAGCCTATAAAGAAAACTCAGTGAATCTCAAGCATTATAAATACAAATAAATCCACATCTAAACACATCATGAACTGCTGAAAACCAAAAATAAAGACAAAAATCCTAAAAACTGTCAAAGAAAAAAAAAGCCATTCAACAAAAGGAATGGCAGATAACTTCTCAAGAGAAACAATAGATGCAAGAAAATAATGGACCTACACCTTTAAAATGCTGAAAGAAAAAGAAAACAGTCAACCTAGAATTCTATACCCAGTAAAAATATCCTTCAAAAATAAAGATGAAATACAGAAATTTTCAGGTAACAAAAGCTGAAAGAACATGCCAGGCCTTCACCACACCATGAAAAATTCTAAGGAAGGTCTTTAGGCCAAAGGTAAATAATTCCAGATGGAAATTTAACCTAGAGGAAATAAAAGTGCTGAAAATGATAAACACAGGGAGATCATATATATATTCATTTTCATGTTCTTTCTTAGGTTGTTAAAAGAGTAAAATTGTGACTTTCCTTTTGTCCATTGATAAAAAGTTGAGGGGGATGGGGAGTGGTGGGGATTAACGTGCCAAACTCGAGAGGGCAGAGTGCCCAGGGCCCAGCTTTGGGTCAGCATGCATATCAAAGGCAAAAGAGGAAGAAACATGTCCAAGCTGAGCTTTCTTTGTTTTTGTTTGTTGTTTGTTTGTTTTTGTCTTTTTTTTCAGACAGAGTCTTGGTTTGTCACCCAGGCTAGAGTGCAGTGGTATCATCATAGCTCACAGCAACCTCAAACTCCTGGGCTCAAGCAAACCTCAGCCTCAGCCTCCTGAGTAGCTGGGACTACAGGCGCACACCACCATGCTCAGCTAGTTTTTCTATTTTTTGTAGAAAGAGGGGGTCTCACTCTTTGCTCAGGCTGGTCTCGGACTCCTAAGGTCAAGCGATCCTCCCACCTCAGCCTCCCAAAGTGCTAGGATTACAGGCGTGAGCCATCATGCCTGGCCAAGAGCTGAGCTTTCTAACTGGTCTTGATCCTGCCTCTTCCCACTTCCTCCCCTTTCCCTTTATCAGGGTCACGTTTTGGCCAGTGATGGCAAGGAACCAGTGTATCCAGGGCCAGCTCGGGGCTGACACATATGTGGTGGGAGTACAGCAGGTATGTCCGGGCCCAAATTTGGCTCAACACACAAGGCGTGGGGCAAACAGATAGCCAAGACCCAGCTTGAGCCAGTGCATTCATTCAGCAGGGGCCAGAAACAACATGTCCAGGGTTGAGCTTTGTAATTGGCATTTCCCCCTTTTTCCTCCCTCTTTCCTCCTTCCCCTTCATCAAGCCCAAGGTCTTGGCCAGTGAACTCAGGAAGCAGAGGGGAGTATTTCTGGGTTCAGCTCAGAATGGCATGCCCAGCAGCAGGCTGCAGGGAGGTAATGGTGGCATATTTCAGCTGAGTTTGGATGGCAAAGCTAGGAGTATTTAGCTACAGGGGAGACTGAGCAAAATGGCAAACACACTGAAGATGATGGGGACCACTTTTCTCACTGCTGGAGAAGCAAGGTATAAATGTGGAAAAGGGAAAACCAGAATAAATTCTGTGGTGATAGACTGGAATTAAAGGTTATCAGTGTGAATTCTAGTTTTTTGTGTTTTTTTTTT
>VBSM01002217.1:9190445-9208763 GCA_008086735.1 Cheirogaleus medius
CCGGGATGAGTCGGCTGCTAAGCAGGACAGGCAGAGGCGGCAAAAACACCCGGCAGGCTGGATAAATGTCCTTGGCGGGCGGCATGTGGCCCGCGGGCCGTAGTTTGAGGACGCCTGCTTTACACTTTCATTTCAGTTATACAGACTTTTATACACAGGCACACACACTTGTCTGCACCAGGTCAACATGGAAAAGATATGGCTTCCTAGGGCCTGCAGTGAATAAATTTTGAAAGACAGTGGTCTACCCCAAGCTCCCAATTCCTCACAGACAAGGCCCAGGGGTGACTTGGCATCTACATGAGCTTATAACCCAGAGCCCAGAGCCCAGAGCCCATGACCTATGGACTGTTTTCCCCCCCTCCTCTTATTATGGAAATTCTCAAAACTGCACAAAAGTGGACAGAATAATGTATACCCATTATAAAAGCATTCAGCTATCCCCCTCCTTTTTCCTTCTGAGTAAAGCAAATCCCAGAAATCATATTATTTCACCTATAAATACCTCATGTTTACCAGATCAGAATTTATAATACAATCACATCAAAGAAAATTAATTAATTCCTTCTGATCATTTAATATTCACTCCTACATTTCTAAGGAATCTTAAAACCTTTTTAAATTTAAATAGTGCAAATAAATTAGATCAATGCAAAAATATTTAACTTTGTTCAGGATGAAATCACAGTCACCTAGTGTAGGGACCTAAGACCAAAGGCAGCAGAAGCTGGGACCCACAACAGAGTTAAGGCCCGAAGGTGACTTCCTCGGGCTGTGATCCTTGTCTGAGTATAAAAATGCACACAATCCAACTCAAGTGTACACCTAAATTTCTTACAAAAATGAATTACACCTTGACAGAACAGTGCCACAAAGCACAGAACATGGATCCATTTTGTAGACAAGAACCTTATTTTCCAAACCCCAAATCAGGACTTGCAGTCTTCAACGTACAAGTCACTCTGTGGACATCTGGGCAGGAGAGCAATCCCCAAGTGGTACTTCTAACTCCCCTGGTCCCACACCTCTAGCAGCCAGTGGACTTCTCTGTCCACTCATCCCTCCACATGTACCCAGCACTGATCCATCTCCCCATTGGCTCCTCAAGGTCACCGGTCCTTCCTATATCCCCATCACCCAGCGAGTTTCATGGGACACAACAGACGCTCAATAGACATTTGCTAAATGAACTATGACCTGCTCAAGGAAACTCTAGGTGTTCAGTGACCATAACCACATGCGCTGGGGTGGGCTGAGGTAAGGGCTACACCTGGGGCTACTTTCTATTAAATCCACTTCAGTCCATCAGTTCTCTGGTGGCTCACTTATTCCTGTGTCCTGACGAAAATTGGCCATGGTAGAATAAGCCAAAATCACTGTTTGATAAGACACCAAGACAAGTGTCTGAGGCCTAAAAAAAGCCTACCAATCCACATTTTTAAAGGTTTAAATCTAACTATTTTGAAGGAGGTAACTTTGAAACTTAAATGTCCAAACTGTACTTTCATAAAACTAAGTCATTACTTCTGCTGTGTAAGCTTGAATTTGTGTATAAGTTTAAAACAGGTATCTCTGGTTAATTTATCATAATGAGAATAATTTAAGCTCTAAAGTTCTTAAGAGGTGACCTCACACTAAATGGGAGAGCATAGTAGGAAGGTTCCACCAGCGTGTAACTGCAGAGTGACCTGGATAGGAATCCATGCCCCAGAGCTCTCTGTCTGGCCTGCCTACAGGATATGAGCAAGGCAAGTGGGAGAATACGGAAAACACACAAAAAACTCCTGGCTTACGCAACTATAATTGATCATTTCCTTCAATAAAGACAATGTTAATCATTAACCTTGTCTATGCCTAAATTTTTTCATTGCCCCCAACTGTAAAATTATTGATAGTTTCACTGGTGTTTCACTTCTATTCTGAAAGCTCAGGAATGTCTTACTGCTTTTCTCTCAATATTCACGATTCCACCAAAGCTGATAGAAGACTCAGAAGAAAGTGAATCATCTCCATCCTTGCCTGTCACAAGACAGGTAGGTAGGTGGGCCAGGTGCCCATGTAAGTGGTGCAGATTGAGGTCACCAGTCCCCAGTGCTCTCAGCTCCCAGCATTCCACCAGAAAAGGTGGCTCAGTTCCAGCAAAAATCAGCATCAGCGACACTCAGGCCTGATGGTTCCTGTTAAAGCAGTCAGTAGGTTAGCACCTCTCCTTTCCAGCTAACTCCTTTTAGACAGCTTGCTCTTCCCTTTTCAGTGTGCAGCACTCCTCTCTAGTCTAACACTTGCAGGCTAAATAACTTTCTTGAGCTGTTTTCTAGCCTTAAACCATTTTTGTAGCTAACCGCAAGTGATACTGCATCTAAATTAGACATGTATGTTCCTAATATAATGAGTTGAGAAAGTAGAGAAGCAGCACCACAGAACTCTCTGAAGGTCACCCTGGCTACATTTGATTTCAAATAGAACTTGTTAAAAAACGGGGCACCTTGTAAAAGACCTAACAATGAGTAGACCTCAATTAAAGGACACGGCTCCTCAGAGTGCCTGGTAGTAAGATCATAGCTAGGACTTATCAAGGGCTGTCTTAAACTTGTGCATACAAGTGCGCACACAAACATTTATCACAAAGAAAATGATAGCCAAGACATGAACATTATAAAGCATTTATTTGAAAAGGATACATTTTATTAAAACTCATTTTCCACATTAATGGTAGCTTATTCCACATCTTTCTTCCAGTCTCCTTATTATCAACTACTCTAGCCTGTAATTAAAGCCACATTTTTAAAACGACATAAACGAAAGAGCCTCTTGAACAATGTCCTAAACCCCACTGCCAAATGTAACGTCACTGAAATCACTCAATGGTTTTAGGTACAAGTGATACTCGACGACTGAAGTGAAGCCCATCTTTGCTTTTACTTGATATCCAAGAACGAAGTCAAGTGAGCAGCAAACGTCTCCACTTTAAGCGCACAGCCCACTGGCTCCAGTTCCAGCCCTGGACACCTTTCTGGCCCCTCGCTGGGCCCACTTCCTCTGCAGCCCCCGGTCCCGACGCGCCGGGAAGGCCATCTGGGGCCGAAGTTGAGGCGAGCCGCGGCCGTGCCCGAGCAAAGGCGCGGCGCTTCCTGCCCGTCCGGCCGCTCAGGCCCACCTGACCATTGTCCGGGGTCTCGCCTTGCCCCGCCCCGCCCGCGCCCGCCACCCCCGCCCGGGTCCCGAGAGACCCCCACAGGCTCCACCCATCCCGGGCCGCCCGGGGCCCCTGACCCAGCAGCCCGCCAACCCCCGCAGCAGGACGCGCCCACGCACGCTCACCTTCTTGCCCTTCTTGCCCTCCTCCTCCATGTCGCCGCGTGCAACCCCCGCGGCCCGCCCGGCCCGCCCCGGGAGCCCCGCCGCCAGCAGCCGCTACATGCTCGCCCCAGGCCCGCCACCCCCACGCTCCCGGCGCCGCCCGCCCTCCGGGCCCCGCAGTCTCCGCCCGGGCCGCGCCCCGCACCCGCACTTCCGGGCCCGAGGGAGATGGCCCCGCCCCGCTCAGGGCCCGCCCCCACGCAGGCCCCGCCTACAGCAGCCGCGAACCGCACTTCCGGGCCCAAGGGCGCTGAGCTGGCCGTGCGATCAGACCCCGCCCCCTTATACAGGACGGCGCGCGCGGGACCCGCTCCCGGCGAAGGGCCAGACCACAGACTGCAGGCCCCACCTCGGGGGCGGCCGAGAAGGCGCCTGCCGTGCCCCGTCCCCAGCTCGTCCCGTGCCCTTCAGGAGGCCTAGGAGCGCCCCCGCCCCTCCTCCCCGACTCTTCAGGGCTACGGGGACGCGCGGGGGATATGCTCCAACTTTTTAATTCTGCCGCCATCTTTCGGGCGGCCGACTTCCCAGCCTGCCTCGCGCTCAGGGGGGTGGGGCCGGCGGGAAGGAGGTGGGGCCGGGGGGAGGGGGAGAGCGAGGCGGGCAGGAAGGGGGCGGGGCCGGAGGCAGGGCGAAGGAGGGGCGCGGCATCCCGCGGAGGTCCGGGTGCGGTACCATTTCCTTTCTTTTCCTCTTGTGTCCCTCTATTCTCTATTTTTTAGGAGTTCCTCCCTGTTCTAATGCCTACCTGCCTTGTACAAACACATCAGGAAAGTAGAAACGCAACAGTAAGGGTGTCCAGGCCCTATCAGAATAAAACCGTAGACCCTTAACCGGCGTATAGTATAATTGCCACGTTTTACACATGAGGTTTAAAACGTTTTGGGTATTGTCCAGTTTGTCTATGTGTTGTCTCTCAGCTCCACGTTCACTTCTCATCTCCTGCTCTGAGAACACGGAGCTGGGCACTTTAAGCATTCCTCCCTTGCCGGAGGGCACCGTGTTAAGCGTTGTCAGTAGAAGGTGCTGGAGAGCCGGCGCCGAGTAAGGGGCTTCTCTGCCTGGTTCTGGTAAGCTGTCTTGGCAGGCGCCTGCTGAATGAGAGGCCTCCGCGGCGCCCACCTGCTACATCAGTGGCAGCTTCTCCAGGTTCAGGTTGTCCGCATCTTGGGTGGCTTCCTCAGCACCCAACTCATGCAGTGCAAGGCTGCCAAAGGCACCCAGCAGCCAGCAGTTTCCTCCAACAACCCTGGGGCAGTTTTATACCCAAGTGCTTCCACAAGACACCTCCCATGAGTAGCCTTCCCTAGCATCCTAGAGGGTAGATTTTCAGCAAGTCCTGCCCGCACATCTTTTGCCATTCAGTGAACCCTGGCTATGCCCTGTAGGGACAGAAAGAAGGTGATCTTTCCTCCCCATCATAAAGGGTCACAGCCAACACCCCTATAACAAAAGATAGCTTAACAAGAGAAAAGCATAACAAGTGTATTACGTGCGCACATGTGCATGGGAGTCAGACAAAATACGAACACTCGAAGAAAAGGCCAGATAGTTGATACTTCAACACTCTCTTCACTGGGGAGAGGAAAGGGGGGTTGTAGGAGCAAATGATTTTCAGGGGAAATGAGTGCACCCTGGAGACAGAAATGAACATGTAAGTGACTCTCTTTGGGAAGGTGAGGGGCAGAATTGCACAGGAACAAAGATTGTCTTGTACTGATAGCCCCAGACGATCTCTCTAAACTGCCCTCAGAATAGAAGAAAATTCAATCAGGTTGTGGTAACAACTCCCAGACTCTTCTCTTCTCCCATGGTTGATCTTTCCCAGTTATTTGATGAGATTTCTTGGAGGGAGGGGTGGGAATTTTAAGACAATTGCATTTCTTTTGGAAAGAAGCTTTCTTTTTTTTTTTCTTTTCTTTTCTTTTTTTGAGACAGAGTCTTGCTCTGTCTCCAGGCGGGAGTGCAATGGTGCAATCAGAGCTCACTGTAACCTCAAATTCCTGGGCTCAAGTGATCCTCCCCCCTCAGCCTACCAAGTAGCTGGGACTACAGGATTGAGCCACCTTGGTCTGGCCAAACGAAGCTTTCTTTTCTTAGTCAGATGAGGAAATTCCGGAAAGAGTCCCTCCTTTCAATTTTCAAAGCACTCAGCATGCCAAAGTGCCATATTTTGTGGAATCATTTTCAGTGTCCCAATAGCCCTCTCCAACAAGGTCTGTAGCTCATCCCTGGGAGTGAAGGGAGGTTTCTTCCTTGGGAGCTTGACCTCAGCTCTCAGATAGTAGCTGCTCTTTGTATCTACTATTCTAGTCTTCTTTCTCTCCCCCACTTTTTTTTTTTTAATTGAGACAGGGTCTTGCTATGTTGCCCAGGCTGATCTCAAGCTAGTGGGCTCAAGCAATCCTCCTACCTCAGCCTCCCAAGTAGCTGGGATTACAAGTGCATGCCACTGCACCTGGTTTATTTTTATCTTCTTTAACCTCTTTTTACCCTAATCCTATGTTATACTTAATAATTCTTTATATTAAACTTTTCCTATACTATTTTTCTGTCTCCTGATTGGACCCTATTTGATACTACTACCGAACAACTAATCAGTCTCTAGCACTCCCAAAAGGCATAGGTATTTCAGTCTCTTTGGCAAATAGAGAAGAGGTATGGGAAACGCCCTTTCAATCCGCCTTCTGCAATAATCAAACTTGCCACATTCCTACACAAAAATGCTGCAGTGCATTTGGTTGTCATTATTCTTCCACCATTCACAGAACCAAGGCCTGATATTTAAGGTCTTCCACAATCTTCCATTAATATATCTCTCCACATTGATCACTCTGTAATGCAGTAAACAACCTATTAAAACTTTCTTTAACCTGACCCTGGAGGTGCCAACTTCCTCAAGCTGTTCCTACCCATTAGATAGAATACCTTTGCCTCTTCTCTGCATACACAGATTCATGCTTCAAGTAAAAATCCACCTGCTAATGATCAGATGATGATGATAACTGTAAAAATAAACAAAGACAACATAATGAGAAAAGTAGTCTTTCTCCATTCGCCGTTCCACTGGAACATAAAAAAAACAAAAATGAGAAAAGTGAAGGCTGTAACAAGGGAGTCTGCCACCATCACTTCCATTTGGTAGAGACTCTACGGCAGGCAGAGGAGTAGGTAAACGAGACAGTAGAAAGGGGTTTCCAGGAATGCCCAGTCAGCAGGATTAGAGGCTGTTGGCCTGGGGAAGCTGAAGGAGGACATGCCAAGGGATGGGTTAGGGGTGCATATTTGGCTTTCTCTAGTTAGTCCTAAGTTAGAAGCAGGGACAAAAACTTGGGAAGCTGCCAGTTACTAATTTTTTACTAGTACATAATAATTATACATAGTTATGAGATACATGTGATATTTTGATACATGCAAACAATATGTAATGATCAAATCAGGGTATTTAGGATATCCACCACCTCAAATATTTATCATTGCTTTGTGTTAGGAACATTTCAAATCTTCTATTTTTTTTCTCAGACTCAAGCCAGTTTATACTTCTATCTATTTTGAAATATACATTTCACCCTAGTGGGCGTATGTATTATAGTAGGGTTTATAGTAACCCTACTTTGCTGTCAAACGTTAGAACTTATTCCTTCTATCTAGGTATGTGATAGTACCCACTAACCAACCTTTCTTCATCCCCTGACACCCACACACTCCCCTCAGCCTCTGGTTTCTATTCTTCCACATTCTACCTCCATGAGATCAACTTTTTTAGCTCCCACATATGAATGAGAACATGTGATATTTGTCTTTCTGTGCCTGGCTTATTTTATTGAACATAATGTCCTCCAGTTCCAGCCATGTTGTTGCAAATGACATGATTTCATTCTTTTTTATGGCCAAATAGTATTCCATTGTGTATATATTCCACATTTTCTTAATCTATTCATCCACTGATGGACATTTAGGTTTATCCCATATCTTTGTTATTGTGAATAGTGCTGCAATAAACACAGAGGTGTAGGTATCCCTTTGAGATACCAATTTCCTTTCCTTTGGATAAATACCCAGTAATGGGATTTCTGGATCCTGTGGTAGTTCTATTTTCAGTTTTTTGGGGAAAGCTTCATATTGTTTTCCATACAGATCTAATTTACATTCCCACCAACAGTGTAGAAGAGTTGCCTTTTATCCACATCCTTGCCAGCATTTGTTATTTTTTGTCTTTTTGACAATAGCTATTCTAACTGGGGTGAGATGGTATCTCATTGTGATTTTGATTTGCATTTCCCCAGTGATTACTGATGTTGAGTATTTTTTCATATACCTGTTGGCCATCTGCATGTCTTCTGAGAAATGTCTATTCATGTGCTTTGCCCACTTTTTAATGTTTGTGGGGTTTTTGTTGCTATTGAGTTTTTTTGCATTCCTATATTCTGATTTATTTTCCTTTTTCTTTTTAAATCAGGATCATCATATTCAATTTCCTTGTATATTCTGGATATTAGTCCCTTGTCGAATGGATGGTTTGCAAGTATCTTCTCCCATTCTACAGGTTATCTCTTTACTCTTTTGATTGTTTCCTTTGCTATGTAGAAGCTTTTTAGATTAATATAGTCCCACTTGTCTATTTCCGTTTTTGTTGCCTGTGCTTTTGAAGTGTTAGCTATAAAATCTTTGCCTAGACCAATATCCTGAAGCATTTCCTCTATCTTTTCTTCTGGTAGTTTTATAGTTTTGGGTCTTACATTTAAGTCTCTGATCCACTTTGAGTTGATTTTTGTATATAGTGAGAGATAGGGTGCCAGTTATTAATTAAATCCTGGCCATTTGGGGCCAATTGTTACAGGGGTATTGTTTAGATTCCTGCTTTGTCACTAGAGATAGCACCTAGCTTCCTGCAAGTCTGACTTATAGCAGGCTGGCTGCCTGGGCTGGTTACCATAGATAATGGGTTGGTTTCCTGAGCAGGTTGCTGCGTGTTGTAGGTCAGAGTTCTAGTTGTATAAAATGGTCCAACCATTGTCTGTCTGTATATTCACTCTCTCATAATAGACACCAGTGAGATCAGCTGCAATGATAACATAAAACAGTATTTCTCCCAAGGTCACACCTTGGCTGTAAAGTGTCCTGACAGCTTCCTATCTTTGAGTGATTACTGCTTTCTTACCAATAACCTCCCTAGCCTGCTGTGCGGCTCCCAGGTCTTGAACAAAAATAACCAATTACCAAACTGCCTGCCCTTCATGAAAGCAACAATCTAGAGCTAACTCTCACTTCCCCTCTCCCCTCCTCAGTTATTCACGGCCAGCCTGAACCTTATAAAACCCCCTTCCTACTCTCTCATAATGAGAGGTAGCCCACCTTCCTCTGGGGTGCTATCCCTGGTCACAGCAGGTTAGTAAACCACATTTTTTTTGCACTCCTGGGAAATTTAGCTATTGAGCTTTATCACCCAGCTCAAGAATCACCTCTTCCACTAAATCTTTTGATGCAACTTTTCCCTCTAGTTCCCAATTTATTTGTATAACTCTAGTTAGCCAAGTTTAGGACATATCCTTTACTAAGCTGTAAGTAAGCTCCTTTTGAAGGTAGGGACTACATAGGATTCCTCCTTGAACCTGAGAAACTCTAATGAAGGAAATGATGCACATTAAGCCAGACTGAGGTGGCATATTCTCTGGACACAGCTTCCTAGCTAGACCCTTGGGTTTTAAGAAAACGCCTAAACACTGAAAGTTTACCCTTAGTTGGCCTACTCAAAGACAATGTTCCCAGATTCATGTATCTGCTAGATTCAAACTAATTGGGTTTTTTGTTTTGTTTTGGTGTTTTTTTGTTGTTGTTGTTTGTTTTTTGAGACAGACTCTTGCTCTGTCACCCAGGCTAGAGTATGGTGGTGTGATAATAGCTCACTGCAGCGTTGAACTCCTGGGCTCAAGCAATCCTCCTGCTTCAGTCTCCCGAGTGACTGGGACTACAGGTGCACACCACCACACCCAGCTAATTGAAAAATTTTTTTTGTAGAAATAGAGTCCATGTTGACCAGGCTTGTCTCAAACTCCAGGCCTCAAACGATCCTCCCTCTCGCCTGGGCCTCCCAAACTGCTGGGATTACAGGTATGAGCCACCATGCAGGGCCTAATTGGTTTTTTTTGTTTTGTTTTGTTTTTGTTTTGAGATAGAGTCTCATTCTGTTGCCTGGGCTAGAGTGCCGTGTCGTCAGCCCCTAATTGGTTT
The DNA here is from genome assembly GCA_008086735.1 of Cheirogaleus medius. NCBI lineage: Eukaryota > Metazoa > Chordata > Mammalia > Primates > Cheirogaleidae > Cheirogaleus > Cheirogaleus medius. Next base: position 9,200,034 of record VBSM01002217.1, read on the forward strand.
TTTTAAACTGAATCTTTTCACTATTCCTGAAGCTAACTGCAGTGTTTTCCTTTTTGTCCCTCTCAGACATTTGTCCTTGATAGTCTATATCAACTGTCTCCCTAATATGGGAAATTACTGGCTTGTAAATAACTAGACATCTCTGAGTTATTCCTTGACATATGCCATGCAACACTTCACACTGCTGTGCAGGTGATAAAGCTATGTTGACTTAATTAGTGAAGGAAAGACCCTTTAGAGATGAGAGTGAATTATTCTCAGTGAATTTTATTATTCATTTTATTTATTAAAATTTTTTATCTTTTACTTTTTTAGAGACAGGGTCTCACTCTGTCGCCCAGGCTAGAGTGCAATGGCCCCATCATAGATCACTGCACCCTCAAAATCCTCCCACCTCAGCTTCCACAATAGCTGGGACTACAGGTGCAGACCACCACACCTTGCTAATTTTTTAAATTTTTTGTAGAAATGGGGTCACATTATGTTAGCCAGGTTTGTCTCAAACTCATGGCCTCAAGTGATCCTCCTACCTCAGCCTCTGAAAGTGATGGGATTTCAGGTGCAAGCCACCATGCCTGGCCTTAGTGAATTTTAATATCCAGTTTCCAGGCCTATAAATCACTAAGGATCAAACCAACCTAATTTTCTTTTCGGACACATATGTAGGAGATCAGAATATGCACTCCAAAATAGGACTGCCGGGGACCAGAATATGCCACCCCAAAATATGCCTTGTTGGCACAAAGATTATATTTTGAGCTGATAATTTTTTTTTTTTTTTTTTTTTGAGACAGAGTCTCACTCTGTTGCCCTGGCTAGAGTGCCGTGGCGTCAGCCTAGCTCACAGCAACCTCAAACTCTTGGGCTCAGGCGATCCTCCTGCCTCAGCCTCCCGAGTAGCTGGGACTACAGGCATGTGCCACCATGCCCGGCTAATTTTTCTATATATATTTTTAGTTGTCCAATTAATTTCTTTCTATTTTTAGTAGAGACGGGGTCTCGCTTTTGCTCAGGCTGGTTTCGAACTCCTGACCTTGAGCGATCAGCCCGCCTCGGCCTCCCAGAGTGCTAGGATTACAGGCATGAGCCACCACGCCTGGCTTTGAGCTGATAATTTTGAAGAACAGAAGCTACAAAAACAGCATATGCTACCCTTCTGAAAGGGAAATTTACATTTTTAAAAGAAAGGCTGTCTCCCTCTCTCTTTTTCTTAAAGACATCAATTTACTTAACAGATCACTTGAGCCTGGGTGTATGTGTCCAGTGGTTTGTCTCTGATGAACAGACTTCCTTATCTCAACTCAAAACATTCCAGGCCTTTAGACAAATCTTCGTTTCTTTAACCAATTACAAATCAAAGAATCTTTAAACTCACCTATAATCTGTAAGGTGAGCCTGCTTCAAGATGCCCTGCCTTTTCGGGCCTAACCAATGTATGCTTTCCATGTATTGATTTATGACTTTATGTGTAATTCCTGTCTCCCTGAAATGTCTAAAGCCAAACTGTAACCCAACCACACTGAGCCCACTGGCTCAAGGTTTCTTGGGTATGGCTCTCTGGGTCAGGGTCGCCCTTTAAATTATTTTAGAGTTAGGGTTCTTTTCCATTGACAATATACCACAAGATGATTGAATGTATTTACTAAGTACTATACATAAAATATGAGTTTCAAATACTGTTCTGCTTTTCTTTACTAACAGTACTAAGTTCTTGTCTTTCTAGCCTGATATTCAAGACACTTGGGCTAGGCATGGTGACTCCAGCTTGTAATCCCAGCACTGTGGGAGGTGGGGGCAGGAGGATTGCTTCAGGCCAGGAGCTCAAGACCAGCCTGAGCAACACAGGAAGACCCTGACTGAACAAACAAATAGAAAAATAAGCCGGACATGGTGGCATGGGCCTGTAGTCCCAGCTATCCAGGAGGCTGAGGCGGGAGGATTCCTTGAGCCCAGGAGTCTGAGGTTGCAGTGAGCTATGATTACACCACTGCACTCTACCCCTTCGCAACACAGCAAGATCCTGTCTCAAAACACCCCCCCAAAAAAGACCCTTGAAGAGTAGTCCTCCTCTCTCCTCATCAAGATCCCTTCAGAGCACTACAATCTTGTAATGCTTAGCTGTACCTCCAACAAACAACATCCTTCCCAATCTCAGGACTTTCCAATGTTCTTTCCTCTGCCTGTGGTGGGGAATATAAAAACAAAATTTCATCCTAACCCAGAAAACCTCTCCACAAAGGTAGAAGAGAAAGAAAATGTAATGCTTGAATAAGCATTAAATCAGAATGATACACATCACAGACAACCCGCTAAAGGGAACACAAAAAGAAACTCACTCTTTTATACAGCTACATGGATACAAAACATCACTTAATTAGGATTTTCAACTCGCAGTCAGTTGACAAGTTAAGCCCTGGTCCTCCCAGGAAACTGGAAGATTGGGCTTTGTATCACTTGACAATTACATTTCAAAAAGATGGCTCTGAACCAACATTCCTGAGTTGAGAGGGGTTATGGGCTTGCTTAGCCATAAAAAAATAATAATAAGAAGAAGAAGACTTGTATACCTTTGAAAAAGAGAGGAGCAAGAAAAAAAGTTTTTTTGAGACAGAGTCTGGTTCTGTAGCCCAGGCTAGAGTGCGGTGGTATCATCATAGCTCACTGCAACCTCAGACTCCCAACCTCAAGCGATCCTCCCGCCTCGGCTTCCCAGAGTGTTAGGATTACAGGCGTGAATCACCGCGCCCGGCCAAGAAAGAAGGAAATTCTGAAAGAAATCTAGAGGAAAATATTACGAACGCGCTCAACTGCCCCTTGCACGTGTAGGGAAGGCTTGGGGGTCCGTGTTTAGTTTGTATTTGCCCTCCACCTGCATCGTCTTTCCCACGTGCTAGTCCCACAGGCAGGCTCCCGTTCGCTCCCAAGGCCCCGGTCCACGAGGGCTCTCGCCCCGCTCCGTCCATGCAGCTGCCCGGGTCAGGCCCAGCACTCCCGGCTGAGCGCGTCCCCACCCGGGCCAGGCTGTCTGGGCTCCGTCTTGCTCTGCTCCTCTTAGCTGCGGGACCCTGGGTAGTTACGTCACTCCAGCCTCCTGGACACTAAGAGTGGGTAACAAAACGCGGCTGGGAGACTCCACTGAGTGGACACCCTGAAGACCCAACACGCCACCCGGCCCCGGACGCCAGAAGTCCCACTCCAGTCCACAGCGCCCAGCCAGCGTCCGAAGCCACGCCTCCGTGGCTGCGCCTACGTCACCTGCCCCGGACGGGGTCACGTGGGCCCACGCACAGCTTCGAGGCGGGGCTGCTGCGCGATGACGTCAGGCGCGCGGCGCCTGTGCTCCATGGTCGCGGTGGCTGTCTCGTGGGTGTTTTTGTCATCCACTGCCATCCAGGAACCGCCGCCTTTTTCTGAGCCCAGGTAGGGGTCGGGGGGCTCAGGGCTCGGTGGCAGGCGGCTCGGGAGGCCGGACCGCAGTGAGTGGGGGCGCCGGCTGTGCCCGCAGCCCAAACCTGCCCTACACGTGCTTCTTGTAAGGGACAGTTGAGCGCGTTGCGAACATTTTTCTCGGAGGAAACTCGGGGGCTATAGTATAACTCACGCTGTGCTTCTGAGCGTCTCTTTCAGAAGAGAAGTGGGGCTTGTCCGTGACCTGGAGGGACCCCAGTAGGCGGGATGGGCGGTGTGATGTGGAGGAATCTCACGAGAAGGGATAAGACGTGAGACCTGGAGGGATCTCATTGGGAGCGGTCAGATCGCGGGTAGACCTACCTCGAGATGAGGTAGAGGGGTTCAGGCTGTGTGCCGGGCTAGAGCTGGGTGAGGTTCAGAGGCACAGGCTGGAGCTGACTGTATTTGTCTACTTCTAGGTGGGAGTCATGGCCGAGGTGATGGTTCTTCAAAGTGGGAGGGCCCACTGTCACAGCAGCTCTTCTGCAAGATATCCTGGTAAGTCACGTTTCAGAACCCACAGCTCTGTGTTCAGGAACTTGTTTCCAACCGTTATTTCACGGAAAAAATCCTCGTGGAATTTACTTATGTGTCCTGACTTATACCCTAGTTCAGAAGCGTTTTCTGAGATACAAAATGCATGAGAAAAATGAAGGGAAAAAGTTATTTTTGTATAACTATGTGATATGAATATTTCTGTGGTCATAATGAAGCACCACACTAGAATTGGAATGTCACAGAATAATGTGGAAGTTTAGCTCGTGTAATAAGTTTACTTACTTCTTGCAAGACATCTTCCCTTACTCCCTCAGCCAGAAAGGATCTTTCCCTTAGAGTTGTTCTTAGTGGTGGGTTTCTGGAACCAAGCTCATCCTGACTAATTGAACTCTATGGACTGTCCTCCCCTGGACTTTGGGATTCCTGAGGTTTGGGGGATTTGGCTGAATGTGAGTAGCAAGCCTCCAGCGTGCCTGGGTCTGTGGTGACCCTGTGCATTCCTACAGCGCTTGCCAGAATAGCTTTGAAACGGTTTGAGGCCTTGCCCTGCACCATCCAGAGCAAGGTTATAGAAATTTCAGACAATTTTTGCTCTCTTCTGGCTCTGGTATGCTGGGCATTGTACAGATCTGTACCGTGTAATGTGGCAGCCACGTGGTGTAAATTACATTAAAAATTCAGCCTTTCATTCACACTAGCCACATTTCTGGTGCTCAGTAGCCACATGTGGTTACCATATTGGACTGTGCCGATTAAAGAACATTTCTGTGTGCAGAGGTTGATTTGGACAGTGCTGATGTAAAAGGTGGAGGGTTTCGTTAAGTGTTTGCTATGCTCCAGGCTCAGTACAAATTTTATTTCGTTATATTCTTAAAGCAAAGGCTTTACAAAAGTTGAAAGTGAAGCTCAGAGGAGTGGTAAAGGTAGGAGTTGAGCCGAAGTAGAAAGGATTAACAGGGAAGAGCTCTGCCCTGAGACACTGATGGGACAGGATATTTACAATTACAAGGCAAAGCAAAGAAAACCAAAGGCTCAGTTCTGCAGAGGGACTGCCCTGGGAGCTAACCAAAGGTGAGGTCCTTGCAGCTTTGGTCACAGGAGAGGAGGGCACTAATGTTGGTGAACACCTGTTTTGTGCCAAACCTCTTAATTCCTCAACTAGTTTAAAATTTTCATCCCCATGAAGTAGTTTTAGATTCAATATAGATGAAGGGCCCAAGGTCAGAATTATGTGTCCAGGGTTGCCCAACCAGAAACTGGCAGATGGAGTTTGACACCAGGCCTCTCTAACCCTGCAGCCTGTGCTCTTTTCTGAGATGCCATGCCTAGAAGCCTGAGTAGAATCTAGAAGCAGTTGGGAAGTTTGGGTTGGAAGAGTGTTGCCAGCTTGGTCATAGCTCGAGCGGCACAGCTCCTGTGTTCCTCTGGTGGTAGGGTCGCCTTCTCTCTTGAGGGTAGAGGCTTCCAGCTGACTGTCTCTTCAGCCCCAGTTACAGAATACCTGGGGCCTGCTGTTGGGAGATGTCTGTGAGTCTCATGTCTCTGCAGTCTTGTGAGTCAGGCACTGGTTGCCTTTTCCATATTATCTTTTAAAGGATGTTTGTGCAACAGACCGCCATGGAATGTAAGAGGCAGTGCCTTCCTCCAGAGCAGAGAGCAGTCATTCTTGCTGTCCATTGTAAAAGACTGGGAGTCCTGCACTCGGGATGCCTTTCCTATAACACAGCCCACTGCATGTGCAGGTGCCTTCTGACTCCCTTTGCATTGCCGTGTGGGAACTGGGGCTTTGAGAGTGTAGTAGAAAATGCTGGTGTTCTTGCTATTGCTGTGAATTGAATAATCAATTGTCCATTGTCTCTAATCAAGGAATTCTGTGTCTTCTATCAGCATCCATGAACCTGGCAAGCTACCTTGTTAGCTGCAGAGGGGGCAGTTCAGACCTTCCCAGTTCTTAACAGCCATCTCCCCCCAGTGGCTCCGCTTTGTATACCTGCCCCAGCAGATGGCACAGAGGTGTCTACCATCCCTCAGTATTTCAGCAATCCCAGGATGCCAGAGCTAGAGGAGACCTGAGAGAGGATTTCTTCAGTGGCTGCCAGGTTGTTCCATGGAACCTGTGCCAGGGGTAAGTGCAGGACGGATCTGGCCTAGCAAGTCACTTCACTTCTGTTTTATTTGTTAATTTTCCTTAAGTCACCTGCCCAAGAAAAAGTTCAAAGACTATCAGTCTATTCTGATCCTCCCAGATATTATAAGTCCCAGAAATTATTTATATAAAGTGATTGAGTCACAGAAAGGTTGTCTTTAAGCTCACAAGATTATTTTGGGACAGCTGTTTAGTGTCTGGATTTGTGTGCCCTGATTCTTGGACCGCCTGTGTGGTTTGTATTCAACCTATAGCCTTTTCCCCAGAATTTCCTAAGGTTAGTGGTGTGTCAGCCTAGAAGGGGCTTGTGCTACCACTAACGTTGGTCACAGGCCTCTCAGCTTAGTGGGAGTGGGTTCAGGATTGAGGAAGTTGGGTTCGGTTCCATCTGTTGAGGCAATAGGCATTTATAACAATCCCTAGTTAAGTGAATTATGTCATTTAATTTTTCACAATAGACCTCTGCAGTGTTTATAATCTCATTTTTACAGATGAGGACGTGGATACTGAGAACGAGGCTTGCCCGTGTTGATACACCTAATGAGGAGTGGAGCAGAATTTGAACCCGAGTCTTTATACCTTAATTATCTGAGCAGATTTGAAGCCTCACATGCCTCCCTTCTAGGAGGAGTTGGGAATTTCTGGTTCTTGGCCCTTGATGGGGTGTGAGTCTGACAGACATTCTCTGACCCCAGGTTTGGGTGCCAGGTTCCCTGCTTCCAGAAGAAGAGCCTTGATTTGCATCAAGATCCAGGCCCTTGTGGTGTCTGCTGAATGAAAAACAAGGGATATTTAATAAATAATGGTTTTAAATGTGATTCAGTCCAGCCTCTTCTTTCCATATGCTACATGCAAAGATAAGGAAGACTCTGCCCCTTCTTGAAGGAGTTGTCAGCTAAGTCCAAGGGAGCCCTAGGTATTTTGCCATTCTCCGTGCTCATGCCTTATAGATGATGGCCACTTGGAACTTGGTGATCACCTTGTGTGTACATACCATCTATTTCAACTGATGGTGGTGGTATTTATCATGGTGCCAAGGGTAACCAGCTAAATTCTGCAGTGGGAGCAATGGGCACAAAGGCACTGTCATCAGGAGCTTTATCTTTTTTTTTTTTGAGACAGAGTCTCACTCTTGTTGCCCAGGCTAGAGTGAGTGCCGTGGCATCAGCCTAGCTCACAGCAACCTCAAACTCCTGGGCTCAAGCAATCCTTCTGCCTCAGCCTCCCGAGTAGCTGGGACTACAGGCATGCGCCACGATGCCCGGCTAATTTTTTCTATATATTTTTAGTTGGCCAATTAATTTCTTTCTATTTTTAGTAGAGACGGGGTCTCGCTCTTGATCAGGCTGGTTTTGAACTCCTGACCTTGAGTGATCCGCCCGCCTCGGCCTCCCAGAGTGCTAGGATTACAGGCGTGAGCCACTGCGCCCGGCCGGGAGCTTTATCTTGAGAGATCCTGGAGTGGGTTCCAGTTGTGTTCCCCCATTGGCTCAATAGAATACCCTTGTCTTTTCAGATACTACTAGGTAGTCACCTAAGTATTAAAATATTACAGGAAGTAATAGCTTTAGTCTCTGCGTTATGCCCCAGATATCTCCAATTTCATTTGAAACGTAACAGTCACAATGCACCATTGAGCCCACAGAACTTGTTTCTCTAATGTTGGTGACATTGTCATGGAATGTTGACAGTAAGCAAGGCCAAGAAGCAGTGGCACACACCTGTAATCCTGGCACTTTGGGAGACTGAGGCAGGAGGATTGCTTGAGCTCAGAAGTTGGAGATGAGCAAGAGCAAGACCCTGTCTGTACTGAAATAGAAAAAATTAGCTAGGCATGGTGGTGTGCATCTGTAGTCCCAGCTACTTGGGAAACTGAGACGAGGATTATTTGAGCACAGGAGTTTGAGGTTGCAGTGAGCTATGATCACACCACTGCACTCCAGCTGGAACGACAGTGAGACTGTCAAAAAAAAAGATAAAAAGCGACTTTTACATTCAATTTGCCACTGACTAGTGAATGGAAAAATATACAAAGGTGCCAGCTCCTCAGGTCCTTGTCCCATACACCAAAAAGGATGACACCAAACTAAAGGGCCTGCAACGGAGGTATAGTACCACTTTTTACTGAGGCCCCGATTCTAGACTGCAGTGAGCCGGATTTTCTAGTCTGCAGCTACACCCCAAGGGTGTGGTCAGGAAGACACATTTCCTCAGAACCCCAGAGATAGCAACTCCTGATAGCCTGGCTGTGGGGGGTGATGGCCTGGTGGCAGCACCTCACCAGCCTCCACTCGGTCCCAGGAGGCTCACAAGGCTCAGATGGGCTGTGTGGTCTGTGAGTCTGCATTTCCAGAGCGCCTTGGAGCCATTCGCCTACAGCAGCTAGCCTAACAGTAGATCCTTAGATGAGGTAAAAATACATTTCCAATACAAATCCTAACTTGTGGTACCATCGTGTAAGGGCACTGAAAACCTGAAAACGGACAGTTTTTTGGGACTAGGGATTTGCCACAGAGGTCAGCAGCAGCACCGTGTGCCTGGAGTTTGAAGGCTGTGTCAAGAAAGGTCAGGGCCCTGTAATTCTAGTACTCTGGGAGGCCGAGGCGGGCGGATCGCTCAAGGTCAGGAGTTCAAAA
>VBSM01002217.1:9213195-9227257 GCA_008086735.1 Cheirogaleus medius
CGCCTCGGCCTCCCAAAGTGCTAGGATTACAGGTGTGAGCCATCGTGCCCAGCCAAGGGTTTTTGAAGAAGTCTGAGGATGTGCCAGGGGAGGGGTGGCAGCCACCAGCCACATTCTGTGTGGGGGGGGCACAAAGACAGTAACAGCAGGTCCCCGGCAATGTTGTCCCCACCCCCTCCTGTAGTCTGGGTGTGGCTAGGCGGAGTCCCCTTCTGTCTGGGTTCCGCCCAGGCCTTGAGACAGGAAACAGCACGAGGCCCCTCCCTCCCCTCCCAGCCCAGCCTTTTCCCTCAACCTGGCTCCCCCACCAGACCCCACCCCATGAGCCAGCCCTGCCTCTGCCTCACCAGCATGGTCTTGGGCAAGTCTGTCCCCTTCATAAAATGGGTGATCACCATTCCTGTGACCTCGAGACCCCAATGGAGAGCAGCATGGACCCCAAACTCTACACCAAAGTGAGGGCAGGCTCTGCACGGCTCAGTTCCCCCAGAATGGCACCAGGGAGACTCAAGGTCTACACCGCCTCTTCTCCCTTCTCCACTCCCAGCCCCTCGGGCGGGAGCGCTGGCTGACGGTCCAGGGCCCAAGGCGGGCTGTGGCCAGAGGCCCATGTGTCCCTTGAGGCCTGTGAGTGCTAAGGCTTGGCCCTGCTGTGTCCAGGTTCGAGAAGGGCCGCATCTACACCTACATCGGCGAGGTGCTAGTGTCCGTGAACCCGTACCAGGAGCTGCCCCTGTACGGGCCTGAGGCCATCGCCAGGTACCAAGGTCGTGAGCTCTACGAGCGGCCGCCCCACCTCTATGCCGTGGCCAATGCTGCCTACAAGGCGATGAAGCGCCGGTCCAGGGACACCTGCATCGTCATCTCAGGTACCTGCCCCTGCAGCTAGGCCCCCGCCTCAGCATCCTCGTTCGTAAACATGGGGGGTGCATTAAAGTATCTCCTGTGACCTGCGTGGCCCCAGGACCCCGCCACGCCAGTCCTAGGGTGCGGTTGGCACAGGGAGCTGGTCTAAGGGGTATAGGCTGGTTGATTCTGCTGACTCACATCTTTCTGGCAGGGGAGAGTGGGGCAGGGAAGACGGAGGCCAGTAAGCACATCATGCAGTACATCGCTGCTGTCACCAACCCGAGCCAGAGGGCCGAGGTGGAGAGGTGAGCCGCAAGGTGCAGCTGTGGCCTGAGCTCAGCCGGGGATGCAGTGTGGTGGGAAGGGCCTGGCACCGGGAAGCGAGAGATGGGAACTGGAGCCCAGCTCAGGCCAAGTTCAGTGGGCTTGTCCACCAGGAAGGTTCCAGGTAACTCCAACACACACCGAGGTAAGACAGGCCAACCTGCACTAAGGGCACAGGCTGCCAGCTGGGAGGAGGCGGCAGTGACAGGTAGGACATGGAGAAGTGCAGTAGGGCCCAGAGATGGCCGAAATGCCTCCTGGACAGGGCAGTGGGCACCCCACAGGGTATTCCATGGATGCCCAGAGAAGCTGGCAGGCTCCAGTCAGGATGGCTCAGCATGCCAGGTGGGAGTGTGGGTGACAGCAGGAAACCAGGAAACCAGGAAACCAGGGCTGGCCTGTTCACCCGCTGCTCTCCCTCGGGGGCCTTGCAGAAGCAGCTTCCTGTGTCAGAACCCATTTCTTCCTGTTGAGATGCGACAAGGTGGGGTTCAGAGGGGACAAGCAATGTCAGTTCCCAAGCACACGTGGCAGGCACCACTGCCCACCCCTGCACTGGAGGTCCAAGGCCAAGTGTTCAGACCAGCTCCCCAGGCTGTAGCTGAGGCCTGGGAGTGGAGGTGGTGGACATGAGAGACAAAGACCTGGGCTCGGTACCGAAGAGGGCCTGTTGAGCACAAGCCAGCCTGGCGAGCCCGTTTCCTAGCGTCTCAGAGGCGTGGCTGTCACACAGCCCAGACTCGCACTGGCGAGGCCAGGCCCTGACTCCTTCTCAGCCAGCTCCTTTTCCCATCCTGAGAGGCTGGGATTTCTGTAAGGAAGACTCAAGCGGGGACCCTGTTCTCCAGATGGGAGGTCTTTGCCTTGAGCCCTGGCCCCTCTGCCCCCACAGGGTCAAGGACGTGCTGCTCAAGTCCACCTGTGTGCTGGAGGCCTTTGGCAATGCCCGCACCAACCGCAACCACAACTCCAGCCGCTTCGGCAAGTACATGGACATTAACTTCGACTTCAAGGGGGACCCGGTCGGAGGACACATCTACAGCTACCTGCTGGAGAAGGTGGGCAGGTGGGCCAAGGAGACCCTCATGGGGACCCCTGGCTGAGACCAATCCCAGGCCTGGGGACCCTGATGCTGCAGGTTAGGCAGGCTGGGCTCTCCCTGTGGCCTTTCTCTGGGCCAGAGTCCCTGTGGCCAGGGCCCTCTGATCCCCAGCCTGCCCTGCATCTGGGAATGCTCAGATAGGGTCCCAAAGGGCAGACCCCTTCCCAGGCCTGAGTCCAGCTGCCTGTCTCTCCTCAGTCTCGGGTCCTCAAGCAGCACGTGGGTGAAAGAAACTTCCATGCCTTCTACCAGGTGAGCCAATGAGGGCAGGGGAAAAAGGGAAAATATACGGTGGGGGAAGAAGCCTGGACCATCTTGTGACCCTTCCCTCCTACCCCAGTTCCCCAACTCTGCCCCACTGCCCCTCACTAGCCCATGATCCTCATTCCCTGCCACACACCCTATGCCCCACAAACAAGAGGGAGTGAGCTCCCTGAGCACAAAAGCAGGATGTCCCTCCATCTGAGACACTCGCAGATGAGGGCTCTCTGGGACCTATACAGTGACTCTAAGCTCTGAGCTCCCCACTAAGGTGGGAGTTCCTTGGGACACAGGCAGTGTCTATACTGTATCAGAGCTCAACACTGAAGTGCAGCTCCCTGGGACATGAGCCACCGCTGAAATGCAGCTTCCTGGACACTGGCAGTGTCTCCACTGATCTGGGCGCTCCTGTGAGATAGGAGCTCACTGGGACACAGGCAATGTCTCTATGAACTCTGAGCTCCCAACAGAGGTGGGAGCTCCCTGGAAACAAACAGTGTCACTACAGTCTCAGACTTGACACTGAAGTGGAGTTCCCTGGAACACCGGCAAACTGTGGCTGTTCACTGAGGTGGAAGCTCCCTGGGACACAGCTGTCTCTAGGGACTCAGGGACTCTAGGGACTCCTACAGAGTTAGGAGAGCCCTGCAACATGGAAGTGTCTCCACCAACTCTTAGCTCCGCAATGATGTGGGAGCTCACTGGGACATAAGCAGAGCCTCTAAGGACTCGGATCTTTCCCCCAAAGTGGGAGCTACCTGGGACACAGGCTGTGTCTCCACAAACTCTGAGCTTCCCTCTGAGATAAGAGCTCCTTCAGATACCCACCGTGTCTCTGAGGTGGGAACTCTTTGGGACAAAGGCAGTGACTCCACAGACTCTGAGCACTTACTGAAGTGGAGCTCCCTGGGACACAAATACTGTCTCCGTAGAATCTGGGATCCCTTCTGAGGTAAAGCTCCTTGAGCAAGGGTGGTGTCTCACGGACTCTGAGCTCCCCATGAGATGGCAGCTCCCTGGGACAGGGAGTATCTTCACAGACTTGGAGCCCCAGTGCAGTAGTGCTTACTGGGACACAGGATCTACCATCTCTGCGCTCCCCATGAAGGTGGGACCTCGAAAAGAGGAGGGCAGTGTCACCATACACTCTGAGCTCCCCAATTAGGTGGAAGCTCCCTGGAACATAGCAGTGTCTTTAGGGACTCTTAGTTCGCTACTGAGGTGGGAGCTCCCTGGGACATGGGCAGTATCTCTACATACCGTGAGCTCCACACAGGTGAAAGTCTCTGGGACACGGGTAGTGACTCTGAGCTCCCTACTGTGGTGAGAGCTCCCTGAGACTCCGGCATTGTCTCCAATGACCTTGCACTTCCCACTGAGGTGGGAGATCCCTGAGACATGAGTGGTGTTTCCACAGACTCTGTGCTCCCCATGAGATGGGAGCTCCCTGGGATGCAGGCAGGGTGTCCACAAACTGTGAGCTTCCCACTGAAGTGGGAGATTCCTGGGACACGGAGCTGTTCCACAGACTCTGAGCCTCCGTGCAATGGAGCTCTCTGAGACATGGACAGTATCTTTAAGGACTCTGAGCTCCCCACTGAGGTGGGACATGGATGGTGTCTCCACAGACTCTGGGCTCCCTCTGAGGGAAGTGCTCCCTGTGGAGACTCAGGCAGCATCTCCACATACTCCAAGCTCCAAGCTCCACATTGAGGTGAAATCTCTCTGGGACACAGGCAGTGTCACTATGGACTCTGAGGTCTCCACTGTGAGAGCTTCCTGAGACACAGAAAGTGTCTCCACAGCCTCTGAGCTCCCACTGAAGTGGAGCTCCCTGGGACTCCTGCAAGATCTCCACAGACTCTTACCTCCCCACTGATTTGGGAGCTGTGGGACATTGGCAGTGACTCCACAGACTCTGAGCTCTCCATGAGATGGGAGCTCCCTGGGATGCGCGTGGGGTCTCCATGACCTATGTGCTCCCCACTGAGGTGAGAATTCTCTGGGACACATGGAGTGTTTTCACAGACTCTGAGCTTCCAAGAAATGAAGCTCCCTGACACAGACAATGTCTTGAAAGACTCTGAGTTCCCTACTGAGGTGGGAGCTCCCTAGAACAGGGGCAGTGTCTCCACAGACCTTGAACTGCACACTTAGATGGGAACTCCCTCGAACATAGGCAGTGTCTCCACAGACTCTGGGCTGCCCACTAAGGTGGGAGCACTCTTGGAGACAGGCAATGCCTCTATCAACTCTGAGCTCCCCCTCGAGGTAAGAACTCCCTGGGACAGAGGCTGTGTCTCCACAGACTCTGGGTTCCAACTGAAGCAGAGCTGCATGGAACATGGACAATGTCTCCACGAATTCTGATCTCCCCACTAAGATGGGAGCTCCCTGAGACACGGGCAATGTCTCCAAGAACTCTGAACTCCCCCTGTGGTAAGAGCTACCTGGGACACAGGAAGTGTCTACACCACTCTTCTATGAAGTAGTTCTCCCTGGGCCGTGGGCAGTGTCTCCACAGCCTTTGAGCTCCCACTGAAGTGGAGGTCTCTGGGACTCCTGCAGGCTCTCCACAGACTTTCCTCCCCACTGGCGTGGGACCTTTTAGGTTTCACATGGAGTCTGAGCTCCCAGTGAGATGGGAGTTTATGGGACAAGGGCCGTGTCTCCACAGACTCTGAGCTCTCCAGGAGTTGAGATCTCCCTGTGTCCAGGGCAATGTCTGCAGGAAATCTAAGCTCCCCACTCAGGTGGGAAGTCTCTGGGACACAGGCAGTGTCTCTGCAGACTCAGCTCGCTTCTGAGGTACGGGTTCCCTGAGACAAGGGCAGTGTGTCTTCCTACTCTGATGCCCCCACTGAGGTGGGTGCTCACTGGGGCAGGGGCGGGGTCTCCATGGACTTTAAGCTCTTTAGTGAGGTGGAGTTCCTTGGACATGGGCAGTTTCTCCAGGAACTCTGTGCTCCTGCTGAAGTGGAGCTCCCTGGGACTCTGGCAGCATCTCCACAGACTCTTGCCTCCCCACTGATGCAGGAGATCTGGGGACACGGGCATTGTCTCCATGGACTCTGAGCTCCCCATGAGGTGGGGTCTCCCTGGGTCTAGGGCAATGTTTTCACAGAATCTGAGCTCCCCACTGAGGCGAGGTCCGGGGATAGGGGCAGTCTCTTACCAGCGGACTCTTTGCTCCCGCTGAAGTGGGGCTCCTTTGACGTGGGTGGTTCTTCAGGGTCTCTGTCCCACTGAACTGGGAGTTCACTGGCCCACTGTATCTGATCTGCCCCTGTGTTTGTTGGTTCGATGCTGGAAGGAAGATCGTGTCTGTTTGTTCTCCTGCCTCTGGCGGGGAGGTGGAGGGTCCTGCGAACTCTTTCATCTAACTAAAGGATCTCTTTGTCCTCTAGTTGCTGAGGGGCAGTGAGGACAAGGAGCTGCGTGAACTGCACTTGGAGAGAAACCCTGCTGTGTACAATTTCACACGCCAGGGAGCTGGACTCAGCATGGGTGTGCACAGTGTGAGTGTGAGAGGCACGGGGGGCTCAAACTGGGCTTAGTTTCAGGGTCCTGAGTGTGGTGGCAGGGAATGGGCAGCAATCAGCACAGGCCAGGATGATGTGAGCCATGCAGCTGAGTGGGGAGGGTGCTCAGGCTGGAGGGAAAATGGCTCAGGGAAGGGACAGGGTGCTAGGGTGAGCAGGTGCCTGGGACAGAAAAATCAGGGTTGAGGGAGGGCAGATTTTCTGGAGCCAGTGTGGCTTGGGACAGTGAACTTCTTCTCCTCCAGGCCTTGGACAGTGATGAGAGGAGCTACCGGGCAGTGACTGAGGCCATGAGGGTCATTGGCTTCAGTCCTGAGGAGGTGGCGTCCGTGTATCGCATCCTGGCTGCCATATTGCACCTGGTGAGCCTGGCTCCAAGGGCCTGGGAGGACCACCACCCACAGGGGGTCCTGGCTGAGAGTCCCCAGGGGGAAGAGGAGACTAGTCCCAGCTACCCCCGTGATGTGGCTGAGCTGACTCCCTGCCCTAAGGAAGCTGAGTTGCTTGGACGTGTCTGTATCAGTGTCTGGTGGAGAGCCCTTCGTTAGGGCCAGGGCTGCTGGGTACAGTAAAAGCCGAGCGTCGTGCAGACTGCCTCTAAGTGCAGTCGTGGGTGAGCTTGTGGCACATCACGCAGCGCCACAGTTCTCAGAGTGGCACAAGGAGTAAGTAGTGCAGAGCTTCTGCCACTGCTGAGGGGATGCAACGGGGTCCTTCCCATGTCGTTTGGATGTGAGGCCTTGGCAAAGGCTCTGATGTGCCCTGATCTCTGGCTGTGTCTGTCCATGGTGACCAGCCGGGAGCTGGGCCCCACCATGTCCACGTCCCCTGTCTTCCTTCCTCCTCCTCGTCCAAAGCCATCCAGGCTCCTTTGTCTAAGGAGTCCAAGGAGCCTCGGCTTAGACTGTTCATGGTTCCCCCATCACCAGGGAAACCTCGAGTTCGTGGAGACGGAGGAGGGCGGGGTGCAGAAGGACAGCCTGGCGGTGTCTGATGAGGCCCTGGTGGACCACGTGGCTGAGCTGACGGCCACGCCCCGGGACCTGGTGCTCCGCTCCCTGCTGGCTCGCACCGTGGCCTCGGGAGGCAGGGAGCTCATAGAGAAGGGACACACTGCAGCTGAGGCCAGCTACGCCCGGGACGCCTGTGCCAAGGTACTCCAGGGCAGGCAGAAGGAGGGAAACCCAGGTGGCCTTTGCAGTGGAGGTGGGGGAAACCAGGTCATAGGGAGCAAAACGCAGTGTGCTCCTGCTCCTAGGCTGTGTACCAGCGGCTGTTTGAGTGGGTGGTGGACAGGATCAACAGCATTATGGAAGCCCGGGACCGGGACCCTCGGCGTGATGGCAAGGACACGGTCATCGGCGTGCTGGACATCTACGGCTTTGAAGTGTTCCCTGTCAACAGGTGGGTCCCCACCTCTGACCCCAGCTGCTGTGACCACTTAGTCCCAGGGAGCTCACTGAGGCTGGGAGGCAGAAATGACGGAGTTTGTCCTGGTCCCTGGGCCCCAAGGCCCATGGCCCCCAAGCCTGCCTTGGCTATACCTCCGAGCCTTTGGTGCCCTGATGGAAGGCAAAATTACAGGGCTCACTTCTCCGGGCTGTGACCCAAGTCCACCAGATCATGCCTGCCGGAGGTGGTGTAGGGTGCGTAATCCACAGGGAAGCCACGCGAGGTCCTGGCACCAGACCCCTCAGTGAGCGTCAGGGGAGCGTTTAGGGGAGGCGCTGTCCATTGCCGCTCTCCCCACAAGCAGTGACAGCCCCTCTGAAACACGCCCTCCCCCAGCTTCGAGCAGTTCTGCATCAACTACTGCAACGAGAAGCTGCAGCAGCTCTTCATCCAGCTCATCCTGAAGCAGGAGCAGGAGGAGTATGAGCGCGAGGGCATCACCTGGCAGAGTGTGAGCACCCGGCCCAGAGGGGGTGTCATGAGCCCCTGTGAGGAGGGGCCCCTGGGTTGGCCTGGTGGGTGCTGAGTGAGGGGTGGCAGAGGGGAAGTGGCTGGGAGGGCCTCAGGAGCCTCCCTGCTGGCTGCCTCCACCCCAGGTCGAGTACTTCAACAACGCCACCATCGTGGACCTGGTGGAGCGGCCGCACCGTGGCATCCTGGCCGTGCTGGACGAGGCCTGCAGTGCCGCGGGCACCATCACCGACCGCATCTTCCTGCAGACCCTGGACACGCACCACCGCCACCACCCACACTACACCAGCCGCCAGGTGCGCCCGGTTGTCCCGGCACGCACAGTGGGCTGGTGGGATCTGCCCTGCAGGCACCATGCTGCTTTGCCTCGTGGGGCCTGGGCGGGGACCCAGCTTTAGTGCCACTGTCTTCACTGTGGTGGGCTTCTCTGCCCCAGCGGGATGGAGGCAGCACTACGCCCTCCTGCAGACCGCCCCCACACACACACCTTCTGTGACTTGGCCTTGGCCTGTCCCCACAGCTCTGCCCCACAGACAAGACCATGGAGTTTGGCCGAGACTTCCGGATCAGGCACTATGCAGGGGATGTCACGTAAGGACCCCTCTCCCTCCTGGGCCTTCCCATGGGGCACCGTCGCATGTATCACGGGGCAGGAGCACCCCAGGGGAATGTCTGGGAGACAGGATGTCATTGCCTCTTCTGCCAGCCCTGCCCCTTTAAGACACGGACAACCTGCCCGTCACCAGATTCACAAGGGAAGTGCAGCAACCCCTGGCTGTGTTCATCTGGTCGTCTTTAACAGATGCCCGTGCCTAATGTCTGGGCCCTGCCCCATTCCAGCATCTGCTGGGGGGGAGCTGCAGGTTGGCGAGGTGGGGGTGCAGGGGGCAGAGGGGGCCAAGATTCTGCATTTCTAACAAGCTCCCAGGTGAGCCCTTTTTGTGTCCTATGACCATGCTCTGAGTACCCAGGCCTGAGGTGTCCTTCAGAGATTGTCACAGTGATGATTAACTTATGTGTTGCTCCCCTCATCCCAGAGCAATTTGAGGTGACTCACAGAGAGGTACAAGTGCCTAATCTGAACTTCTCAAGGAGAGGAGATAGAGTCAACAATGCAGATATTCAGATGTCAGATCCGCTCACAGAAACCTGTTCATAAAAATCGGAGTCTTTACATGTGGAGCCAAGACTTGGCACTGAGCTTTCTAATGGTGTGAGAACCAGGCAATGATTCTGAGGCTCTCAGTGGCCACAGATTAAAATGGACCCGGGACTCAGGAGTTCCTGGTCATAACTATGGTCACTGATATTTAACAAAGCTCAGTAGATACTGTTCCAAGTACAGTTCCAAGTACACTGAGGCACAGAGAGGTTGAGTGGCTCACCCAAGGTCACACAGCATGCACGTGGGAGAGCAAGGACTCAATGCTAGGACATCTGGCTTCAGAGCTGGGGGCCTAATCACTCAATTCATCTTCCAGGAGAGAAATTTCTCTTGAGGGAGGGAGTCTTAGGTGATGAAGGAGAAAGCAGGTGTGCAGGGGCAAGGAGGAGGGGAGCCAGGCAGCAGGGAGAAAGAGGCTGCCTGGAACAGAGCAGGGGAGGAGAGCAGGCCTTCTGGGGGTGTCAGTGCTCTGAGAGGCCCGGCAGCCCCGCCCTAGCTGCCCTCCCCTCACCGGCCCTGGCCTCTGGCAGGTACTCTGTGGACGGCTTCATTGACAAGAACAGAGACTTCCTCTTCCAGGACTTCAAGCGACTGCTGTACAACAGGTGAGCACAGCCAGCTGACAGTGTGGGCGCAGGAGGCCAGGGCCCAGGGCCTTCAGAGACCCTGGGGTCTGACCCCACCCCCACCCCACACCTGACAGGTGGAGAGCCTGAGGCTCAAAGCTAAGGTGGGGGCCGGTGAGGCCGCTCTCCCTGGGGGGTGGCTAGGCATGACACTTGTGTCTGCAGCACGGACCCCACCCTACGGGCGATGTGGCCGGAGGGGCAGCAGGACATCACAGAGGTGACCAAGCGCCCCCTGACAGCTGGCACACTCTTCAAGAACTCCATGGTGGCTCTGGTAGAGAACCTGGCCTCCAAGGTACACCCCACCCCACCCCTGCTCCGGCCCTTCTGGATCCTTCCCTTTGTGCTTTGAGTACCGAGTAGGGCCCCTAACCACCTCTGCACATCTTGACATCTTGGGAGCCAGAGGGAGGACTTGTCCTGTCTATGTGAGCTACATATGCTCCAGCTGGGGGCTCCACCCACTGCACAGGTTAGACGTGGGGGCTCAGGGGCTGGGCTGAGGCTTGATCAGCCACTGAGAACACAGCCAGATCCCAGCCCAGCCTTCCTCTCACCCCACTGTCTCTTGGGCAGGGAGGGGCCAGGGGAGACCCTGCTGGGAGCTTGGCTTGGCCCAGCCCAGCTCCTGCCAAGAGCAGGGGCTCTTCTGGCAGCTGGGGTCAGAGGGACAGGAAACTGGCACTAGCTTTCTTGGGGAACTTTGGACCCAAAGACAGAGGGGGAACCGGGTTGGGGGTCATGGCAGGACGGGTTTAACAATGGAACTTCCAGAGACGTCAGCCCCTCTTGGAGGGAGAAAGGAAGGAGAGAGAGGGTGAGGCCTGTTCCTGCTCCACCTGGGCTGGAGACTGGCTCCTGCCCTGGCGCTCTGGGCTTGCAGGGCCCTTGTTCTGCTGTGGTTTCCCTTGTCTCCAGCTCTCCTCCTGGCCTGGGACATTGGGATCGGAGAAGCCTCCGTCTTGGGGCAGGGTCCACAGTGCTTGGGCCCCTCCAAGTCCCCTCTGTCCCCACAGGAGCCCTTCTACGTCCGCTGCATTAAGCCCAACGAGGACAAGGTGGCCGGGAGGCTGGACGAGGACCACTGTCGCCACCAGGTTGCATACCTGGGACTGCTGGAGAATGTGAGGGTCCGCAGGGCTGGCTTCGCTTCCCGCCAGCCCTACTCTCGGTTCCTGCTCAGGTACTGGCACCCGACGCCCATCACTCCGTGGGCTAGATCCCGGGCGGAGTCTGAGGAGTAAGCACGGAGGGTCCCTAAACAGCGCTTCACAAACATCGACACGGGGAGAGCCGGCACGCTGCTGGGCTCAGGACACTAAAATGTCTGTGAGGATGTGTAGGAGGACACATATGTGGGAGGACATGTGTGTGGGAGGACACACACGAACACAGGTGTCATGGCTGCTCCAGGAGCATACTGGGAGGATTTCAGCCCCTTGGCTCTCAGCACCCCTCCCGTCTCCCAGGGGTGGGGCGGGCAGGGCAGGCCCCTGCTCCCCTCCCAAGGCCTGGCCCCCACTACCCTATCCTGTGGTGACAGGTACAAGATGACCTGTGAGTACACGTGGCCCAACCACCTGCTGGGCTCCGACAAGGCGGCCGTGGGCGCCCTCCTGGAGCAGCATGGGCTGCAGGGGGATGTGGCCTTTGGCCACAGCAAGCTGTTCATCCGCTCTCCCCGGACCCTGGTCACGCTGGAGCAGAGCCGAGCCCGCCTCATCCCCATCATCGTGCTGCTGCTGCAGAAGGTGCGGGGGGGGGGGACGGGCACGGACACCATGGGGGGCACGTGCGCTCTGGGGCCACAAGCGCACTTACAAGTTCCATAGGAGTCTCTGCTTGATGGAGACAGGCCAGGATTGAAACTGACTTAAGCAAAAAGCATGGATGCAGTTGAGGCACAATCATCCTGTGGCTACCAGCTTCAGGCCTGGTTGGATCTAGGTGCTCAAAACAAGGTTTTCAGGGGCTCCATCTCTCCTTCCATCCTTCTTTCCTTCTAACTATTATGAAAGATTTCAGACCTGGAGAAAAGTATCCAGCATGGTGTATAAACTCCCACACTCCACTGCCCAGCTTCAACCGTGTCACCTCACAGCCAGTATGATCGTGTGTAGAGGCCGGCACCTCTATCCCAGCAAACCATTGCAACCATAATCATTTCAGTATGCATTTCCAAAGGATAGGCTTCTTTCTCTTCTCCCCATAACTTTTTATTTTGGAACAATTCAAACCTACAGAAAAGTTGAAATAAGCTGTTCACCTGGATTGCTGCAAGGGGGCTCCTTCCTTGCCTCCTCCCTCTGTCTCTGTTTCTCTCTCTCTCTCTCTCTCTGTCTCTCTCCATACACACACATTCATACATGTATCTATTTATGTTTTTTCCTGAACTATATAAAGCCATGACACCCCTAAATATCTCAGCAGGTACAAGAACAAGGACATGCTCCTTTGTAATCATGGTAACACTAGCACATTCAAGAAACTTAACACTGATAAAATAATAACCTACATATCTGAGCATCTAATGTGTAGGCCATATTCAAACGCCCACAGCGGTCCCACCATTACCTAGCACACCTTCTAAAAGTCCAGGATCCGATCAGTGATCACGCTCTGCGTTTGTCATTACCTCTGCCGTCTCCTCTCGTACACAAGGGCTGTATAGCACCGCCACCCTAGTTTATAAAGGTCAAACTATTTGTTGCTGTCAATTCCCACTCAGTGCTCAGACTTCCCCAATTGTCTCATGATGGTTTTCTCGGTCTGTAGAGCTCAGGGTCCATACACTGTGG
Source organism: Cheirogaleus medius (assembly GCA_008086735.1). Classification (NCBI taxonomy): domain Eukaryota; kingdom Metazoa; phylum Chordata; class Mammalia; order Primates; family Cheirogaleidae; genus Cheirogaleus; species Cheirogaleus medius. The sequence goes on from VBSM01002217.1 coordinate 9,225,789, forward strand.
TCTGTTGTTGTATTGCTGAAGTCTGCTTAAATCTGTGGGTCCACCAACGGCCTACCTTGCAGGGTTTCCAGTGTGGGTTTTGATGGTTGCATTCTTGAGGTAGCCCTCTGTCTTGGGATATACTGGGAGTTGGAGACTAAATCTATACTAGGCCAGATTCCAGGTAGACTCATTAGCAGTTGCCCTTGCAGGTGGGAAACCACCTTCATCTGTCCTCACCTCTCTTCTCATGTGAGATTTCTTCCTGGGGGGACTTGGGGGTCCCCATTGGTGCCAAGTCCCAGCTTTAAAAACCTGGAACAGGCAAGCAACTCCTTCCTAAGAGTCTGCAGAGCTTGGGCAGGGCTCCCCTGGCATAGCTGGCCACATGCCCTCCCAGGAACCAACCACCAGCCAGGCGGACATGGCTCTTGGGAGCCAGGGGGTGGGTCAGCCTCCCTGGAGACACGCAGGGGGTGCTCCAGAAAGGCTTAGGATCAGGGTTGGGGTTAGGAGGCCGGGGCCTGGCTGGGCCTGATTGTCCCATCCCCGCCGGCTCGCCCAGGCTTGGCGGGGCACCTTGGCGAGGCGGCGCTGCCGGCGGCTGAGAGCTGTGTATACCATCATGCGCTGGTTCCGGAGGCACAAGGTGCGTGCTCACCTGGCTGAGCTACAGCGGCGATTCCAGGCTGTGCGGCAGCCCCCGCTCTATGGCCGCGACCTTGTGTGGCCGCCACCACCCGCTGTGCTGCAGCCTTTCCAGGACACCTGCCACGCACTCTTCTGCAGGTACCGCCCTAGCGCGCCACGCTTTCCCGTTCAGCTGGCAGCCACTGAATACCTTGACTGGTCACCCCGGCCCCACAGTGCCCAGCTGCGGGACACGCCAGCCCCCTTGAGAGGTGGGAAGGTGGTGGCTGTGCCACATTAGCTGACTGTCCACATCCCACAGTTGGTGGCAGAGCCCTGACCGTCCTGAGCACCATGCTGGGCATTTGAGGTCTAGAGCCACAGCTGCAGGAGGAGGGTGGCCATTCGGGGCTGGGGAGTGGAGGGACTCTGCATCTGAGCGTGTCCTGAGGGGTGAGCGGTTCTCCAGAAGGAGGGGCCCCGAGGAAACAGTGTGCTCAGAACAGGAGGGTGTTGGGCAGCTGCAGGTCTCGGGTCACTTTCTAATGACGAGCATTAAACTCAAGGGGCCAAGACCAGAGAGGCCAGCAGAAGTTGGGACATGAAGGGCAGCCGGTGCCAGGCTAGGCTCAGCTTCCTCCCGGGGGAAGGGGCGTGGGAGGGCATTAACGCACAGGGCTTCCGTCTCACTGTCCACCCTCTCCCAGGTGGCGGGCCCGGCAGCTGGTAAAGAACATCCCCCCTTCAGACATGGCTCAGATCAAGGCCAAGGTGGCTGCCATGGGGGCCCTGCAGGGGCTGCGACAGGACTGGGGCTGTCGGCGGGCCTGGTCCCGAGACTACTTGTCTTCTGTGAGTGC
>VBSM01002217.1:9237274-9250350 GCA_008086735.1 Cheirogaleus medius
AGGTTGTGACATGATAAAAAAAAATTGTGTAGTATTTACCAGCACCATTCAGTACTACAGCCTTAACCATACCTCCTTGAACTGCTTCTCAACTTGTCAAGAAAAGCAGTTTGGGATTTGCGGAGTAGATACCATGAGCAAAGCTCACCCTCCCGAGTTGAAAAAATTTATGGACAAGAAGTTATCATTGAAATTAAATGGTGGCAGACATGTCCAAGGAATATTACGGGGATTTGATCCCTTTATGAATCTTGTGATAGATGAATGTGTAGAGATGGCAACTAGTGGGCAACAGAACAATATTGGAATGGTGGTAATACGAGGAAATAGTATTATCATGTTAGAAGCCTTGGAACAAGTATAAATAATGGCTGTTGAGCAGAGAAATCCATGTCCCCTCCCCAAAGGGCCAGTTTTACTATGATGTCAAAATCAGGTCATGTACATTTTCATATTAAACTTTTTGTTAAATAAACTTTTGTAATAATCAAAAAAGAAAAAAGAAAAGCAGTTTGCAGCAAGGGCATGTGGTGTGCACCTAGTATTAAAATTGCTTTGTCTTAAAATTGAGCATGAGGATATTAAAAATACATTGTGAAGAGGAAAAAAAAAGAGTGAGATGTTGCTATAAAAAATACCTAAAAAGGTGGGAATGGCTTTGGAACTGGGTAATTAGTAGAGGCTGGAACAGTCTTGAAGTGAATGCTGGAAAAAGCCTGTATTGCCATGAATGGAGCATTAAGAGCGATTGCAGTGATAGCTCAGGAAAGAAAAGCTGTTGGGGAAGTCTCATTCTCCTTAGAGATCATCTAAGCGGTCATGACAGGGAAGACTATTTTGATGGGGTCTCAGATGGAAAGGAGGAACAAGTATTGGAAATCGGAGGGAAGGCCATCCTTCTTATACAGTTGCTAAGAACTTGGCTGAATTATGTTCGTGTCCTAGGACTTTATGGAAAGCAGAACTTAAGAGCAATGAACTAGGATATTTGGCAGAAGAAATCTCTAAGCAGCAAAGTGTTCGGGATGCTGCATGGCTTCTCTTAGTTGCTTATAGTAAAATGTGAGAAGAGAGAAACAACTTACGGACAGAATTTGTAATTAAAAAGGAAGCAGAATGTAAAGACTTGGAAAATTCTCAACCTGGCTATGTAAAGCATTAAAAAGTATGTTTAGGAAAGAAAGCTAGGGGTGTGGCTAAATAACAATTTGATAAGGAGCTTAGTATGGAGAGAGGGAAACCAGGTGCTATTCATCAAGCAGATAGAGAATGACCCACAGCCACTTTGGATAGCTATGCCCATCACAGGCCCAGAGTGATAGGGTCTTTAAGGCAGAACAGTCTCAAGGAAGGGGTCCGTGGCGCCCATGGGACCTCAGGACTTGCTGCCCAGGGCTGCTTCAGGTCTCTACTCTCCACATCTGGCACAGCATACCTTGTCCACCCCAGCTGTGGCTGAAGTGGGCCCACGTGCCACTTGGGCCACCACTCCAGAGAACATAAGCAGTGAACCTTGTTGGCATCCACGTGGTGCTAACTCTGGAGGTGCACAGGGTGCATGAGTTATGGAGGCATGTCTACCTCCATCTAGATATCAAAGGATGTCTCAGGGCCCAGGCAGTGACTTGCTGCAAGGACAGGGCCACAGCAGAGAGCACCTGCAAGGGCAATGCTTAATGGAGCCATGGGAACGAGACTTCCCCCAAGACTCCAGACCTGTAGAGCCACCAGTGTGCAGTGCCAGCCTGGGAGAGCTGCAGGCATGCAACTTCAATGTGTGAGAACCGATTGTGGGCCACGACCAGCAAAGCCATGGGGGCAGGGCTGCCTGAGGCCTTCGGGACCCAACCCTTGCCCCACTGTGTCCAGATGGTGGGACATGAAGTCAAAGAAGACTATTCTCAAGGCTTAAGATTTAATGTCATTTGTCCTGTTGGGCTTTGGGACCTGTTACTTCTTCCTTCTTTCCTATTGCTCCCTTTTGGACTGGGAAGGTCTCTCCTATGCCTGTTCCACCATCATATTTTGGTGGCATGTAGTTGTTTGATTGCAGCTGGTGAGCAGTTTGTCTTGGATGAATCATGCCTTGAGTTTCACATATATCTGATTCAGATGAGTCTCTGGATTTTAGAATTCTGAGTTGATGCTGGAAGGAGTTAAGACTTTTAGGGCTATTAGGATAGAATGAATGTATTTTGTATGTAAGGAGGACACAAATTGGGAGGGGCAGGAGCAGAATGCTGTGATTTAAATATGTGTCTCCTCTAAAATTTAGGTGGTGTCAAAGTGCTGGTATTAAGGTGTGGGGCCTTTGAAAGGTGACTAGGCCATGAGGGCACCTTCCTTTTTAATGGAATGAAGGCCCTTATGCAGGAGGCTTCAGGCAGCACTTGGCTAGCTTGCTCTCTTGCCCCTCTGCCATGGGATGATGCAGCAAGAAGGCCCTCACCAGATGCCGGCACCTGATCTTGGCCTTAGCCTCCAGAACTGTGAGAAATTAATTTCTTTTATTTATAAATTGCATCATCTGTAGTATTCTTTTTTAATTGATATATCATAGTTAGACATATTTTGTGGGTACATGCAATATTTTGATACATGCATATAATGATAGTGATCAAATCAGGGCAAGTGAGATATTTATCACCTCAATCATTTGTTTTTTCTTTGTGTTGGGAAGTCTGTGATGTTCTGTTACAACAGCGCCAATGACCTAAGACAGAAGCTCTTCGTAGATCTTGAAAAGACTAGTTCAAAGATAAGGATTTGTACCAGCTTCTATAGAAAACAGTATGGCAGTTCCTCAAAAAGTTAAAAAACTACCATATGATCCAGGAATCCCACTTGAGTGTAAGTACAGAATAATTTAAAGGAGGCTCTTGAAGATATTTGTACATCCATATTAATAGCAGCATTATTCACAATAGTTAAAACTTGGAAGCAACCCAAGTATCAATCAATGGGTAAGTGGATCAACAAAATGTGGTCTATACACACTGGAATATTACTCAGCCTTAAACAGGAAGAACATGCTGACACATGCCACAACAGAGACAAACCTTGAGGACATTATGCTAAGTGAAATAAACCAGGCACAAAAGGACAGATACTGTATGATTCCACTTATATGAGGTCCATAGAGTCACCAAATTAATAGAGACAGAAAGTAGGATGGTGGTTGCCAAAGACTGGGGGGAGGAGGAATGGGAAGTTAGTGTTGATGAGAACAGAGTTTCAGTTTGAGAAGAGGAAAAAGTACCGGAGGTGGATGATGATGGTCACACAAGAATGTGAATGTACTTAACACCGCTGAACTGTGCACTTGAAACAATGGTTAAGATGGTAATTATGTTATATGTACTTTTACCACATTAAAGAAAACAAATTTATCTTAAAAATTGGCACCTTAGTCCAACTGTGAAGCTACTGGATGTGAACCTCTGGGCAGAGAAGTGTCCTCAATACCTCATCTTGAGGTCAACCCTCTTTGGCTCTGATCTGCTGAAGTGGATCATTAGGACACTGGTTTTGGGAGACAGAGTGCCTGACTAACGTGTGCCCTAGCCAGGTGGACACACTGAGCCAGAGTTGGCTATGAGGAGTACAACAACCAGTATCCAAGGAGCTTTTCCCAAATGCCTTAGGTTCATGGACATAGGCTGGCTGCCCTGTGTGACTTCAAATGTCACATCCTCACATGACTGTGTCCAAAGGAGGAAGGGCAGGTCCCCCTTACTGCAGTCTTTAATCAGGGAGGAAAAAATCTCTCCTAGGAAGCCCCATCTCAGGTCAGAGCTTGTGCCTGTGCCCATCACCAGCAGGGAAAATGGCACATCCATGATTAGTGTGGAAATAAATGAAGACCACCCACGTGAGAAAAGCACAGCTGTTTATTTGGAGCTTGCTCTAGCAAAGGAGCTGGCCACCACAGATGGGTTTGGCCAAGATTCACAGGCAGGGAGACGAGGGGAAAAGCTTCACAGTGGGAAAGGGAAGGCTCCAGATGTGCCCAGAGGGAGACTTTGGCCTGGGGAAGCTGGGGTGACTCACTAGAAGGGGCCTCCTGTCTGGCTTGTGGCAGGCTGGTGACCACCTGGGCTGGTGACTGTAGCTAAGGGGTTGGTTTCCTGGGCAGGTTGTTCTAGTTGCTGCCGGAGTTCTAGTTGTATAAATGCTCTGGTTGTCCGTTTGAATATTCAGTTTTTCACTAGCTTCACCCCTGCTGGAGGGGCCCTTCCCTAAGCACAGCAGCTGACATCTGAACGTGAACTTTCAAGGAGGAGCAGTGGTCGCACGGAGCGATACTCCAATCACACTTCTTGGTCTTGTAGTGGGTCTCATGAATGACAGTCGTGACTATTCCAATCACTAGAAAAAGTAGGACTCCACAAAAGGTAGTCCAGGAAATTAATATACACTTGTCTGTTAGATTTGGGTTAGTGTGAGTCCCCCAAAGTCTGGCCAGCTCTGCACACACTCCGGATGAGGTTCCAGCAAAGACGAGGGTCAGACGAGGATCTGGCAATGGGACTACAGTGTTGGAGAAGTGGCCTTCCTGGAATGGGCACCTTCTCTCTGAAAACTATCACATGACTTCTCTTTAGAATTTCAACATTTATACCAGATTAGGGGAAAATGTATCTGCCAGATGACACAGTTCTTCTAATCTGATTAGATGGTAGAATGTAAACACTGACAGGTTTTGAGTTGGGTTATTTACTCAAATTAGAGTTTGGTATCCTGTTGGAGTTAGTATTAGGTTTCAGGATAAATTTAGTGCTAGAGTCGGCACAGGGCATAGGGTTATTAAAGTGAGCATTAGCGCTAGAGTTGTTTTTAGCTGTAGAGTTAGGGTTAGGGTTACAGTTAGAGTTTATGTAGAAGTCGTGCTAGTTAATGATTGTGTTAGAGCTGAATCAGGGTTTTGTTACTCTAGTGGTTTTTTTTTTTTGAGACAGAGTCTCACTCTGTTTCCCCGGCTAAAGTGCCGTGGCATCAGCCTAGCTCACAGCAACCTCAGACTTCTGGGCTCAAGCAATCCTACTGCCTCAGCCTCCCGAGTAGCTGGGACTACAGGCATGTGCCCTCATGCCCAGCTAATTTTTTCTATATATTTTTAGTTGTCCAGCTAATTTCTTTCTATTTTTAGTAGAGACGGGGTCTTGCTCTTGCTCAGGCAGGTCTCGAACTCCTGAGCTCAAACGATCCTCCCGCCTCGGCCTCCCAGAGTGCTAGGATTACAGGCATCTAGTGTTTGTTTAATGCTAGAGTTAATATTAGGGTTAAGGTTAGTGGTAGGTTTTTAATGATACTTTTAGAGTTAAATTTAAGGTTAATGATACTGTTGGGGTTAGAGTTAGTATTGGTAATATGGTGAAGTTTGACTCTAGGTAAGTTAATATTTGGAATTGGTTTAAATGTTAGGGTTAGGATTAGTATTGGGTTAGGGCTAAATTTGGTTTTAAAATTAAATTTGAATTAGTTTTGGCAATATGATTAGATTTATGATTATGGTTAGGCTTAATACTTGGTTGGGGTGAGGATTATGTTCAGAACTAAGGTGTGGTTAAGGATAAGGTTAGTATTTAGATACACGAGACAGAGGAGGTAAAGTTGATTCTTAGAGCTGGGGTTAAAGTTAGGTTTATAGTTTATTTAGGGATAGATTTAAGGTTAGGGTTAGTTTTAGGTTTAAGAGTCAGATTAACATTAGATTACGTTTGGGTTAGTATTACAGTTTAGAATTAATGGTAGTTTTAGGATATTAGGGTTTGGGTTAGAGTTATAGTTAGTGCTAGAGTTAATGTTAAACTTAGGGTTAGAGTGAGGATGTGGGTTACTGTGAGGATTAGGGTAAAGATTAGTAGCAAAGCATTTTGTTAGGGTCATGGTTTAAGGTTAGAGAGAGCTTTAGTATTATGATTTGTGTTTACTTTTGGTAGTTTAGTGTGGTAGTTTGGCTTTATTTAATGAAGGGTAAGTTTGGGTTTGATTTAGGATTAAGTTTAAGGTAAAAGTTAGATTAGGCTTGAGTCAGGCTTGATGTTACAATTAGATTTATGATTAGAGATAGAAATAATGTTAGAGTTAGGATTGATGACAGGTTTAGCATTTGGGTTGATGCTAGTTAGGGTCTTGTTAGGGTAGAATTAGAATTAAGGTTAGGTTTAGGATTAAGATTGTGTTTAGAGATTCAATAATAAAGTTACTGAGATTAAAAATTCACTAAGATACTGGGATATAAAATTAACTCATAGGAGTCAATAATACCCATCATATACACAAATCCCAACCAGTCAAAGTATACAGCAGTAGCAAACACTCTCCTGCAGTCCCCGACCTGTGGGCTGTGGCCTGGTACAGGTTGGTGGCCTGTTAGGAACCAAGCCGTGCATCACCGGCTGAGCAACGCCTTCCTCCCCCAACCCTCACACTCTCAGTTCATGGAAAAATTGTCTTCCATGAAACCAGTCCCTGGTGCCAAAAAGGTTGGGGACTGCTGCCAATAGCACAAAAGAAGATCAAATGCTTAGGAATAAGTATTTAAAATGTGCAAAACCTCTAAGGAAAACACTAAAGCACTCTTGTAAGACACAAGGCTAGATGTAAAAGAAGACATTTGTCCCTTGTTCTTAGATAGGACAAGTCAACATCATTATGATGTCAGTTTTCCCTAAATTAATTTATAAATTTAACACAATTCCAATAAAAACACCAAGCTTCTTTAGGAGGATAGACAAGTTGATACTAAAATTCATATGGAAAAATTATCAGGAAATAATAGCCAGGAAATCACTGAAAAAGAGAAGCTACAAGAGTCTTACCAAACATTAAAACGTGCTATGAAAGCCTTCATAATGAAAAGTGTGGGGTTAGAATGATAAACAACCAGTGGAGTAGAAAAGAAAGTACAGAAACAGACACAAGTACGTATGGAAATTTAGTACCTGATCATGGTGGCATCGCAAAGTACTAAGTCAAAGATGAACTTTTCTCCCCCATCATCTTGTTATGAACATTCTCAAACACACAGAAAAGTTGAAAAGAATTGCACAGTGAACACTGTACTTGCTTTATCACATACATATCCATGTATCCTTTCTTCTATCCATCCACCATTCATCTTGCTATTATTTCAAGTTAAGTTGCAGGCACAGTGTATTTCCCCCCAGTACTTCTGTTTACACATCATTAATTGAAGTTCGTTATTTGTTTGTGGTTCTTCTTTTTCTTTTGAGGTACAATTTACATATAATGTAACACACAGATTTTAAGTGTACCATTTGATTAGGTTTTTTGCCATTTTTTGATGATAAATGTATATATTTTTGTAACCCAAGCCGTAGAAAGATACAGAACATCACCCCAGAATGTTCCCAAGCCAGATATGCCTGCCCCTTTATCAGACAACCCCAGTTCTAATTTTTTCCACCACAGTTGGATTACTTTTCCCTGTTCCAGATGCCACACACATGAGATCACACATTAAGTGCTCTTTTCTGAAGTTCCTTTTATTCAGCAGAGTATTTCTGAGGTTCATTCATGTTATATGTTATCAATTATTTATTCCTGTTTCTTGCTGAGCTATAGGGAAATACCACAGAGTGTTTATCTATTCTCTGGACACATGGACTATTTCCAGTGTTTTGTGAATAAAGCTGCTATGAAAATTCTTTTTTTAATTAAACTTTTTATTTTGAGATAAAATGAGATTCCCTTCCCAATCAGTTGTAGGAAATAGTACAGAGATCTCCTACATACTTTACCCAGTTTCTCTCAATGGTAACATTTTGAAAAATACAACCAGGATATTGACATTGAGAGAATCCACTGATCGTGTTCAGATTTCCCCAGTCTTACTTCTGTGTACGTGTGTGTATTAAGCTCTATAAATCATATCACCTATATAAGTCCATATATATTAATACATCACCACAGTCAAGATACTGAAAAGTTCCCTTACCAAAAGGATCCCTCATCTTGTCCATTTATAACCACACCCACCTTCCTCTTTCCTCCACCTGCCCCCAGTCCCTATGTCCTGGAAACCACTAATCTGTATCCCTTGTCCTGTAGAGGCTACAGTTGCCTGGAAAGGGCAACAGGAGCTGTCCTTGTGGTGACAGATGTTCTGTATCCAGACTGTATCAATGCAGTATCCTGGTGTGGTGATGTACTCTCATTCTGCTAGATGTTACCATTGGCAGAAATAGGGTAAAGGGTACATGGGAACTCTCTGTTATTTCTTATAATTATACTTATTTCAAAATAAAAATTTTAATTTAAAAATTTAGGAGGACATAAGACCAACAACCTGATAGAAAAATGGGCAAAAGCCACGAACAGATAATCCACAGATATATAGCCATAATAAATATATGAAAAGATGTTCAATGTCACTGAAAATTAAAGAAATGCAAACTATTAATATAACTACACTCACAGATCAGAGTATAAAATTGTAAAGTATGACAATGCATTCTGTTGGTGAGTCTGGGATAGAGGCACTCTCACACATTGGTGGTGGGCATACAAAAATTTTTTATTAATGGATTTTATGTTTTAGGCTTACAGAAAAATTGAGCAGATGGTACAGAGACTTCCCATATGCCCCTTCTCCCCATCACACACACAGATATCCCCTATTGTTAACATCTTGTGTTAGTGTAGTTCACTTGTTACAACAGATAAGCCAATATTGATACATCGTTGACTAAAGTTCACAGTTAAGGTTCACTCTTTGTGTTGTATGATTCTATGGGTTTTGACAAATACCTAATGTCATGTACCCGCTGCTACAATATCACACAGAGTGCTTTCACTGCCCTGAAGATCCACTGTGCTCCACCCACTCATTCCTCCTCCCTCCTTCCCAAACCCTTGGTAACCACTTATCTTTTTTGCATCTATAATTTTACCTTTTCCGGAACATCATACAGTTGAAATCATACAGTATGTACCCTTTTCAGACCAGCTTCTTTCTCTTACTATATGTGTTTAAGTTTCCTCCATGTCTTTTCATGGCCTGGTAACTCTTTTTTTAATTGTTGAATAATATTCCATTGTATGGTTGTGCCACAGTTTACTTACCCATTCACCTACTGAAGAACAACTTGGTTACTTCCGGGATTTGGCAACTATGAATAAAGCTACCATAAACATTTGAGTGCAGGTTTTAGTGCAGACATGGTTTTCAATTCATTTCAGTAGATAGCAAGGAGTGCAATTGCTGGAACTTATGGTAAGAGTATGTTTAGTTTTTAAAGAAACTGTCAAACTGTCTTCCAAAGTGGCTATCCCATTTTGCACTCCTGCTAGCAAATCAAAACAACAATGATATACCACTACACACCTGTTAGAATGGCCAGTAACACTGACAACACTAAATGATGGTGAGGATGTGGAGCATCAGGAACTCTCATTCATTGCCACCATGCCCTGCTAATTGTTCTGTTTTTTTTTTTTTTAGAGAGACAGGGTCCCGCTCTTGCTCAGACTAGTCTCCAACTTCTGAGCTCAAGCAATCCTCCCACCTCTGCCTCCCAGAGTGCTAGGACTGCAGGTGTGAGCCACCGCGCCCGGCCATAGGAAGTTTTTATATTCATATACAGTGTCCTTACAAATCAGTTATGATATTGGCAAACTTCTGGAAAAGTGAATAAAGAACACATAGCACACTCACAAAGAAGAAATGGTTAATAAATTCATGAAAAAAACAGTAAACAATGTAATAAAACATGAAAATGAAAACGTGAGACACTACTTCAATATGGCTTACAGTGAGCAGTGAAGGTTCTTAGGAAAGAATCACACATTTACACCAAAATTGAACCAGCTGAAGTATCAAGTGCTGTGGTCTGAATGTTTGTGAACCACCCCCCTAAAATTCATATGTTGAAGTCCTAGCCCTCAATGTGTAATTATTTGAAGCTGGGGGATTTGAGAGGTGATTAGGTCATGAGGGTGAAGCCCCCATGAATGGGATTAGTTCTCTTATAAAAGGGACCTCAGTGAGACCTTCACACCTCCCACCATGTGAGGACACAGTAAGAAGATGCCATCTATGAACCAGAGAGCAGGCCTTCACCAGGCACCAAACCTGCTGGTGACGTGATCTTAGTTTTCCAGCCTCCAGAACTGTGAGAGATAAATTTCTGTTTATAAGCCACCCAGTTTATGGTATTTTGTTATAGCAGACCAAGACATCAAGACAATATTATACAGATGGTCCTTTAATTACAATGGCTTGACTTAATGATTTTTCAACTTTGCAATGGTGCAAAAACAACACACGACCCCAAGGTTTCAGACTTTAAGCACCAGTGATTCTTTGATCAAAGACTCTCTGAGCTGCATATTCAACTTAATGACATTTTCAACTTAGAATGGGTTTATTGGGATGTAACCCCATCGTAAGTTGAGGAATATCTGTATTTAAATTTAAGACTTTGGAAAATTTAAAAATATTTAAAAATAAATTCAATAAGCCATGGTTGACCATACAAAGGAACATCTGGCTACCATTAAGACTGCTGAAATAATATTTAATGACATAGAAAACAAAATGAAATACATGTTATACAATATTATAGTTTAATTACAGTTTTGGAAAATAGAGAGATGTCTGTGAGAGGGAAAAGGACAGGAAAGAAATACTTTCAACGTTAATGGTGGCTGTCTTTGTGTAGAGGTATCGTTTGTGTTTATTTCTTTTTCCTCAGCTCTATCTTCTGAAGTTTCTTCTCTGGAATACATTGTATGTTACAAAAGAAACAAATATTTGGAGCTCACATCATATCCTTGACAGGAACTTCTCAAATGAGCCTGTGGGTCTCTGTCTGGAAATACAGGCTTCCCTAGCACATTTCTCTCCATCTCTGAGGACAGAGACAGTGGGCTGTGGGGATCAGGGGCAATGTTGGGATCCCATGGTCCAGGCCTCAAGCCTGAGCCTGTTCCTTCTGCTGGGGGTCGATTCCCGGGTCTGATTCTCCGCTGTCTTCTGCACCTGCTCTCGGGGCAGCACCAAGGACGAGGCACCATCCACAGACAAGGCTTGACTGTGTGTCTTTCACTATTACGCGGACAGTGGATATTTTATTACAGCCGTTGCTTTAGTTTCTCAGCGTCGTTTCCTCATAGTATCTTCAAATAGCTACCCTCCGCATCAAGCTGCCCTCTGCTCTCTGGACAGCTCTTAAACTGCAGAAGAAGCCTCAAATATTATGAGAAAGGAGGAGTGCTTGGCTCTCTGGTCCATCCTGGTCTGATGTGCTTCTTGGGAAAACTGGTTTTTCAGGATCTGCCTTTCTCCCCAGATGCTGGTCCAGCCTGCCTCGCCCTCTCCAGCATCCTTTTCTTTCTCACTTCTGGCTCTAGGTCCGCTCTCTTGGAGAGTAGGCACTTTCCTATCACCCTGGGGGGCTGGGACCGGGGAAGTTTTCCGTCTGTCACTCAGACATTCCAATGTGTGACCTTACCTGACAAGCATTCTAGCCCCTATCCTTACTCTCATTTTCCAGATGAAGAAACAGACACAGGCCATTTACTTTCAACTACGTTCCCAAATGGTCATTGGGAGCAAATCCTGCCATTACTAACGATCAGAGACCTTACCTTTTATTTGTGTTGCTGATACAGAAGAGAAACGGAGTCGTCTTCTGATGGGATATTATTCCTAAAAGGGTCAGTTAGTTACAGCAGGTGGCATTTTCTGAACTAGTACCTTGAAGATGATTTAAAAACAGATAACATAAATAAATTAGCCTCCAAGTGAAATTGTGGAGGAATATTACTTGTGTTTAATGTACATTTTGAACAAATATACATTCTGTCTTGGCAAGTGTATGGGAAAGCAGGCTTTCTGAGGCATAGCTGGTGTGCATAAAAATTGATTTAACCTTTTTCTGAAGGTAACTGGACAGCATCTATAAAAGTTAAGAAATCCCATAGCCTGATTCATCAACTGCTTTTTAGCAATTTGTTTTGTAGCCATCATCTAAGAATATTCCAGAAAGACATGTATAAAGGTATTCATCATGATATTAATAGCAAAATTTGGAAAGTACGTCATTTAGATACAAATATCATAGTTGCTGTGCATAGCAGCAGTTGGCCTGTTTACATGGTTGTATAGTATTTTATTGCATGATTATTTTATTTCCTTTTTCTCTGTTGATGGATATTTGGCTTTTTTCAGTATGGGGCTCTGGCAAATGCCACTGTGCATATGTGCACATTTCCACTGGGTGGCGTGGTGAAGTCCTAGGATGTGTGAATGTTTATCTACTAAAGATCCCACCAAACTGCTTGCCAAGTGGCCACACCAGTTCACAACCCCACCGGCGGTGCTGCTGTAAGTCCTGGTACTGCCGGTCTTTTCCATTTGGTCGGTCTGTGGTGGTATCGCGTGGTTTTGATGTGCCTCTCCCTGATTGCTAATGAGGTTGAGCATCTTCTCACTTCTCGTTGGCCATCTGGGTATCCTCTTACAGTTTATGTGGCCTAGACACCTTGTATGGCCTCTCACAAATTCAGTCTCCTCCACTGAGCCACATGAATAAGGACATCTGTGTGTGAGAATCAAGATATGAAGGGTGTATGAAGGGCCCAGCAAGGTGCCAGCCGCAGTCCTTAACAATAGTGTGTCCCCAACACCTCACCTTTCCCGCATGGGGACACAGCCTGTGTCAACACTGGGTGGTCCTGCGGGTGACTGCAGGCCGAGAGAGGAGAAGCCAAGGGCATGGATGTGCTCACGAGAGGCTCCTTAGAAAACTCACCCTGCACTTGGGGTCTCCATAAATCAATAAATCAAAGGGCAATGGATGAGTTTTTCATTAAGCTCTATATTCTTGCCGTGGCTTTCTGCATTTCTGGTATTAAGATAACCACACTCTCCTGAGTGCTAAGAGCAGTGCTTCTTAAAACACCATTACTTAGCAAAGTAGAAAGTTGGCAGTCAAAACTTGGGAGGCAGGCATGGTGGCTCATGGTTATAATCCCAGCACTTTGGGACACTGAGGCAGGAGGATCACTTGAGCCCAGGAGTTCAAGACCAGCCTGGGTAACATAGT
>VBSM01002217.1:9263734-9284978 GCA_008086735.1 Cheirogaleus medius
GGGGTCTTGCTCTTGCTCAGGCTGGTTTCGAACTTCTGACCTTGAGCGATCCACGCGCCTTGGCCTCCCAGAGTGCTAAGATTACAGGCATGAGCCACCATGCCCGGCCAAGAAGTCTTATTAATATTAAAATGTTATTAGTGAATAGATTGGTTAATGAATGGACTAATAATAAGAGTGCATCATGAACCAAAGATTCTGGTCAATATAATTCTGTGCATAAAATAAAAACCATTAATGTTACACATCAGTATGCATAGTGGCATCTTAGTTTTGTAATACAAATATATGTATATACATGAGTGTAAATTTGCATTTAAAATTTTGCATAAGAAAAACTCTGAAGGATAAGCACTAACATTTCATTTTCTTTTTTCTTTTCTGAATTTTCCAAATTTTCTACAATAAAAGCATATTTTTAAAAAGAGAACATATTTTTATAGGAGGGAAAACATAGTGACATCATAAGTTATAATGCAGTTGCAATTATCTAATATGTGCTGTGTTTTCATGCTTAATGAATAGGAAGTTGAAAATTCATACTTCTTTTCAATTTAGTTTCCTTAAAAATTTACTGAGTGTTAACTATAAAGGAGACACAAAGACTAGACATATTTCCTATCCTCAAGAAGTTTGCAGGTGTGTAGAAAAATAAGACTTCATAATTAGCTGCACCCCAGGGTAGAACATGGTAAGTGCTTGAGAGTATCCCAAAGTCCTATGTCTCTGCCCAGGGACAACTTACGGCTGCTCAGAGGCACTCAGAAACTCTTAACAGAGAGTCTAAATGGGCAAGGGACCAGTTACAAAGATTATGCGTCAAACTAGACAGTGAAAATGAAAAGGATATAATGGAACAAAGAGCACTAACAAAATTTATTTTCAACTATTTTTAAAGCATTTCAACAAGTTGAAGATTTTTTCTTTTTACTTTTGATGTAATTTCAGACTTTGATTGCAAGAACAGTAAAAAGAACTCCTTTACACCCTTGTTAAAAGAAAAACTTTAGAAGCAATAAATGTAATAAAGTTTATTTGAGCAAAGAACAGTTCATGAATCAGGTAGCACTCAGGATCAGAAGAGGTTTAGGGAGCTTTGCCCAGCAGTGTGGACAGTGGGCTTTTATAGGCCAAACATGGAAAACAGAGTAGAGAAATCACCTGATTAGCTAGAGCCAGGCATCTGCCACATTTGGGCATGATGTGATGAGTTGGCTAACTGTGATTGGCTGAAAATAGACTGTTTGTATTGGATGAAATCCGGCTATTAGTTAAAAAAAAAAATACTCCTAAATTAAGTTTCGGTTTGGTTATGTACTAAGTTAGATTGCATTCTGTTATGTAGGAATTCAAAGAATGGAGACAGCCTCAGGCTAATGGCCTCCTGCTTATTTAATTTAACATCCTCCATCCATTCTCCAGTTGTTAATATTTTCCCACATTTGCTTTGTCATTCTCTGTGCGTATCTATGTCTTTCTCTGAATCATTTGAGTGTAGATTTCAACCATGACACCTTTTCTACTTCCAAATACTTCAGTGTGTGTTTCCTAAAAACAAGGATATTCCAGGGGCGAGGGGGGCATGGGCAATATACATAACCGTAATATTTGTACCCCCATAATATGCTGAAATAAAAAAAAAAGGATATTCCCTTACATAACCAAAGTACAATTATCAAAATCAGGAAATTAACATTAACACCATGTTATCCTCTGATCTACAGACCTTATTTAGATCTCACCAATAATGTTCTTTATAGCAAAGAACAGCCCAAAACACACACTGCCATTGTCTCTTAATTCTCCTTTAATCTGAAACAGTTCTTCAGTTTTTGTCTTTCATGACATTGATATTTTTGTAGAGTTATTTCATAGCCTGTAATTTTGTGGAATTTCCCTCAGTGTGAGTTTGTCTGCTGTTTCCTCATGATTAAACGCAGGTTTTGCACTTTGGGTAGGAATACCACGGAAACAATGCTGTGTCCTTCTTGGTGATCGGATCAAGAGGCTCGTGGCGTCCCATTCCCGCTGCTGTTAACTGTGATCACTGGATTAAGGCAGTGACTTCCAGGTTTACCACTGTAGAGTTGCTGTTTTCCCCTTCGTAATTAATAAGTACTTATGGGGAGATATTTTAAGACTATGTAATATCCACTTAGCAAACTTTCACCCACTGGTGCTGTGTTTACCACTTGGTGCTATGTTTACTCCAAGGAAAAGTCTTTCTTGCTTTCATTGTGCATATCAGCAGGTACACATGGACTCTTATTCTATTCAGCAGCTGATAATATGTTGCCATCATTATTTATTTGATGCTTAGATTGTCCCAGATTCAGCCAGCAGGAGTGTCCCTTTGACATGTCCCCTCATTTTTTGAGCACTTTTTTTTCTTTTTCTCTCTCTCTTTTTTTCTTTTTTCCTCTCCTCAGACTTTCACTTACTTTCTGACACAGGATATTCCACTCTCAACTAAAGCTTTCAGTCCTCTGCCCTGGAAGCAGCCATTTCTCCAAGGAGCTCTGGTTCCTTTTCATAGAGAATGGTATTAATAAACCAAGATCTGGGTGGTAGGTGTGCTCGTCCCCACCAGACATCATTGCTTCTAGGAAAAATATGTGTATGAATACATACGGCCATACCTGTGTGTCTGTGTGTGTATTTCTGTATCTACCCACATATGTGTATGTATATGTATGTATAGTCCTATATCTATGTGCATGTGTGTGAATATGTATATGTGTGTATTTTTATCTATCTGTGTGTGGATGTGTAAATGTGTATATTTCTGTATCTTTCTGCATGTGTGTGAATATGCAAATGTGTGTGTTTCTATATCTGTGTGTGAATATGTATATGTGTATTTCTTTATCTGTGCATGTATGTGTGTGTAATAAAACCATGAGCTCATACCAATATCTCTCATTCTAATCCAGTCCCACAGGGTTTGTTCTAATCTTCCCCCACTTCAGTATTTGTAACTTCCTTACATTAAAGATTTTTTTAAAGGCAGTGGACACAGTGCAGGCTGTCATCATTAAGGACTCTCCGCCTTATATCATGTGGCCTTGCTTTGTGCTCAGCCCATACTTGGGCATCGTCCAGCCTGTGTGAGACCCTTGCTCTAATCAGGCAGAAGGGCAGATGGAGTAACAAGCCAGGAACCTGGTTCCGAGCCAGAAGGCCCTTCTGGAAGGTCCAGGGGAGGCAGAAATAGAATCCCCAGGAAGTGAGGGATACTGGTGGGGCATGTGGGGACTGGGATTTTCAGGGTGAGACGAGAAGCCAGAACAGATGGGCTGTTGGCCGGCTCCCTGGAAAGACCACAAGTGACCTATGGGGCACTTGGAAAGGTCAAACCTGTTCCCCACAGCAGCTGGGACAAGGGTCCCTGACTGGAGGCTTTGTTGGCACAACAGCTGGCTCTGGCCAGGGCTCTGGGCAGCTGGGAGTCTGGGAGGAGGCGCCTCATACTCAGCTGTCGGCTGAGAGAGCCCCCACGAGGGGCAGAGGCCGCCCCACAGGAGGCCATGTGTGTGCGTCCTTCCCCTGCTGTTTCAGGACATAAATGAGTGGGTTCAAACACTAGCCACCCTCATTGTCACCTCCTCGGACCTGTTTATTCATCACCAGCTAATATACTTTCCAGCCACTCTGTTACTAGGGGTCCTGTTCCCTTAAAGATTATTGCATATGGGGTTTCAACTCTCTCATCCAACAAATACACATCTTCCCAAAGAATGACGAAAGTACATCTGGGTTTTGTTTGTATGTTCTCCCAAAGCAATGTTGGCTGAAACCAGTAGAGTATTTACAGAACACAGAGCTGGCCAGGGGAGTTATGGAGGAAGCTCAGCCCCATCCGTGAACAGCATCAACAGCAGCACCATTTCTGAGCAAGGATGTGCCAGACACGTCCCCCAAGTGCCTGCACTCACTGCCCCCTCCCGGCTCAGGCCAGCTCTGTGAGGTACAAGTACATGGCCATCTGCATTTTACAGATGGGAAGAGGGCATGGCCCACAAAAGCGAATAACTCGCCCCAAGAGTGCTGGGCAGTGGAGGCCTAGAATGTCCCCAGGCGCCGGTTCTTTAACATATAAATCTTCCTGGGGCTTCTGAGGCCCCTGGGGGACATGGGGTGCGGGGGAGGCTCAACAGGGCCTGGCAGCTGTGCGTAAAGCTGCCTCCTGGCCTCTGCGAGTGCCCAGAGAGGGACCACAAATCACGGCGGGTGGCTGAGCTGACTGATAAGCCCCAAGGCTGAGAAACTGTGCTCCCTGGAACCCAACACTAACTCGGGGAATTGACTTTCTACCTTGCAGAAGACAGAAATCCCCAGAATAAATAGCAGGTGTGGGCCTTCTGCCCAGAGCCAGGAGGAGGCAATCTCTTTAGATTGTGCAAGACACATACACTTGCTTTCAGCCATACGAATCCAAGAAGATGTCACTAGAGACTTCAAAGCAAGCCAGCTGGATACTCGGCCGAGTGTCAGGCTGCGACGCATTTGCAGCGCGAGGTGCCTGGCCTGGAAATCTTGGTGCCAGCACCCACTGGGGTGGCGTGCCCATGGCAACAGTGTCTCCTAACCTTCCTCTTGCCTTGCTCCCTCCAGTCCAGTTTCCTCAGATGGGAAAGGGGCGGGAAAGGCAGCCAAGACCGCAGCTCCCCAGTAGCTCAAAGCAGGATGCTGTGGGAGTTCAAGTGCAAGTTTCCACTATGGATTTCAAGGCAACCCCTTTTGACTGCCCCCAAGGCTCCCGCCAGCCCCTGTCTCACTGACCCTGGGACCTTCAATCATCTCATTCGCCTCCTCCTCCCAGCTCCTCACACAGGCCGGGTGGGGCGTAACCAGCAGTGTCCTGCTCCCTGTTGGGAGTCGAGCCAGCCGGGGCGGGAGAGGATTTCAGATTGTGATGAAGAAGCACCTCCAAACCCAAAGTGGGGACAGTCTAAAAAATAACTGGCTTTCACTCTTGAAAATGTCACTGATGTGAAAGACAAAGAGAGACTCAGGTATGGCTCCAGATTAAAGGAGGGGCACATGGCAGCTGAATGCTATGAGACACGTGACTCTCCTTTGCTGCAGAGGATGCGATTGGTTCTTCTACAATGTTTTCTTTAAAACAAAAAAAAGGGATGCATTCGGGACACTTGGTAAAATCTGAATAAAGCCTGCAGATTAGATAACAGCGTCACATATGTGCCAGTTTCTTGATTTTGATCCCTGTGCTCTAGTTAGACCAGAGGGTGTCCTTGTTTTGGGAAATAGATGCTGAAGTGTTTAAAAGTAAATGGGCATCATATTTGCAGTTTATCCTCAAATTGTTCAGGAGAAAAAAATATACAAATACTATACATATATATGTCTGTAGAGAGAGACAGACAGAGAGAGATAGAGACAGAGACAGAGTGTGATGAACCAAACATAGGGACATGTTAGCATTTGGGAATCTGTATAAAGAGTACCATTCTTGCAACTGTTCTGTAAGTTTAAATTTTAAGTTAAAAAAATAATAATAATAACGGGAAAACAAAGGCATGCCCTTCCTGCAATGTGTGAGCCCTTCCTCATTCTCCTGGCATAGTTCCTTTGAGTGCCCAGCTTGGCCCTGCCCAGAACTGGCCATCTGAGCCTACTGTTCCCAGGACTCAGCACCCCCCTGCCCCCGCCCCAACCGTCCCCCAGCCCTGGCAAGGTGCGCTTCCATCTGCTGCTTCCAGCCCAGCCTCCCAGCTGCTGGAAGGTGTGGATCTAGCCCACCCTGCTTCTGCCCCAGCCTTGGCGGGGGCCCTACGGCTGCTCGGCCAACTTCTAGTCCAGCCAGGCTTCACAGGGCTTTGCAGCTCCCTCGTTCATGTGGCCTCACTCTTGGGCCCTTTCGACAGGAGCTGCTTCAACTTCCCGCCTCTCCACCGGAAGCTCCCATGTCTCCTCTCCCTGATCTCAGAAGAAAAAGGGCGCTTTTCACTTTCCACTGAGGAAAGTGACCCCTTGGCAACATTTCTCCTCTCCTCAGCCTCAGAGCCAGCTCGGGTATCTCTGGTGCAAAACAGCCTCCATCCTGTCCCCCTTTCCCATTTCCTGTCCTTTGTCACCCTCTGCCCTATGGGGAAGCTCCACACTTTATGCCCACATATTCACTTGTAAGGATTTTGACATCTGGCTTCCATCCTCCTAGCCCCCAAAGTGGCCCAGTGTCAAAGACACAGGATTTAGGATCAGAAGACTTGAGTTCCAGGCTCTGCTCCATGTCCTAAAAGCTGTGTGATTCATGGTGCATTTCCAAGACCTGCAGGAAGCCCATGTGAAGCTCAGTGTGAACTGTCACCTGTGACCTCCCAGTCTTCTGACCCCTTGGCCTTTCTCTCTCCTTACCCTCCTTGTCCCTGATTTCCCCACACAACCCCTCTGAGCCTGACATCTGATCCACCTGTCTACTGTGGGCCCCCAAATCTGCACCTCAGTTACTTGTCCCTCTTCTGGACTCTACTTCTCTGGGTCCCACAGCCACTTGAACATCTCCTCTTGGGCATTCAGCCAGCTCCCCAAATTTAACATGCCAACAGTTAGATCCATTCTCATTCATGCTCAATTTACGAAAAAGCAGTCAAAGCAGGGGCTTAAGGCCACCAAGAAGTAATAAACTTCAGGGGAAATAATTTGATATTCCAAAAATACATCCAAGCACCTCATCCTGTTACGGCCATGTATTGTGAATTACATAGGGGAGGAGTCCCTAACATCTGCAGCGGTCTCAATTCAGTGCTGGATATCATCTTCATCCAGAGAGTAAAGGGTTCATCCCCCTCAACAGCCTCATTCTACTAAAGTCAGCCCTGGTCTCTGGCCCTACATCTAGCCACATTAGTTTTGTCTTTTGGTTTTTGGTTTTTGGGGGTTTTTTGAGACAGGGCACAATCATAGCTCACTGTAACCTCAAACTCCTGGGCTCAAGCAGTCCTCCTGCCTCAGCCTCTTAAGTAGCTGGGACTACATATGCATACCACTACACCCTGCTTATGTTTTTTTAGGAATGGCGTCTCTCTATGTTGCCCAAGCTGGTCTCAAACTCCTTGCCTCAAGTGATCCTCCTGCCTCAGCCTCCCAAAGTGCTGGGACCATGTCCTTTCCCCACGTTCAGTTTTTAAATCCTGACCCAAAGGCCCCACATGCTCCTTACTCTCTCACCAACACTGCCACCAGCTACACCCAGTCCTCGCTGGCTCCGGTTTGCAACTCGGTCATTGCCTCCAAGATGAGGGCCCATCATGGATCCCACCCCAATCCACCCATTCTGTCCTCTACCATGAGTCACTTCCTTAACCACAGAGCTGGAGGGATCACACTCCTGTTCACATGGTCTGGTGGCTCCCCCTCGACTTTTAAATTTAGCCCAAGCTCCCTGCTTACAAGTCAAAGTCCTCTTTAATGGGACCCACTCTAGGTGCCTCCCAGACCCATTGTTCACCACCCACTCCTCACACAGACTCTGGGCTCTAGCCAAACTGGACTTCTTGCCATCTGGGGTCATATGATCCCTCTGCCCAAAATAACCTGCCCCTATCTCCACCTGTTAAGATCCATCCTTAAAGGATTATTCAATAAATAGTACTGGAACAATTGGTTCATCATTTGAAGGATATTTTAAATTCTTCACTTCATACTCTATACCAAACTATATTCAAGATAAGCTATAGTTAAATATACATAGAAATAAAAATATAGGCTGAGTGCCGTGGCTCACGCCTGTAATCCTAGCACTCTGGGAGGCCGAGGCGGGAGGATCGCTGGATGTCAGGAGTTTGAGACCAGCCTGAGCAAGAGTGAGACCCTGTCTCTACTAAAAATAGAAAGAAATTAACCAGACAACTAAAATTATATAGAAAAATTAGCTGAGCATGGTGGCATATGCCTGTAGTCCTACCTACTTGGGAGGCTGAGGCAGAATTGCTTGAGCCCAGGAGTTTGAGGTTGCTGTGAGCTAGGCTGACACCACGGCACTCTAGCCCAGGCAACACAGTGAGACTCTGTCTCAAAAAAAAAAAAAAAAGAAAGAAAGAAAAATATAATCACACACATAAAAAGTCAAACCAAAAATGTGATTACCGAATATATGAAATGGGAAAAGATCCTAAGCTTAAAAGCAAAGAATGAAATGTCAAAGGAAATAAGCAATAGATCTAACTCATTAAATAGAACCTGACTCATTGAAATCAAACTGATAAAAAATGAACAGAGGGATAAAAAATCCTTTGCATGAACTGAATGTTGGAGTCCCCTGTGCAAGGAAGCTGCATTAGAGGAGAAATCAGAAAGTTGTTTAGTTAGCAAGAAATCTGAGGATAAGTTGGGTGGACATTTTTTATGAAAGCCAGGTGATGCCTGACATTGCATTCCTTCCCCAGGGATTTGAAACTCCACATCCTCTCCAAGGATGGAAATGTTCAAGGCCCACAATTTAGTGTCTTCCCCTGAACTCTCCTTCTCCTGAGAGCCTGATATCAAATCCACCTTATCTGCTGGCAACTCCCAAACCTGATCTCCACTATTCACCCCTCTCTGGACTCACCCAGAGTCCACATTTATTGAGCGCTCGCTGTAATTAGGCATTATGCTAAACATTTTTTAAGGATTATCATCCAACAATTCTACAAGGTATTTTTTTTTAGTGCAGATGTCCCCAATATCCTCATTAATTCCCCTCTTTAAAAAAAATATTTTATTGAGGTATAATTGTCCTACAATAAATACATTTGAATGGGCTTTGGCAAATCTGTGAAACCACTACCACAAAGAAGATACAGAATATTTCCATCATCCCTAAAAGTTTCCTTGTGCTGCCCTTTCCAATCTATTCCTCCCTCTACATGTGGGCCCAGGCAACTACTGGCTTGCTTTCTGATATATATACATATTTCCTTTTCTAGACTTTTATGTAAATAGAGTCATACAGTATATTCTGTATGTACATACTTGCACTTCCCTTGGGTAAATACCTAGAAGTGGAACAGTTAGGCCTTATGGTAGGTATATGTTTATAAGAAACTGCCAAACAGTTTTCCAAAGTATTTACACCATTTTACATTCCTATCAGCAGTGTATGAGAGTTACAGTTTCTCCACATCCTTCTCAGTCATCCAGGCTGGAGTGCAGTGGTACAGTCATAATTCACCACAAACTCCAACTCCTGGGCTCAAATGATCATCTTGCCTCAGCCTCCGGAGTGGCTGGGACTACAGGTGCATGCCATAACACTGTTATATTTTCTTTGTACAGATGGGATCTAGCTATGTTGCCGAGGTTGGTCTCCAACTCCTGGCCTCAAGCAATCCTCCTGCCTCAGCCTCCTATGTGCTGAAATTACAGGCATGAGCCACCATGTCCAGCTGATGTTAGTCTTTTTAATTTTAGCCATTCTAGTTGGTGTTTAGTGATATTTCATTGTGACTTTAGTTTCAAATTCCCTAATGAGGAATAATGCTGAGCATTGTTTCATGTGCTTATTGGCTACTGCGTATCTTTTTCAGTAGAAATGTCTGTTAAAATCTTTCACTCGTTTTTTATATTGGGTTGTCTTACTGAGTTTTAAGTGTTCTTTATATATTTTGGGCACAAGTCCTTTGTCAGATTCATTATCTATTAATAGCTACATTTAAGGATAAGGAAACTTCGGCTTGGGAAAATTAAATTAACTGTTCAAGGTCACACAGATCCAAACCTGGACAGTGTGACTGCAGAGTCTGCTTTTTAACACTTTTCCAATACTGCCTCTTGTTACACGTCAGTGCTCACAACAAAAAGACCCCATAGGAATTATTCACATCTTATTAATAAGAAACTAGAGCTTGGCAGGGTCAATTTCTTTAACCACTTTAATATAGCTGGTAATCATGGGGACCGCAAGAGATTGGGATCTTCAGATCCAAATCTCACTTCATTCTAAACCATATTCTACATTGTCCTCACAGTGATCTTTCTAAAATGTGAATCTGATGACATATGGGGCTACAAACTCTGGGGCACTAACTCCCTGCATTACAGATGGGCTTCTTTGATCTACAGATTCTATCCTATCCTCCAGCGTCATCTAGGATCACTCCTCAAGCACACACACACCCAGCTTCTCTGAGCTCCCAGGGTCAAGCCCTGTGTGCCTCTGCACTGCCTTCTCCTGTGCTGGAAACACTCTTCTCCAGAGTCACTAAGCCAACTGCAACTTGTCCTTCAGACTCAATTCATGCCTCCTCCTGTTAGCCCCACAGGCCCATCAGAACCCACTTCTGGAGGCTCTCAAGAATCCCTCTCACCTCAGTCACCTAGAGTGTATAGACTGGGGTTGTGTCCCCAGATTACAGCCAAGGAAAATGGCAGGGTCCCGAGTGTGCTCAGCTAACACTGTTACAGCCCAACTAGGTTCACTGTCCACTACTCAAGAGGTAGCCAATACACTGAGACAGCAGGAGCTACAGTGGAAAAAAAGTTTAATATCACAGGCACCATGCAAAGAGATGGGAGGAATTTGTCAAATCCAACTCCCTGAGAATTTGGAAAAAAAGGTTTTAAAAGATAGTTTGGCAGGCACAGGGCTAGAGAATAGGGTCTGCTGATTGGTTGGGGATAAACTCATAGGATCCTGAAGCAGAAATTGTTTTCTTGCACTGAGTCAGTTCCCAGGTAGCAATACCAGTCCAGTTGGTTCCTTGGTATAGGCCACTGGTCTGGCTGGGTCAGTTGGTCCACTGGAATGCAGGGTCTGAAAGATATGTCAACGACCAGCCTTAAGTTTCACAATGGTTCTGTCATCTATGAGAGCAATGAAAAAAGCTAAGAAACTTTAAGACCATCACCTATGTGACTCCTGAGTAGTAAGCAATTATAGGGAAGCCAGCTAGGGAACAATACTGGATATATATATATATGTATATGTATGTATATATATTTTTTAACTATGCCTGTACCTTTGCAGAGTTCAGGCCCCTACCACTGTTCCCACCTTACAGCCTTTTATTAACTTTATAAAGGGCGGTTTCAACGACCCAGAAATGGTGCAGAGGGATTGGAAGACACTGGAGTCTTAAAATAAAAGTGTCATGGAGACATGGAGAGGGACATGTGGACAGAGGTAGTGAAGACCTGAGTCACTCTAAGAATGGCAAGTCCCCAAGCCTGTCCGCCTTGCAAAAGCACGACCTCACCCCCTCACGCTGCCAGGCAACGCGGCCCCTGACGTCAACCCTCTGCGCCCTGCCGCTAAGGCGCTTCCGGCCGCGAGACCGTGATGGGCGGGGCAGAATAGCGTCACGGGAAGCCGCGCGCCGGAAGTGTCCCGGGCCCCGCGGAAGTTGCGGGGGCGGGGCGTGGAGGCGATGGGGGGCGGCGGCGGCCGGCGATGAGCGGCGGGAGCGCGTGAGCGAGCCGGGCGGGCGAGGCTGGGGGGCCCCGGAGCGCGAGCCGCAGGGCGGAGGGCGGGGGCGCGAGCGCGGCGGGCGGTGGCGGCGAGGCGGCAGCCGAGAAGATGGCGGACGGCGACAGCGGCAGTGAGCGCGGCGGCGGCGGGCCCGGCGGCTTCCAGCCCGCGTCCCGCGGCGGTGGCGAGCAGGAGACGCAGGAGCTGGCCTCGAAGCGGCTAGACATCCAGAACAAGCGCTTCTACCTAGACGTGAAGCAGAACGCCAAGGGCCGCTTCCTCAAGATCGCCGAGGTGGGCGCCGGCGGTTCCAAGAGCCGCCTCACGCTGTCCATGGCAGTGGCCGCCGAGTTCCGCGACTCGCTGGGCGACTTCATCGAGCACTACGCGCAGCTGGGCCCCAGCAGCCCCGAGCAGCTGGCGGCGGGCGCAGAGGAGGGCGGCGGGCCGCGGCGCGCGCTTAAGAGCGAGTTCCTGGTGCGCGAGAACCGCAAGTACTACCTGGACCTTAAGGAAAACCAGCGCGGCCGCTTCCTGCGCATCCGCCAGACGGTCAACCGCGGCGGCGGCGGCTTTGGCGCGGGTCCCGGGCCCGGCGGCCTGCAGAGCGGCCAGACCATCGCGTTACCCGCGCAGGGCCTCATCGAATTCCGCGACGCTCTGGCCAAGCTCATCGACGACTATGGAGGCGAGGACGACGAGCTGGCCGGCGGCCCGGGAGGCGGCGCCGGGGGCCCCGGGGGCGGCCTGTACGGGGAGCTCCCGGAGGGCACCTCTATCACGGTGGACTCCAAGCGCTTCTTCTTCGACGTGGGCTGCAACAAATACGGGGTGTTCCTGCGAGTGAGCGAGGTGAAGCCGTCCTACCGTAATGCCATCACCGTGCCCTTCAAAGCCTGGGGCAAATTCGGAGGCGCCTTTTGCCGGTATGCGGATGAGATGAAAGAAATCCAGGAGCGACAGAGGGATAAGCTTTATGAGCGTCGTGGTGGGGGCAGCGGCGGCGGCGAAGAGTCCGAGGGTGAAGAGGTGGACGAGGATTGAAATGGGCAGCTTCCCCTACAGGCCTCCCCCGCCCCATCATCAACCATACCCTTGGCTAGAGAGTTCCCCTTCTTGCTCATCCCCAGTGAGCTAGTGGAGAGGGAGCAAGGGAGGCCCCAGAGGGAGAAAACAAACAAAAGATAATATAGATAAGAGAAATAACCATAAGAGAACAGTCACAGACAATTAGAGAAAAGCAGTAAAGTTCCAAGGAACTGACAGCAACCTGCAAAGAGAGTACAACAGCATCTCCTTACCTGCGCAAAATAGTCTCAGCTTCTGTTGTTTCCCAACTGAGTTTCCATATCCCATCAGGATAACCCTGGAGGGGATAGATCCTCGCATATCTGGGCCAAGAAACATCTGAGTTACCCAGGTCCATTGATAACTGTTGGATTTGTGTTTTACCTGGGTAATCTGGTCTAAACGATTTCTCCAGGGCTCACTGTTGCAGTCTCTTTCCCTTCACCTCCATTGAAATCCACATTTTGAATCTAGGTCTTCATGGAATCCTTGAGAAGACAGAGGCCTTTGCAGTTACCGAGTTCTGGGAGTACAGGTTCATGGAAAGGAATACAACTTTAAATAATCATAGACGGGCAAAAATAATCATTCAAGAGGCTATTGGAGAATACAGAAACAAATTGGACCCATTTTTTTAAAAAATGGTTTTACTTGGAACCTGGACCAAGGCCCATGTCTTTTCTTTGCAGAATTGTTTTCCAGGATGCAAATGGATTCAGATATCAGTGCTTGAACTAGAATTCATTACTAAAATAGTTTTAAAGTTGGCAAAAATTTTTCAAAGATAAAAGCAGTTTTACATTGGGGATTGCTGAGGTAGGCACAAAACAAAGTTGGGCATAAAGCACAAGGCAAACTGTTTGAGTGGATTGGTTGCTGCTCACTAAAGTTCTTCCCCTGATCTCTAAATATGGAGATCATTACCAAGAAATGGCTTAGGTATGAATAAGAGCCAAGTCTCCACTGTGTGAGCCAGTGAATTATGGCTAATTTGGCTGTTACGGCCACTGGTTGGCTGGATTTTAAACCATAAAACTTGAAGATTACCTGCAAAAGGAACAGTGTGGCTACAAGCCTGAGCTTTAATGGAATATACGTCCTCACGGAAAAGTTGGAAATAACCAAAACTGAAGTCTTAATTTACCTTCAGTTAATCTGTGGATTTGTTCAAATGCTAAAGATCCTCAGGTCCAGAATTCCAGCATCATTTATTCTTTTAAAACAAATTTTTAAGAACTTGATCCATTGTATCAGTACCTCACAATCAAAGTTGGCAAATGATGGATGAATGATTCAAGCAGTGCACCCGGTGGAAGCTGAAATCCATCTGTGAATGGAACTTAAGTAAACGTGAATATGCTGACTATATCCTGGAAGCATTTTTATACCATCTTGAAATTTCAACAAACTGGCTTTTGCCAGTTTATCCAGCTGTCTTTCAAGAATAAAAGTTGGGGTTTTCAAGGATCGCCTCTTCTATATTTTAAATGGATTTTCAGTAGAAATGATTTTTACTAATCGAGTTAATCCCACCCCCATCAAAAGGTATTCCTAGAAATGTCATAGACCTAGGTAACTTTGAATTGAATGGGAGCTAACCTTCTTTCCAAAGTTTTCAGGTATTGTTTGTGTGACACCTTCTCAACCAGGAGGCAAGTAACCCCACCTCCACAATCTTAGCATTTTTTTTAACTGCATGCCTGCCCTTTATTTGAGCTGCCTTTTTAATTTATTGCATATCCTTTTTATTATCTTATTTTGGTATTATTCAATCTATACAATCTTTTTGTATTTATTGGGAAATGAGTAATATACAAAAAGGTTTTCATGTATTTGTGGCTGAGAGGGTGGGAAATAATTGTGTATATAAAATTAGGCTTTTTTAAAAAATAGACTATGATGCAGAATATTGTTGATCTTAGATTTAAAAAAAAAAAAAACGTGGAAGAGCCACAAACATTGGTGCCCTTTTCAGACTATTTCTCTACTCTCATCATCCACAGTAGAATTTTTAAACAGATTTTTTTAAAGCTTTTCTTTTAAATTTTTCTCCGTTGCAAAGAATGTTTCCTAAATTGTATGGGAGCAATAGTATTTTTGATGTTTTAATGACATCCGTATACTTGTACTGTATTTTGTACTACAAGGCAGCTGTTTTCAATAATGTCCTGCTGTATTTACCTATGTGTTTTGAGTGTTTATTTCTTTGCTGCGGAGAACAAATTCCTAAATAGTTTTAGTAAAGGAGCTGAAAAGCTAGCATTAGGTTTGCAGAAACTGTTTAAGTTTCATACTCTGAGGCAGCAATGAAAATTAAGGTTGCAGCTATTAGTTGATTGCTGTAACTTTTTCATTTTCAAACCATGTACAATTCCTGTATAGACCAACTTGTTTTCTTGCTTCAGTGGTGGTTCTGTTGCTCAGCTGCAGTGAGCCAGTTCAATTTTGCAAAGGTGCAGTACCTCTCCTTTTCAAGGAGTTGGTTTATTCTTTTTTCTTTTTGTTTGGCTGAATTGCAGTAACTAGCCTTGCCTTTCTATTCTGTAGAAATGACAGGGTCTTCACAATCCTTCACCAGTGGCTACCAAGCTATAATTAGCTGAATAGAAAGAATGTGGAAGTGGTCTGAGGCATATAGAGTATATGCCAAGAACACTACCATATATGGCATCAGCTTTGGTTACCAGAGAAATTTTCTTAGTCATTAGACCATATAACAGTAATATATCATATGTAAATCTTTAGATGTCAATTTGAGAATCCTCCAAAAAAAGGAGCAAAGAATGCATAAGCTATGTGTTGGCAAAAGTAATTTATATTAAAATTTTGACCTGCCTATGTAAGATTAAGTGGTAAATGTCATAGTGGTGGGTTTTTAAGTCTTAACCAATCTCTAAGGTTTGTTCCTCCTGCGAGGGGTGGTTCATGGCCTCTCTTCCCACTGCAGGAAGATGCAGAAGGATGTGGATTAATTGTAGCAGTTCATTGATCCTCATTCCAGTCACTAGGGACAATAGAAATCTGCAAAGCACAGAGATTCATTCATAAGTATTAGCTTATTAAAGGAAATGGTCTTTGTTAATTCCAGTCAGATAATAGAATTGTACAGATTATGGGAAACAACCAATTTTTTTGTTTTGTTTCTCAGCTGCTTCTATGAACGATTTAGAGCTTGTTTTTTAAGTTTGGCAAACATCCCAGCTAATCAAAATAGTCATATTTCTGAGAAGTAGGGAACTAAAACTCCTTTTCAAATAATTGGTGGAAGGTTTGTTTCTCAAACTACCATAGTTACAGAGATGAGAAATCAAATTTTAGGAAGAGAATGAAAAGAGCAAAAATCCGTGAAGAGATCCTACTACTCTCTTTCTGGTTTCTATTGTCCCTATCTATCATTTCAGCAAGTGGAACGGTAGTTCTAGTCAGCAAATTTTTCAGTGCATATGCTGCACAAAACAATATGTAAATTTGTATGGCACCAAAAATCAAAGTGAAAACCAAACCAAAAACCCAGACACCCTATGTAACTATTGGAGGCATGTAGGTGGTATAAACGACTGTAGCTGTGACACACACACGGCTACTTGTCACGTCACTTTCCATAATTATTTACTGCGAAATGATTGAGAGGCTTTTGGTGCAGGCAGCCATTAACCTCCTGCTTCCTTTGTTACCTCTGGATCACTTTGCAGTAAATTGCAGGTCTTTTAAGAGATTCAAGCTTCAGTTTTCTCAAAACAAAACAATTATCCTGTCTTATCTGAAAATAGCAGGGTTGTGGGCAAAAGAGGCTGGTTATAATAATGCCCTCATATTGAGTGGTCTATAAATGGCTGCACACTTCAGGCACTAGTTACTGAAGATGCTTTGTTAAATGTGACCTTCACTGGCTTTACAGGGGTGTAGAATGTAATCTACACAAGGTGACTTTGTTTGCATCTATCTTGCTCTTGAGGTGGATGAAATTAAAGAGAAGCTGGAGTGTGTAAGCCATGCACATAAGTATTCTTCACTGTAAATTTTGTTTTCATTTTTAACCCAGTTATGGTACTTTGTCCAATGCACAACTGATCTCTCAGTAGATATTCATTTGAAAATAGTGTGGCCTTGATCAGTGAAAAGGGAAAGGAGAGAAGTGACTTTTTTGCTTATGTAAAAATGACTCGTTTGCTGAGAGTTGTCATTCTGCAGTACTTCTAGTATAATGTTTGTGATCAGTGTCCTTTTTGATTTGGGAAAGTTAATGTTTTTGACCCTGAAGTTAATTCAATTGAGTTATTTTCTATTTTTAGGAAGTATCAGAATTGCTCTGATGAATAACAAAGTTGACTGCTTTGATGTTCAATCTCAGGTTTTAGAATATAGTGGTGTAAAATCCCACTATTATTAATTCTTAAAATAATTTTAATTTAGTACACCCTAAAAGTCACGTGCAAAAGGCCTGTTCAGAGAGCAGGGCCTCCATCTTTTTGCTCCTTTTCCACTTTGTACTTCACTTGAAAAAGTGTCAAGTGATTTTACATTGTATATTTCCATTTTAACCCTGACATATTTCTCAAAGATAAAGCACTTTTTGATCATGAAATACATAGAATCTTTGTGTGATGTGGATCATGGTTTCTCAGGCTCCCTTAGATAATCTGCTTATGAATATTGTTCTAACTCTGTAAGAAGAGTAGAAATCTTTGCTAATGTTAGAAAGTTTGTATTATTGATCCAGAATGCATTTTGCTAGTTTCCAATGGATGGGAGAGTAAACAATGCTGCATTCACAATTTAATATGTTACTTTCCCTTGAGCCTTAAGGTAACTTTCTTTTCTGTCAACAACAGCACTGAAGTTATAGTAAATGAATGAGATTATCAGTTTTCAGGGTTGGTTTTAGAGTACTGTAAATCAATTAGCTGTCTTCCTAAAGAGTTACAACTCCAATTCAATATACTGGATTAATGGGTATTGTGGGTGGGGCTGGGGGGGGAGATAGTTTGTAGAAAAGAAAAAAGAAAAAAAGAACCATTTACCTTAAGAAAACATAGACAAAGAAGAAAAAAGCGCATGTCATATGCCTCGTTTGAAATTCCAGATGTAAAGTGGAAGCGGCAAATTATAACTTAATTTTTCCCCTGTTTTTAACTTAGAAAAACAAAGTCATTAATTTTCAAATATTAGCCCCCAGAAGTTTCAAGAGATAGTTGGACTCTTGAATAGTGAGTTCTATTGATATATCTGACTTTGCTATTTAAAGTCATCTTTCCCAGCCCTCAGCCTTAGAACCTAGTTTCATTACTGATGGATTTAACAGACTCTTACTTGAATAAATGTGGTCCAATTGTCAGTACTGAAAGTTAGATTTGGCAAATGAAAAGATAATAAAATTGCATCATGAAGACTTATTACCATAGTAATTCCCAATTAATATCTGCACCCCTGATCCAAGTAAGGCCTTTATGAATGTATTTTATATTTCCTAAAGAAATAGGAAATATGCCATCAATGTAATCACCTCTATTCACAATCTTTTACTTTCATTTGGAAATCTAACTCAAGCCTCTTAAATTAGACATTCCAGTTGGGATAGGCAGAGCCATGTTAAAACAGCAACTGCCATATTGGTAGTTTCACTGCTCCGTAGGACTTCTAATAGAGAGCAGAGCTTTATCAGAAGCTAAAACTTTATCATTTTTCTCCATAGATGATTCTAACAAACAGTTTGACAAAAGAGTATAAATGTACTTTTAAGTAACATGAGATTCTGAGTCTAGGAGCAAATTTCATTTCCTTTATATCTAATGTTGATTGACACGGATAAAAGAGGACTAATTATACCTTTTTAGTATGATGAAACATGGGCCCAGAATATTGGAGAGAAAGCAATAGACCTATTCGGTGTCCACTAGCATATTGCAGAAGGCACAAATTTGTCTTTTTTTTTTCCGTCAATAACTCTTCAATAGTTAACTTAAAATTGATTTAGACCATCTCTTACTTCTTAAAGGCAAAATATTTCATCCCCATTCTTAACTCTGTGATGTAAGATTAAACTGGTTAGAAAAAAATCTTTATATTTGGAAGTAGAATGGCAAGTGGTTTATTTCTTCCCTTTTAAAATTCCTTATTTAGAGACATAACTGCAGGGACAGTCCCAAGAAAATTGAAGAACTGGATTATATCACTAAACACATTTGTGTTGTAGGAATTTGGGAGTTTCATTTTGAATCAATAAGGTATTAGGCATAAACCCTTTTCTCCCAGCCCACGTGTCACCCTGTATACAAAAGCTCTCTGGATTCCTAAAAGTCAATAGATTAGGCAAACTGACTTTAAATCAGTACGGGACATACTTAAAAGAGTCCATGGTTTTGCACGTTTTGGTAGCAGGCAAGTATATTTGACTTATTTTCAATGAATTATTAATATTTGAACAGTAACTAAGATTGTCATTGTATTTGGACTTCTTTTTCTGAAGTTCTAGAACTATTATATTAGTAGGGATTTATTCTTCCCTTTGGGCCTTTGTGCAGATGTGTTTCCAAGATGATTTTTAAAAATCCATCTGTCTTCTGATAAATTTCCAGATAATACATTTTCCAGTCTATAGGAATCTTCACTGCCAATCATATCTACCAGTGACTTCCTTAGACTAGATTCTTCACTCCAAAGCTGGGACCGATGTCCTGCCAATAGAGAATCTACAGAAATAATTTGAATGAATTAAAACCAAATCTTGATAGCAGGAGACAGCTTCCTGATATAGATGTACAATTAGAGTTTAGGTTGGAAATTACTTTAAAAGGAGTTTTTTGGGATGTCTTCAATCTCTGTAAATACTCACATGCTTATGCATTGTAAACCAAGTGTGTCAATGTATGAATTTGTAGAACTGATTTCTGCTTCAAGAGAAGCTGCACCTTTAATTTTGTAAGGTCCCCTCTGCCTGTAACCCTATAAATGTTTGTAAATAGACACTAAAGTTTGTAGTGATAGGATCAATTTGGGAATATCTGCTGAGAGACCAAAAAGTTCATTTTTTTAAGTACCTTGGTTAAAGAGTAAAGATTATTCCTCTTGCTTATTTTTTAAAAGAAGAATGCACTTTAACAAACATAGAGCTGCATGGGCAATTCAAACAAATCCGTAAAGTGCAGTACCCATTCAGAAATCACACTTCCTGAAAACCGTACAAAAGCAGAGTCCAGATGGGCTGTTGATCTCACTGCCTGTAGGTTGAAGCTCAGATTCTGATCAATTTTGAGACAAGCAGGGCTGCTTCAAAAGAGCAATGTGAATACAGCCAGAAGCTTCAGACAGGTCTGTAAAATGGCGGGTCCGGTATTTACCACTAACTAGCAAAACTGACAGAAAAACTCATAGAGAAAAAAGTTAAGAATCCTTCCTGCTGGTGTGCACTCCTTACAATAGACTTTTGCAAATGGAGTTTTACAGTCTATATTTAAAAAATTGTATGTTTGTAACAAATAAAGTATGCGGAAAAGTGAATGATAATCTTGTGCTGGTGTCTCTGATTTAAGGAATTATGTGGTGGCAGTGGGGGAGGAAAATACCATCTGCCAGGGCTCACAAATGGGTATGGAATTGAAGTTCCCACCTGCAGTGACTTGCATGGCACATTTCATCTGAACTATAGACAATTCTAGAATTTCTGGGTTCCCATACCCTTTTCTGGTAAGCCATCTGTGGAGTAAATCAAAATTGCAATTAGTTTTGTGCTTTGATCCATAACCCAGACAGACCACTTGCTTCCCCTAATTTTTTCCATCATTTACAATCCTTTGAAAGAAACTACTGTCCCGGTGTTCCTTCATCATTTATCAACATAACTTCTTAGGCCAATCTTTTCTTGCCCTAATATTAAATGAAAAGTAAAATCACTGTGTCCGTTGATCCTGGCCAAAGGTTCTCAAATTTTTGGTCTTGAGAACCCCTTCCCTTGTCTATGGCCATACCAACCTGAACGTGCCTGATCGCATCTGATCTCCAAAGCTAAGCAGGGTCGGGCCTGGTTAGTAGTTGGATGGAAGAACCCCTTTCCACTAAACTTACTACACTTGAGGAGTTTTTATCTTTCTGGGTTATATCTATAGGTACCTATTATATTAGAAACTGGAACATTTTCAAGACAAAGCACACATTCCATCTGCTATCAAAGCAATGACATCATCACATCATTTGCCCTCTGGAAAACACTGTAAACTTAGAATGAAAGTGAAAAGGGCAAATAATGATGTTATTAAGCAGTTTTGACCTCTTGGCCTCCCCGAAAGAGTCTCAGGAAGCCCTGGGGAATTTTAGATCGCCCTCTGAGAACCACTGAACTAGACTGGTACGTAAATTATACCTTTCTGAAAATGAGGGATGGGTTTATATATAGCTTAATCTTTTCGTTTTCATGTTTTGTTTATATTACAAGCTCTTGCTATGAAATACTTTCCACCTACACACACATACCTATGATTGTCCAATTGTTCAGTCTCTGGCAGTGTTTCTCAATGCTGGCTGCGTAACCACCTGGAGAGCTTTGAATACTGATGCCCAGACACCACAACCCCAGAGCAACTATATCAGAATCTGTGACACGGGTTTTTTTGGTGGTGTCTTGCCCCTAGGTGATTCTAGTGTACAGTCAAGGAACCAGTGGCCTGTGGTATCTTAAGGTATAAAGAAGGGGAAAGGAATGAAGCCTTGAGAATCTCCACCAGAGGAAAACAAAGTTCAATATAACAGAACATCCTTTTTTTTTTCTTTTTC
>VBSM01002217.1:9290504-9313754 GCA_008086735.1 Cheirogaleus medius
TTTTTTTTTTTTTTTAAATAAAGAGATGCCCACAGATGTTGGCATTTTATACACAGTTCTACACCTTAACTTTTTTAAGTCTAACTTTTAAAATACATAATATTTTTACATTGTTCCAAATTGAAATAATATAAAAAGGAGATTGAGAAGCCTTGATCCTAACTGTCTCTATCCACCCGCTTCCTTACCATCAGTAGCATTTGCTTTGCACAGTTCCATTTCATCTGTTGTCCCAGTGTTCCATTCAGTTTAGCATTTGTCCCAGATTTTTCACTTTTTACAGGATACAATGATTTTTACTTTTATTAAAAAGCAAGAGGCTGGGCATGGTGGTTCACACCTGTAATCCCAGCACTTTGGATGGCTGAGGTGGAAGGATTGCTTGAGGTCAGGAGTACAAGACCAGCCTGAACAAGAGAAAGACCCCTGTCTCTACAAAAAATAGAAAAATTAGCCGGGCATGGTGGCGCATGCCTGTAGTCCCAGCTACTCAGGAGGCCAAGCCAGGAGGATCGCTTGAGCCCAGGAGTTTGACGTTGCTGTGAGCTATGATGACGCCACTGCACTCTAGCTCAGGCAGTAGAGCAAGACTCTGTCTCAAAAAAATAAAAATAAGCAGGGACTAGTTTACTAAACCTCTACTTTGTACTCCCAGCTTGTCATGGTCTAGTATTATGTTCAATGAACAGAGTTCTCACTTGAACACGTGGTTAAATTTGAAAAAAATTAAAAAACAACTAGCAGTAACATCAGTAACAGTAACTAGCTTGACTCTTTCCAAATTCAATATAAGACTTCCCTCTCAATTCTCTCATGGAGTACACTTGCTGATAAAACAAGTGCACTTGGAATGGCTGGGAACAGCTTACTACTTTTGTAGCAATGGTGGTTGTAGAAGTATTTGAGGCTGCTGTCCGGGATCAGTAATAAATCACAGGCTAGGGACATGTGAACCATGTACAGAGAGAACTAGAAATGTTTTTGCTACAGTGATTGTATCACTTATTGTATGTTGGAAATCTATAACTATTTGTTATTTTTATTTTGCAATAAACCTATTCAGCAACAATAAACTAAAA
The DNA here is from genome assembly GCA_008086735.1 of Cheirogaleus medius. NCBI lineage: Eukaryota > Metazoa > Chordata > Mammalia > Primates > Cheirogaleidae > Cheirogaleus > Cheirogaleus medius. The sequence goes on from VBSM01002217.1 coordinate 9,291,584, forward strand.
AGTGTATATCTTCTGATAAAAACTGACTGAATACCAAATTTCCATTTCTATGTGTAACTTGCACAAAATTTTTGTTGACATTTACTATCAGTGCCATATTGAGATCAACAACCACAGGAAAACCAGTAGATACAAATTTGCTATAGAAGTATCTGCATCTATTTCAAAAATTAGTTATTACTTTAAATATAATTTGCCCAGAGACAATGATTTAATTCATACAGAAGGTGCATTTAGAAATCACTCTGTGAAGTAAGACTTTTCACTTAAATCAATTGACTATTTTTAATTAATGCCACTCCCTTTCAATTCCAAGTTTTCTTATGCCCATACAAAAAGTGAAGTGACGGCTATTAATATGTAGACTAGGCCCCCACGGTGGCTCACGCCTGTAATCCTAGCACTATGGGAGGCCAAGGCGGGCGGATCGCTCAAGGTCAGGAGTTTGAAACCAGCCTGAGCAGCCAGACCCCGCCTCTACTAAAAAAATAGAAAGAAATTAATTGGCAAACTAAAAATACATATAGAAAAAATTAGCCGGGCATGGTGGCGCATGCCTGTAGTCCCAGCTACTCCGGAGGCTGAGGCAGGAGGATCGCTTGAGCCCAGGAGTTTGAGGGTGCTGTGAGCTAGGCTGATGCCATGGCACTCTAGCCTGGGCAACAGAGTGAGATGAGACTCTGTCTCAAAAAAAAAAAGGTAGACTAATAAAAGAATTTCCGATTATGTGATGCCAGTGCCATCAGCTGATTCAAGTTGAAAAATCCACTTCATTAGTGCTAGTAAAGTTCAAATTTTGTACTCAATTCTTACAATGAATATCAAAGGTGAAACAATCTGATATTTGAAGTTACTGTGAAATTAATTTAAAAGTCCAACAATTAAGATAAAATTGTTTTGTGATAATACAAATTCAAACTTGGGTAGAGCATAGTATTGTAGTGTAAATATGTACTTAATAAATTAAGAAATCTATCCAAGATAAATGTGTCTGGGATTGGATGTAGTATACACATAATTCATAATGGTGTCTAAGCAAGCTGTGATATTCTATCAACTAAAATAGAAGGTATAGCTGTCAAATTTTAACAGGTTTTACTCTAACTAAACTATAAAACTGTTGTGATAAAGTAGATGTTGAATCTAAAAAACATTTTAGCACGGCAGGTTTTCTCTCTTTGCTGCCCATCACCTTATTTTAGAAATGTTTGAACCTTTGGAAATCAACCTATACTGTATTGAAATTTTTTGTAAACGAGGCTTCAAATTTTAGTAGCATTTTATTCAAAATCAGTTAGGAACCTTTCATCTGAGTATTCAACAAATACAATGATGAGAAACTTCAGCTTTTGAAGCCCTTAGTAAGTTACAAAGTGTTGAAAGCAATCTTTGTAAACAGGAAGACATTGAACTTGATCCTCACGAAAGGAAGGGAAAGACTAAACAAATTAAATAATGTGATATTACTCTGAAATATCTTGGCTTGTGGAAAGAATCTTTTAATGGAACTTCTCTTATTTTTTTTTTTTTTTGAGACAGAGTCTCACTTTGTTGCCTGGGCTAGAGTGAGTGCCTTGGCGTCAGCCTAGCTCACAGCAACCTCAAACTCCTGGACTCAAGCAATCCTTCTGCCTCAGCCTCCAATTAGCTGGGACTATAGGCACACGCCACCGCACTCGGCTAATTTTTTAGAACTTCTCTTTTTAATTGAATACATTTATATTCTGCACTGAAGTGCAGTAAAATTGAGAGGGTTTACCATTTTGTAGCATCTAAATTTGGTGAAACAGTCAAATAATGACAAGTTATTTGACATTTTGTCTTATAAACATATTTGTCCTAGGTAAGTACTCTGAATTGAAAGCCAAAAGATAGTGACTATGAAAAGATTTGAGCTGAAATGTTTATATATTTCAATTTGAAAAGAATCAGAATTGAGAATTGAGAATATCCTTCATGTAGCAGAACTTTCTCTACTAAGATGCAGCTCTGTAGAAAGAATATTTTCTCAACCAAAACTATTATAATCTTCAGAAGAGTATTTTTATAATAAAAAAGAAAGCAAAAATATTACAATCTGCAGAGAAGAGTGAATCAAAAGTGTTATCAATTTCATATGTGTTAATCACAGAATATAACTTTGAAGAAGACTGCAGGCAATTTTATGAGAAACAATAAAAATAACAAGGCCACGTAAAAGTTACATTTCTACAGAAAAAGTTTCATTTTCAGTCTGCTCATTGCTCAAGTGGATAGAATAGGTAATGCATACCCATTGTACAAATTCGAGACAACCCAAGGTTTTTAAGGAAACAATTTTCCTGTGAAAACATTTGTTGCCAATTTACTTTGAATTTACTTCGAATTTACTTCAACATAGTCATCTGGGGGTGGGGCAAAAATATGAATGGAAATATAAAATAAAGCAAAAGTGGTCATGAGTTGATGATTATTGTAGTTGTGTGATAGGTACATCAGGTTCATTACATTATTTGTTTACTTTCACATATGCTTAAAATTTTTGATAACAAAAAGTTAAAAAAGTCATATGCTGTGTCAGTCAAGGTTCATTCAGCTTCCAAAAAACACACCAGTTATTTGAACAGAGGGAGATAACTAATATAAAGTATTGTTAACTGGATATAAAGTTTTTAACGACTAAAGGTTAAAAAGAGAACTGTAAGGTATCATGGAGGTAGCAACTAGCAGCTACCTTGAAAAAACAGAGGGAAAATCTTAGAAACCTAGAGGAGCAGCCTTCTAGAGCTGGAACTCAGATCTCTGAGGAGGGTGCAGTTTGCTGTTCATGAGGGGTTGGGGACAATGAGGCTGTTTTTGTCAGTGTTGGAAAAACTTGAGTCAGGGGCTGCTACAGAGGAAACTGCTGCTGCCAGAGTGAAGTACTGCTTGGGTGACACTCTGAGAAATAGAAAGCAGCCAGGAAAGAACAAGTCTCCTTCAATTTTCCTGTTTCCCTCTAGTGCCCCTTATTGGCAAAGCCTAGCAGGGAAGCAGAAGGCAAAGCAGAAATGTGGTTTACAGAGCCTCAGCCCCAGCATCACAAAGCTAAGTACAGAAGGGTTGGTGGTGAGTCCTGCATCCTGACCTCACTTAGGACCAGGCAAGTTCTGGTCATGTAAGTAGCTTCCTTGCCACTGCCACGTGCCCTAAACCTCTCCAGAGACGTCCACATAATCATAATAATAAAATCATGCACCACATAACAATGCTGCTGTCAACAATGACCCCACATGCACAACTGCGGTCCCATATATTATAATGGAAATGTAAAATTCCTATCACCTAGTGACGTCATAGCCATCCTAGCCATCGGGTAATATCATAGTGCAATGCATTACTCACATGTTTGTGGTGATGCTGGTATAAACAAACCTACTGCATATAAAAGTATAGCACGTACAATTATGTACAGTACATAATACTTAATATGATAAATGACTATGTTACTGGCTTATGTATTTACTATACTATACTTTTTATCCTTATTTCAGAGTATACTCCTACTTATAAAAAAAAAAGTTAGCTGTAAAATAGCCTCAGGAAAGTCCTTCAAGAAGTATTCCAGAGAAGGCATTGGTATCATAGGAGATGAGAGCTCCATGCACATGACTGCCCCTAAAGACCTTCCAGTGGGACAAGACATGGAGGTGGAAAACAGTGATATTGATGATTCTGACATTATGTAAGCCTAGGCTCATGTGTGTGTTTGTGTCTTAGCTTTTAACATAGAAGTTTAAAAAGCAAAAAAAAAAAAAATTAAAAATAGAAAAAAGTTTATAGAATAAGGATATAAGAAATAAAATGTTTGTTTTAAGCTGTTTAGAATCAAAAAAGTTGTAAAAAATTAAAAAGTTTATGAAATACAAAAGTTATAGTAAGATCAGGTTAATTTATTAAAGAAGAAAATTTAATAAATTTAGTGTAGCTTAAGTGTACAGTGTTCATAAAGTCTACAGTAGTGTACAGTAACACCCTAGGCCTTCACATTCACTCACCACTCACTCACTGTCTCACCCAGAGCAACTCCCAGTCTTGCAAGCTCCACTTATGGTAAGTGCCCTATACAGGTATACCATTTTTAAGTATTTTATATTGTATTTTTACTGTATCTTTTCTATGTTTAGATACACAAATACTTACAATTGTGTTACAACTGCCTACAGTATGCAGTACAATATGTAGTCTGGGAGCAATAGAGTATACCATATATTCTAATGTATAGTAGGCTGTACCATCTAGGTTTGTGTAATACACTCTATGATGTCCACACAACGATGAAATTGCCTAATGACATATTTCTCAGAACATATACCTGTCATTAAGCAACATGGGTAATTTTAAAAAGGAGAATTTGGCTGTCTTTAGTAGAGTGGCCAAAAGAAATTTTCTGTCTCTTAAAGGCTTTATATTTTGAAGAGCACTGCAGCATTAAAATGGAGTTTAAAACTGAGCACACAGATTACAAACTCCTGGTATCTATGTATAGCAATCATTAGTGCTGAGCTCTCAAAGGCTAAAACACTTTACTATATTTCCTCTACAGAGATAAAATGGATGGGTAGGGACAGGGATGGGAGGAGTCTTTTCACTCCTTTGTACCTTTGTACTTTGTACCTTTGGAAATTTTGTACATGTAATTTTGCCCACTCAAAAACTGACTACATTTTGGCAGAGAAAAGCAATTGTTTTAGGTCAGGTTTCCCAGGAAACAACAGGGATTTGCTTTCAAGAGGTATACCTTGAAATGCTCCTGGGGATGTTATTATGAGAAAATGAAGGAAGCAGGATTAAGTAGAGGGAGAAGTTGAACTCCAATGCAGTTAGAGCAAATTGGTATTAATCACACAAGAAACTCTAGAGTTGGAATGACCCTTCAGAGTTGTCCCAAATTAAGGCAAAAGAGCTGGGAACTATATACCACATATCCACCAGTTGTTGGAAGTAGGCTGACAAAGGGTGTAACCTTGGGCAATACAGCTCCTTTTGGCCAAGTCTAATTCCTGGGGAGAGACTCCTGGGTAATGGTCTATCAATAGTCTCAGGAGCTAAAGGAATAAGTGCCTCAATCTTGAGGTAGGCTCTGGACTGTGCACCACAGCATATACTATACCAATCGTTCTCAAATTTCGGTGTGTACCAGAATTCCCTGCAGGCCCTGTGGGCTCCACACCCAGTTTCCGATTCTGTAGGTTTGGGGTGGGGATAACAATGTGCATTTCTAACAAGTTCCAAGTGATGTTGATGACCATACTTTGAGAACCATTATACTATATATTACTGTTAAATCCAGCAAAATTGAATAATCTATCAATGTTTGGTAGTTTATAATTTACAGATGCTAATACCTAAAATTCTCTGGTTAGACTGGTGTTCTTCTTAAGCTCATTATATTGCCTTCTTTGTAACCCTAGTTCACTAGAAACCAGACTTTACTAACACACTTGCTTTATAAAATTGTTAGTAGGCCAGGCATGGTTGCTCATGCCTGTAATCTCAGCACTCTGGAAGGCTGTGAGGCAAGAGGATCACTTGAGCCCAGGAGTTCGACATCAGCCTGAGCAACATAGCAAGACTCCGTCTCTATAAAAAATAGAAAAATTAGCTGGGTATGGTGGCACGCACCTGTAGTCCCAGCTACTTGGGAGGCTGAGGCAGCAGGGGCACTTGAGCTCAGAAGTCTGAGTTTGCAGTGAGCTATGATAAAGCCATTGCACTCCAGCTTGGGCAACAGAGTGAGACCTTATCTCAAAAAAAAAAAAAAATGTTAATAGGCAGAGTTTCTCTGTTAACAGATGCCAGAAAACCTCCATCCATTTTTCTCTACTCTGTGTGCCTCAATACATTTCTCTCATCTCTAAACCGAGTATACAAATCAGTAAAGGGATTACTATTGTCTGTGATGAGAACCAGTTTTTTTCAACCTAACTCCATTTTCATCAAAATCTGAATCGAAGGCTTAGGGGTAGAGAGTTCTAGGTGAGAAAATGATTTTCCTGTTAAGGAAGGAGGTTAATATTTATTGGATATTTCTTATGTGCTAGGTACTTTCTCATACATTATTGAATTAACCCTCACTCAAAACCTATAAAATATGTACTGCTTATTTTCAGTGTTACAAATGACAAAACAGGCTTGGTAATATTAAATACCTTGCTCAGATCATGCAACTAGTAAGGAGTGTGGATTCAAACTCAGGTCTTTCCACAGACCACTCTGCCTATCTAAGTGGCTTAAAAAATGTGTTATTATTTTTTTCCTTTCATTCACCTACTGACATTTCAGGGCATTAGGTACCGCATACCAAAAGAATAATGACCTGAAAAAGAGTTCTGTACACTGAGGGAGAACATTACAATTCAGCATAAGGACTGATGATAGCAGTATATACACTATACCGTGTATAGTGCTGTAGGTATACACAGGGCACTTAATCCAAATTAGGATGTCAAGGGAAGGTGTTCTGAAAAGTGTGATGTCTATTTTGACTCTTGAAGGACGATTCAAAGTTATTTAGGCAGTTGAGAAGGAAGATTGTTTAAAACAAGCAAAGGCAAGATGGAATTCAGGGTATAGTAGGGGGAAAGTGACAAAACATGAAATAAGCAAGGGCCAAAAAATTCAGGGCTTTCTTATGTCATGCTAAAGATTTGAATTTTGTCCTAAATTTGATGAGGTTCAAGGAAAATAAGATTTTTATTTTAAGAAAGAGCAGAAGATGGAAGAAGGAAGAATGGACAGGACATTAGTTAACTGGCTTTTGCAGTAATCCAGAAGAGAAATGACAAGGTCTAAACAGAAGCAAGGCAATGGACCTGGACAAAAAAGCCAGATTTAAGATATTCAGGAAGTAGATGTAGTAAGAGGGATCTGGTCAAATACTAGCTTTCTTTCGGTCCCTTCACAGTGACAAGTCTTTGTCATGTCAGAGGCTTATATACATGCTTTCTTAGGTAACACCACCCACCTCATTTAAACTACCCCTCTGAAGTGACCAGGTATATGCAAACCTGCCCCAAAAAGGCTAAGGGGAGAGGCCTAAGAAAGAGGCCAAGTGCAATTTATCAGAAAGAAACATTTAATAGGGACTTACAAAGAGAAGTGATGACTCAGGCACCAGCGAGACAGAGGATCCCTGCACTCACCCTCCAGAAAGTATCCTTTATATAGCAAGCTTTTAGGGTAAAGATAGGTAAGGTGGTTAGGCCTCAAGACTTTCTTGCCAACTTGTGACCACTGGGGAGATTAGATAAGCATCTCTATGAGGGGTTATCTATGCTACAGTCATTGTTTAAAGACCTTGCTGCAGAACACTTTAGTATCCAGGAGTCAAACACTGGTCATCACTCTTTTGTTCACATGTAGGTGTAAAAAAAAAAGAAAAAAAAAGGCATCACTCTTGCCATGCAACATGCTGTTTTCCTACAACTATTTGATACATTCCCACTGTTTCACTCTCTCAAAGCACCCTTTTCTTTTCCTTCAGCACACTTGCACTTCTTAATAATTCACATACAATGTTTCACATACAGTATTTGCATGTTTACTTCTTTAACATCTGACTCCTGCTGTAGAGAACCCTGAAGGCAGGGACTATGTCTGTCTTGCTAACCATCAAATCTCCAGTACCTAGCACAGTGACTGCAAACACTAGACACTCACTGATTTGTTGAAGGAGTATCTCACAAGCTCATGCCTTGGTAGACTGGTAATGCCATTCACTAAGGCCAGAGACACAGAGGAGGAGCAGGAAATTAACAATGGCTATTAACCAACTCCAAACTCTTCTACCGAGCTTTCAGGAATCCATTAACCTGGGCACGTTGCTCCATTCGTTCCAATTTCACTGGACCATCCTTCTTCACACTAGTCTGTCTTCATTCATATTTTTCCAAACTCTTATTTAGAAGCCCATCCTCTTCCTCTTCTCATATTCAAGTTACCTTTCTTTAAAGACTTACTTCCCCTAAGTTACTTCCTCTGGTGGGGGCTAACTCTGAAGTTACAGCACATGTCAAAAGAAAGATCAAACTTTGGGACAGGTATTGCCTACCTGGTGATAAATTTCTGAAATGCCTGCCTGGGAAAATCCCACCACAAGAACGAAATCGCTACTGAAGTAGGTACTTGTTTTGTTCACTATTGACTCCCCAACACCTAGAACACTGCCTAGCATAGGCAGTGCATCGCATTGCGAAAGGAAGAATTTAAAGCTGGAGTGAGGACAAAAACATGGGACTGTATCCTGGTTACCTATCAGCTCTCTGATTTCTGGCAAACGACTACGTTTGTCTAAGCCCATTTCTTCAGCTGTGAAATGGAGCTGGTTCTTCCAGAGGGTTCATATTGTCCAGGATGAAATAAAGATGATGATACGGCGACTGGCCTTTTTAAATCGTGGAAACATCGTGGACAGAAGAAAAACTATCGCTGGAGAGCCTACTATATGCCAGGTGCGTTGACATACATTCTTTAATTTTCACAACAGCTTCTGGGGGCAGGCAATTTCACTTTGGGGCTTTTTCTTCCTTTCTAGTTAGTAGTTACTCCAAAACTTTTCCCTAATGACGTATGGAAAACAAGCGAACTAAGGAGGCCAACCCGGACCTTGCCCGGCTATGCGTTGAGGGGACGTCAGGGAAGGCAGTCCTCCAGGAGAGCGGCTGAACATGAGGACCGTCCAATCTTGAAAACCAGCGCGCGCGATGCAAAGTCCTGGCTAAGGCGAAGAAATCTTCAGAGTCTTTGTGAAAATCCGCTAGGAGAAGAATATCCCATAACCTTTTCCTTCCCAAACAAGTCTCAGAACTGGGAGAACCAACACCGAGAATGGGCGGGAAAGCCACAGCCGCCTGAAATCGCTCCACCTCATTGGTTAATTCTACTGTCCTTCCCGACGGCCCGCCTCCCTTGCTCGCGGGCAATGTTCTCATTGGCTTCCTTCCGCCAGGCGTCCGCTCTCACTGGTCCATTGTTCTGTTTGTCAGGCTCGGGCGCGTGGAGAGAGGCGGAGAGCGTTTTAGTGCTGGGGCTGAAGGCCCCGCCTCCGCGTGCCGTGTGCAAAAACAAACAGCCGTTAGGGAGGAGGAGCCGGAGGGGCGGGGTCTTTGCTAGAAGGTGGAGCGCGATTGGGCAGCCTCTGGGGTTCAAACCAGCAAGGCGAGCGGACATTGGTCGCAGCGGCGCGAGGCGGGCCCGGGGTATTGTCCGGCTCCGGCGGCGGCGGTCGGTGCTGCAAGAGCGGCAGCGGCGGCGCGGGGCGGCAGTGGGAGGGCGCGCGGCCGAGCGGAGGCACAGTCGGCGCCGAGACCATGGTGAGGGCGTCCGGGCGGGCCGGGGGCGTGGGCCTTGGGGCAGGGCTTGGGGAGCCGAGCGCAGAGGCCCCAGCGTCTGCGCCGCTACCTGTGGAGTCGGGAGTTTGCGGGCGTCGGGGCCGCGTCCGGCCGAGCCCATAGCTGCCCGCCGGGGGGCGCCAGGCCCGGGCCGCGGAGCCCGATATGGGCGTACGGGTGAGAGCTGGGCCAGGCCGGGTCGAGCGCGAACTGTGTCCGGAGCAGGACAGGTCTGTCCCAACCCGACACCAGAGACACCGCACTGCCTGTCCGAGAGGAGGAGGACACCAGGATCCAGCGGCCGGGTCTGGCTTGGAAATGTAGAAACAAGTGCTGGTTCTTATCGTGATCGCGATCGCTCTTTGACACGAATGAGGTCAAACAGTATGCCGCTGTACAAGTTAGAAGTCTTTGGCGATGTTTGGTTACGTAATCTCCGTGGTAGTAAATTTGAGATTTTCTGCGAAAGGGGGCTTGTATTCGTGGTCTTTTGAGCTAGGAAGAATGGTTTTATAGACCAGAACCGCACAATTTGTTCTAGGTGATTGCATAGGTTTGAAATGAACGCCCGTTATCTTCTGATTCCTTTGCAGTTTGCGTTTTTCGTTACACAACAGTACCTTCCTTTGCCCCTGCTATGGATTTTCAGTCTTACATTATCCATCTTTTTATTCTAAATTTCACATTTAGGGAAGAAACATACGGCTTTTAAAGAATAGCACTTTAGCCCCATTTAAAAGTTGAGGGAAAGGAGAAGGTGCTAAACTGTGTATTGCATCAAAGATTGTAAAGATAGTAATACTTTTATTATGGAATAATATAATATTATGTCAGTATTTATTTCTACTTTAAGCATCCTGTTGAAAGACAGGTAACTTCAACCAGAACTGCCTGCTTAAAACTTAACCCCAAGTTATCATTCCTCATAGGGCGGATAGAGTTAGATGGTTTGTCTTGTGTTTGATATGACAAGTAAGGGATTTAATAGACATAACACCTAACAGTAAATAGATTGGCCAGTCGAGAAGACAGAAAGTTTGGTTATTGTAAAATTCTCAAATCTTAGACCTTATGGATAACTGCATTCAAGCTCTAATTTATAGTGCATTATTATTGTACGGTGCTTTATAGTAAAGTACTTTAACAAACCCAGTTACAGATTACATCTTAATCTGTAAATTGATTTGCTCAGGATGATGATTTTCATGTGATTATTGCTAGTTTTTAAGGTGTTTCTCAATCTCTAGTGATATATATTTGTGTCCACTTAACCAGTACCTAAAAATACATAAGCATTAGCATTAACATAAGCTAAAAATATAGGAGGCATTGAGTTGTCACTCTTGAGATTTTCAACTTCGGGGAAAGTGAGCCTGTGTCTATTAAATTAATATGAAAGTACCTTGGTATCTAGTTTTCAAGCTTTTCCGAGTGAAGTGAACTCTAACTCCCTCTCCCTGCCCCCTTCTCTTTCTCTCCCTGTCTCTCTCTCTCTCTGTATATATATATGTATGTATGTATATAGTTTTTTAAACCAAGAGACTTAACCCAGGTTAATACTATTTCAATTCATAGAATAAAAATCTTAAGATTGCTTATATTTTGTTTCTAAAAGTTTTTGTTAAGTATAAGAAATATGTTTTATCTGGAGTTTCTAGGAAATAGTCATTTAATGTAGTGAGGTTTTTAAAACCTGGTTATATGTCTACTTCCTTAAAAAGCAAATGGATAAAACAGCAAATGTGCCAGATTTGAAACAATAAGGATAAACTTGCTTAAGCTGAGTAGTCACTGTATAAATTGGGAAGCCTGGGGAATTTTGCATTTGGTGGCTTTTAGTTAATAACTAGTTCTTATTTCCTAATCCAGTCATAGGAAGATAGACATTAGACTCATGTACCAGTTGAGAGGTGTTTAAATGTTTTATACCAGAGCAAATAGAGATGAAGAGGTTTTCTTATTTGAGGAATAAGTGAGGATATCTTGTTAATGGGAGCTGACCTCAGAAATCCAAAAATTATACACTATCTTTATCTTGTATAACAACATAGTCAGAAATTACTATATTTCTATAATATAGAAATATAATATACAAATATATAGAAATTATATTTCTAAGTAGAGAAACTATATTTCTGACTATGTTGTTATACATATGAAGGCATCCTAGTAGAAATCTAGAGAGTCTCAGTCCTCCCTGGTAGACTGTCAGTCTGTCTTGCTGAATTATTTAATGTAAGGAAGAATATTAATTACTTCTTAGATTTTTCTTTCCTGCTTCTATACCTGCCAAAGCTTTACTTTTCCCCCCCCCCATATGACTTTGGGAGATAAGCGTTTAGTCCACTGAGACATGCAATTAGGGGGACTATACAAGTTTTATTTTAGTTTTCAGCATTTTTTAAGGAAAGCATTACAGGGGAAATTGCCATCTCAAAGCTTTACCCTCTACTTTGAAAGTATAGACCCTCAAACAGCTAGCCAATCCTGTAAACTGATTTTTTTTTAACAGCAAAGAAATAATAGGTTTAAATGGTAAAATCAAATGATGCAAAAGAGAGAATTAGTTTTCTCAAGTCAGATCCTTAGTATTCCTTCCCTAGAGGCAAATAATTTCTCTAACTTGTGTTACCTCCTAGAAATGTATGTGTACACACATACTCTGTAATACCCAATTTTTACTTAAAAGCTCATTGTACTCAATGCACTTATTGCATTTCATATACTTTGCCTTTTTTAGGTAGAAATAGGTTTTGTAGGTTCTATATCAGTACATATATGTACTTCATTTGTTGCAATGGCTGCATAATACTCCATTTCATTTATATACCATGATTTATTTAACTATTCTCTTAGCGGGCATTAAGATTATTTAAGAAATACTTATTTTCCAGCAATTCAAAGTATTTGTTTAACTCCTTAAGAAATTTGAAGGCCCTTTTTGTATGTGGTAAAAGATATATAACATAAAATTTACCATTTTAACAATTTTTAAGTGTGCATTTCAGTGGCATTAAGTACATTCATATTGTGCAACCATCACTGCTCTCTGTCTCTAGAACTTTCATCTTCCCAAACTGAAATTCTAGATTAAACAATAACTCTCCATTTTCCTCTTTCCCAGCCCCTGACAACTGCAATTCTACTTTCTATCTATGAATTTTAACTACTTTAGGGATCTCATATAAGTGGTGTCATACAGTTTTTGTCTTTATGACTGGCTTATTTCACTTAGCATAATGTCCTCAAGGTTCATCCATGTTGTAGCCTGTGTCAGAATTTCCTTTTTAAACTGAATACTATGCCATTGTATGTATATACCTCATTTGTTTATCCATTCATTCATCAATGGACACTTGGGTTGTTTTCACCTTTTGACTATTATGAATAATGCCACTATAACATGGGTATCTGCTTAAGTCAGTTCAGTTTTGGGGTATATACCTAGAAGTGGAATTGCTGGATCATATGGCAATTGTGTTTAATTTTTTGCGGACTTCTTTTTTGTAAAATGGTTTCTAAGAGCTAAGTTCTAAACATTTCTGTGGAAGGCAATATATATTATGTTAACATTTTTAAAAATTAATTATGAAATATTTCAGGCATGCATAAAAGTTATATTGACTTTCAAGAGTCTTCAATCTGAAAATTGAGAAATATGTTCAAATTTTCAGAAATCTCATTTTAAGTAGGTATTTAAATTTTGACCTCTTTTTATGTAAATTATAAAAGGTGATATATCCCATGTGTATTAACAAATGAGGAAGGAGATCACCTAGATATTTTTAACTACTTTTAAACTACAAGAAATTTAAGTAGCAGTTCAACTCTTCATTCAAAACTTTTTTTCATCTAGGCTGGAGGCAAAGCTGGAAAGGACAGTGGGAAGGCCAAGGCTAAGGCAGTGTCTCGCTCACAAAGAGCTGGGCTACAGGTAAATGAATCCATGCTGTCTTAATTCATTATTTTCTTTACTATTGCAATTCATGACCTATAAATGTTTCATCAGTTACAAAGTTAGTACTTGTATTACTAAGACCTTTAATGAAATTAATTGGTCAAGGCTTAAATCTTAGTTATCTAAATGTGTATTCTCTTCCTCTAAACAAGACCAAGTTATAAAAAGGTCTTGGGCCAGGCACAGTAACTCACACCTATAATCCCAGTGCTTTGGGAGGATCACTTGAGGCCAACAGTTTGAGACCAGCCTGGGCAATGATCGAGATCCTGTCTTTACAAAAAAATTTTAAAAATTAGCCAGGTGTGTGGTGGCGTAGCCCTGTAGTCCTAACTTCTGGGAAGCAGGGAGATTACTTGAGCCAGTAGTTCAAGGTTACAGTGAGCTGTAATCATGCCACTGCACTCAGCCCGGGTGACAGAGTGAGACCATGTCTCAAAAAAAGGAGTCTTAATAAACTTGGTAATTTTGTTCTGTTAAAATCTATTATTTTAAGATTATAATTATGTTCCTGGTTCTTTAATAAATTGTATCATATTGAGGTGTGAGTATGCTATCGTTTTTCTTTTGAAGGTGTTTATAATAATACATTAACTGTCAGGATGAGATAGAATTTGGGGGGACAATACTGAACTATCCATTCATCTTCTGAATATTTCCCTAATAGCCTCAGTTTTAGACTGAGCAATATACTCAAAATCACTAAAATATTTTCAAACTTCATATATTTGAACTGTTTCAATTTTAATCCACAAACTCAAAATTTTCAGGATGAGTAAGAATTATTCCCTACCTATAAGAAACATTTAAGCAAGAAATTTGGAAGGCCAAACTGTAAGGGTTGGATTTTATCATCTTGGCGCAGTGGTGAACCATTGGGAGTTTGAGCAAGAGAATGACATGATCCAGGTGATACTGAAGGAAGTGTGGGATGTTATACTTGATGCACACATTGTCTTTTAGCGTGTCACGTAAATTTTCAATTAGAGTTTATTTGAGGCATACTTAATTTGAAGTGGGAAATGGAAGGCAGATGGAGGTTATTGAAGTCGTGTAGGAATAAGGTAACATAGAGTAGGATGGGAAGGAATAGAAAACATGTGTGTACAGAAAATGGGTGAAGAGGTAATAGGGTTGAGAGGAAGTAAAAATTTTCCCCTAGGCTTAGAACCTAAGGAACAGAGGAGTTTGTAGTAGGGACAAGTTAAGAGGTAAATTTAAGTGGAGTCATTTTGAAGTTCACTAAAACATACATGTGGGCCAGGCGTGGTGGCTCACACCTGTAATCCTAGCACTCTGGGAGGCTGAGGTGGGCGGAATTGTTTGAGCTCAGGAGTTCGAAACCAGCCTGAGAAAGAGCAAAACCCCATCTCTACTAAAAATAGAAAGAAATTAATTGGCCAACTAAAATATATAGAAAAAATTAGCCGGGCATGGTGGCGCATGCCTGTAGTCCCAGCTACTTGGGAGGCTGAGGCAGAAGGATCGCTTGAGCCCAGGAGTTTGAGGCTGCTGTGAGCTAGGCTGACGCCACGGCACTCTAGCCTGGGCAACAGAGTGAGACTCTGTCTCAAAAAAAAAAAAAAAAAAAAAAAAAAAACATGTGAAAATGTCCAGAAGTTGGAAACATGAGTTCACATTTCTAAGGTGATAGAATTAGAAATTTTAGATCTTTTATGTAAAAGTGATAGTTCATGCTATGGATCAGTTTCCTAACCTAAGAGAATGAAAAAGGAACACAAGAACGTTGGTGGACCCCTCGGAAACACAATGGTTTTTGAAAGAAATAGAGAGAAAAAGAGGGAAAGGAGGGAGGGAGGGAAGGGAAGAAGAAAGGATGGAAGGAAAAAACTAAGGAGTAGTCAGAGATAGTATGAGAACTCTGTGTAGTCTCTGAAGCCTAAGAAGAAATGTTTTTGAGGTCCTACTGTATGCCAGACGACATACTAGTCACTAAGGATGCAAAGGGAAGTAAGGCATGGATCCTGCTTTTGAGAAGCTCATAGTCACTTAAAGAATAAGTGTAAATGCAAAAAAAATAAAAAATGCTCTTTCTCCTTAAGGATGAGATCTAGAAGGCTAATAGATTTAATAATTAAAATGTCACTACTGGCCTTCAAAGATAGTGTTTAACAGAAGGGAAATTTGTGTTGGGAGAAATGGGTGACAAGAAAGTAAGGATTTCAGGATTTGGTTTAAATTTTGCCTTTAGAAAGGTGATATCTAGGCTGTAACTGGAAGCAGTTATCATAGACGTGTGGAGAAGTTTTCAGTGAAGTCTGCAGAAGGAAAGCCAGTGGAAAGGAAGTAATTGGAGCTATTGAAATAATGGGGCAGTGAAGGGGTAAGGAAGGTCTGTAAGAAAGTTGATTGGGACAGTTAAGGGCATAGACAAGTGGGATTAGAATAGTTTGGAAATGAGAAAGTACCCTTTTCTCAGAAAGTAGAAAGTCACAGTGAGAATGGTACTGATTTTTCTTAGCTGTCAGGTCACCTCTTGAAACTGAGGAAAGAACAGAGGTAGAGTCCAACGAAGGTAGTGAAGGTTCCAAGTCTCATGTGGCTGTCGTGTAAAGGAATAAACTAGGTACGAATCCCATCACTGGGCCATGTTGAATGTGCAGCTGAAG
This sequence comes from Cheirogaleus medius, assembly GCA_008086735.1. Lineage (NCBI taxonomy): Eukaryota > Metazoa > Chordata > Mammalia > Primates > Cheirogaleidae > Cheirogaleus > Cheirogaleus medius. Next base: position 9,307,522 of record VBSM01002217.1, read on the forward strand.
ACAGCACAGCATAGTTTCTCTTCATTTTACGATGAAACTCTCCATATTATGCTGAAGGTAAAGATTTGGGACTGATTACCAGAACATATACACAGGTATTAGGAAGTGTTAATTGCCAAATAGGTTTGACTTCTAAAATGTGCTTTACCCATATTGTTCAGGCTTTGATTATACTCCGTGCAGTGGTAAGACTCTGTATTGCTTTCCACCAAAACATCTCTCTTTCAGTTTCCTGTGGGCCGCATCCACAGACACTTGAAGACTCGCACCACAAGCCACGGAAGGGTGGGTGCCACTGCTGCCGTGTATAGTGCCGCGATTCTGGAGTACCTCACTGCTGAGGTTTGTGGGGAATGTCTGTCATATGTGGAAATCCAAAATGTTCACTAGTCTAAGTGACTGAAACTCATGGAATATATTTTAAAAAGTCATGTATGCTCATTGGTTTCTTTAATAGCAGTTTTAGATGCATCTTGTCAGCCTGTTTACCAGTGCCAGTGTCAAAAGGAACCTTGGTATGTTTTTAAAGTTAAGCAAGGGCCAACAATCCATATTTTTAAGTGACATGACAAAGGAGTATAAAATACTGTACTACTAAATAAGTGGACACTGGTGTACATAACCAATAGGCAATATTTGTGAAGTTACAGCATAACCTCTTAGTTTATGAAGATTTGGGGCCAGGCATGGTGGCTCATGCCTGTAATCCCAGCATTTCAAGAGGCTGAGGCAGGAGGGTGACTTGAGCCTAGGAGTTCAAGACCAGCCTGGGCAACATAGCAATACCTTATCTCTTAAAAAAAAAAAAAAAACAATTAAAAATTAGCTGGGCGCAGTGGTGGATATAGTCACAGCTACTAGGGAGACTGAGGCTAGAGGATCACTTTGAGCCCAAGAGTTCGAGGCTGCAGTGAGCTATGATCACACTGCTGCACTCCAGTTTGGATAACAGAGAGAAAGGTTTGCCAGTGTGATGTATAAAAATCACATATATTGTGATCACAGGTGAAAAGCCTAATCCTGGTTCTCTGCAGGGTTGTACATACGAAATGCTATATCTTACTCAGTTTGACATTTCAGAAAGATAAGTTAATTAGGCAAGAGTTCTTAATTCTTGGGTCATGGACTGCCACTTTTTCTATCCCTACCCCCTTCCTAAAGAAAATTCATTGGAAATCATAGAACACCTTCAACTATGTTCAAGGCTGGGGAAGTAATTTGAGTAGCAAGCAAGTCAGGTGGTAGAGACAGCTAATCTGGTAGAAACAGAAGGAAGGTTCTTACTTGGGGAAGATGTGGTTGGGAGCTAGACTGAGGAATTTAGGTTTAACCTGTGTGTTATCATTGCTGTCATTTCATTAAGCTCACCAAGTCATCTGTGTTCCCATTGGAGATTTAATATTGAATTCCAGGTAGATTCATCTTTGCTGTGTCATGAGCAAGGGGTTTTGTGTGGGTACTGTGACACTAGTTGAGAACCTCATTCTCAGTCTTAACATCAATTTTTACTTGTTTACCTGCAGACTCTTTAAGAAAGGTGTGCATTTTGTTCACTAATGTTGAAGCATGGTATTCTGGTTTGTAATGTTCAAGTCCCATCTAAGCTCCCATTTTCTTTATCCTTAGGAACTTTGGTTAAAGTTTTTTAGGTTAAGATTAGACAGTATATATATATATATATAATCAGTCAACATATTTTCCAAATATTTAAATTTGGAGTTTTAGTTATTTGGTAGAGGTAAAATATTGAAATCTAATCCAAGAGTTTAGGTGAGGGGTGATCACTTTTCAACCTTGGCTTTGCAATGAAATCACTTGGTGCAGGACCTCATCCCAGACCAGAGTATCCAGGGAGAATGGAGTAGAGTACAGGTGGTTTTAAAGTTCAGCAGTTGATTCTGATGTACACCCAGGCTTAACCACTGCTCTGTTTTAAATGAGTTGGCTCTGCAGAGTTTTTTTAAATTACTTTCATCAACGGTTTAATAATGCCAGTATAGTTTATGGAGGCAAAAACAAACCCAAAAATATGCAGTTTTATGGCCAGCCAGGACTTTGAAATTCCTCTAGTTGAAAATCCTGTTATAGAATAAAAGGCTTCTAGCTTACTGCCTGTACATTATAGGGCCCACTGATGTTAAAAACTGTGAATAAAATATTATATTAAATTACATTTTAAAATTTTTCTACAAATGTTATGAAATAAATCCCAGCCATTAAGGGCTGTGCAAAAAATAGACTACATGGATATATTAAAATATATGACTTTTCCGAATGTATTCATATTTAGAATCTTGGCTAAGGGGTAATATTCTTTGTCTTTATTTTTAATTTCTTTTTATATAGAAGCAGGTTTTTGCTCAAGTTTCTGTGTTGCAAAGAATGAATATAAAAGGGGTCATATGAAGTAATGAGAGTTTTTTATAAAAGTGTAGAAATACAAGAAAGAAAAATATAATATATTTTGTGTGTTGTATGTACAGATGCTAGAGTGATCTTTTTAGCTATAAGTGGGAGTCTACACTGAATCCTTAAACATTTTGTCCTTCATTTGATGTGTTATCTCATGGATGCTTTGTAGGTGCTGGAGCTGGCAGGTAATGCTTCCAAGGATCTCAAAGTAAAGCGTATCACTCCACGTCACTTGCAGCTTGCGATCCGTGGTGATGAAGAATTGGATTCTCTTATCAAGGCTACCATAGCTGGGGGTGGTATGTATTACTTAAGCCGAGATTGTTAATTGGTCTTTCTAACTAATACATCAATCATTCGAATCAATGATCCAGTGCATTTGGTTTTTGGTTTTTAGGTTTTTTACACCTCCCTCCTCCTCCTCCTCCTCCTCCTCCTCCTCTATTTTCAATCCAGTGCATTTGAATGGCTAAGCAGAGAGCATATAAACTTTAATTTCGTAGATGTCAAGTCTACTATAATTCTAGGCTTCTTTTCATAATGATCTGAATAAATATTTCTGCTCCTTGTGGCCATACATAATCCTATTTTTTTACTTTAGCCAATTCTTTTTTTTTTAGACAGAGTCTCACTCTGTTGCCAGGGCTAGAGTGCCGTGGCGTCAGCCTAGCTCACAGCAACCTCAAACTCCTGGGCTCAGGCGATCCTTCTGCCTCAGCCTCCCGAGTAGCTGGGACTACAGGCATGCGCCACCATGCCCGGCTAAGTTTTTCTATATTTTAGTTGGCCAATTAATTTCTTTCTATTTTTTAGTAGAGATGGGGTCTCGCTCTTGCTCAGGCTGGTTTCGAACTCCTGAGCTCAAACAATCTGCCCACCTCGGCCTCCCAGAGTGCTAGGATTACAGGCGTGAGCCACCGCGCCCGGCCCCAATTCTTTATCTAAATTTCATGTGACACTTAAAGCCTGATGTTTAAAATATTTCCCATGCCTTTTAAACTATGAAGAATGACCTTGAGAAATTGTTTAACATAATGACCTTGAAAGGGCTGAAATAATCAAAATGGATCAGGATCGGTGAAGGTGAGAGGTAAGTTGGTGGTTCTTAATCTTTTTTGGATCACCTTTGGAGAACTTCATGAAAACTGTGGTTACTGTTCTCTAAAAATACACATAAACTCACAAATTTACATACAGTTTTAGAGGGGTTCACAGACCCCTGGGGATACCCTGTGGTATAATACTTTAGGATCAGAATGTGAAAAGAGACTTAAGTAAATTCCGTTTGTATAATTGCTCTCTTTGCTTGAGGCACTAAAATGTTTTGATGTAGTCAGCTGAAGTTTTTAATAATAACTTTTTTTAATTTTATTCTAGGTGTCATCCCTCACATCCACAAATCTCTGATTGGAAAGAAGGGACAGCAGAAAACTGCTTAGGGGGTTGCTTTGACCAACCCTCTTCCTCCCCGTCATTGTACTGTAACTGGGACAGAAGAAATAATGGGGATATGTGGAATTTTTAACAACAGTTAAATGGAAAAGCATAGACAATTACTGTAGACATAAAAGAAACATTTGTATGTTCTTAGACTCGAAGTTTGATAAAAGTACCTTTTCATGTGGTAACAGTTGTGTGTTGATTGGCTAGGTTTCTCCCATGTGTTTTTTACAAAAATGGAATTGATAAACCATTTTTTACAAAATTAATTGTCTCAAAACTGTTCTGTTCATATGTATTGGAAATATTTTGCTCAGACTTTGAAATTTTTTTAATTTCTAATTGGTTATTCTGACTAATCTTAAAAGAGAAATTGGGGATATACCGGTAGCTTTACAATGACTTATGCCATGTTATATTGACTCTTAGATGCTGTTGATCTGTAGCACCATTTTTTACATACCACAAAGAAAAACTGCCAGTTAAACCGTGATACACAATCAGTTATGAGTCACATCCCAATTTCAGAGATGTTAGAATGTGGAAAAATACCTTTATTATGACTGAAATGGGGTAGTGGAATTATTTGAATTCTGTACTGAGCAACTTTCCATGTGCCAGGCCCTGTACTAAGTCTTCACTGATCAAGAAATTTTATTACCCCCATTTTACAGCTATGGAGCCTAAGACTCAAAGATATTAAATAATTTGCCAAAAAAACATTCAGCTAATAGAAAATGGCAGAGGTGGAATTCAAACCTAGATCTGGCTTACTCCAGAGCTCAGTCTTACCTGGAATGGATACTAAATTTATCAAAGTTTTCTGCTTTTGGCTTAAAATCCCAACTTTAATGGTCTTTTATTGATACAGCAACATTCAGTACTTTGTACAATGTTTTAAAAATTATTTTGCTTCGTCAATTTCTAAGTAACTGTTGGAAGATATATTAGAAGATATAAGTTAATGCACTAGTTATTGGTCCGTTAGAAAATTCTATTTTTCTGCCTGGAAGTCTTCATTAGAGAAGGAAATTTTTAAATGTTTTATAACACTATCAAAACTCATTTTTAAAAATGTTTTATTATGGACATTCTCACAAATACACAAAAATAAAGAGACTAGTATAATGAAGCTCCATGTACCCATCCTGAAGTTTGAATAGCTGTCCTGTGGTCAGTCCTCTTTACCTGTGTCCCCACCTTCCTCCCACCCCCAGTGGGTCAGTTTGAATCCCATTACAGGCATAGCATTTTCATGTCTATATGACCTAAGACACATACTCAAATATGTCTCTAAAGATAGGGCACTTTCTTTAGCAACCATAGTACCGTTGCCTAAAACAGCTAAAACATTTTTTAATATCAAATACCAATCAGTATTCAAATTTCCCTGATTGACTCATAATTTTTTTATAGTTAATTTGAATGAGACAAAATATATCTTGCATTTAAATGTCTCATACTTTTTAATCTATAAATTTCCCTTCTCTCTTTATTTTTCTTGCAATTTTTTAAGAAACTGAGTTGTTTGTCCTACAGACTTGTCCCTCAGTGTGGATTTTACTCCGTGCATCCTAATAGTGTCATTTAAAATTTTTCTGTCTCCTATATTTCTTATAAACTGACAGTAAGATCTTAAGGGCTTTTTTGTTTTGCTTTTTCAAAAAAATAATTCATAGATGATATTATGTACTTATATTGTATCACATCCGAGGGCACATATTGCCTATCTCTCATCTTGTAAAGTTAAGATTGATAGTGGGTTTGGATGCTGCCAGCCCATGCCATCCATTATTTATAAAGTTCTCTATCAGCTTTTCCCCTAAAAGTTTTAGCCACCATTCATGATACGTCCCCAGATCTGGAATTCCATTAGGGGTTGCCAACCAGTGATATCCTGTCATTCCTCCTGCATCTATTAGCTGGAATTCTAGAAAGAACTTTTGCCCATCAATTCACAGGGCAGGATAAAATAGAAATATTGAATTCTCTGGGCACATATTTTGAAGTTTTTATATTGAGAGGCCCACAGTTTGTCCCTCAGTGAGGTTTTAATAGTTTTCAGAAACGAAAGTAGCAATAGAAAAGAAGGCAAAATAATCTTTTGACTGAATAACTTGAATAATGACAATTTTAACTAAAGTTTTCTAGATAATTGCTTCAAATAGCTATTTCATTTTAGTAGTATAGTTACTTGACTACATCCCGTGTTCCCAGGGTTGTACTTTGTTTTCTAACAGAAAAGTAGAATAACTGTACTCGGCCTAGTTCCCACTGTTAGGATTAATCTTGTTTCATTCGTACCCAACCCCTTCCTCCCACTGAGTTACTTTAAAGCATGTCCCAGCCATATCATTTCATCTATAATATCTTAATATGTA
>VBSM01002217.1:9344819-9355676 GCA_008086735.1 Cheirogaleus medius
AAAAAAAAAAAAAGAACTACAGCAGGTGTGGATGAGGCAGGAGGGAAAACAGAGGGAGGGGAAGATTGGATCGTCTGCCCAGGCCCAGAGCAAAATGAAATGTGGGGCCTCTCATTCAAAAATTATCAAGGATTTCAAGACAGCAACAGCAAAGCATTAAACCAAGCTCAGGGCCCTTCTGAGTGTGGGGCCTGCACCCGCCATGCCATGGCAGTCGATCCTGGGAGCCCCAGACAGAGGACAGTGTGCACCCACCCACCCACTCTTGTCTAAGAGCCATCACTGAGTGTCCGTGGGAAAGACTGGAGGCCAGTCTAGAGAACTAAGAAGCCTACATGAGGCAGATGCTTGGGGCCTGCCGGAGCCTGGGGTGGAGAAGGAGTACTGAGAGGGCTCCTAACTCAGGGGGCCTTGCAATGAGAGCCCAGAAGTGCCCGCCCCAGGGGAGGGACATGAGTGAGACCAGCCTGGAGGAGTGGGCACTTGAGGCCTTTGCGTTCTGAGAGCAAGGAGAAGTGACAGAAACACCACTAGTGTTCCCAGAGGCTACCTTGATTGCCAGGCAGCAGCCACCTACTACGGGGAGCAGAACGGGAGCAGAGATAGGCTGCCCTGCCGAGGCGAATTTGCACAGGGCTGGTTGCGACAAACCCTCTGGACACTCGGATGCCAGCCCTACTAAAGGAAGCTGTCCGCCCTCAAATACTGTGACGCCTGTGGTGAGCTGAGTTTCACAGCAAAGTCCTCCTGCCTGGCTGCCTTCAAACTCGGTCATTGACTTTTTCCTGCCTTTAGACTCAAACTGAAACATCAGCTCTTCCCAGGTCTCAAGCTTCCTGGCCTTTGGACTGTAACTCACAGCGCCAGCACTTCTGGGTCTCCAGCTTGCCAATATACCCTACAGATCTTGGGACTTGTCAGCTTCCTTAATCATGTGAGCCAATTTCTTATTATGAATCTCTGTGTGTGTGTGTGTGTGTGTGTGTATAAAAAGGTATATATATATATATATATTAGAGAACCCTAATACAGTCACCTGAAAAACCAAGATAATGTGACACACCATCCAGAGAAGCAAGAGTCAATAGAAGCAGATCCACAGATGGCCTTCATCATCAGACAGAGACAGTAACCATGAGAAATGTCCAATAGGATGTAGTGCACAGCGGGGAGGACACACATGGGAAGGTGGGGAGCCTGCTTGCCCTTCCACCATCTGATGACTCAATGAGAAGTTGCCATATTTGTGAAGGTACTCATGGGTCTACAAAAGTGAGCTTAGGAAAGCACAGCTGACATTCCCCTGGAGCTGCTAATGTTCACCCTGGGTTAGGAGTGTGTGTCTGGGTGGTGGGAACATGTTGGGCCAGGATGTTATCTGATGAGCCCTGATTCAGAGCCAAGAGCAATCTGACTCTCTGAGCCTTACTTGGAATTCTAGAGGGGCATGTGCTCACCAAAGACCCTGGCCCTCAGGGGCATCCTTCAGGCACAGCTAGTCCTGGGGTGTGGAAGCAGCTGCCTCCTGGCCGGCTGTTTGCTGCTTTCCATGCTGGGCCCTCTGCCACCCTCCCTCACTGCTTCATTTGATTCATGCATTGGTGTTTGAGCTATGAGTTCTGTCTTACCTTCTATTTCACTGCAGCTCAAAATCCTGAGACAAGACTCACAAACTCAGCAAAATTTTTCTGTCCTTCCCTCACCTGGCTGGGCCCACGGCCTTGGCCTCTCAGTCACTTCCAGCGCTGTCTAGTCAGGCCCTCATCTGAATCATCACCGATTCTTGGCTGGGAGCACACACTGGGCCACAGCTCACACCTCTCCCCGGGTGCCCAGTGGAACTCTTCTCTGTCTTGGGCTAGAGCAAAGCCTGTGTCCTCATCCCCAGAGGATCTCTCTCTTCTGCTTTCAGCAGGAATCTCCACGGGTCCCCTCCCTCCTCAGGACTATCGACTTCCACTGAGGAACCAGAGCAGGCATGCCATAGATGAATTCCAGAAACCCCACCCCACGGCAAAATAGTTGTTAGGGAAAATAACCCCACCCTGGCAATTAACCATGAAGCATCCCTCTCAGACTGTCAGTGTGGGTGGCCTGGTCAGGCTGGGAGGGAAGGGGCATCCTGTCGCTCCATTTGCCTCCACATTTCCAAGCCTCTGCTCATTCAGTAGACACCGATGAGTCCATAAACACTTTCCTTCCTCCCAAGCCCGAGGCTGGCAGGCTGAGCTAGAGGGGCACCCCTCCCAAGTGCTGAGCCTGTGCTGAGACTCAGGACGGGGGTGTGTAAGAAACACAGGACATCTAAGAACTGTGAGATCACAACAGTCAGTGATCACATGGATGGGACAGCTGCTGTGTGCCAGATCAGCATCCTTGTTCCTTTTCCCTGCTAACAACACCCTAATTCCCTTTGGGGAGCCCCTTGCCCTATACATATGTTCTGCGTAGAGCTGACCTCACTCTTAGCTCCAGGATGGGGCAGTCACTTGATTCCGGCCTGTAAAAATGATGGTGTTTGGCAGCTCCAGGATGGGGCAGTCACTTGATTCCAGCCTGTAAAAATGATGGTGTTTGGCTCAGGATGGGCACAAACCTCTTATCTGGCCAATACGAACCTTCCCCGGAAATTTTGCTGAAAATATTGGGAAAGAGGCTCCCTGTCTCCCGGGATTACTGGATGTGGTCCTCACTCCAGGGTGTTCACAAGGCCTCCTCCCTGGCTGGGTTGGAGTGCCAACTTCTCCCAGACTATGCCACCTCTCCAGGGCTGGGCCACGCCTCTCCAGCTCTGCACCTTGGCTCTGCTCTCAGTTCTCAGCAGCTGTTCCCTCCTAGGCCTCGTATCTCAATCTGCCAGAACCAGCTACATAAATTCCAGGCCCAGTGCAAAATGAAAATGTGGGCCCTTGTTCGAATGTTCTGAAGAATTTCATGACAGCAACAGCAGAGCATTAACCCCGGCGCCGCCCTTCTAAGCGAGGGTCCACTGTGGTAGTGTGGGTTGCCTGCCCAAAGCCAGCCCTGCTCACCCCACACATGCAGCTTGAGCTGTAGCTGAGGACCCAAGGGGAATGGCCACCCAGGTCCAGCACTTCTTTGTGGCCCTCTCTTCTCTGGGACCCCGTGCCCCAAGTCACAGCTGCCTGGGCAGCCCTAGATGCAGCCTCTCCTGCACCATGAGGCCTCCAACCTCAGGACCCTGTTTCTGCTCTGTGCTTGGCTGATGCCAGAGGGAACATGGGGCCTGCCCAGAGCCCTCGATTCTCCCAGAGAGCACAGTTCCGGCTGAACAGTGGCTAATAGCTGTTGTTTCCTATGTCCAGTGTTGACAGGAGGGCAAGTGACATGCCAGCTACTCTGTCATGGTCAGAACTAGAATCCGAGTACCTTTGCTCACATTTAGTTTTGTCTTAGGACAAGACAAAAAAGAAAAAAAGTAGAATCCAAGTGTCCTGTTTGAAAGATGTAGGTTTCTGTACCAGCCAAAAATGTTGGTTATGGCCGGGCGCAGTGGATCACGCCTGTAATCCTAGCATTCTGGGAGGCCGAGGCAGGTGGATCCTTTGAGCTCAGGAGTTCGAGACCAGCCTGAGCAAGAGCAAGACCCTGTCTCTACCAAAAATAGAAAGAAGTTAATTGGACAGCTAAAATATATATGGAAAAAATTAACTGGGCATGGTGGCATATGCCTGTAGTCCCAGCTACTCGTGAGGCTGAGGCAGAAGGATTGCTTGACCCCAGGAGTTTGAGGTTGTTGTGAGCTAGGCTGACGCCACGGCACTCTAGCCCAGGCAACAGAGTGAGACTCTGTCTAAAAAAAAAAAATGTTGGTTACAATCAACAGAAACCAACTCTAGCTAACTTAAGCCAAAAAGAAATTTCTTGGAAGGCTCTCTAGTAACTCACAAATTCAGTGGAAGGAGGTGAGGAAGCTCAGACTCAGAAAATGGGCAGGAACTAAGGGTACCCACTGTGCACAGGGTACAGGTGACATTACCCTGAAGACCAGCCCAGGAGGGATAGGCCCCGGACTCCAGCCACCCTATGCCACCGTTCAGCCCCTGACTGGCTGCACCTACAACACTCCACTCATAGCACGGGAGCCCAGCCTGAGCGCCTGCTGTGGCTGCCATGGTGGGAAGTCCTAGTCCCAATCCTCACGTACTGTGGGACCCCACTTGGGCAGGGGTCCAGGCATGAGGAGCCACACAAGTGGCAAATGTCTTTCTAGACTTACCTGTGCACAGAGCATTTCTGAAAGACCATACAGGAATCCTTCCTGCTTTCCACCCAGCTACAATGTTTTGTTTTATTTTTCTAAATCAATAAAAATAATTATGAATATCACTTGGTATTTTCATCTTTAATGTTTATTTTTATTTTTATTATTACTATTATTATTTTTTGATACAGAGTCTCACTCTGTTCCCTGGGCTAGAGTGCCATGGCATCAGCCTAGCTCACAGCAACCTCAAACTCCTGGGCTCAAGCGATCTTCTGCCTCAGCCTCCGAGTAGGTGGGACTATAGGCACATACCAATAGACCCAGCTAATTTTTCTATTTTTTGTAGAGAAGGGGTCTCACTCTTGCAAGGTCTCAAACTCCTGAACTCAAGTGATCCTCCCGCCTCGGCCTCCCAGAGTGCTAGGATTACAGGCGTGAGCCACCACGCCCGGCCTATTTTTATTATTTTTTGAGACAGGGTCTCACTCTGTCACACCTGCTAGAGTGCAGTGGCATAATCATAGCTCACGGCAACCTCAAACTCCTGGGCTCAAGCGATTCTCCTGCCTCAGCCTCCCAAGTAGCTGGGACTACAGGTGTGTACTGCCATGCCTGGCTAATTTTTCTATTTTTAGTAGAGACGGGGTCTTGCTATCGCCTAGGCTGGTCTCGAACTCCTGGCCTCAAAAGATCCTCCCACTTCAGCCTCCCAAAGTGCTAGGATTACAGGCGTGAGCCGCCTTGCTCAGCCTAATGGTATTTTTAAATATGTAAGATGCCAATTTTTAAAATTGACTTCATTTTTAGAGCAGTTTTAGGTTCACAGAAAAATTGAAACTTACATGCTATAATCCCACCATTATGGTATCAGACAGTATTTTCACAGCCCTAAACACCCTCTGTGTTCTTCCCATTCATCCCTCCCTCCCTCCCCCTCACTCTTAATAGTCACTCATTTTTTTACTGTCTCCATAGAGTTTTGTCTTATTCAGAATGCCATAGACTGTGTTTTTTTGTTTATTTATTTATTTATTTTTGAGACAGAGTCTCACTCTGTTGCCCAGGCTATAGTGCTGTGGCGTCAGCCTAGCTTACAGCAACCTCAAACTCCTGGGCTCAAGCAATCCTTCTGCCTCAGCCTCCCAAGTAGCTGGGACTACAGGCATGTGCTACCATGCCCAGCTAATTTTTTCTATATATTAGTTGGCCAATTAATTTCTTTCTATTTTTAGTAGAGACGGGGTCTTGCTCTTGCTCAGGCTGGTTTCGAACTCCTGATCTTGAGTGATCCACCGGCCTCGGCCTCCCAGAGTGCTAGGATTACAGGCGTGAGCCACTGCGCCCGGCCCAGAATGCCATAGACTTTGAATCATGCACTATGTAGCCTGTTCAGATGGGTTGCTTTCATTTAAAATTATGTGTTTGATATTCCTTCATGTCTTTTCACTGTTTGATAGTTCATTTCTTTTTATTTTTGTTTTTTAATTTAAAGAAGGGATCTAACTCTGTCATCCAAGCTGGAGTGTAGTGGAATGATCATATCTTTGCAGCCTCAAAACTCCTGGCCTCAAGCGATCCTCCTGCCTCACCCTCCTGAATAGCTGGACCTACAGGCTCATGCCACCCTGCTTGGCTAATTTTTTCTATTTTTAGTAGATATGGGATCTTGCTCTTGCTCAGGCTGGTCTTGAACTCCTGGCCTAAAGTGACCCTCCTGCCTCAGCCTTCTGAGTAGCTGGGACTACAGGCATGCGCCACCATGCCCGGCTCCTCATTTCTTTTTAGTGCTGAATAATATTCCATTGCCTGGATGAACCACAGTATATTTCTGTATTCCCCTGCAGAAGGACATCTTGGTTGTTCCAGGTTTTGGCAATTATAAATAAAGTTGCTATAAACATCATGTGCAGGTTTTTGTGTGGATATGTTTTCAACTCATTTGGGTAAATACCAAGGAGTACCATTGCTGGGTCATATGGTAAGAGTATGCTTAGTTTTGTAAGAAACCACCAAACTGTCTTCCAAAGTGGCTGCACCATTTTGTGTTCTCTCCAGGAATGAAGGAGAGTTTCTGTTGCTGTGCTGTTTTATTTATTTTTTTTAACTTTTTATTCATTTGTTTTGTACCATGAGTGTGTATTTACTATACAGAAGCAGCATTTCCATCCAGGTTGCAAACAGCTCAAGGTTGAACATGACACTTCATCGTGAGGTGACCACTGGGCCTCCCAGTTAACTCCACTGCTCATGAGGATGGTCTTGCTGTTCTTCTTACCTTGGGCTCCTGTGGGCAGAGTTGGGAGAAATGCACAGGGAGAACACACAAGAGCAGCTTTCTTTGCAAAGAGAAACTGGAAGAGCAGGTTGGCTCAGGTGCTGGAAGCCAGGAGCTCAGGATCCTCCTGCTTTTCCTCCAATCTCCGTGGTCTTGTGTGGCTCCAGTCAGAAAGAGCTTTGGCTTCAAGACAGAAAACACCAGACAACACTGGCTCCAACAGCATGGACGTCTACTTCTCTTACATCAGCACAGTCCAGGCCATTGTAATGGCCACACAATCCTTGGAGACCCAGGCCCTTGTCATCTTTTTGCTCCAGCCCCTCAACATTCAGCATCCACCTGGAGGTCAAGTACTGTGTCACATCCACATTCCAGCAGCAGGAAGGAGAAGCAGCACAGAGGGGGCACATCCTTCCCTCCAAGGAGATATCTTTGGCGTCAACACCCCCACTGACATCCCACGAAGAGTGGCCACAGGAGCTGCAAAAGCATTTGGGGGCTGGGTGCAGTGGCTCACACCTGTGATCCCAGCACTTTGGGAGGCTGAGGTGGGAGGATCATTTGAGGCCAGGAGTTTGAGACCAGCCTGGGCAACATGGTGAGATCCTGTTTCACCAAAATATAATAATGAGCTGGGCACAGTGGCTCACAACTGTTATCCTAGCACTCTGGGAGGAGGCCGAGATGGGAGGATTATTTCAGCTCAGGAGTTTGAGACCAGCCTGAGCAAGAGCCAGACCCCGTCTCTACCAAAAACAGAAAAAATTAGCCAGATGTGGTCGCACGTGCCTGTAGTGCCAGCTACTCAGAGGCTGAGGCAGGAGGATCACTTGAGCCCAGGAAGTTACAGTGAGCTATGATGGTGCCACTGCACTCCAGCCTGGGCAACAGAGAGATAGCCTGTCTCCTAAAAATCCCCAAAACAACAACAACAAAATAAAGCATTTGGGGAGGAAGGAGCCTGTTCTCCTGGTCAGCCAAGTGCCCAGTTGAAAACCAGAGTGATTACCACCGAGGCAGAGGGAGCCGGCAGGATTTGGGTGGTGCCTGGCAGTCCTTGCTATGCTGCACTTGAAGGTTCTTCCAACGGTGGCCCCCTGACCCTATGTGTGACCGGGTCTCACTGTTACCAATCCTATCACAGCAGACTGGTGAACTCTCCCTTACTCAAACCAGCAAATCATTCACTGGACACCTGTGAGTGTCCCATGCCAGCCCTGCAGGCACACTTCCCTAGCCAGGACGTTCCCAAGCTGAGTGGAGATGAGAACTCTCAGACAAGCTGCACGGGAGGCGCTGGCCTTCCGGGTGGACTGCCAGATGCACTCACGGAAAATGGCACCGCTCCCAGGTGTTTGAGCCGTTCATTCCAGGGTTAATCTCTTTGACAAATATGGTCAGCCGTGGAGAATGTCAGTTTAGCTGGGAAAACAGGTGAAAAACAAAGGGTCTCCTCCGGCCAAAAACATTTAATCAGGCTCTAGACCTGCTGTCCAAATGACAGGAGATAGAGTGATTAAGGAAAAAGTACATCACACCAGGAGGGGACGCTCAGGGGACACTCTTTAAGTCAACTCCTAATTGTGTGAAAAGATCAATGTAATACCAACAACAATGTAATACAACAAAAAAGGACTGTTTTAGATCAAAAGAAACTAAAGAGACACAACAACCAGATAAAAATGTGAACCTCGATTGGACTCTGGATCGAAAATAGAAGTTACTATACGAACATAATGAGTGAGATGTGCAACGTTTGGGGGATGGTCATGCTTGAGGCTCTGCCTCGAGGGGGGAGGGGGGCGTGGGCAATATACGTAACCGTAATATTTGTACCCCCATCATATGCTGAAATAAAAAAATAAATTAAAAAAAAAGAAAATAGAAGTTACGATTGGGACATAAGAACGTAATAGATGATGTGATGGGGTCACAGTCAGCCCTTCACATCCGCGGGGTCCCCATCCACAGATTCAACCAAGCACAGATCAAAAAAATTTGGGAAAAACCCCAACAGTAAAAAAATAGTAATACAACAATAAAAAAAATACAAGTAAAAAATACAGTATAATAACTATTTACATTGTATTAGGTATTATAAGTAATGTAGAGATGATTTGAAGTGCACAGGAGGACTGGGATGGGCAGGGGAAAGGAGGGACAGGGAGAGATTTGTTAAAGGATACAAAATTACAGCTAGACGGAAGTGAGTTCTAGTGTTCTGTCACTGTAGGATGAGTGTAGTTAACAATAATCTATTACACAGTTTCAAATAGCTAGAAGAAGGATAATGAATGTTCCCAACACAAAGAAATGATAAATGTTCAAGATGATGGATATGCTAATTACCATGATCTGATCAGTATACATTATATCTATTAAAACACCACTATGTACCTCATAAATATGCACAATTATTATATATGTCAATTAAAAGGATAAAATAAAATAAATTTAAAAAATAAAGTATACAAAATGATGTGCATAGGTTATATGCAAATACTATAGTTTTTATATAAGAGATTTTTTATAAGAGATTTGAGCGTCTGCAAATTTTGGTATCCACAGGGGGTCTTGGAATCAATTCCCTGGAGGGATGGTTGTATTGTTAATTTTCTTAGGTGTGATAATGGTGATGTGGTTATACAAGAGAACATTCTTATTTTTTCAAAATGCATGCTGAAGTATTTAGAAATTAAGTATTTATTTTGTTTGCAACTTACTTTATAAGGTTGGCAACAAAAAAAAAGTGAGTGTGTATATTCCAAAATATAGATATATGGGAAGAGAGAGAGTGCGTGCAATAAAGCAACATGGCAAAATGTTAACAATTGGTGAATCTCAAGGCTATGTGGGTACTCATTGCACTATTTTTTGTTTTAGAGATGAGGTCTCGCTATATTGCCCAGGCTGGCCTTGAACTCCTGGCCTCAAGCCATCCTCTCCCCTCAGCTTTCCAGAGTGCTGGGATTATAGACGTGAGCCACCGTGCCCAACTAAATAAAAAGTCGGGGCTGGGCTAAGTCTCTCACACTTGTAATCCCAGCACTTTGGGAGGCTGAGGTGAGGGGATCATTTGAGGCCAGGAGTTTGAGACCAGCCAGGGCAACACAGTGAGACCCCGTCTCTACAAAAAATTTTTTAAAAAAACTACCTGGGTGTGGTGGTGTGCGCCTGTAGTCCCAGCTAATTGGGAGGATGAGGCAGGAGGATCACTTGAGCCCAGGAGCTTGAGGTTGCTGTGTGCTATGATGACGCCATTGCACTCTGGCCTGGGAGACAGAGTGAGACCCTGTCTCAAAAAATAAATAGATATATAAAAAGTTGAGAAAAATAATCAATCTATTTAATCTATCAGTTACAATGGGAATGTGAAAGGCAGTTCACAGAGTGGATCAAAACTGCAGGAGGAGGCCCCAACTTATTCTGGAAGCAGAGGGTCCCCTGCTCACCAGCAATGGCATGTCAGCTAAAGCCTAAACCAGAAGGCAGAAGGGCAGGAACGGGGCAAGGGGGAGGTTGCTGGAAACTGCAGGGCCAGGAATTTGGCTTTTGGCCCAAGGGCAATGGGAGGCCACCTGTACCCCCTCCTCTGATAACTGAGCCCCCCCCCCTTGGGCCCTGTTCCTGGCCCTGCTCTAGGTGTGCAGGTGGCCCCACCCAGCTGAGCCAACCAGGGCCAATCCTTGGAATTTTAAACTTGGAACCAGAAAGAGAATGATCATTCAGTACCTTCTCTGTGGTGGATCAATGAGAAGTGAAGCTCAGGAGCTCCAGGCCCCAGCTACACAGAAGCAGTAGGTCTGAGAATGCAGCTCACAGAGAAGCTGAAAGGTCATCCTGGAGGGATATCTGTCCATGTCCAGCTGCCTGTAGGGCCCTTGGTGGCCCTTTCAGGACTGCCATTTTGAGCCCCTTCCTTCCTAAGCTGGATCAAATTGGTCACTGTCAAGAGTCTTGGATAATGCACCATGACAAGGTTCACATCGGGGAGTTTCCTGGCCAGAGAAGAGCTGGGGTGCTGGAGACTGGGGAGGAGTGCCTGTTAATCCTCCCTTCTGGATCATAACTGAGCGGATAAACGGGAAGAACCTACAGTTAAATTAAAATAAAAATATAAGGTTTAAGTGAGGACCAGATAACAAGACACAAACCCCAAGATTGACTTACCTAGTTTCAGAAAGGGTGAAATTAATCTCTGGTGACAGGGCCAGCACAGTGATGGCTGTGGGGATGGGAGGTCAGTTTGGGAGGGCAGGTACACAGGTGTGCACACTAACCAAAACTCACTGCTCTTCACATCTGTGCATTCCACTCTAAGAGAATTAAAAAAAAAAATCAATCAGGCAAG
>VBSM01002217.1:9363230-9374199 GCA_008086735.1 Cheirogaleus medius
GTCCTGTACTCCTCTGAGCACCGACACCCAGGTAGGACACCTGCTGCCTCTCCCCAGGAGCCCAGGTGAGCCTGGCCTCAGTGGGCAGATGCTCCCACCCACTCACAGCCGCCTCTGCAGCTGTGCTGCACATCCTGCGCTTGCTGCTCAGCCCTTGCCCAGTCCTCACCTCTCCATCAAAACACAATCACCTGAAGTCCCCTTGAATGTGCCCTGCTTCCACACCCACTGTTGCTGATGGTGGGTCTGGGTTCAAACCACCCACGCCCACGGAGCGTGGGATCTGAGCTGTCTCCAGGGCCCTCACAGCCAGGCAGACTAGTGGGACTCGTAAGCGGTTTCTTTCCCTTCCAGCCCAGGGCCTGCCTGCGATCCCAACGCTTCCTAGAACCGGGTGATGCCTGGTCCACTGGGGACTCAGAACTCTGCGAGCTTTCAGCACAGCTTGGCTGCTCTTACATAATTAATGTGAGCACCAAATCTAGTAAATTTGTTCTAACTGGAAAACAGCTGGGGTGTATTTAACTGGATCCCATTTCTTAAAGGGCGAGGATAGCAGATTAAAATGCAAACTATAAGGTGGCAATGAGGAGAATCATTTTTCTTAAAGGACAAAGCCCAGTCCTGCCCTGCCCCCCACCACAGGGGACACCAGTGTACAGAGGCAGCAGTGCAGCAGACAGTGGCGGGGTCTGAGGGTGGGGCACCTGGACACACCCCGTCCACCCTTGCTTACAGGGCCCAACCCCTTCCACGGCACCCCCACGGCCCCACCCGCCCACAGCCTCGCAGGGGGCACGCACGCAGCAGCAGGCAGTGACGGTGATCTGGATGGTGTTCCGGCCCGGCTGGCACACGTGCTTCAGGTAGAGAGGCTTGTGTGAGGTCTTGTTGTCACCGCGCTCGATGGTGAGTGGTGTGGCGTTGACGCTGACCTGCACCGAGGCCGGCCAGTTGGTGTTCATCTGCCGGTCCTCGTGGTGGTAGCACTTGAACTGCAGCTCCAGGTCGGGCCTGCTCGGGAAGACGGCCCCGAGAGTGTGGGAGGAGGCACGGAGGGCATGAAGGGGCCGGAGGGGGCCGGGGGCTCACCTCAGCATCAAGGTCTTGTAGACGGAGTCTCGGAGCTGGAAGACGTGGTTGCTCACAGCCAGGTTGTGCTGCAGGCGGAAGGGCTCCAGGACCACCCCGTCCCGCACAGGGAAGGTCAGCCGCAGCTCATCGCAAGGGCCGCTTCCTGGGAGCAGAGCCCAAGCTGGCTGTGAGCTGGGCTGCCCAAGCCGGAAGGTCTCCTGGCCACCAGACGAGGGTGGCTGCCCCCAAGCTGCCCTTGATGCAGGGACCCTGGCACAGGGAGGCCCTCCTGCCGGGCACTGCTTGACAGGCCTGCAAGGTGCCCTCGGCTGAGGCCATGGACAGCATCTCTCCTAAGACCCTGAACCAGTGTTCCCAATGTTCTATCCTGCCTCAGCCTCCAGGACCAGTGTCCCCTAAACTATGACAGGGGAACATGCCCCAACCCAGACAGAAGGTGTTTCCAGTGCTTTCGGAGAGACTGGGAGGCCAAGGTGTGTGCGTGGGCATTTTTCTAGAGAGAAGATCCACAGCCTCCAACATATTTGCAAAGAAGGCCACAAATAGAAAAAAAAAGAAGGCCTGGAATGAAATGACTTGTCTTTAAGATGGAATCTTTGGCTTTTCTTAGGAATCTGGCAGCTGCCCCTTTCCCCCAAACTTCCTGCAGGACTCGCTGGAGTCCCAGGATTCCCCATGCCCACCTGGCCTTGTCACCACTGTTGTCCCGAGAGTGGACGGACTCACCAGAGGGTGACGGGTGCAGGGAGCTGAGGCTGGGCTTCAGGTCGGGCAGGAAGGGAGACTTGACCTCCTGGCTTGGGGACATGTAGGGGACGCTGCTGCTGGGGGTCATAGGTGGCGTGGGGTTTCCCGGCAGAGGGGAACTGGGGTAGCCCGGGATGGAACGGGCAGGCTGTAGGGGTTAAGCACAAACAGTCAAGGCGGAATGGTGGGGTGGGTGGGGGTGGAGTCTGCTCACAGAGCACCCACTGGGAACCACGAGAACAGAGGAAGATAGGAGGCAGCCCCAAGGGTGCCTGGCTGGGCACCCACACTTCCTCTTGCTTGGGCACCCTCTCTCCATGTGCCCACCCATGAGCCTCCCAGCCCATCCGGGCCCCTACCCCACTCAAGCTGGGCTGGCTGTAGCTGATGCTGCCCCCGTTGAAGCTGGTGCCCTGCCCGTTGAACTGCTCTGTGGGCTGCGGGAGAGAAAACCGCATGCGCCTGGGGCTCCAGCCTGCCCCCGGCTGGGCCCCCTGGACCTGACCCTAGAAGGCCACCGCACACAGGGGTGCTGGTCTTTATGTTCTTCTTTACACACTCTCGGATTTTCCAAATAATCAGCAAGGAACATTAATAACTTCATAATGGAAAAAAATCACCACTACAGAGAAAGAAGGGGCCCCACACGTGGGAAGGGCTGAAAAGACATAGGTGCACTCAGCCATCCCCCTCCTTCCCTCCGGCTGCAGCACCCCGGCCCAGGCTCCCAGCAAGGCACACTCCACCCCCTGCCCCCGCGCCCAGACAGGGTGCATGGCTGGCAGTAAGGGCCTGTCCCCTCACTGGGCCGCTCTGCAGTGAGCAGAGGGAATGAGGACACTTTTCCATAAAGGACATTCAGATGTCTCAGGTGCCTGTCTGCTGCTCCTTGAATCGAATCTCCACTGAGATACACGAATCTCACAGAGGTTCCTTTTGGAACCGGGCCTGCCACCCCCAGGAGCAGCTCTTGCACTGGTTAGGAGCCCACCTCCCTCAGCCAGCCTGTTGGTCTTGAGGGCAGGACTGCCTCAAGGTCCCCTGTGTCCTGAAGCACTCAGCATGGGGCCCAACACAGGGCCTGGAGGAGCCAGCCCTACCTTGTAATGCAGTCCCGCGGGGCCGGGCGTGGACAGGGACTGGCCCATGCCCTGCTGCAGGGGCAGCCTGTGCCCGGGGTAGGAGGGGGAGGGGGCAGGGGGCTGCCCGAGGCCAGGCGCAAACTGGGCAGTGCTGGGTGCGTACTGGCCTCCTTGCAGGTACTGCTGCCCTGGATACACCTGAAGAAGAGGCAAACGCCCAGGGGAGAAAGGCATCAGGGAAGTAGCTCCAGGAGGAAAGCAGTGTCTCGTGGGCCATGGGGGTGGGGGGTGGGGAATTCCTGGTCCCCCTGGGAACTGTGCTACGGCCCTGTCGGGCACGGTGGTTCTCTCTCATGTGCAGAAGCCTCCTCCTACCACAGCTCTGATGGGTGCTTGGGTGAGGGAGTTGGCACTCAAGGCCCCAAGCAGGGTGACCTGGACACTTACCTCGGAGTAGGCTCTCTTGACCCCCTGTCGGGGCAGTGGCTGAGCCTGAGGAGGCCCAGGGTACCCGTGCTGGGGCAGGCGCTGCCCTGCATACAAGTGTGTCATTCCTGCTGCCCGGGTGGGGTTCATGGCCATGGGGGAGAGGCCAGAGGGGCCCATCACCCCTCCCATGCCAGTGGGGTTAATGCCAGGGGGGACACTGGGCCCCCGGGGACCTCCATGCTGCAAAAACTGGCTGTTAAAGGACTGTCCAGCCCCCATCTGGGAAGAGAAAAAAGAAAAATGGTCCAAGCCCCACACATAAAAGGGCTCCAAAAGATGGGTACCCTGCCCACTCACCGCTGTGGTCACCAGGGCCCTATCCCCACAGACCCTCTCTCCCTCCCGCCCACCTCTCTATCACCGGCCTCATGAGCCCCTGGCACATTCTGTGCTTGTCCCTGGCCCCCCACTGCCTCGCTGAGTTCCCCCTCACAGTCCCCCACATGCCGGCTGCTATGAGGGACGAGCTGGTGGAGGGGGTGTGGCCTCACCGCTCCGTACTGGCTCAACTCCTGGCTCTGCTTCTCCTGGAGGGCAGCCACGGTGGCCGTGGCCGTGGCCGTGGCTGTGGCCGCAGCAGCAGCCACAGCAGCAGCGGCTGCTGCTTGCGTAAAGTCAGTGGAGGGTCGTGTGGCATGTGAGGGGAGGCCCAGGCCCCCTGGGCCGCCTGCATACCTGCAAGAGACACAGAACTGCCAGACTCTCTGCACGGGCTCCTGAGGGCTAGGACCATGCTCTCCCGAGGGGCGTGCAGCACCCATGGGGGAGCCCGTTCTTCCTAGACCCTCCACTGTAGCTGTCGGAGCTGGCGGAAAGCACAGAGGCAACGTCCAGATCGTAGTGTCACGATTCTGAGGTGCCCACCAGGTGAAGGAACCTGCTTACCCGGTGGTGAAGCCGGGGCCCCCGGGGTAGCCCCCACGGCCATACACGCCTTGCTGCACGTAGCCCTTGCTGGCGCTGCCTTCGGCAAATGCCTGCTGTCCCAGGCACTGCGGGGAGGTCAAGGCAGAGCTGCCACCTGCCACGCCAGGCATCATGGAGCCACCAGAGGGGCTTCCTGCCGGGCCCATGGGGTTCCCCAAAACCTATGAGGAAGCAAGAATCATCAAAGGGAAGCAGTTCTAAAATGATGGAAACTAAGAAGCTTGGCAAGTGTGGAGGGCGGCGGAGCCCCATGGGAAGGGGGGACGCAGCTGCCCACAGGTCTGTGGAGGCTGGGAGAAGACAAAAGGGTGTCCCACTGCAGGTGAGGAAGAGCCAGTGTCCCAGGACGTAGGAGGCTCAGGAGGCCCTGTCCTCATGCTTCCACCTCCCCATCCTCCCCTCTTGGTCTCCTTGTCTCCCCTGAGCTCTAGGAAGGTACTAAGCACTGCCGAGGCTCTGGCTGCCCGGGGGTGGGGCCCAGATGGGGGCTCACCTGGCTCTGTGTTGCGTTGCCGACTCCCCACACGGTAGTGACCACGGACAGTGATCCAGCTGGCTGAGTGGCACTTTGTTGCCAAGGCACAGACTCATATGCAAATGAACCATCACTACAGGGAGAGCAGCTGGTAAGGCCCAGGTCAGGAGGCCACAGGTGCCTGAGAGCCCAAGACCTTCCAGAAACACCACCCCACCCAGGGCCTGAGGGGGCGGGCGGAGGAGCCCACACTCACCCGTGTGGTGTGGGGGGCAGGGCAGGTTTCATGGGGTTCATGGAGTTCATTGGCGACAGAGTAGCCTACAGGCCAGGTCTGACTGTGCTTATCTGGGACTCAGCTGCTCTGGCTGCCAGACAGAAGGGAAAGGATGTTAGCTGAGATGCAGCCGCAGCCCCTTTCAGCAGGGTGCAGGGGGCCCAGCGCTACCAGGCCCCACCCCTTCCTCTGCAAGGGACCTCTGGGCTCTGACGGAGGGCCAGGCAGTGGAGGCGGCTGCCCTTGCAGACTCAGTCCGGAAGCCGGCATGAACCCTTTCTGACCCGGGCCCTGCTGTTCAGAGGCCCTGGCTCAACCCTGGAAACAGACTTCCTGATCCCAAATACTTTCCACATGCTGCCTCCCACACCAAGGCCTAGATGTCCACGGAAAGCCAGGGAGAACCTTGGCAGCCCCATGGCACCTGGTTGCCAGGACCCCTCAACAGGTCCTAGGGTGGAGGATAGAGGGCCGGTGTGAGGGACACCCTGCTTGAGGTCTTGCCTACCCTGTATGGTCCAGGTAGCTGGGGAGGAGCGCAGGGGGCTCTGGAGGCCAGGGGCCAGGAAGACTAAGAGGAGGAGTGCGGGTGCATGGTGACCTGCCAGGCTCCAGCCTGGCCTGGGGGAGGAGCATGGGGGGCAGCACCACAGGCCCCACTGGCAGCCCTTCCCACCTAGAGGGCCTTTCCTCAGGGTGGAAGGGCTCCAGATCAGGGAGAATGCAGAACTGGCCTAGACCCCACCAAGGGGAGAGCTGTCTGGGGCTGACGTGGGCACAGGAGCCAGGCAGGCAGACCTGCCCCCATAGGCCCACTGGTGACACCCTCAGCGAGTTCTCAACAGGGCAGGGACACACACACACACAGCACAATAGGTGAAGGGTGGGCACCCACAGATATGGCAAGGGACCGTGACCTGTCCAGTGTTTATAAAGGGAGGGGAGCACTAATCAACTCTTCAAGCCAGGGCTGGGTGGACACTGGGGACTCAGTACCCAGGACAGGGCAACAGAGGGTGGTGGATCAGGAGAGAATGCCGCAGGTGCATGCTCGTGGGACCAGCTGCTTACACCATGGACTCCCACCCACAGTGCTGGGTTTGATCTCTACATTCAGTACATGAGCTATAGAAGTGACCACACCTCCAGGCTGCTTCTGAGTACCACCACGCCCTCTAACACTGCCATAAGCAAGCCCCTTAAGGGAGTGGGCCCAGACATCTGCTGGGGCCCTGCCCCTGCGCTGTCCCCTCAGAGCCCACTGGCATTGCCTTAGATCCTGACGCCCCCAGGGCCACCTTCAGCACCCATCTCTGCCTGGTTTGAGCAGAGAGGCACACTGGCTACAGCACAGGCCAAGCAGTGGGTGTGTGAGGCTGTTTCAGCTGGTTCTCAGGAGTCGCCGGGGGAAGCCAGGGCATGTTCTGTTCTGGGCATCCCTGCCTCTTAGGGGCTGCAAGGCTGACATACACACAGACACCACACTTGAGGCATGCTGACCTCTGGTGCTTCCATCCTGCCACCCCAGCCCTCACAAGGGTAGCCCCAGCACCCACCTAACCCCAAGGCTGACGTTCCTGTGTGCAACCAGGAGCCTCACCCATAGTGCAACACTCAGTGACATAGGAATAGCCTCATCCCCTCTGCAAATACAGACAGGGGCTCTGCGGGGTGAGCCATGCCCAGAGCCCCAAAGCAGGAGAGAGGTAAAGCTCTTCCACCACTGAGCAGGGGACTTGGAGGGGAGGGGACCAATTAGGGAAGAGGGAGAGGAAGGTCTGGGCTTCTTCACACCCTCAGGGGAGGCTAGTCTAGTCTCCTCCCCCAGACCAGGTCCTGCTTGAGAAGCAGAGGCCAGAAAAAGCAGGGGCTGATGGCTTGGGGCACCTGGACTCTAGGCAGAGACAGGCCTGGGAGCCAGGATGGCCCAGCCGGGCAAGGGAAGGCTGGCAACCCCAGTCCCACTGCCCGCCTCTGGGATGGTGCTGCTGATAGGTAGGGGAACCTGCCAACAGCCAGAAATTCCTCCCCAGACCTGCTAGGTGGAGCAGGTAGACCTGGGGGAGCCAGGCATGGGTTTCAGGACTTAGAAGACAGATACAATAATCAAAGTTGTGTGGTACTGACAGAGGGACAGACTATGGGCCAAGAGAAGAGACTAGAGAACCTGAAACAGACCCACAGAAATACTGATGTTTGACAAGGACGCAAAAGCAATTCAGCAGCAGGACTGCCTTTCTGACAAATGATACTGGAACAACTGTACATGTGCAGGCTAAAAAAAGAAAAAAAAATACCTAAACTTCACACTTTATACAGAAAATAACCCAAAATGGCTTATAGAGTTTGTAAACTATGAAATATTTAGAAGTAGTGGCGTGATGGCTCACACCTGTAATCCCTTTGGGAGGCCTAGGCAGGAGGATCACTTGAGTCCAGGAGTTTGAGACCAGCCTGGGCAACAAAGTGAAACTCTGTCACTATAAAAAATTTTTAGTGGTGGTACATGCCTGTACTCCCAGATACTTGGGAGGCTGAGGCGGGAGGATCGCTTGAGGCCAGGAGTTCGAGGCTGCAGTGAGCTACAAAAAAAGAAAAAGAACTCTTTGTTTGGCCAAGATCCCAGAGATTTTTTTACTATGTATTTTCATAAACTTTTAAAGAAACAGGGTCCCCCTCTGTTGCCCAGGGTGGAGTGCAGGGGTGCAATTGTAGCTCACCATAACCTTGACCTCCTGGCCTCAAGTGATCCTCCCACAGCACTGGGATTACAAGTGTGACCCACCTCACTTGGCCCAGGCAAAGAGTTCTTGGATTTGATACCAAAAACATGATGCATAAAAGAAAAAAAGTTGATAAACCGGACTTCAGCAAAATTAAAAATTTTTCCTCTATGAAGGACCCTGCTGAGAAGAGGAAAAGATAAGCTATAGGCCAGGAGAAATATTTGCAAATCACATACCCAACAAAGGAGTAGTATTTAGAATAAAACTGAATTAGAAAATAAGCAAAAACCATGAAGAGATACTTCACCAAAGAAAATATACAGATGGAAAATAAGCATATGAAAAGATGTTCACCATCACTTGTCAGGAGGGAAATGCAAATTAAAACCACAATGAGATATCACTACACATCTATCAGAATGGCTAAAATTAAAAATAGTGACATCACTAAATGCTGGCAAGGAGAAACTGGATCTCTCACATGTAGCTGGTGGGAATGCAAAATGTACAGCCATTCCGGAGAACAGCATGGCCATTTCTTAGAGAATTTAGCATGCAGCTACCATGCTACTACCCGACAGTTGCACTCTTGGGCATTTATCTCAGAGAAATGAAAACTATGTTCACATAAAACCTGTACATGAATGTTTATAGCTGCTTTATTCATAAAGGCCAAAGAATGGAAACAGCCCAGATGTCCTTTGATGGATGAATCGTTAAGCCAACTGTGGTACATCCATAGCCTGGATGCAATAAAAAGGAACAAACTACTAAGACATGCAACAACCTGGATGGATCTCCAGGGAATTATGCTGAGTGGAAAAAGCCAATCCTAAAAGGCAGTATGATTCCCTTTATTTGGCATTCTTAACACACCAAAATTAGGGAAATGGAGAACAGATTAGTGGATGCCAGGGCTTAAATGTGGAGACAGGAGAGAAAAGTACTAATCTCTCCTTCATTTCTATAATTTTGGCAGGAGGGAGGTGGGTGTGACTATGAGAAGGCAACAGGACGGAGCCTCTTGACTGTATCAATGCAGTGTCCTGGTGTGATGCTGTTACTACAGTTTTGCAAGATGTTACCATTGGAGGAACTGGGTAAAGGATACAAGGGATCTCTCTGTGTTACTGCCTACAACTGCATAGGAAATCTCCAATTAGCTCAAAATAAAAAGTTGAATTACAAAACAACTATCACGAATACCCTGCTCTCTCTCCTCAGACCTGCCATGACAGTCTTTTCCTATCAGAAGGCTGGCTGGGTTGGCTTGGCCCACTCTGCTGTACCAAGAAACAAAGGAAGGGAACCAGGAAGGCAGGCAGACAAACCTATCCCCCAGGTCAGAGGACTTGAAGGGCAGGCAGTGTTCCATGCAGAACTGCCTCATTTCAGGTCACCTAGGCCAGCAGCTCCCCAACTTCCGTGCATCAGAATCAGCCAGCGAGCTGGTGACAACAGGCAGCCCAGCCCCAACCCAAGTCAGCCGGATGGGCTGGGGCCTAAGCCTTGCATTTGTACCAAGTTTGCAGACGCTGCTGCTGGTCCAGTGACCACAGTTTGAGAGCTTCAGATGCAGGAAATGCAGAGAGCTGGGGAGAAGGGAGACAGAGCAGGAGGAGATCGGGGAGCCCACAGCAGCCTCCTTTGTCACATGGGCCTGGGGAATTCCACCCCGATGCTTCTCTGCTGTGGACAAACCACAAACATTTCCAGTTCCCCCGACCTTGCTCCTCAGTGCACAGGGGATTTCCTACCAAGCTCTGGTCTCCTTTCTGAGGGCAAGGCTCTCAGCTCCCACTCCCCAGGTCTAGTATCCTTGACCCTGCGCTCCTGACCGCAGGGAGGCATTCTGTGTGTACAGACCCTCCTCCCACCTCCTGGCTCTGAGGCAGGGCTGGGAACAAACCTGGTGCCCAGACCTGGGACTGTGCAAGGTCCATGCCTATCTGGGAGCTTACTGCCTGGAGCTGTCCCTGTACTCCAACTCTAGCTGGAAGCCAGGACCCCTTGACAGAGCAGCTCTGGCATGAGGTCAGTCTAGAAGGCCACACGACTTTATGGGGGTCAGGTCATATCTTCCTTCAGAAACAGCTACAGAGAACTTACTACCCAGATCTCTCTTCCCCAGGTGTCCCAGAGCAGTTCCACCCCCAAGTCTCCTGGTCAACCTGAGCTTCACACCATTGCCACCTCTATGCCTGCCTGGTCACTAGGAGCAGGAACAGCAAGTGGGGCAGACTCCAGCAGGGCAGCCCTACAGGAGGCAACTCTTCTCAACAAGTCACAAATCAGGACTCACTGTCTCCAAGGATGCAGGGTCAGGTTTCAACCCAAGGGAAGCTGGGGTCAGAGTCTCAGAGAAGTGATGGCTCTGGAGTGGGGCAGGAGCAGGATCCTTGGTACCAAAAGGTGGGGTGCAGAGGTGGCTATAAGTCCTTGCTCCCTCTACCTGTGAGGCCACTGACCAGCCTAAGTGTGGGGCTAAGTCAGGATGCTGGAGTTCATCAAAAAGTCCAGGAATAAGCAATGGCCTGGAGGTGGGATATTTCAGCTGAAGGGACAACTCTGACCTGGCCTCGGTTTACAGCGTATAAGATGGGTATCTGGTGACACTCTAGGACTGAGAACACGTGACCACCTTCATGTCATCAGGCTTTGGAGATCAATCCCAATAATCAGGATGCTTCCCAAATACTGGGCCTGTCCTTTAGAAGTCTACATCTGCAATTCTTTCACCTACTTCTTCTCATTCATACTTCCAGTTTGCAACCACCCCCGGGGGCATGACAAGGGCCTTGAGGTCAGTACAGCTGGGTGAAGTCAAAATTCCCTCGCTTGTCCTGTTTCCACTCTTAAGGCTCAGGACTTGGTGTGAGTCTGTGTCTATTTTATCCACATCCATCACGGTCTTAAACCAAGTCACATGTTCTGTGTGTGTCCCTGTGAAATCTTCTGTGATGATAACACAAATGACTTAAAGATACCACCACGGATGTTCTGTAACTACTGGAAAGAGGGTACTCAGGGAAGAAGAGGGGACAGAGCATTGCTGGGCAGGGAGGGTCCAAGGCAGAGTGATCCCACTGAGCACAGGGGTGGTGGTGCTGGTGTCAGGGCAGGTGGAGAGGTAAACAAGGCATGGGGGGGG
>VBSM01002217.1:9389687-9410261 GCA_008086735.1 Cheirogaleus medius
GCATGTGTGTGTGTGCATGTGTGTGTGTAGAGCCTTGTCTGACCTCACTGTGAGGGTTCCAAGGGCAAGGACAATACCTTCTCTTTACTTAGTACCATTCCTTCACTGTCTAACATCTGCCAGCACCCTCAAAAAGTTAATGACTAGTTAACTATGCTAATCAGTGAGTAACTATTGCCTGTTCGGTAACTGAAATGTGACATCCCAATCCTAAATCCTAGGTGGGTGATCATTAGGGTATCTATTAATACAAACAAAGCAATGAGCAATGCCACGCGTCTTTCTGCTGGCAGAGTGAAAAACGAGCTGGGCGTGGGGTCTGGGTGCAGAGAGGTGAACACGTGGTGACCGAGGCGAAGCTGGTTTTGGAGAACAGAAAACCATCGGTAGTATTTAAGGGGTCAGGCTCCAGAAGAGCAAGTGCAGTGTTTAGACTCTGTGAGGTCCCTGCGGGGAAGCAAAAGTGACCAGCACTGGGTGAGGGGGCTAAGAGGAGAAGTTTCTTACAACTTACAAAATGATCACAATATTTGGGGAGCCTCAAGCCCCAAGAGCGAGTGTGGCTGTTCGGCCTCATAGCACACCGTAGCTCCGTTTGTGCATTTCTCCCTCTCCCCTTTCTGTGCCCGAGTGCCTGGCAAGGAGCCGGGCTCAGTAAACATGTCCTGGATAGAGCACTGGGAGGGGCGCTGAGGGAGCCCCATCTGGGCTCTGGAAAACCTAGGCAGCACCTGGCTCACTGTGGTTGAAGAGGCTGTGGTATTGAGTCTTGGAAGGCAGGAGCCATGGTGACTTCCTGACATGGTGGCCAAAGTCCTCTTCCATTTCCTTCTTGCTGGCCTTTCTGCCCAGTCTCTAGTTACCATCCCTCCGAGGGAGGGAAAGTTCAACAGACAAACATGTGTCCCTTCATCCTGGAAGTCTAAAGGAGTCCCTGCCACGTGCTAGGCACTGCAGCTAACAGGGGACAACAAACCCACCAGCATCAGGATGGTGACATGCACAGCTCTGAGTGATGGGTCTGGCTGGGAGGGAGTGGGCTCTGCAGACAGGGCAGGGAACACGGGCAGAGGGAATGAAGAGAACAGGAAGGGGCGCCCAGTTCCTGTCCAGGCCTGCTGGGGCCTTGGGCAGCCGGGAGCGCCTGCGGAGAGGGAGGGCCTCCTAAGCAACCGGACCGCTGGGAGAGGTGAGCTATTGGCTTTCTACAGGGGACAGACAGGATCCAATCTGAGTTTGAAGGAGATTGTTTTGCAGTAACAACAGTCCATACGGCTCTAGAGAGAGACCAGCAGGTGGCTCTTGGAACAGCCCTGGCAGAAGGGAAAGGATGAGGGATACAGGATGCCAAGTGGTACTGCCAGGTTCCTGGCCCGGCTGATAGGGAAAATCTAGGGAGGGGACAAGATCTGGAGGTGGATAGGGCAGAAAAAGGAGTGTCCTTGGAAATCTAGGCTCAGCCCCTGCTCTGCAGAGGCTCATGGTTGGCTGCCCTGGCCCAGCTCCTCCCCCTCTTTTTCTCCTACTGTCTCATCCAGTCCCCCTGAACCAGGACTCCCACTACAGATGACTCATAGGAGCCAGAGTGCACCTCCCTGCTCTGTTCTGTGTATCCAGTAGTCTCCCTGACATTTCCACCTGGGTGTCACAAAGCCTTCAAATTCAGCCTCCCCCTACCTGCACCCCTGACGGGCTCTCTCCCAGTTCCGTTGTGGTGGGGCAGGCAGGGAGAGCACCTTCCTGACATCTCCTCTCTGCCGACACCCCCATTCTATCTCGCCTGGATCTCTAAGCTTCACCTACTTCCCCCCAACACCTCTGGGTGCAGGTAACGTCTGTTTCCACGGACCACCAGGGCCTTCGGACATGTCAACCTGGTCATGACGTTGTTTACACTTCTTCCCTAGCCTCTGGCGGTGACAGATGGGGGGGAGCTGTGGCCTTGCCAACTCCAAAACTATGCAAAACTGTACCTTGATCCGCAGCCCAGATCCTCCATTGATGTTATGTGCCAAACTGTTAAGGCTAAACTTCAGGACCGGGGTTGGGGTGGGGGGTGGTACAGGAAGCACCTGGGAAAGAGACAGAAGTCTCTGCACAGAGGAAACGGGCCCCACCCCCTGGGCCTGGGCAGGGACTCAGACCAGTGTGTCCAGGCCAAGGGTCCCCAAGGACAGGCCAGGGTTCCACCTCTGTGCTGGGGAAGGCGGGAGAGGAGACAGGGTCTCTGAGTTCCCAAGGCTGACAAGCTCTCCCTCATGCCAATGGATAGAGCCTTGGGGGACAGGAGAAAACCTCTGATCAGGGCCTGGGCAGACCTGGGTACCTGGGGGTTAACAGAGGTTCCCATGGCATCCTGGGGCCATGCAGGCCCCCCCACCATGGGCTGGGGTGGGAGGGGTGAGGACATAGGGAGGAGGGGTCTGTGAAGAAGCCTGAGGCTGTAGGAGGACTGGAACAGGCCATGGGGGGTGGTGAGCAGGGTGGCCCCGGAAGGGGCCCTGGAGAAGACCTATGGCTCTGGCTCTGATTCACCGAAGTCTTTTGATGATTTATTTCAGGGACTGAGCAAGCCAGGTGTGAGAGTGGACACTGGAGCCAGCAGAGTGGGGGACCCTGAGTGGGGTCCCTGCATGGAGACTCACTGGTTGGAGGACCATGGAATCCTAAACAGGGAAACTTTCTACTTTGTGTTCAGTCCAATCCCAGCTGAATGCTGCCAAAGGGGGAGCTCACTGCCCCAGTGCAGTAAGGACTGAAGGAGCACTGGGGGTTACTCAAGTCCCTGTTCCTGCTGGGGGAAAGGAAATCCAGGCGGAGGCCCCCTCGTCACCCCAGGGGGCCCGGCAACCTCTTCCTCTGGTGTGGATGCCTTAGCACAAACACAGGGATGGAGTGATGGCACAGACCACACGAAGCTCCCTCCCGGGCGGAGCACACTGACAATCGCTGACTTATCTCACTCCGGTATTTCGGGTCCTTTATATCCAGAAAAGCAAAGGAAGCCACGTCAGGCTTGGACTCTGGTCTCGCCTGACAGTAACATGGCTTGGGCAGGTTCTTGACGCCCCTGTCTACCCTGCCCCACTCTCAACAATTCAAGAGCCTTGGGGGAGAGTCACAAGGGACTGAGCCACTCTGCTCCCAATCACCAACCACTGGGACCAGGTCTCCTCGTACTAAACACAAGTTTGCATTTCCCTTCAGCTCACCCAAAGAGCCCAGTGGGCACAGGGAGATGGGTGTGGAGGCGGGTTGGTGCCACATCTCACCCCACATATACACCATGCCTGCTAAATCCGTGTCACTACCCCAGGGCCATCACCTGATGCCACTCTGCTGTTCTGTTCACACACACTCGCTCACACTGCTCCGAACCCACTGAAGTCTCGTCTAAACACACAGGATGCTCCCTAGACAGCGCGGAGCTTCCTTCTAACAATTGTTCTTCTCCAGTTTTAGGAAAGTGTTCAATTATAAACTGAAGCTGAACAAAACTAACTAGGGAACCATTCGTATGACAATGTGTGAGCGCATCGCCACTTAGCACTAAAATCCCAGCCGGCAGTGGCATCTGGTCCAGCGTGGTCTTTGTCCCTATCTTTCCAGAGCCTTTATAAGGCCCCGTTCTCCTTGCAGGTGCTCAGGGCTGCAGACTTGCATGCAGACTTACTGAGACTCCCACCTACTTCAACAGCTTCCAGAGGAGCCATGCCTGTTCCTGTAGTCACAATTGTCACCAGAAGGGCCTGTGGGTGGTGACTTAAGGGTCACCTTGCTGAGCTGCTTCAGGAACTAACTCACCCACTCTATGGAAAGTGTTCCCCACCCTCGGGACCTGTCTGGGCTCTGCTCGTCAGATGTCCTGCCTCTGCCCAGCCCGGAAGTATTAGAGGCAAGTTCCAGCTTCCAGCAAAGCAGCTCACCCCGAGGCCACCTTTCTAAAAGGCCTCCGGATTGTGGTGAAACAATAAAGCCCTGGCTCACCACCTGGATGCCAGGCGAGCTGGACAGTGGAGGAAGCTGATGGCAAGCTCCCTTCTCTGATCAGGAAACAGCCAAAAGCCTCTCCAGGCAAATGGCAGTTTCCATGAAGCTCTAAGCCACCCACCCCGGCGGACTGTGTCAGGCGCAGGGAGGTATGCGCTGGTCACGGGCAGACACGTGCAAGAGTGTCTGACTCCAGAATCCGCTCCACTTGGCACTGGCTGGCAGTTAAGCTGTGAAGGGGGCAGCAGGACAAATCAAAGGACCCAGGCAGGTGCTGCCTAGAGAGCAGGGTGGGGACTCCCGGGACCCTGAGCTCTTTCTCAGGGGTGGGACTTGCCAACTCCCCAAGAGGCCAATGCCTGGCTTGAGGGATGAAGACAGTGGGCTCTTGGCCAGAGGGGACCAAGGGCACATGTCGGCATGGAGGTCCCATCTCCAGTTTGGGAGAGTTGCTTAGGCTTTGGGGGATACCAACTAACAAGTGTGTCATTGGGTGAGCCCACAGGCATGTTGGCTCAAACCTCAAACATGAAGGCAGAGCGCAGAGTACTGTTTTTTCAAGGTGGGGTGAGGAAGAGGACCCAAGAGCAGGGAGAGCTCAGAAACAAGGCAGTACCCAAATGCACCCTGGTGGCCCAGGCAGCCTTTGCCATGTTTATGACAACAATGGCTGCTCCCTGTGAGGGAGAGCGCAGAGGGCTGTGGGGTGGGGGCGGCGCCGGGCCGGGGCACGTTGCACAGCAGGCAGGTGGTGATCATCACTCCCCCGTCGAGTGAGGATGGTCTGACTTCCCAGGCAGGTTAGGAGGGGAGAAGGCGGAACAGACAGAAAGACGCTGCAGACAGGCCCATGGATAACTTAGTTTATGGGTCAAGCCAATGCAATGCAAAGTTGTTTTTGTTCTTTTTTTTTAACCAAAATAAATAAATCAGATCTGTCCCTGTGAAGGTCAAAGTGACGGATGAAGTGCAGCTGGCCCCTTGGCCATAGCCTGTCCCTCACCCCTGCCCCTCCTGTCCCTTTTCTGACCTGCTTTGGCACAGCAAAGAAAATGATGCATCAGAAAATCTCCATTGGGTTAAAGGGAAATAGCAGAAGGGAAGAAGAGTGGTTGGTGGTGTGGGAGGAGGGGGAGGCCACAGAAGGAGGGGGGCAGAGGTGGAAGGGTCAGCAGGACCAAGACAGAGCAGCCAGTGCCCTGGCTGTGGGGACCCCAGCAAGGCTTCCTGGCCACACAGACCTTGTGGGCTCCAGGTGCTGCCCAGCCCCACATGGGGCTGAGAGGCATGCCTGGCCCCCACGCAGAGCCCAGGACCCTTGAAGGGGCAACAGAAAATGGACACTGCAGAGACCAAACCTGCCCTCTCTGTGCCAAGTCAGGCCAAGGCTCTCTCCTGCCAGCTGCCTCATGTTGTCTTCAGTTCACTCCACAGCTGAGGCCTGTTCTAGAAACCTCTGCTAGACATGGCTAGACCTCACTCCAAACTCCTCCGTGGATTCTAAGGCTTGGCCCCAAGATGAAACTACCCTAGCCTCAAATACAAGAGCCTGTGCCTTGCTGGGTGACAAGGTTGCCAGCACACTGGGAAGCCACATGAGGCCTAGTCCCTACCCTGGGGGGTGATGCAGGTGGGGATGGTCATGGCCAGAGCTGACCCTCCCCAAGGACATCCTGTAGGGCTCCCTTTGCTCTTCCTGCTCCTCACTGCCTCTACAGAGCTGCTCGGCTTGACGGAAGTCAGCACAGCCTGGCAGCGTCTGGCCTGTGGGCAGCCAAGCACTCGAGGGGGCAACAGCCTAAGTCCTACAAGAGCAGGGGGGAGGGTGCGCGGCACAGCGACAAGAGCAGAGGTGTGGGCGGCACTGAGGCACTATTTAGTTGAGAAGCGAGGGGCAGTCATGGATGTGGAGAGGGCAGCAGCCCAAACAACCCTAACAGCTCTATGAGAAGTTCTTGAAGGCGTCCAGGTCGAAGGCCGTGTCCAGGAGGCGCTGCAACTCTGTCAGGTGGGTCTTCTTATTGCCGGTGGCTGGAGCAGCCGCTGGGTCCCGGCCAGCATACCTGAGAGACAGAGAGAGACAAAGAGAGAGAGACAGAGAGAGAGAGAGAGAGAGAGAGAGAGAGAGGGAGGGAGGGAGGAAGAGACAGGCAGCAGTAAGGGCAATGGCCACTGAGTGGGCCTGGTCTCATCTCTCTCTTGCATGTGCCCCAATAATGACCCACTGGCCTGAGGTCCCACAGCCTCCCCGGCAGGGACCAAGGTCTCACCAGACGGGCTTGGCGCGGCTGATGGTGGTCCGAAGTCTTGGCTTCACATAGTCATAGTAGCCTTGGTTCTTGTGCTCCTCCTGGCACCAGGCCAGCTCAGCGTTGGGGTACTTCTGCACCTCCTTCAGCAGGAGGTCGAAGGGGAATGGTGACAGCTAGGAGATAGAAGGGGTCAGGTCAAGAGAGGGACATTCAGAAGGCAGATGAGGTCAAGCAAAGGGAGGCTGGTGTTCCAGAAGGGCAGTCTCATGGTGGCTATTCCAGGTGGGGAAGGTTGGGGACCTGGGATACCCTACCTCAGTTGATGATGTTCTGGAGGTTCTGTGAAGACACCAGAGCCCAAACACTCTGCAGGAGGGATATCAGCACCTGGATGCCATGCCACCTGCCCTCACCTGCTCAATCCTTGTGATGGCCACCTGCTCCACCATGCCCCGTGCTTTGCGCTCTCGAGTGAGGTCGTAGTACACCTTGCCGGTGCAGAAGAGAAGCCTCTTGACATTTTCTGGGTCCTGAGCTGCAGGGCCATCTTCTGGGATCACCCGCTGGAAGTGGGTTCCTACAAGAGAGTTCCCATGGCCAGGGTGATTCTCTCAGGGACATGGCTGAGAGCAATCCAGGGCCTGTCCCACTGTGTGTGAGTGGTGGGTCCCAAGAGACAGGACTGTGCCACATACTGCTGCCAGGACATGTAGTTTTTGAGGGTGAGAGATGCTTCCCTCTCACCCAGTCTCTGATGCCCATGTATTTGCTAAGACCTAGAGTACTTTGAAAAGCACATGACATGAAACAAATACACAGCAGACACCCACATTGGATATCAAGTAACATTAGGTTATTCTCCAAAACGGCTTGTCTCAGACTTTAGGGACAAATAAGTAAATTAAAACATTCCATCTCTACTCCATTTATACTACTCATGATTTTACAGATATAAAAACTTTCAACACTAACAGAGAAAATATTCAGCTAACTGAGGCTAGGGTTGGGGTTCATGATAACAATGGAATAACGTCTACATGAAAACTCTCAACAAACTAGGAATAGAAGGAAACGATCTCAAATGACAAAGGCCATATATGAAACCCCACAGCTAACAGTATGATCAGTGGTGAAACACTGAAAGGTTTTCCTTTAAGATCAGGAACAAAGCTAAAATGCACATTCTGGCCACTTCTATTCAATATAGTACTGAAAGTTCTAGCCAGAGCAATTAGGGAAGAAAAAGAAATAAAAGGCACCAAAATTGAAAATGAAGAAGTAAAATTATCTGTTTACAGGTGATATGATCTTATATGTAGAAAACCTTAAAGATCGCATAAAAAACTGTTGGAAGTAATAAATTCAGCAAAGTAGCACAGTGTAAAACTCAACACACAAAAATCAGTCACATTTCTATACACTAACAATGAACAATGTGAAAAGGAAATTAAGAAAACAATTCCATTTACAATAGCATCAAAAATAATAAAATACTTAATTTAACCAAGGAGGTGAAAGACTTGTGCAATGAAAACTATAAAATTACACTGCTGAAAGAAAAAGACAGAAATAAATGTGAGCACATACTGTGTTCAAAGATTAGAAAACTCATTAATAAGATATCAATACTACCCAAAGCAATCTACAGATTCAGTGCAATCTCTATGAACATCCCAATGATGTTTTTTGCAGAAACAGGATACTTCATCCAGTAATTTACATAGAAACTCAAGGGACTCCAAATAACCAAAATAATTTTGAGAAAGCAAAACAAAGTTAGAGGAATCATACTTCCTGATTTCAAAACTTATTACAAAGTTATAGTAATCAAAGTAGTGTGATACTGGCATAAAAACAGACATACAGGCCAATGAAATAGAATAGAGAGCTCAGATATAAACCCTCATATATATGGTCAAATGATTTTTGACAGGGCTACCAAGACCTGGGGAAAGGTTAGTGGGGAAAGGTTAGTCTTTCAGACAAACAGTGCTGGGGAAACTGGATATCCACACGCAAAAGAATGAAATTTGGACCCCTTACCTAGTAACATACACAAAAATTAACTCAAAATGGGTCAAAGACCTAAATGTAAGAGCCAAAACGATAAAACTCTTTGGATTTGGCAATGATTTCTTAGATATAACACCAAAGGCATAGGCAACTAAAGAAAAAACAGACCAACTAGACTTCATGAAAATTAAAAACTTGTACATCAAAAGACACTATCAACAGAATAAAAACCCACAGAATGGGAGAAAATATTTGTAAATCATGTATCTGAAAAGGGATTAATATCTAGAATATGCAGAGAAATTTTAAGACTCAACAACAAAAAAAACAAACCACCAGATTAAAAAACAGGCAAAGTAGGTCGGGCACGGTGGCTCATGCCTGTAATCCTAGCACTATGGGAGGCAGAGGTGGGAGGATAGTTTGAGCTCTGGAGGAGACCAGCCTGAGCAAGAGTGAGATCCCGTCTCTACCAAAAATAGAAAAAATTAGCCGGGCATGGTGGCACATGCCTGTGGTCCCAGCTACTCAGGAGGCTGAGGCAGAAGGATCGCTCGAGCCCAGGAGTTTGAGGTTGCTGTGAGCTAGGCTGATGCCATGGCACTCTAGCCAGGGCAACGGAGTGAGACTCTGTCTCCAAAAAAAAAAAAAAAAAAAAACAGGCAAAGGATTTGAATAGACAGTTCTCTAAAGAATATATATATATACACACACACACAAATGGCTGACATGCACATGCAAAGAAGCTCAATGTTGCTAATGATTAAATGTAAATCAAAATCACAATGAAATACCATTTGACAGCCATTAAGATTGCCACTATTAAAAAATTCAGAAAATAGTAAGTGCTGATGAGGATGCAGAGATGTTGGAACCCTTGTGCACTGTAGGTGGGATGTAAAATGATGCAGCCAACGTGGAAAAGTTGGGCAGTTCCTCAAAAAATTAAAAACAGAATCACCATATGGTCCAGCAATCCCACTTCTGGGTACATACCCAAAAGAACTGAAAACCGGGACTTGAAGAGGTATTTGTATACTCATGATCATAGCAGCATTATTCACAATAGCAAAAATGCGGAAGTAACACAAGTACCCATCTATGGATGAATGGATAAACAAAATGTGATATATACATATAATGGAATATTTTTTAGTCTTAAAAAGAAATTCTGACACAAACTACAAAAAGAATGGACCTTGTTGATATTATGGTAAGTAAAATAAGCCATCCACAAAGGACAAATATATATTAATATGACTCCACTTATATGAGGTCCCGAGAGTAGTCAAATTCATAGAGACAGAAAGTAGAATGGTGGTTGCCAGGGGTTGAGGGGAGGGGAACAGGGAGTCAGTGTTTAACCGGGACAGAGTCTCAGTTTTTCAAGATGAAAAGAGTTCTGCAGATAAATGGTGGTGATAGTTGCATAACACTGTGAATGTACTTAATGAGTCACTGAACTATACATTTAAAAATGGCTAAACGCTGGGCATGGTGGCTCATGCCGGGTAATCCTAGCATTCTGAGAGGCTGAGGCAAGAGGACTGCTTGAGGCTAGTAGTTTGAGACCAGCCTGAGCAACATGGCGAGACTCTGTCTCTACAAAAAAGAGAAAAATTAGCCGGGCGGTGGCATGCTCCTGTAGTCCCAGCTACTCGGGAGGCTGAGGCAGCAGGACTGCTTGGGCCCAGGAGTTTGAGGTTGCTGTGAGTTATGATGATGCCACGGCACTCTAGCCTGGGTGACAGAGTGAGACCCTGTCTCAAAAAAACAAAAGGTTAAAAACAGTAAATTTTATGTTTTGAATTTTACCACAGTAAAAAAAAAATGGGAAAAAACCCCAAATGAAACAGGGTTTACCTTGACAGAAGACTAAAGGGGGCTTGGCAGCTGGGAGGACGCAGGTTTCCTGGCCCTGTGAGCCCCGGGATGCTGTTCGGGCACTGAAGGCTGTGTCAGCCACCTGCACTCCGCTATCCACATGGCAATCTCAGTGCCACAGGCCTGGCTTTGCACAGACGCAGCTGGCCCATTACCGGGCAGGGCCTATCCGCCCCACTCCCCGCCGGGTCTTTTCCTCTGTCCTGAAGGACTTGCTCTGGGGCTGAGCCTTGGAGGTGCGGGTGAGCTGCCACTCGCCTGCTGGAGGAGGCCACAGACAGCGGCACTACTCTCAACCTCAGCCTCATGTTCCTGCCTCTCATGGAGTCCTGGGATGCTCATGTGTGAGAGGCAGCAGCCCTGGGATTGGATGTGAGGCATGATATTTGATCAACTTGCATGTAAGCTGTGACCTTCCACATCTAGTGTCACGGGTCTTTGCACCACGACCAAAAATGTGCCAAAGCCATGGTGAGATTCACAGATATCAGTCCCACACACATCACAAGGCAGCAGCAGAGAACCCCCAAACCCACCATTTCCCCAAGGAAATGCCCATCTCCCTTACACTCACCTGGAAGCATCTCGTCAAAGCTGGTTCTGGCCTCAGGGTGGCGCAGCAGGGACTTGGGGGTGAAGATAATTAACTGAAATATAGAACAACAGGTTCATGATAGAAGGGGTTCTAATTCCAGAAGGAAGGTCAAAAGCAAGGGACTGCCCAAGAGTCGATCTTCAGGACATGGAACACAGAGACCTGCCCTCCCAGCTCTCAACAGGAGCCTTACGTCAGAAGAGGCAGGCAGAGGAAGAGAGACCATCAGTTTCCCTGCTGCTCACCTCCCCTCAGCCTGGCATCCACTCCCTCCAGGGTCCATCCCAGCCCGCTCCAAGCACCCTGTACCTCACCCCCTGCCTCTCCATACCCAGGAAAGAGCCCTGAGTCTCTTCTTGGCAGTCCCAGAGAAAATGTACCCACAGCCTATCTAAGGCTGTGACAAAGCCAGTACCAAGTGGCACCAGGGCTGTTCTGCCCTGTTGACCCTCAGGCTGTGGGGGCACATGGAGTTGCTAACCTGAGTCCTGTGCTCCCACCCCGCAGCATCCCAGGGCAGCAGGGCACTGTTCCTGGACCCTTGTCCCCACTCCCTGCTTCCTATGCAGTACTTTTCCCACTTACACCTCCAACCAATTTCTACTCACCCTTCAACACCTAGCTCGGGAGTTGCTGCCTAGGGACTCTTTACTCCCTTGGCCCCCACCAGGGTTCGCCTCTCTTCTAGAGCTCAGTATACCCTCTGTGACGCCGTGCTCAAATGTCCACCCTCCTCACTGGGCTGGGGCCCGCAGCCTCAGCCGAACATTCTGTGCGTGGTGCTCAGCAGCACGTGAGGGTCCAGCTTAAGAGAAGAGAACGTGCAGTTCCCTGGCCGCAGCAGGAGGAGGAGGAGGCCTGGCTCCCCGGTGCTATGTTCTCTCTACACTCCCCTTGTGGGTGCCATCTAGCCAACCCCAAGCAAGAGGTGCTCAGAGGAGCCCTTCCCTGTGCCAACAGAGCAGGGGTAGGCCTAGTTTGACCAAGGGAGGCCCTGACACTGACCGGCTTCCGGAAGGGCAGCAAGATCTGGCGTCGTAGCACATGGAAGAAGTTGCCAGGGGTGGAGCAGTTGACAACAACCCAATTGCAGTCATACAGCTGATTAATGTCGAAGTCAGCTTCCTCAAGGTCCTATAGCAAGGAAGAAAATGGCCAGAGGCCAAGTGGCAGCACTGAGCATTCTGGGGTCTAGGGCAGAGGGGCCTCAGGAGGCACCCTGAGGTGCCTGACTCACCTGGAGATGTTAGTGAACACTAATAAGAACGAGCTGGCCAGCCTCACACCCTGGAAAGTCTCAGTCCCACTAATCCCCATTATTTCTCCGAAAGCTATTGCCAAGCATGAAGCAGATGTTATTTTAAGAGACTCAAGTTCTACCGAAAACCTATTCTAATCTTCCTTAGAAACTGACTCCCAATAGTTTTTTTTGAGCTCTTAAAGTTTCACTAAAATCACCCCAAAGTTCTCTACTCTAGTGTCTGCCTGAATGGCAAGTCACGGCAGCATCCACCCCAAGAGCTCACGGTGGGCTGCTCACTGGGAGTTTGTGCGCTTTCAGCAACAGCAGGAAGCAAATAAAGGCAGCCCCCGCACTTTCTCCCATGCTCTGGGAAGTCTCTCATCTCGGGCAAACCAGAAGTTACAGGCCACACTTGTCCACCCATTTGAGCTCCCCAGCTAGAGAAAGGGGGACAGAGACAAGGTCTGTGTGACACCTCAGGACTTCCAGATAGAACGTTCCTCTCCAGGGTTCCTGCCAGACGCCCCGAGGGCGGCTGGGCTGGCCAGGTGGGCAGGGCCTGTTCTACTCACTGGTAGGACATCTGGGTCATCATTGCACATCTGCAGGAACCGCTCTGGGCGGGCGGAGGAATGTTCTGGGCCCTAGAACCAGACACATGAGTTACAGTTTGGGAGCTTCTGCATGCTGACGTTTGCTGCATTTGCTGTTCCTCCCTCTCAACTAACTTGCTCATTTCTGGTTATCTTTCTTCCTGACAGCAGGATTCAATGCTTTCCCCTTCCCACCAGGGAAGCACTTGGCTCCTCATTCCACACCAGAGTTTTAAAACTGCGTCACACTGGGGCCTCTGGAGTGGGACAGCCCCAAACAGGGTGTGGGGGCTGTGAGGGAGCCAAGCAGGCTGAGCTGCGCATCTGGGTGGTCTCCATTAGCACTACCAGCTTCTCATCCAGGGTGGGGGAGGGATGGGGCATGCTAGCCACATCCAGATGGGCTACTCTGCCCTTCCAAAGTGACATTCCCATCTCGGATGGGCGAGAAGCACTGGCAGAGCCTTCAGAAGTCTGGTGTGAGCCACTGGCTCTGGTGCCAGTCTTTATGGTCAGGGTCCTAAACAGACCGTTCCCAAGTCCTAGGTCTGGCGGGGAAGGGCCAGGGGCTCACCATGCCCTCCATGCCATGGGGCAGCAGCAGTACGATGCCATTCTGCCGCACCCACTTGGCTTGTCCTGGGCAGATGAACTGGTCGATGATGCACTGGGCAGTGTTGTGGAAATCACCAAACTGGGCTTCCCAGAGGACCAGGGCGTTAGGACTGGCCATAGCGAAGCCCAACTCAAAGCCTGTAAGGGACAAAGAAGAAAACCACATCCAGGACACCAGTCAATGAGGGGTGGGGAAGGTAGGGGGCCTGGGGACATGGGCTCCGGGCACTCACCCAGCACGCCGTACTCAGACAGTGAGCTGTTGCACACGGTGTAGGGGGCCTGATTGGGCCACAGGTGGTTCATGGGGATACAAGTTCTCTTGTCCACATTCTGGTCATGGAGCACGTGGTGGCGGTGGCTGGGGCAGGACAACAGAGATAATAACCAGGAGCTCTGACCTGTCAAGCAAATGTGCTGGGGCCCCGCATGGAATACAGATCTCCCTTGCTGCGACCTGGACTTCCTGCCTGGCAGCTAGCTGCAGAGCTCAGCAACACCCAGGTCTTAAAAGATGAGCACCCAAAGCAAATCAGAAAGAGGAGCTTTTAGCCTGAGACAAATGGGACTTAGTTACTGTCTTCTAGAACTTTGGTTCCAACCCCCCCTCCCAGACCAGTACTGGTCCATGGCCTGTTAGGAACTGGGCCGCACAGCAGGAGGTGAGTGGCAGGCCAGCCAGTGAAGCTTCATCTGTATTTACAGCCACTCCCCATCGCTCCCATCACTGCCTGAGCTCTGCCTCCTACCCCCCGAGTCAATAGAAAAACTGTATGGAACCTGTCGCTGTCAGAGCCCCTTCCTTCCCATCTCCTACTCTATGAAGGGCAAACAAAACCATGCAGAGCGTTACCTGAACGTGCCGCGTTCCACATCCTGGCCGCTCAGCCGGATGTGGATGCCCTCCTTCAGCAGTGAGCCGAACGCCATGTACTCTGCCAGAGCCCAGTCCACGGTCCGGTTCTTCACCAGCTCCCCACGAGTTTTCAAGATCCGGCTCAGCCCTGCAGAAACACAGCTCTCACCAGCCGCTGCAGGCCCAGGCCTGTGTGTGGCTGCCTCACTTCTCAGTGTGCTACTGGGGCGAGCAGCCTTCTGCACCCACTGCTTGCGGATCCTCAAGTTGATGGAAAAGCTGTGACCTCAGTCTCTACTACTGAGCAAGGGTAGGACCATGCTGAAGGGAGTGGGTGAGAGAGGCAGCTCCACCTGCAGGGAGGGAATTTCTACAGGACATGAGACAGGGGCCAAGCACAGTCCCAGGGAGTTGTTGCCTCTGGCCTGCACCCCAACATTTCCACAGGCCAGCACAGAGCTTGTTACCTCCATGAATGGTAAAGTTCTCCACGGGCACAGAGCTGGCCACGTTCCCAATGTGCGTCAGAATATCCTCTGTCAGGCCCGTGGAGGGGCAGGACATGCTCCTGGGCTGCCCGTCCAGGGTGAAGAAGCCTGGGAGAGGAAGAACAGCTGAAGCATGGCCCCTGCTTCAGAAAAGCAGACGCTGCAGAGAAACTGCTCTGCTTTTCCAGGGACTACACTGTGGCAGAACATGATTTTGGGGAGAATCAGAGTGAGGGCGTAGCCTGGACCATGTTCCCCAGACAGCGTTAGTCCAGGGGTCTGAGTCCAGGGTCTACAGGGGGCTTTGCTGAAATGGTGCACACAACTGTGTACTGTGGGGGTAGAGAGGGGAGCCTGAGTTTTTTTCCGGGAAGAGGATTCATGGTTACGTCAGATTCACAAAGGAGCTTATTTGCGGCATCGTTTCCTGACTCACCAGGCCAGGGAGAGTCAAGCCAGTGCTTGATGTGTAAAATTTTCTCGTCTTTGGATCTGGCAAAAGCTTCCTCACAGATCTTATCATACTTGGAGATTTCCTCCTGCAGGGTTGGGCACAACATAGCAGTCACGGGCACAGGGCACAATCGCTGTGCACGCCCCGTCACACCCCCACACTCCTGAGTGCAAAACGTCTCAGACACCACCGACCGACCTTCAGGTTTAGTCCTCCCCAGTGTAACCTTTCTGAGATTGGCAAGAAGCCCAAGTATATTATTCTCTTCACTCCCAATAGTTTCTTCCCCACATGTGCTGGGTGAAGATCCTGCTCAGAGTTTGAGGCCCCCCCCAGTAGTTTTTCAATGGGAACTGGTGCAGTTCTCATGGTTCCTAGCACACCCCACCCCCAGCATTTGTCCTGACCTGGGCCCCCTTCTGTTTCCACACTTCAGACATGGCTCCATCTCCTCTCCTTCTCTGGGACACCTGCACAGGCCTTCCCACTCAATCAACTAGCACTCACCATCCA
This sequence comes from Cheirogaleus medius, assembly GCA_008086735.1. NCBI lineage: Eukaryota > Metazoa > Chordata > Mammalia > Primates > Cheirogaleidae > Cheirogaleus > Cheirogaleus medius. The sequence continues at coordinate 9,405,184 of VBSM01002217.1, forward strand.
GATTACGCCAGGCCCTTTATCAAGGTGGCCCCTCCACCTGCCTCTCACCCCTGCACAATTTGTGTCAACTGAGAAAAACTATTAGGCAGCCACTACCTTGTCTCCAAAATATGCCCTTCTTCTGCCCAAAACACTGCTTAAGGCCTACCTCCTTTACAAAGCATCTCGGTAGCCCAGACCCTCCAAAAAGTTAAGCGCTGAAATGCTGTAGCTGTAAATATTTCATAGGCTTTCACTAGGATCCTCATAACTGCAAAAGTGAGAACTAGCCCCGTGGCTGGCCTTTTCTAGTCCTCCCCCGCTCCAGGAAAGCCCGTGGGATCGAGCCGCAGGGATGCACCTCATACTCCGGCTGGTTGACCACGCCCTCCGACACCAGCAGCTCAGCGTACTTCTGCAGCACGGGCTTCTGCTTGCGGATCTGCTTGTACATGAGTGGCTGCGTGAACATGGGCTCGTCCATCTCGTTATGGCCGTTGCGACGGTAACACACCTGGTCAGAACAGTGAGACAGGATGTCAGAGACCTGCCTCATCTCTCCCATGTGATGACAACACACCTCGTGCCTGCTCTGCCTCAGTTTACCTTCACTCGAATTAGGATTCTATCTATCTCCCCTTCACAGAGCAGAGTTGCTTTGACTATCAAATGAGATAAAACAGGAGTGATTTGGGAAACTATTCACAAAGCAGTCCCATGACAGCGCCAGACAAGCCCAGGGACGGCCCTCTGCACCACCACAGCCCCTGCCTGGGGAGTATTCATTGGTGTGTGTTGGCCTGAATACTCTGCAGCTAAACAAACACCTGTGTGAAGCCTAGCACTACAGATCCCTGAGGTGACTCATGGAGTCAAGCTCCTTTCCTTGGGACACAAGGGTACCGAGGGCAAGAGGGGTGGGCCAGACGCTCAGCACAGGATGCACTGTCCCTAGAGTCACTCACCAAATCGACGACCACATCCTTGTGGAAGGTGCTTCTCCACTCAGCTGCCACCTTGCACACGTACATGACGGCTTCAGGGTCATCTGAGTTCACGTGGAAAATGGGGGCGTTTACCACTCGGGCCACATCGGTGGGGTAGGGGGAAGAGCGGGCCATCCTCGGGTCTGTGGTGAAGCCGATCTACAAGGAACATGGCAGCCTGGCAAGATGGTACCTGGCATGGCCAGAGCAGGGACGAGAGGGCGGAAGGCAGGGCTGGGCATGGCCTGCACTTGCCACTTGGCTACTCTGAGTATTTAAGCCTCTTTTTTTCCTTCAAGTTTTGTTTGATTTTTCCTATTCTGAAAACAAAATTCACATATGCTCAACATAGAGAATTTAGAAGAGATAGTATCAAAAATTAAAGTTACCTATAATTCTATAGGCCACTGGGTAAATATTTTGATGTTTTTCTCTCCAGACTTTTTTCTTTATATGTACATGTATATAAATAAATAAGTAAATATATTTATGTATATTCAAAATTTAGGATCTAATATTATTTCTGTATTTTTGCACTTTATTCATTTAACACCATGAGTACTTTTTCTTTGAAAAGAAAATTTATTTATTTATTTGTTTGTTTTATTTTATTTATTTATTTTTTGAGACAGAGTCTTACTCTGTTGCCTGGGCCAGAGTGCCATGGCGTCAGCCTAGCTCACAGCAACCTCAAACTCCTGGGCTCAAGCGATCCTTCTGCCTCAGCCTCCCGAGTAGCTGGGACTACAGGCATGCGCCACCATGCCCGGCTAATTTTTTCTATGTAGTTTTAGTTGGCCAATTAATTTCTTTCTACTTATAGTAGAGACAGGGTCTCACTCTTGCTCAGGCTGGTTTGGAACTCCTGACCTTGAGCAATCCACCCGCCTCGGCCTCCCAGAGTGCTAGGATTACAGGCGTGAGCCACCGGGCCCGGCCTGAAAAGAAAATTTAAAGGCTTCATAACACTCCCCACCACTTAGATGTACTAAAATTTAATTATATATCCATAATTTTATAACCTGCATTTAAAATTTTATTTTATGAAATATTTCAAATATAAAGTATGATAAATACTACATTGCTCACCTGTGAGCCCATCACCCACCATGAACAAATCTCAACAGTTTCACCATATTTGTTTCTGGGCCTTTCTAATTATACATTTCTGTCACAAGCAGAGCCCAAACAGCAGGTGTCCCTGACCACAGGCTTCCCTACCCTGAAATCAGAGGGCATTTCCATGAGTTGCTGTTTGTATTTCATGTGTCCATAAACAGCATATAGTATATCTTCTGAGCCTTGTTGGTAACTTAAATTTTGATAATTTCAAACTCATGAGAAAGCTGACAGAATACTCACTACAAAGAACTCCCATACAGCCTTCAATTAGATTTACCAACTGTTTATATTTTACCCCTTTGCTTTAATTATTCATGCTTTACCACTTCTCTCTCTCTCTCACAGACACACACACACACACACACACACATGCACGCACACACACACACGCGCACTCCCCTCCACCTTTTTCCGTAACCATTTAGGAGTCAGTTGTGGACCATCCCTATTTGCTAGGAACAAGGACATTCCCTTACCTAGCCAGAGTGCGGCACTCAGCCTCACATAATTTATATAGTTATCACTGATCCACAGCCCACACACACACTGTCCTAATAATGTCCATATCATGTTCCTTTCCTTCAGTCCAGTATCCAGGCCAGGACACCGCGTTGCAACGTAGTTGTCACATCTCTCTAGTCCCTGTTATTCTGGAAGTCTACTCCGCCTTCCTTGGTTTTTCATGGCATTGACATTTTTGAGAATATTTCTGTTTTTAAACCATATTGTCATACAGTTTATGTTCCTTATATATATTATCATACTTTATACACTGTACAAATCCTTTGCAACTTGCCTTTTGTACGTTTGTTTTTATGATTTATTCAGGTTGAAGTGTAGCTCTAGTTCCTTTAGCAGAACTTAGTAATGAAATGTAAATACTAAATAGTATATATAGCACAGTGTATTTATCCATTCTTCTGTTGGTGGACATTTAGGTTGTTTTTAATTTGTGGTTATGTTACCATAATGTCACTGTACACATGCTTACATAAGTTTTCTCCTGCAAACACTGAGTTTATCTGCAGTCTACTCCTCGGAAGGGAAAATTGAGCCATAGGCATGAACAATGTAGATTTTTCTATACCACCAAATTTTTCTCCAGAGTGGTTGTTTTACTTACACTCCTTCTAGGAGCATATGAATATCCTGCATTTTCCATTTTCCACATTGCGAGTATTTCCCCAGAATATTAAACTTTTTAATGGTTGTATAATATCCCTTCCCTATGGCTTTGCGAAATTTTATGCAAAGACTCTTTTGTTGTTGGACGTAAGTTTGCTTCCTAATTTTGTGGTAGCACAATTTTTTTTTTTTTTTCTGAGACAGAGTATTGCTCTGTCGCCCCAGTAGAGTGCAGTGGCATCACCAAAGCTCACTGCAACCTCAAACTTTTGGGCTTAGGCGATCCTCCTGCCTCGGCCTCCTGTATAGCTGGGACTACAGGTGTGCACAACGACACCCCACTAATTTTCTTGTTTTTAGTAGAGATGGGGTCTCCTCTTGCTAAGACTGGTCTCGAACTCCTGAGCTCAAGTGATCTTCTCACCTTAGCCTCCCAGAGTGCTAGGATTACAGGCATGAGCCACCACACCTGGCCAACAAATATGGTTTTGACAAATATTCTCATACAAAAATATTTAGGATCTGATTGTTTTCTTAGGAGACACTGATCAATTGATTATTTATTTATTGTCTCACTCTGTCACCCAGGAGAGATTTCTAGAAGGTGAATTTCTAAGTATGTTCTGAGAGAAACAAGAGCCTCAGCTGTGCAGCCACTTCCTCTCCTGCTATAGATCTTACTGACCTCATGCCACTTCATGAACAATGAGCCAAAGCAGTCAAGAGGTAAAAAAAAAAAAATGGAGCAAAACAATGGTCTTTAGAGAGGTGTAAGAATTCTGTATTTAAATTAAATGGCTTTTGAATAATCTCCCTTGTCACATTGTCTAAAGAAAAGATCAGAAATAGTGAGACAGTGATGAGAACATTAAAAAAATGATATACCAGAGTCTGACACTTAAGAGAGCCTTGAACATCTCGGCTGGTACTATAGCCAGCATCCCCTATGTGGGTCTCAGCACTTAGAGAAAGGAGGGCCTATAACGGGAAGTTAATGATCATAATATTCCTTACTTCTAGAAAGAATACTACTTTGAAAGCTTGAGAGCTCAGCCCCTAGCTTGCCCTCCCCAATATCCATCACCATTAGAAGCTCTGTGTCTTCATGCATATGAGTGGGTATACACACACACACCCCTACATGATGGAGGTACACTCTAGCACAGTTATGTATATGGGTGGGTGTGCACACACACGTAAAATGCAGGTTTAGTCTACATAGCACGAGGTAGTTGTGTACATACACATGGATGATGGAGGTATACTCCAAATACTGCACTGTGCTTTTTTCTCCCCATAGGTATACTAATAATACCTCTTAGTATACTTTTGGAAGGCAGCTATGTTCCCTAGTATACCACCAATGCACTCTCTCTTAGTATACTTTTCATAGTGAATGGATTAGTAAGAAAATCTCATAAAGTGGAACTGCTAGTCTGGGAGCCAAAGGGATCTTAGAACCAAAAGGCTTCTCCTCTCACTGCTGGCTGGAGGGCCATCTACATATTCACTAGTTGTCCTATGGAGAAGTTTTTTCAAGGAGGAGCCTAAAACTTCTGGAGAAGCCAGTTCCCCTATTGGAACAGGTCTGATTGTTGGAAGGTCTTCCTTTCATTCAACTAAAATCTGCTTCTTGGTAACTGCCACCCATTGATGCTCGCTCTGTATATTACATTCTTTGCTACATAAATCATTTATGCTTGTAATATCTCTCATGCTTCCCAGGAATCTTTTACCTTTTGGGCTACACATGCCCAGCTTCCTCAGTCAGTCCTTATAGAATAGTTTCCAGGCCAGGTGCGGTGGCTCACACCTGTAACCCTAGCACTCTGGGAGGCTGAGGCGGGAGGATCACTCAAGGTCAGG
>VBSM01002217.1:9412961-9447060 GCA_008086735.1 Cheirogaleus medius
GACCCCGTCTCTACTAAAAATAGAAAGAAATTAGCTGGACAACTAAAAACATAATAGAAAAAATTAGCCGGGCATGGTGGCGCGTGCCTGTAGTCCCCGCTACTCAGGAGGCTGAGGCAGAAGGATTGCTTGAGCCCAGGAGTTTGAGGTTGCTGTGAGCTAGGCTGACACCACAGCATTCTAGCCCGGGCAACAGAGTGAGACTCTGTTCCCCCTCTCTCAACCAAAAAAATGGTTAAGATGGTAAATTTTGTGTATTTTATCACAATAAAAAAAATTGAAAAAAAAAATATAGTTCAATAGTGGGGTTGTTTGTTTCTAAGACTTCTGTTTCCTTGGTATTTTTTTCAAGTCTTCCTAATGCCACTCCTTGAAGGAAAGTAGATCAAATACTAACTCTATCATTTACTTCAAGCAAGCTATTCAATCTCGCTGCACCTCAATTTTTTATTTTGTAAAAAGGGAATAATACAGCCAGGTGTGGTGGCTCATGCCTGTAATCCTAGCACTCTGGGAGACCGAGGCAGGCGGATCATTTGAGCTCAGGAGTTCGAGGCCAGCCTGAGCAAGAGCGAGAACCTGTCTCTACTAAAAAAATAGAAAGAAATTAGCTAGAGAACTAAATATATATTTATAAAAAATTAGCTGGGCAGGCTGGCGCATGCCTATAGTCCCAGCTACTCGGGAGGCTGAGGCAGGAAGATTGCTTAAACCCAGGAGTTTGAGGTTGCTGTGAGCTAGGCTGACGCCAGGTACTCTAGCCTGAGCAACAGAGTGAGACTCTGTCTCAAAAAAAAAGGGGGGGGGGAGATAAATACCGCCCAGTGCATGAGTAACAACCCTATAAATTAAGCTAATGTGTATAATGTATCTGATTTAGTGTCTGGCACATGGTAGGCACTTAAGTGGTAGCTTTTACCACACTGTATGTTATATTCATACTTGATAATGTTCTTACCCTCTTTTAGCATCTGATCTTTTAACTTTTGTTTACTATGCAGTGATCACGTTTACTTGAAATTTTCCCTTCTCTTTCTCTACTTTTTTTTCTCCTTTTGTAGACACAGGGTCTCACTCTGTTGCCCAGGCTACAGTGCAGTGGCCAGATCTTAGCTTGCTGCAACCTCTAACTCCTGGGCCCAAGTGATCCTCCTGCCTCAGCCACCTGAGTAGCTGAGACTACAGGCACACGCCATCATGTCTGTCTGATTTTTAAAAAAATTTTTTGTGAATACGGGGTCTTATATGTTGCTCAGCTCTCAGGTTGGTCTTAAACTCCTGGGCTCAAGTTATACTCCTGCATCAGCCTCCCAAAGTACTGGGATTACAGGCATGAGCCACTGTGCCCAGCCCCTCTCCTCTAGTTCTTGCTGGGACAGCTGTGTCTATTTCTCTGTACTCCTCTAATCCATTCTGCATATAGCAACAAATCATCATTATAATCAACCAGTATCCTGTCACTTCCTTGCGTCAGTCCCTCCAATGGCTTCCCAAGGCAACTGGAGCTTTCTTTAGGAGCTGGCTGACGGTCAATACAAGAGAAAACTGCCATTAACTGTCATGACCTTGTCCACTCTCTCAGACACTGGGACCTCTTTCCTGCCTCGATCCGGGGCTCCCCACCATTGTCTGCTTGACCTTTGTGTCTCCACATACACGTCAAATTCTCAGAAAGGCATCTGCTGACTAACTCAACATCTCACAGACCACCTCCCATGATCCCTTCCCCTCATGGGCTCGTCTATGAGCCGCCGGGCGCTGCACTAAACTATTAGCTCCGTGATGGTGGTGCCAAGCACAGCACCTACACTTAAAGGGCATTAGAATATTTGTTATAGAAGTTCACATACACTGATGAGATGTACCCTCAGATGTGGCTGGCAGGAGGATGCAATAGGCATAACAGGGGATACTATCAAGTGTGGGCAGAAATACTTACAAGAATGCTCATCATAGCATTATCAAAAACAAGAGAACGAGAATCCTAAGGCTACTTTATGAAACAATCTATCATGGACATTTCTATTAATATTACTAAAAGAGTATGTAACGACATAAGCAAACACTGTGGTAAATAAGCATGGACATAAAGCTGTGCACGCAGAACCCAGTTTCTTTGAAAAGGAAAATAGGCGTCTGCATGCTTGTTGGGCTACAAGAAAACATTCTATTTCAAAACAGTAACACCATCTTAAGAAATGTAATGAAAATCTCCCCACTTTAAAAAAAATAGTTTTCTGTGTTGTCCAAGTTTTTAATAACATATATATTTTTTTCTGAGACAGAATCTCACTCTGTTGCCCTGAGTAGAGTACCATGGCATCAGCCTAGCTCACAGCAACCTCAAACTCTGGGGCTCAAGCAGTTCTACTGCCTCAGCCTCCTAAGTAGCTGGGACTACAGGCATGCACCACCATGCCCGGCCAATTTTTACTCTATATATTTTTAGTTGTCCAGCTAATTTTTTCTATTTTTAGTAGAGATGGGGTCTCACTCTTGCTCAGGCTGGCCTCGAACTCCTGAGCTCAAATGATCCACCCGCCTCGGTCTCCCAGAGTGGTAGGATTACAGGATTAATAACACATTTTTATAATCAGAAAACAATGAATGTGCTAAATGACTCAGAGATGTTGCTCTAAGTAAGAATCACGTAAGCAGCAAACCTTGCGGCTGGTGTGAGTTACCTGGTTGTTGACGACCACATGCACAGTGCCATGCGTCGTATAGGACGGCAGGTCGCTGAGGTGAAAGGTCTCGTAGACGATGCCCTGGCCAGCAAACGCAGCGTCCCCGTGCAGCAGGATGGACATGACCTGCAGACGCCAAAGGAGACCCCCAAATCCAACATATCTTAATCACGAAGTCCACAGGCAAACAGAGGAAATGAGTCATCATTTCTTTCAAAAAATAATTTGTTTTGAGATAATTTCAAACATAGAAAGAAAGCATGAGCACAAAGGACCCGCAGCTCCCTCCTCCAAGTCCAATTTGCTAGCGCCTTGGTGTGTCTTCTTCACACCCGCACACCCCACGATGCTGCCATCACTGTCCGTTTTGAGCACAGGAGGTACAGCACATGTGGCTCTCCAACATGAGCAACTGGACCCTGCCCTCCAGGAGAGCGGCACTGGCTCAGCCATCCACCCAGGCTCCACGTAGCATGGGCGGCACCAGTTGCAACATCTCTTCAGCTCCTCTAACCGGGAGCAGCTCCCTGTCTTCCCACCTTCACACCGTGACAGGCCTCGAGGACTCACCCAGGAAGGACACACCACATTAGAGCTCAGGCTAACTCTGGTCACCTGGGCAGGCTGCTGTCTGCCATTCTCCTTGTAACTTGCTATTTTCTCCTTGGCAGTGGGTGCAGTGGTAGTATTTTGCGGGGAGAAACTTTATTTTCTGTTCCTCCTCAAGCCTGCACCCTGCCTCAGCGCCACCGACAACTCCACCAGAATCAGCCCCTCAGGTGGCGGACAGATGGCAAACACCGATTTCTGTTACACCTGCATTTATTAGTTGGCATTCTCTGCAAGAAAGAACTTTCCCTCCTGCTCCATTTGTTTATTCATATTAATATGGACTCATGGTTCCTATTTTGTTCAATAGTTTGTATGTAACTCATCAATATTGTCGGTTATTTTGAAGCTCACATTATTCCAAAATTGACATGGCAGCTCCTTCAGCAGCCTCCCGTGTCCTCTGGACAGGTCCCCATCATTCAGGAGCACTTCCTTGCTTTCTAGCACAACAGAGCATTGTAGCTTCACCTCATGCTTTCCCTGCCCAGCCCTGGAATCAGCTGTTTCTCTAAGGAGCCTGGTTCCTCTAATGGAGGATGGGATTTAAGACCAATATTTGTGTGCTCATCACTACTAGGATATCATCACTTCTAGGCCCATTCAGGACAGAGCTAGAAAATATGTGTGCATATGCATGTGCACACACATACAGGGCTATTTCTGTATCTCTGTGTGTATATAATAAAACTGTAAGTTCACACTGATACCTCCAAATTCTAATCCAACACTTTCCTAAGCCACCTCCTTCCATACCTATAAATATCTCCCATACCGCAAGATACTCTGTTCCCACTGCCTTCAACATGTTTACCTATTTGCTCAGTGCCCGCAGTGCCCCGACCCTGAGAGCCCATCACACCTCTACTCCTTGGATACATAGCCTACGCCGCTCCAAACCCCTGGTCTTAGTCAGGGTTCTCTGGAGTGAAGAAGCAGTAGGGTGGCAGAGGAAGAAGAGAGAGAATGATTACTTTTTAAGGAATTGGGTTGGCAAGTTCAAACTCTGCGGGCAGGCCAGTATGCTGAGACCCAGGGAGGAGCTGATGCTGCAGCTTGAGTCCAAAGGCCGTCTACAGGGAGATTCCTTCTTCTTTGGGGAATCTCAGTCTTTTTCTCAAAGTCCTTGAACTGATTGGATGAGGCCCACCCATATCATGGAGGGTCATCTGCTTTACTTAAAGTCTACTGGTTTAAATGTTAATCATCTAAAAAATGCCTTCACAGCAACATCTAGCCAAACAACTGGGCACTGTGGCTGGGCAAGCTGACATGACATGAATCCTCCCACCCTGTCTCACACTGCATACCTGGCCTGTGGGCCTGCTGACCTGTGCCTCCAAGTTCCCATCACCACCCTGGTCCTCACCACTGTGCTGAGTCCTCCCTGCCAGGAAAGGAAGGTCCATGATTTGCTTGTTAGGGACAAAACCCAGAATTTTTTTAAAATGGAACTGCACGTGTCCTGCCTTTTGGAGGATATGACGGATGCTCACTAGGACAGAAGGACATAGGCACAAGAGTCTGGTTTGCTCGGGGTACCCTTGGTAGGGGTGCACAGCTTTGCCCTGATACCCAGACTGCTTGCCTTGTTGAGTGTCGAAGACATTGGTTTTAAGTCACTGACATTTCATTTTTTCCTGATCCCCACAGTATGTCATTTCTTCCTGCAGGTACTTTTCTGTATAATCTCAGTTTTGCGCTGCGGGGCACTTGGAGTTAGTCTCCTCGTCATGCGATTTTTCTTGATCTGGTGACATCATATTGTGACCATCTTGCCATACTTCAGGGAGGTAACTGGCTGCAAAAATCACCTCTCACATGTGTAGGGACTCTCTTTGTGTCTGGCAGCCTGACCCTGATGGCCTGACTCGTACCTCTGGCAGCGGCAGGTTTTCTCTTTGCTGTAGGTTGCACCGCTGCACTGAGGAAATGCTTTCACAAATATCCCAAAGGTCACATTTAACTCTGAGCCAAACTGGGTCAGTTTCACAGTCACACATGAGGTTGTGGGATGACCTCAGCTGCACTTATAGAAAGTATGTAATTCTTCACAAATGCTGACAGTTATGTAATGCACACTCCGGCTCCCTGAATTCTGGATTTAACAGAAATGAATGCATTCCCTAGGGGTGTCAGAAGAGCAGCAAGAACAGGCAGAAGGCTGAGGCTGCTGCTGATCCCACTGAGGACATGCAAGGGCTTGGGGCAAAGTGAGGGAGTGGCTCAGAAAGAGGGACTGGCAGCTGTCCACACTGGGACAAGGGCAAACACGTGACCACTTGGTGTGTGTGGACAGGAAAACAAAGGGACTGACAGCCCAGGCTTGGCTACATGCAGATTTGCGACCAAATAGAGGCTAGCCAACCTCCCTTGTCGTGGCATCTCACAAAAGGACCAATTACTGTGACCATTTGCAGCAATTTAAAATATACTCTATTGCTGTTTCTCTAATTATTTCATTCCCTTTTGGGAAATTTCCAGTATTGTAAAGTGAATTTTTGTCCATAATTTATGAACACAGAAGTCACCCAAAATTTTCTGTAATCTTGTTCCACTACTCAGTCCCAAAAGCCTGGGCAAGTGTCCCAGCCAAGGGCAGCTGAAATCCCAGAGGCACTGGGCACCCCAGTGCTGGTTTCCCCCTACCCTCCTTACAATCTCTCCTAGGACCAGCCTCTTCCAGACTCCCAGTGTTGTCATTGGCCTTGGGGAGCAACTGCACATCCCCCCAACAGAGCTGAGGCCTGTTTGCATCTACTTGGAGTTTCTGTGGCACTGTCCCAGCCCCTGAACTTGATGTGGAGTGACCTCTGTGACCCCATGGGTCACATTCGTTCTTTACAGCGAGTACTGATCAATGCAAAGATCATTTCCTGCTCTCATTGCACCCCCAGCTTGGACTTTATCACCTCTGATGATGGTTTCCCTTCTGCTAATCCTCTAAGCATAATACTAGTAGATTGACAGTACTTGAAATTACAGAACACAGGAAACTAATAATTGGATCCACCTCTAAAAAAGAACTAATCTCTCTCTAGGACCCACCTGAGAGGCTGGATCCTCCCTGCTCTGCATCCCCAATCCACCCTTCACCTCGCCTTTCATCTTCAGAGAATATTTTCCCTTCCCGCCTACCTAAATCCTGCCATCTCTCCAGGATGACAACCACCTGCTCTCTTAATGAGGGGCGTGACTGCCTTCTATTCCTTGTCCAGTTCTAGCCCACACTCACACATACCTCTTCTGAAGTTCTTCACGGTTAACTCTGCAATTTCCTAACACACTGTACATATTCTATTAGCTTCCTTACATATGATCATTTTTCTAAAAAGAACAAGAGACCCTTGAAAGCAGGTTGGTGATGTCTCCTTTGTATGTTCCCCAGAACACACATGAGACATTATAAATATTTGCTTTTTCTGATTAATTGATTTTTAGGTCACCATTAAGTAATAAGAACTATACAATTTGTTACAGACAGAATTCTATCTTGGGGCTAAATAAGGGCAAACGGTTATAACCCAGTGAGGATCTTCATACGTGGGCAGACTGACGCACTAACACTCACCAATCACTGCCACGAAATCGGAAATGCCGGAAATGCCGAAGCAGGACCCCACCCACACCTGGGGCCTGTGCCTGTGCCTCCACCTCTTAACGGCGCTGTGAACTCCTGCCCCTGCCAGCAGCGAGCCTGTCTCTCCTGACATTTCTCAGTGCCATAGCTGCTCCTTCAGGCTTACCCACACCTTTTTCTTACAAAGACACTCCTCTTTTTCGGTGGAAACACCTCTTTGTCCACCAATGGCAACTGCAAACCCAACTCCTCCATAGACGTATGAAGGCAAAAGCAAACTCCCCACCCCCTTTGGGGATTACCACTTTGGAAGAAGGCATATTTGTAAGTAGGGCTATTTTACTGTTACTCTTTTAAGTTTGTTTAGAATATTTTTTTAAATTCCAGACTTGTAACACCATGGCCTCTGGGCTGTATCCGTGACTGGAGCTCCGTGCTGGGACGTGGGGCCACAGGGACCTGCGTCACAGGCCTCTGCCAGGGCCTTACCTTTTTCCCTTCGGTGTCCCCACAGTAAAACTGCTCAGCTTTAGTCTTGCCCATCACCACAGGGTCAGCGGCCTCGAGGTGGGAAGGGTTGGCCACCAGAGACAGGGTGATGTTCCTGTCCGTCACACGGTTGATTCTCCGGTGGTACATGCCCAGGTGGTACTTCACGTCTCCAGAGCCCTGACGGGGTAAACAGGGGAGATGTGCACGCTCCATGATGGCCTCTTGTATGGGATTTCTGCGTTCAGCACCCCGCTACCGAAGGATGGGAATGCCTTTGCCCAGGATCATTCCCACCCAGGGCACGGGGAGACACTCAGCCCCTTGACCAGAGGGGACATCCTTGGGCCCAGATGAAGGACTGTGGGGCTGCTGGGCTTGTGATTGGAGATGGGCCACTGCCATCTCTCTTGTTCCAACGCTGAAATCCTTCCAAGGAAGGCCATCTATAAATGGTACAGGAGAACTGAGCCCCTGGCAAGTAGAGCCAGGGGGCCTTGTGTAGGCTGAGAATATGCCGCATGTGTCTCTACACAGGTGCCTCACCTCGTCAGCTGCCTCCAGCTTTGAATCGAACTGACAGAAAATCTGCTCCAGCTCCTTCCTGATGACATTTGCGAGCACGTTCAGCCGCCCCCTGGGACACATGGGTGGGGAGGTGGGGTGAGCAGAGCCCAGGTCATGACTCCCAGACGGCAGGCAAGGCTGCTATCAGCCCCTCCCCTCAGCCGGGACATGGCATCTCCTCTCTAAGAATAGCTGTGACCTGGACCTGATGTGGGCACCAAGACCCTGCCCACTGGGCACCCAAGGACACAATGTTTTTGGCAGTAGAAAGTGCACAAGTGCTACGAGCCCGCAGCCTCCTCAGCCTCCCCCACCTCCCTGTGTCTCCCCCTATTCCCAAGGTTTTGGCCACCCTTTCACTGTCAGGGAGCAGATGTTCCTCCAGGTTAGACCCCAACAAGGGCATCAGAATTTAACTATTATAAAAAAAATGCAGTGTAAGGCCAAACACCAGTGGCTGTGACAGTGACTCTGTAGAGTCCTCCAGAGGCAGGGGTTCGAGAACCCCTGCAAAACAAGACACCTTCACATATCCCACGAACCCAGGTTCACAACTGGTACCAGAGGAGGGAGCAGCTGCTCACCCAGTGCCCCACCCAGGGCCTCTTATGCAGCCCACAGGCATGGCAGGACACCAGGTGGGGAGTGCTCCCAGCGGTACCTGTGAGGCATGCCCATGATCACGCAGTCCACTCCATTCTCACTCGACTTGTCGATGATGGTCTTAAGGGCAGGGATCAGCACTTCACAGCCTTCCAAACCAAAGCGCTTCTCTGAGGACCACTTCCGTTGTAGGAACTCCTCAAATCTGCACAGGGAACAAGCCACCTTGAAGAGTAATGTCACCACGGCCAGTCCCAAAGTCATGCTTTGCTGAACAAGAGGGGGCTCCGGAGGCTGACTCTACTTGCCTGGTGTCCCTTCACATGTGCGTGGCTGCAGCCATGCCCCACCACACCTACCCCTCAGCCGACGGGCTGCACATACGCCCAGACAACACAGATGGGGCTACTGCTTCCCTGGGAGCATGTACCTTGTCACCCTGGGCCAGACTCATACCTGGTGGACCTCACGAGCCTGGCCAGCAGGGTCCGCTTCTCCTCATTTGTGAACTGCATGATCCCGGGGGTTTCAAACTTCTGCCGGATCCACTGGCACTGCTCCAGGTCGTTGATGAACATGAACTCCACCCCAATGTGCTGGCAGTAGGCCATCTATTCCATACAGACATACACAGGCAAGGGGGATTCTAACCAAGTCTGGGCCGAATGAAAAGTGCTGACTGCCCATTAGCAAAAAGGCAGGGCAGGAGCAGGGGGGTTCCTTCTCAAATCCACCTGAGCCAGGTATGACCAAGGGATCAGAAATAGGTGGCAGGTCGAATCTCTCTTCACAGGGCCATGAAGTCCTTCCTTCAGGAACCTGAATCACGCACCCACACAGAATGCCCAGCCCTCCAGAGGCCGGGCCAAGAACAACCCAGTTCCACCCCGTTACCTTCATGGCAAGAAGCACAGGCCATATCAGCTATGGGACTGAGTCCCTCTCTAGGGAAGGCAAGCTGTCCTTCCGTCACACCTGTGCCCAGCATCCGTAACAGGAAAGGCCCACGTGCTGCTCAAAGGCCATTTAAGATTTGCAGGACTTTTAACTACCTTTTTTTTGAAACAGGGTCTTGTTCTGTTGCCCAGGCTAGAGTGCAGTGGTGTCATCACAGCTCACTACAACCTCAAACTCTCGGGCTCTAGCAACCCTCCTGCCTCAGCCTTCTGAGTAGCTGAGACTACAGGCATGAGCCACCACACCCAGTTAATTTTTCTGTTTTTTTGTAGAGAGTCTCACTATGTTGCTCTGGATGGTCCTGAACTCCTGGCCTCAAGTGATCCTCCCACCTTGGTCTCCCAAAGTGCTAGGATTACAGGCACGAACCATTGTGCCTAGCCAACTTCTACTTTTTAATAACTGTTCTCAGCAACAAAGAAGGATTGCCCACATGACAGAAGTCAGGGTCCTGAGCAGACCAGTATGTCTGGTACTGCTGTCCACATCCCAAGGCTCAGGAGAGGAGGAGACAACCGCTCTGCAGTGCTCAGGGAAAGAAACAGGAAGAGAAGAGCATGGTGCCATGAATAAGCAGAGGCTCTGGGCTCTCAGAAATCCATCTCAGGGCTGCCCTCAGCCCAGCTCTCCCACAGAGGCCCATGGCTCCACCTGCACAGCTGTCCTCGAGGACCAGAACAAGGGTCTGAAAGCAAACTCCAAGTCAGCACAGAGTAAAAAGGGGAGGGGCCCTGATGTGGCCAACAGAGACACTTTAAAAACCCCAGAGATGCCTTTATACTGGCTTCATAACAGCCACCACTGCCAGAATACTCAGCGGCATTAGGTCCTGCTCAGTAGCTCCTGTCTGTGATCTCATTTGGTTTTCACAACAAGACAAGGACACCAGCTGGCACAGGCAGTTAAAGGACCTGCCAGATCTGAGAGAGATCAGGTCCCTGTTCTCTGCAGAGGGAGGCCATCCTGCACACAGGCTACGTGATCATGAAATGGAGCAAACTTTGCCTGAACTCAAAATCATGGCCAACCACAACACTCTAGTCATCATCCTAGTCAATAGAAGGAAAATCTTGCTTAGAAATAAAAAGAGAAAATGCTGTTGGGAAAGATCCAGTATTTTTATTAACCCCTGCTATGATTTGGATGTTTGTCCCCTCTAAACCTCATGCTGAAATTTGATCCCCAGTGCTGGAAATAGGGCCTAATGGGAGGTGTTTTGCTTGTTGGGGGGGATCCCTCATGAACAGATAAATGCTCTCCCTCAGAGGTGAATTCTCAATCTATTATTTCTAAGAGCTGGTCTCTAAAAACAGCCTTGGCACCTCCGTGCCCCTTGCTTCCTCTCTCGCTATGTGGTCTCTGCACACACAGGCTCTCCTTTGCCTAAGTGGAAGCAGCCTGAGGTTCTCACCAGATGCAGGTGCCCAATCATGTGTTTTCTAGCCATCAGAATCATAAGACAAATGAACTTTTTTTTCCCTATAAATTACCCAGCCTTAGGTTATTTCTTTATAGCAACACAAAATGGACTAGGATAACTACAAATCATATTTCCCAATGACATTGAAGATGATAAAACCGGGAACTTCTAAATTAGATGCACAAGAAGTCCACAAACAGTGTGCATTAGCCCCTTGTCCCTAACTTTAGAGCCAACATCAGTCTACTGTCCCATCTCACCTTTACAGACATTTACGGAGCCACAGTGCCTGATCTACTTACCAGCAAAAGCAAGCACATTTTTGCATAAACCTGTTCAAGAAGACATGGCCCAGTGCCAGAGAGACTTTTCACATGAACCTGCAAAGAGGAACCACCCTTCCTTGGGTCCATGTCAGAGCTGCAAACCCAGTGACTGGCTGTCCTAGTCCAAAGTGACTCACTAGGGAGCGGAGGACTCTTCCTTTCATGACAACTTCTGTCCAAGATTGCAGAGGTGGCAGAACTGTGTTGCCGAGGCTCTCCCTTTTATATCTGACAGGGGTAGAATTTCTATTATTGAACAATGAAAAGCCCAGTGGAAACGGTTCAGTTAAAAACTCTAGAAATCAGTGTCTTTCCAACATTATCTGCATTATGTCAGCTATTAACTTGGAGATGTAGTTACTGGCCACTGGATCATGTCTTGTTTTTCCTGTTCTTGGCTCTATCTCAAGGATAAAAGGGCAGAAAGTTTTAGGGACTGATTCTTAGTTTCTCTCTCTACAGAGACAAATTTTAGGAAGCCAAGAAGTCACACTTCCTCTAACTTTTAAAAGAGCTCCAAGTTGACCACTATGTCACATGACTAATAGCCTAAGTTCTGTCTGTTTATACCAATGTAACACATACACACATAAAAAGCATAAATAAAGCACCACCATCAGGCAAGGTGCTGAGGAATTTATGCAAATGTCTGTAAACTGTTTTGCGAATGGGGTCTTCTATGCTGGGGCCACTCTGGGGACAGGAGTGGTTATGACCCCGGCCTTCAGGGGTCCAGGTCCAACTGTCCCAGACGGTAAGAGCCAATTCCACGGCTCTAGCATCAGCTGCGCTGAAAGAAAGGCAGCCCTTCAACATGCTGCAGACTCTAAATCCCTTTGCATGACAGAATCAGGACTACTTGAGATTCAAGATTCAGAGAGGAAGTTAGCCACAAGGGACATCAGCACCCCTGCCCTGATTCTGCTCTTTGGGAAAGAAAGTGCTGAAGGGGCCCCTGAGAAGAGACACTGTGGCCTGCTATAGAAACAGTGACCCCAGGGGAGCTTTCCAATGAGAGCTGCTGGGCTCCCCACTGGGGACCCTTGAGGTGAAGAGTGCAGTGCCAGTCAGCTCTCAGTGCAGGCTGGTCTCATCAGATGGCTGTCCTAACATGTGCAGATAGACAGGAGACACACAAGCAGCTCAGTAATGTGGGGGGCAGGGCCACTTGGAGAAGGACTGTCCATATGGGATGCTGTTTGTGGGGGTCTAAGCAACACGAGAACTTCCAGATCAGCAGCATCCAATAGAAACGTAATGTGAGCCACATACGCAATTTAAGTTTTTCTTACAAAAACAGATGAGATTAATTTTCCTACTCGGGCTGGGCACAGTGGCTCATGTTTGTAATCTTAGAACTCTGGGAGGCCAAAGTGGGAGGATTGCTTGAGGTCAGGAGTTTGAGACTAGCTTGAGCAAGAACCCCATCTCTACCAAAAACACAAGAAAAAAAAGAGCCCAGCTGGGAGATGCAGCCTGCCCCTGTAGTCCCAGCTACCTGGGAGGCTGAGGTAGAAGGATCGCTTAGAGCCCAGGAGTCTAAGGCTGCAGCGACAATGGCACCACTGCACTTTACCTAGGGCGGTGAATGAGACTCTGTCTCAAAAAAAACAAACAAGGAAAAAAACAATTTTCCTATTTGACTCAATATAGCAAACATATTATCTTTTCAATATTTAAAAAGTTATGTAGATATTTTGTATAGTTCAAGTACTCAATGGTTACATGTGACTAGTAGCTCCCATGTTGAGCAGGGCAGGACTAGAGATTATGGTCAGCGTGGTGACGCTGGTGCAGACAAAGGCGATAGGAAGGATCCAAAGGTTAATTCACCTTGGACGAACCCTGACCACTCCCTCCCACTGACCACTCCTTCCTGGTGCCCACTGCCTCTGATGCTGGCATGTGGGTCCAATTTATAGCCCTTTTTCTTCTACAAGCCTGGAAGTGAGAAATACAGGCAGTGAAGTAGCTCCAGACTGAGATGCTGACAACGTTGCAGGACGCTCATCACAAGCTACAGGAAATGCCACCATCTGACACTCAGATCTTTTCATGCCACTCTGCAGCCAAGTGTGGAACCATTGACAAGAGACTTTTAAATCAAACCTTGCTTGCTGCAGCAGAGGCTAATCACTGAGGTGGTAAGCAGATTCTGACTTACATGACCTGGGCTGTGGTCTGGGCACTGAGGTTTCTGAAAGCTCCCCAAGTGGTTCTAATATCCAGCCATGAGAGGGACGGCCTCAGAGAGCCCAGTGGCCACTGTGGTTCAACCTGAGCTTGTTAAGAACATCAGATGCTACCTAAGGATTCAGAGTCTATATGACAGGCAAGACTCCAGGCAATCTGTACATTCAATTCCGAGGGGCCCCATTCCAAAGTATTTTTTCAGTCTGTTTTAACCTTGATTCTTTAGCTCTGAATACCATGAGCAGCATTAAGTAATAGTAACAGCTAACACTTGGCACGGACCTCTCCTTACATCCATTTTCCCCTCTGGAATGGGCATCGAAGTTACCCTTGTACTGAGGGAGGCTATACTTTGACCAGGATGGAAGGATGAGACACAGGCCACCTAATCCCAAAGCCATGACTCTTAGCTGCTGCCTATAATGTGTGTCTGTCAAAGAGTTCCCTGGTATGCTTAGTACTAACAAAGTCTAGAAAGGAGGAAAAAAAAGGAAGTAAAACAGAAATCTGAGCAAAATGGAGGGAGAGAGTGGCTACCATCCAGTAGCCCCAGCACTTGGCTGTGTAGGGAACGATCCCTGGTTTGGGGCCTGTCCCTCAGGGTTGAGCTAACTCTCTGGGGAATGTCACACATCTGAAATAAACCCCCACTAGGATTTAAAAACAATTCCCCCCTGCTTCTATGGCTGATCATAAAAACATAGGCTTCTATGTACAAAACAGCCAAAGAAAAAGTTCTCTATTATATTTTTTAAAAAGACAGGGCCAAGAAAAAAAAAAAAAAACAACTAGTCTCAAGGCCATCCTGCCAATGCAGGTTCTTAGCAACTCCAGTAGACTTTTCTGGAAACTGTACTGTGTTCTTACCTCCAGCCGACGAATGATTTCCCGCAGAGGAAGCGCCGACTCCTGTCCTCCGATGAAAGTAGTGGTGGGCAAGTGGAAGACCTTGTCAAGGTCAGACTCGTCCAGGCCATAGAATCCTGCAGGGTGACGTGGGCAGGACAAGCAAGATGAGGAGGCACAGGGAACAGTTATGCAGGGACCGTAGTTTATGGAAAGGGGAAGAGACTCCCCAAGGGAGCAAAATGAGAAGAAGAAAAAAAAAAAATCCACATAAAAAGCCTGATATATATGAAAATAAGTAATATTTTACAGCCAGAAACACAAATTTTAGCAATAAATGAAGCTGAGAATATTACTGGGTAACAGGCATATATTAATTAGCTCAGTGCATCAATTATTCATAATTTAGAGACTAATTTATTTCAAGGTCCCAAAGATAAAAACAATTTTGAGGGTGGGAAGAGAAGGCCATGAAAAGGCATGGGGTAAGTCGATCAAAAGTCAAACAAAAATAGTTAAGGAGGGAATTAAAGTAGAAAATGAGGAACTGATACAGAATAGCAGACCATATATATGTGTGGTAAGTAAGAAGCTAGGGGACTAAGAATTGAGGGAGAAACAGTCACCAGCAGCCGAGTTGTCTGGTAGAGAGCTGCCGGGCAGGGGTCGGACACTGGGCAGCTGAGCAGTGCACAAACAGCCCCGGCCTCTGATTAAAGATGGTCCTCTTCTCCTGAAATTCCCAGACTATACATTCTAAGCCCATTCTTCAGGCAATACTTGGCAATCACAGATCTAACCCTCCCTTCTCCCCAGTCCAGTTGTTCAGCAAGAACTGACTGAGTAATCACTAATGTTGTCTGGAGCACTAACTATGGTGAAGACGCCTCCTCACTGAATGCATTTTTCAAACTGATGAAGGACGACGGAAGGGCTCTTCCTCTGGCATTCTGTTTGTTTTAGCTTGCAATAATTGTCAAAGGGAAAGACTGTCAAATGACACCATACATTCTTTTTCAGGTTTCTCACTTACCCTTACATAATATATTGGCTAGAGCAGAGCAAAGAGCACAGTTTAAGAATCACTAGCGCTTGAATACCTTACACCAGCATTTTCTCAAGCTCCAGTAACAAAAAGTGAACCTGTAAACAAGTATTCTGCAAAACCTCCAACATCTAACTGCACAAGATGAAATATTCTCTTTGTTTCCTGACCAAATTAAGTGTAAGTAAGAGCCACTGTGAGACATAAGGATCCGTTATAGGATTAATGCAGTAGTTTGCCAATGCAACTGTGTATTTGAATTCCCTGGGAGATTTGTAAAAATGCATTTTCCAAGCTCCAACCCTGGTACTGACTCAGTCTGGGGGCCCAGGAATCTCCCAAAGTAATTCTGATTCAAGCTGTGTTTGGGAACTACAGCCTTTATTTATCTCGTACTTTAGGACAGTTTTAAGTCTTAAAAGCATACTATGTTTTCCAAGCCCTATTTGTTTTATTAAAACAAAAGGATATCTGGCTTTTTTTAACCTGGAGGGTGGTGATGGTAGTAGCAGCTTAGCTATACCTACTCAACCATTTCCTTCTGTTAGTTTGTCAACAATGAGGACATGGCAATCACTTGGGCCTAGGTAAAGCACATGACTCATGCCATTTATAGCCCAGCTTTCAGGCAAGTCCCCTGTGGTGTTTATGGAAGAAAAACAAAACCATTTTTGAGAAATGAAATGAGTTAATGAAAAAACTCAGGCCAGGGGCAGATCAGGGGACAAGAGGATCCAAATAGGGCACACTTTGTTGGAAAATATTTTGATTGTGAGATCAACCAGTCAGGTATTAATATATTCCCCCAACCATGTACTGGTTGAGATCTTTCAGCATGAAGACCCTGTTGAAGTACAGGCCTGCAGACATCCCTAGGCCTCACCATGTGACAATGCTTCATGTATATCATCCTGAGTTCATAGTTCTCAGGTTGTACTGTTGAACCTCAGAACAGCTGGATCACTTCTAGTTCTTTAGCCAGTTGAGAAACCTTCAGATGTGTGTTTTGGGAAGGTGGAGTAGACATTTTCTTCCCTATTCCTCCCACTAAGTACAACTAAAAACCTCAGACATTATAAGTAAAACAAATATAAGACAACACTGAAAGAGAGAAGAATGCAGACTAGTCAGGGACTAGTCTCAAGGCAAAATACAGCTGGGAGTTCCCTGGGTTTCCTTGTTGCTGCTAATACCCCAGATGCATTCAATAACAAAAGCCCAACAAAAGCTGCTCTCTATCCAAAGGACAAGGAAAGGGGCAGCCTATAAAGATAAAAAACTTTTAGACAGTAACTGCTCTACTCCAGCCAAACACCATAAAAGTCACTGCAGCCCCACACGCATCCTCACCAGGCTATAATGAGTCCCATGCCCGAACCCCCATCCCTGAGGTTTCAGAGAAGGCCCAATAGGGAGCCCAAAATTCTCTTTTCTATGAGGGGTAATGCACCAGCCCCTCTCCCAACCCCAGTATCAGTGGAGACTTCAGGGGGACCAGGACTTCCATCCCCACCTGCAGTAACAAGATAGTGCCCCCTCCCATTCCCCCTAGAGCAGTGTCCAGAGGAGGTCTGCTGTAACAGAAAATTTAAATGAGATCCTATCATAATGCCCAAAAAGTCCTGATTTCAATAAAATATCATTCATAACAAGAATCAGGAATAACTCAGATTGAATGAGAACAGGTAATCAATAAATATAACCATGGTAACAGATGGTAGAATTACCTTTTCATGGAGCCATCATAAAATAATTTCAAGGAGCAATTATGAACATGATAGAGACAAATAAAAATAAAGTGAGTCATGAAATACAAAGCCTCAGCAAAAAACTGAAGATGTAAAGAAAGGCCAAACAGAAATTTAGAAAAAAACCCTCAGTGAACAGGCTTAATGGCAGAATGGAGGGGTAGAGAATCAGTGAATATGAAGCCAGAACAACAGAAATTAACCAATCTGAAAGAAAATAAAATATGAACAGGGCCTCAAGGACATGCAGATACTATAACAAGATCTTACATACGCATGGATGACATCCCAGAAGCAGAGGAGAAAGAGGGTGGCTGAAAGGTACTTGGAAGATGATGGCTAAAAAGTCCCCAAATATGGAAAATACCTAAACCCACATATTCTAGAAGCTGAGTGAATCTACATGATATGCTCAAAGAAATTCATGCCAAAACACATCATGATTAAATTTCTGAAAATTAAAAACAAAAATCTTGAACGTAGCCATGATAAGGTGACAACCTTTCCTATAGGAAAAAACAATTTGAATGACAGAGGATTTCTCATTAGAAACCATGGAGGCTAGAAGGAAGTAGCACATCACTTTTCAAGAGCTGAAAGAAAGGAATTCTGTCTACCCAGAATCCTATATCCACCAAAAATACCCTGCAGGAATGAAGGAGAAATCAAGAGATTCTCAGAGGAAAGAAAACTAAGTTTGTCACCAGCAGACCTGCCCTAAAAGAAGAGCCAAAGGAAGTTCTCTAAACAGAAAGGAGACAATAAAAGAAGGAATCTCAGAATACCAAAAAAAAAAGTACATGAAAAGCAAAACTGGGGATAAATACAACAGACTCTCCTTTTACTCTTGGGTTTTCTAAATTATATTTGATGGTTGAAGCAAATTTATAACACTGTCTGGTGTGGCTCTACATGTATACAGAGAAACTATTTAAGAAAATTATATTAAAAATGGAGGAGGGTAAAGAAAGGTAAGGTTCCACACTTAACTTGAACTGTGAAAGTGATGACACCAGTAGACAGTGGTAAGTTCTATATGATGTAATAATACATAGAGCAAGCTATAGAAAAGAATATACTAAAAAACACTATATATAAATAAAGATAAAATTTTAATCATATAGGTGTAAAAATTCACAGGGGGACAGGAAAATGAAAGCAAAGACATGAAAAACAGAACAAAAAATAAAGAATAAAATGGCAGACTTAAGCCCTAACACATCAACAATTACATTAAATATAAATAATTTAAATATACCAAATAGAAGATAGAGATTAACAGAGTGGATTTAAAAAAACCCCAACTATATGCTTATCCACAAGAAATTCACTTCAAATACAATATAAGCATGTTGGAAGTAAAAAAAAAAAAAAAAGGAAAAATATGTCAACAAACATCAGTCACATGAAAGTAGCAATGGCTATATTAATATAGGATAAAGTAGACTTCAGAGGGACATTACATCATGACAAAGGGATCAATCTACTGAGAAGACATAGCAATCCTAAATGTATACACACCAAACAACAGAGCTGCAAACTATGTGAACCGAAACCTGACAGGACTAAAAGGAGAAATAGACAAATTGCACATTTATAGTTGAAGACTTCAATATCCCTCTCTCAACAAATGGTTGAAACACTAGACAGAAAATTGGCAAGGATATAGAAGAACTCAACAACCATCAACCAACAGGATCTAATCAACATTTACAGAACACTCCACTCAACAACAGCATTCCAACAATAGCATTCTTTCTAAGTACCTAAGGAACATATGCCAAGATAGACAATATACTGGGCCATTAAAAAAATACATATCAACAAGGCTGGGCGTGGTGACTCACGCCTGTAATCCTAGCACTCTGGGAGGCCGAGGTGGGCGGATCATTTGAGCTCAGGAGTTCGAAACCAGCCTGAGCAAGAGCGAGACCCCATCTCTACTAAAAATAGAAAGAAATTAATTGGCCACCTAAAATATATAGAAAAAGTTAGCCAGGCATGGTGGCGCATGCCTGTAGTCCCAGCTACTTGGGAGGCTGAGGCAGAAGGATCACTTGAGCCCAGGAGTTTGAGGTTGCTGTGAGCTAGGCTGACACCGCGGCACTCTAGCCCAAGGCTAGACTCTGTCTCAAAAAAAAGAAATCATACTGGGTGCATTCTCCAATCACAATGAAATCAAACTAGAAACCAATAGTAGAAAAATAACAAAAAAATCTCCAAACAACAGGAAACTAAACAAGTATCAAGGGATATAAAAAATTACATCAAACTGAATGAAAATATAACATATCAAACTTTGTGGGACAGGTAAAGCAGTACTGAGAAGAAAATTTATAGCAGCAAATGCATACATCAGAAAAAAGGGAAAGTCTCCGATCGATAATCTAAGTTTCCACCCCAAGAACCTAGAAAAATAGGAAAAAACAAGAAGCAAACAAAAACCAACAAATAGAAGTAAGAAAATAATAAAGAGCATAAATCAATTAAATTTAAAACAGGAAAATAAGAGAAAAATCAATAAAACAAGCTGGTTCTTTGAAAAGATCGATAACATTGAAAAACCTCTTGCAAGACTGACAACGAAAAAAAAAATGACTGACAACGAAAAGCGAGTACAAAAATCATCAATACCAGGAATGAAACAGAATCTCAATACAGATCCTCCAGATATCAAAAAGATAATAAGGGAACACTATGAACAACTTTACAGACATATGACAACTTAGATGAAATAAACCACTTCTAGAAGAACATGAACTACCATTACTCACCCAATATGAAACAGTTAATTTGAACAGCCCTATGACTAAGAAGAAAAGCTAATAAACAAAAAGTTCTTGAAAGGGAAATATCTAGGCCCAGATGATTTTTATGGAAAATCTTATAAGATGTTTAAAGAAGTAATAACACCAATTTATAGAATCTCTTTCAAAAAACAGAATAGGAGGAATACTTCTCAATTCATTTTATGAAGATAGAACTACCCTGATAACAAAAGCAGACGACAGTACAAAAAAAGAAAATTATAGACCAATATCCCTCATGAATATAGATGCAAAATATATAGATACAGCAATATATAAAAATAATTATATACCATGACCAAATGAAGTTTATTCTAGTAATTCTAGTTGGTTGAATATACAAAAATCAATCAATACAATCTACTACATTATCATTACATTTTCCACATTAAAGAAAAATCATATGACCATATCAACAGATGTAGAAAAAAGTTTGACAAAATTCAATACATATTCATAATAAAAAATATCATAAAAATAGGAATGCAGGGGAATTTCCTCAACTTGATGAAAAGCATCTACAAAAAAATCTACAGCTAGATTATACTTAATGGTGAAAGAGTGAATGCTTTTATACCCTAAGATCAGGAATAGGGCATAAGGATGTTCACTCTCACCACTCTTATTCAACACGGTGCTGAAAGTTGTAACTACCGCAATAAGGCAAGAAAAGGAAAAAAAGGCACACAGACAGATTGGAAAGGAAGAAATAATTTCCTATTTTCAGATGATCTGACTGTCTGTATAGAAAATCCTAAAGAATCTACAAAAAAAAGTCCTAGAATAAATGAGTTCATCAAGGTCTCAGGATACGACATACACACATAAAATCAACTGTATTTCTATTTACTACCAATGAATATGTGGACACCAAAATTAAAAGAAAAAAATACTCAAGTGTAAATCTAATAAAAACATGTATAGAACTTTTATGCTGAAAACTACAAAAAGCTGATGAATGAAATAAATGGAGAGACATACCATGCTCATGGATTGGAAGGAAATAGTAAAAACATCACTTCTTCCTAAATGGATCTGTATGTTTAACACAATTCCTATCATAATGTCAGCATGGGGCCAGTGGCAGTGGCTCACACCCATAATCCCAGCACTATGGGAGGCTGAGGTAGGAGGAGCACTTGAGCCCAGGAATTTGAGGCTACAGTGGGCTATGACTGTGTCAAGGTGCTCCAACCTGGGCAGTAGAGCAAGACTCTGTCTCAAAAACAAACAAAAACAAAAAACATGTCAGCAAGATTTTATGTAGACATAGACATGCTTATTCTCAAATTTATATGGAAAGAAAAAGGCCCTAGACTAGCCAAAACAATTTTGAAAATGGAATATAAAGTTCAGTAACTACAGCAATCGAGACAGTATGGTACCAGTAGAAGAACAGGTATACAAATGAAAGGAAAAGAACAGAAAATCCAGAAACAGATCCACACAAATAAGCCCAACTAATTTTTGACAAAGGTGCAAAGGCAATTCACTAAAGGAAGGACAGACATTTCAGCTACTGGTGCCACAACAACTAAATATCCATAGGCAAAAATATAAAAATACCAATAAAAGAATCGTGATGTAAACTTCATACCTTATACAGAAATTTACTCAAAATGGATCATAGATTTAAATGTAAAATGCAAAGCAATAAAATGCAAAGCTTTTAGAAAAAAAAAAACCTTTAGAAAAATACGCAAGAGAAAATCTTTGCGACCTAGGGCTAAGGAAAGAGTTCATAGACTTTGCCACCAAGTATGATCCATAAGAAAATTATAAATTAGACATCATCAAAATTTAAAACTTTTGCTCTGCAAAAGACTCTATTCGCCAAAGAATGTAAACAATCCAATCCTTCAACAGGTGAATGGTTAAAACAATTGTGGTGCAGCTACACCATGGAATACTACTCAGCAATTAAAAGGAACTAATTTTTTTTTTTTTTTTGAGACAGTGTCTCACTCTGTCACCCCAGGTACAGTACAGTGGTGTGATCATAGCTCACCACGAACTCCTGGGCTCAAGTAATCCTCCTGCCTAAGCCTCCTCCGTAGCTGGGACTACAGGTGTGCACCACCACGCTCAGCTAATTTTTTCTATTTTGACTAGAGACGGGGTCTCGCTCTTGCTCAGGCTGGTCTTGAACTCCTGACCTCAAGCGATCCTTCCACCTGGCCCTCCCAGAGTGCTAGGATTACAGGTGTGAGTCACTGTGCCTGGCAAGGAACAAACTATTGATACATACCAACAACCTGGATGAATCTCTAAAAAATTATGCTGACTGTAAAATGCCAATCCCAAAAGGTTACATACTGTGATTCCACATGTATAACATTACTGAGATGACAAAATTACAGAAATGAAACACAACAGTGGTTGCCAGGGATTAAATGTGGTGAGTGGGACAGGAGGGAAATGGATGTGGCTATAAAAGGGCAACAGGAGGGATCTTTGCAGTGATGGATGTTCAGAGTCAATGCAGTGTCCCGGTATGATGTTGTACTACAGCTTTACAAGATTACTATTGGGGAAACTGGCCAAAGCAAACAAGATCTGCTATTTCTCATAATTGCATATGAATCTATAATAATCTCCAAATAAAAATTTCAGTTAGAAAGTTGAATCTCCAGGTATTATCCGTAAGGTGGAGGAAAAAGAGAACTGCTTAAAGTAACAACCAGAGTGGAGGAAGAGACTGGCCAGTGAGGTGGATGACAGCAGGCAGATGATTCCCCTAGCACCTCAACTCTGGATTCCTTAAAGGTGTTCTGCTCAAAAGCAAGGCTCATTAAGGATTCCTGGCAAGTTTTTACTAACACTTCAGTTGTCCTTCAAACATGGAACATTTTGGAAATCTCGTCCAAAATGCTGAGGAAGTAGGATCTGGAAAAATCCAGAGTCCAGTCAAAGCCGCAGCAAAGGACAAGCCACCATGCTGAGCTGAATGTGGCCTCAGGTCCCCAGCTGGCTACAGCAGAAGCTTAAGGTGAGCTGTGCTGAAGATGGAAGCTCACAGTGAAGCAATGGTGAAGCACAAGTGCAGATGAAAAATGTTCTTTAGAACACAAAATGGACAGAAACAAAATGACACCACATAAGTAGCTCTACTTATTGGTTAATAACTAAATGAAGGGAAAACATATGTCAAGACAATTAACAAACTTAAAAACACTTGGCAGAAGTTGTGTCAACTTTCCCCAAATTGCATGCTAGGAAAAGTTGCACATCCTATTCAAAAGAAGTCCTCAACTCTGAAAAGGTGAAAGGCTCATTGTTTTCATACCTCCTACTGTTAGCATTCGAAGTCGTTCCTTGAACACTGCAAGATCTGAGAGGCAGAGTGGGGTAGCATGGGTGAGCGCAGAAGGAAAAAGACAGGTGAAAGTTAGTTTAAAAACAACCAAAACCCTACACCATTACCACAGAAACAGCACAAACACTGTCACAGGGACATACACACACCAAAGGAGAAGTGGGTAGGTTACAGGGTCAGGGGATCAATTCCTGAGAGCTATTTTGTTAAACATGGAAATTATTCATAGAACAGCTGGAATGAGGTGAATCAGAAGGAGGGGAGGCCGCTCCCCTGACACTGGGAAGCCATCAGGCAGCGTCGTTTGAGAGCTTCTCGTCTCCCTAGCCACAAGAAGTAGTTGACACAGGCTCTCTTGGGAAGCCGCATACACCCAATCTAGACTACTTTGGGATGAAAAATTGAGGCAAAGAAAATGAAAAAGCCTAATTTTTAGAGTAGCCATTTCTCAGGACTAGATTCAGGCAGTAGATTAGACTCTATCTAAATCCTTAGATTCTGAAGAATCCTAAAGAATGCAAGGGGGCCTTGGTCTCCTTTCACAAGAAGGCAAACTAGAACAGAACTTGGTGACTAAAAACAACCCAAGAGCCACAGCTGTATCTGCAGACTGTACATTTCCTTCTACCTGTAAACTTTCCATTGGACTTCTACCATACCAAAAAGCCTTCTTGGCCAGGGGTGACGATCAAGATGTTTATTTGGGTACACAAAGTGCATTCCTTGCTGCCCGGGTGCATGGGCCTGGGGAATAGGGTCAGGAAGGTAGGTGGCAATAGGGGTACAAGGAGGGGCTGATGGTTGAGTCCTCCTCTGAAGCCAATGCTAGGAACTCTGACTCAGAAATGACCCCAACAAGCAGGCCTATTCTCCAGGGCTCCTGCAGGGGCTGTAGGACTCACATGCTGCTGAGGCATACTGGGTAAAGCTCTGCCTCCATCCCCTAGGGACAACGGCACAATCCACCAAAGACCTCAGAGCCAAGTGGCTCTTAAGATGACAGAATACTGTACAAGAGTGTCAATGCTTTGCTTAAGGCAAGGATGAAGAATCTTACTTTTCTCCTCAGTCTTCAGAATCAAGACTCGAGACCATATCAAGTCACCATCAGCACCCCCATGGAGTTCCACAGTGTATGTCAGCCACTCCAGAGCCCCAGGAAAGGACCCACACATGGAGGGCCTCAAGGGAACCTCAAATGCTCATTCTTGTTTAAAAAAAAAAAAAAATCTAAAGGCAATGTGGTGAAATGTTTATATTCTAGATACTGGGTGCTTTTATTTCTATCGGTACTTTTTTGTATTTTTAAGATAAAAGGCAAAAAAAAAAAAAAGACACATACCAAAGAAGAGACAAATAGAAGATATTCTGATTGTCACAACTTACAGAAAGCACAGAGATTTCTAGCACCTGAGTGCTTTGAAGCATTTTTAATAATTACTTCTTGAAGAGTCAGGTGCTGTGCTGGAGGGGACAGAGAGCTGATAGAGATCTGGCCACAGTACTTCTAAGTGAAGCACAGCCGGCAAGAGACAGGGATGTGACACCATTGGGAGCTAGGTGTGACTTGGTTTACCCATTCCTGAGCATCTAGTCAAAGAACCCTCTCAGGTCTTTCTCCACTCATGGAGACTGACCCCTTCTACTCTCTCTGGAATGTAATTTTAAAAAAAAAAGAAAGAAAAAGAACTCTCTCAAATGTCAGGTGTCTGCTCTGTCCAGGTCTCATTCCCCTTGAGGGTGACCGTATCCTCTGTGACTTCCACCCCTTGTAGGTATGTCCTTAGCTCAGCTCTGTCCTCCTGAGTCACTTAGGCAACCTCATCTCCAGGTCCTCAATTATCTGCAGCAAAGCACATAGTACGAAACAATCAATGTTTGCTAAAAGAACTGTTCTCTGTCACTCTGAAATTACAAAAGTTGATTAAAAATCAACTCTACTTTAGCTTATTCTTTTCAGCCATCAAGGGAGCAAACCAGAGAGCCCTGGAAGGTCAGGGGGACATTTGGGAATGTTGTCACTGCTTATTGTGCTGTTAATGACAGTAGGTCGTAGGACAGAAACAAGAATTCATTTAAGTAGCTGAAATTCTGCCTTATTTTTGGACTTTTAAGTTGTCTTTTTAACAACTTAACTCAAGTTCATTTCCTAAAATTGGCAGTAGGAATTTGCAAACATCAGTGGTAAACGAGAGAAGTTTCACACTTTCCTTCCGTTTATTTACAGAATGTTTTTAATTTTCCTTAAATTATGTTTAAATCTCACATTAAAAGTACATCTCAATCATTTTTGTCACTGTGAGAAGTTATACTATAGAATTTATACAGAAATCACAGACAACGGCATTTTTAAGTGGGAATCTAACTCAAACTCTGTATTTCAAAGATAAGGGAAAACTGAGGGCAAGAGTTAACGGGAACTTTCTACATCTTGGGCTGGAAACTTTCCCTCCTTCGCCCAAACTAAACAAGTAATGGATGACTAGCATAGAATGCAAACCTTAAGGCAAAAACAGCACATAATCTTAGTTAAGTCTGCAAGTCAACCTGTTTCTAATTAAGCAGTAAGTGGGCAACAAATCCCATGGGACCCACTTGTCTAGACCTTTCTATGAATAACACCCTGATTCTGGTGTTTTGCAATATACACCTGCATCTACCTTGGCATCCCAACCCATGACCCTTCTTTAAAGCCAGCCAGGAAATGCCTCCCTAGGAGCTCTACCAGGAGACCTTGGGCTGCCACCACTCCCCACCCCAACCAGATCCATGCAGGATATTGGAAAGGAACCCATTGAACCTCACTAGGTGCCTGATTCTACAGGTCTGCAGGTTTGGTGCCAAGGAACCTCACTATGGAGTATGGGTGATGGGAAATACGTACTCAAGGCATTTCATATTGGAATTCTCAAAGCCTCCTTCCCAGGGGAAATAGGGCCTACAGTACAATCTAGCACAAATTAACATGTGCTTCTGGGGATTCACCTGGACCTGGCCCCCAACATAACACTTCATGGAAAAACGTATCTTGGGTCCAGCCAGTTATCACCTGCATGATTATGGAACATAAGCCACACCTAACTGAGAAATTGTTCCAAGATTAATTTTTTAATTTTAAATGAAAATAACCAATAACCCATCATCTCAACTATATTTGTCTTGCATTCATAACAAGTTCTATGTGCACACAATATCTGATGGTAAATCCCAACATCCTGGGGCTCTTCAGGAGTTCTGTGTTGCTGAGCTTCTCATAACTGGCAAAAACCTAATTTTTAATTCTCTCTCCCCCTCTTACTTCAGGGACCAGGAGAATTTCTGAGAATTGACAGGTGGGGCCCTAAATCAGCATTTCCCAATCCTTCCAAATTGGTCAGAAAAAATCAAGAACTCAGTGGAAACCATAGCACCTATTCCACTTTATTTAAAAACTCAGGGTAGACAGAACCCCCTGCTTGCACTGCCAACCAAATCAGCCTGTCACCTGGGTGCCCTGAAAATATTTTCAGGGCTGTATCCTCAAATGCCCTTTCAGAACGGCTTTGCCGACGACTCCTGCCCTCCACTGCTGCCCCTGACTGAAGTTTTTCCAACAATGGGTAGAACATGCTTTGCTGGAAACACCAAGGCTGTGTTCAAACATATGGGTGTGATATTTCTCCAAAGAGTGAAAAATTATGCCTGCATTCACACGGAGGCAGGAAGGGGGCTAAGTAGAGGCATGGGAACAATCTTAGCTCTCTAAAAAGATGTTATTCAATATGGGACACCACCAAAAATGGCCCGAATCCAGTCTACACACAGGTTCACTACGTGGCCACTTAGCCCACCGCCGTCTACTGTGCAGCAGGGTGGGTAGCTCACTGTCCCATTCCTAAGGTGATGAGCAGTTCTGGTGGGCCCTAAACCTCCCACCCCCCTATGCAGAATGCTCCCTTCTTAGTTTACAAGTTCCTGTAGGAGATGCTATGTTGCTTCCTTATCATTTGGGTATAGTCTAGTCTTCACCACTACTAACTCCTGTGCGATCCTGCTCTCCTTGCTTGATCTCTCAGTTTCTGAGTTTATCTCATTATCAGAGAGTTTGGCAACTGCTAATCTCAAAAGATTGTTAATAAGCACATGAACTCTCACTCATAGAACTTAGTAAAGCTCTAGGCACTACTATTCTTCTGAGGAATTTATTTCATTTTGAAACCACCTTAAGAGGCAAGTATCATCATCCTTGCTTTTATAGATATGATGACTGAGGCACAGAGAGGTTAAGCAACTAGCCCAAGGTCACACAGTGACAGCAGAGCTGGGATTCTAATCCAGGGAGTAGATTCTAATCCAGTTCCAGAGTCTAAGCTGTGGAGTTCGAGTATTCTACAAACTGTATAGTGGTCACATCTACCTGTTGGTTTCTTGAAGACCTGCATACATCAAGGGTGAGAGCTCAAGACCAGTCTTTCTACAGATTCAAATGTATAATAAGTTTACACTATTTTCATTTTTGCACCTAAAGAAAGAATTTATTGCAATTTTTAGGTCACAGGATTTCAAATCTACAGGATTAAAACACACCTTTGTCTCACAAAATGGAGACTGCTTCCTGACTCTCTGTTAGTGGTTCCAAAGGGTTCTCCACCAGAGAGGTCAAAAGTTTGTCTTTCTCAAAGGATTTCAGGAAGCTTTGAGGCCACTTCTATGCATTTTAGCATCATGGTTTATAAAGTCCCCTGGCCCTCTCACCCCACCATGTTGTTGCAGAACCTGGAATCACAAATCTCACAGAAACACAAATACCCGGTGCTATTCCAGAAGGCGATGGCCTGTGAAGAACCACAGAGGCAGGATAAACAGATTCTGGCCCTGCCTCAGCCACTACAGAGATGGGAAATTAGGGGCTGGGTTTGTTGACAGCCCTTGGGGTTTCGCACCCTTCAAAGACTACACTGGTTTGGGATCACCTGGGCATGTGCCTCTTGATCTAATTAGTCTGAAAGGGGACAGAAGATAGCATTAGTGCTCCCCCAGCTCATTCTAATGTGCAGAGTTGGGAAGAGGAGCTCAGATAATGCACGTTTGGGCAGGACAGGGCAAACCAGTCATCCCACCTGTTCTTTTCTTGTTTGACTGTTTTGCTACATGTGGAAAACGAGCATTCTGTGGCTCCCCTACCTTGCCTGACTACAGAGGGAGGTTTTCCTCTGTAAGGGTGGCTCCCAGGTGCAGGTCCCTGTGCTCTTCATCAGAGAGACGTTAGTCCGGCGGCCGGGAGGGATCGCCCTGTCCTGAGCACCTAGAGGAGACCATGCAGGTCTGGAAGGCTCTGGGGGCAGTGAGCACAGGGGGCTGGGGAGGCTCAGGGTGGACAGGCTGTGATGGGACTGGGGATTCTGGGGTGGAGGGTTTCTACACTAAGGGGTGAGGTCTAGGAAAAAGGTTCTAAAACCTCCTCGGGACACTGCAAAGACAGGCCCACTTCTTGGGAGCACAAAGTTGTTACCACTATGCAGAAGGGTTTATCTCATGTGGAGTCTACAATCTGAACTGGCCTGACTCATTAAGATTCAAGAGGATTTCTCTAAACTTCTTTCCTAAATCTGCTAATGGGCTAGTATGACATGGAGGAAACCTTGTATTACCCAAGAGTGTTTCTGAATCAAGACTAATGAGTAATGACAAACCATCAACACCAGTTCCAGAACCAATGATGTTTGATGTCTAACTTCACCTGATTAATGTCTGATACCCTAGTTGTAATTCAGTAATGCTTATAAAGACATCTGGGTACCACAGAGCCTCAGCCTGTTTTTCTGTACCATTCCCGCAAAGTGCCTGCAAAGAGGCTAATTTCGTTCCCTCCCCAAGAGCAGTATTAGACAAGTAGGTGATAATCAATTTCATCAGCATGCACAGTGCCTATTGTGAACACCCTGGCCATTTCAAAATTAGTCACATCATCATTTCTTTAGTACAGGTTAGCAGCACAGTGACACAAAGCAGATTAACTCTGCAAAGCAACTGCGAGTGAGAGCCCAGCCACAAACCCCACCTCACCTCATAACAAGGAGGGGGTGCAGGTGGGAATATCTTCTGGCAACCGTGACAAAACCCGAATTATAATCCACACATGCACCTCCCAAAGGCCCTGGCCTCCTGACGCTGTGGGAATGCCTTCCAAAGTTTCCTTGGTGTGATCACCAGCAATTACAAATCAGGAGACCCAAACTATACAACTTGCTCTGGAATTAGCCCTCTAAGGGACACAAATGGCCTTCAGTCAAAGGCAGGTCACGTTGCCCTTCGGAACATGAAGGCTGTGACAGCAGTTCCTGAGCAAAGCCTCACTGATGTGCCTCACTGAAGGAGGTGCTACCCTGAGATTTGGAAAGCTGAAGCCAAAAGAACTATTCTCTAAAGTAACCTGTGATCCACCTGCTCCAGGTGGACAAGCTTTGTCCCTGTGCCACAAACCTTTCTGTCCAAAATTTTATTTTCCAATTTTGAGACTAAGACAATCTGGCTGAAAAAGTGGGATGAAAATAACTTGCCCAAAACGCACTAAGGCTGCAATACCAATTAATTTCAAGTGATCAGAACAAAAGGAAACTTAAGAGCCTTTCCCTCCTGCCTGGACATCCTGGCTACTACAGGCTGTGGCACAGCGAGAGGAGCTCAAGCAACGCAGCTGACTGCTCTCAGACCCTCACCAAGTTTGTCTGTGGATGAGATAATGTCAGCGGGCACGGAGGAGTCCAGATCAGCATCCAAAATCCCCAGGGGGTCCAGCTGTGCTACATGATGCCCTCGTATCTATGAGTGGGCCAACGATGAGAGGGAAGGACACACACAAAAGGACAGGAGAAAAAAAAGAGGGAAGGGGTAAAAAAAAACAAAGTAAAATTACATTAAAATTAGCATTTACAGATTAATTCTCACCCACGTTTGAAGAAACAGTTACTGGAGCATCATCAAAATTTACACAACTAATTCCGAGAGGATCAAGTTTTGCAATGTGGTGACCCCTGACCTGGAAGCAATAACACAAGTAAGTCATTAAGCAGATCCAGCGAGCTGTGGGGAAGGGTAAAGAGTTATACTTCATGCAAACCTTTCCCAAAGAGGAACATAGCACCAATGAACCCATACAACAAAATTAGTTTTAAAAGTCTTGGAACAGTTTATTTTAAAAGCACTATTGTGCATAAATGTACTTTTATAAAAAAGGGATAAACTTCTCAGGTTATGATAAACTGGGGCAGTCTGAAAGGATCTATTTCCTGGCATCCTTACAGTTTCCCCAGATAAACAGAAATGAGATATGCTGGGGAATTCTTACTCCAATGTGAAGCCTATATCAGTTTAAAACATAAAAATTTCCCTGTGGAGGAAAATGAAGGCTTGGGTGTTGGCCTTGATGGAGGAGGGGTGCAGAGAAGGAGTCATCTTACTAAGATGAATGTGTGCCTTTATTATATACTGACAGAATTTATCATATACTAAGAGAATGTGTGCCTGAGGAGTGAGGGCTCTGGTCCTGGTGCTGCTAAGGCCAGCACACAGCAGTTAGAACAAAAAACCCTGCTACACCACAGACTTAACGCATTTAATTTAAACTGTTTAAAAAACATATGGAGAAAGAAAATCCCTTCCAATTTTAAGTTTCAGTTTTGGATATTTTATTCACAATTTCTTGCTAGTAATTTGAGAAAGGGAGCAGCTGCTAAGTCATTAAAAAATCAGGTTAAATTTATTACTGGGGCCAACTGCATGCAGGCAATGGTTAGGAAGCACCAACTGTGCCTCTTACCTATAGAAATAGCCATTGTGGATAGCACTTTACAGTACAGGGCTGCTGCATTTACAAAACTCTGTGCGGCTCCTTTCTAAGGCAGCATATGCTTGCCCTGGGGAGAGAGCCTTACCTGCCAGACCATGGCAGGAGGGATCAGAGACCCAGGGCCTTCTCTATCCTGCCCTGTTATGACACCTGCACCACTGGCCCTGCTGGCAGAGGAAATGGCCTACGCTATCAGAAACCAAAGTGTTGAGAGAGGAAGGCGAATCCAGGGGCATGAGTCCCCGTGTTGTCACCTATGTAGCTACGTGAGAGAGGTGGCAGGGGCCTGGCTGAGCTTCCAGAGGGATGCATGGGCTTGCTTGTCTCCACCTGTACTCCTCAGAACTATCACGGATTGGGCCTTAAAGTCTAAACTCTGGGCTCCCCCGAACCCCATATCAGGTAGACATCCTAGAAAAGCCTGGGTTATTGTGCTCTGAGAAAGGACAGGGAGGAAAAGCCCCGTTCCGCTCAATGCTCACACAATGAGGCAGGCCACTGACTAGAATGCTTTTGGCAAGAATTCCCCTGTCCCTCACCCACTCTCCACGGGCTCAGCTGCCCCCCTCACCTGCCTCTCCCTGACTCCATTCCCCAAACTCTACACTTTTATTTTCTCTTCAGTTGTTAGCTACAGAGAAGGGGGCATCAACCTGCTCAGCAGGACCACCCCTCCCCGCCTCCACTCACTGCTATGTGGGCAGCACTTCTCCTTGATGCCCAGGGACTGTCTTGGTTTCCCTGCTCACAGATCTTTCTTGCCAACTTAGGAAAAGAAATAAGGACCTATTTACAGGGCAGGCATTAAAGGTGCCAGAGGATTTTCTCAAAGAGTTAGCCTGGTTCCTTTTCTCTTGTATGTTTGTTTTTTGCCTCCATACGACCCCAAAGCAGGGAAAAAGCATCTAGTATCTGAGGAGGTAAAAGTTAAATGATAACATACACTTAGAAAGGCTGATGGTGCCACGAGGCATGGCCCAAGGAACAATGCATCCTTTCCTGCGTGGACAGTCAGCACCCAGCTTACCTGATATGCCCTGATGAGAGACTGCACTGCCAGGTGGTCCTCCACGAGCTTGTCCACGTTGGGCTGTGCCTCCACCAGGGACTGTGCATGGGCCACGGCAGCAAAGGAGCCTCGGCTCAGGGGGAGGGGGCTCTGGTAGGCAGTGCCAGGAGGGGCTCCAGCATTGGTGTTGCGAAAAAAAATGTCCCATGACTAAAGACAAAGAAGGTACAGGGTTACCTCACTGCTCCCATAAGTCCAAGACACCTGTGTGGCAACAGAGAGCTGCTTTCTGCAGGCAAGTCAAGTCTATCACAGGCTGGCTGAGCCCACTTCCTCCTGCTCTGGACAGCTGTGTTCCTGTCTGCCCCAAAGCAGTGGGTTTCTCTCAGAGTTAGGGTGGCCCACTGCTTTCTGCCCCTTTCATTTTGCCCTCAGAATGCACTTTCTGACCTCTACTCCTATAACACACATGCCCTGTGGCCTTCTTCCCATCAACATACACATCCCAAGG
This sequence comes from Cheirogaleus medius, assembly GCA_008086735.1. Taxonomy (NCBI): domain Eukaryota; kingdom Metazoa; phylum Chordata; class Mammalia; order Primates; family Cheirogaleidae; genus Cheirogaleus; species Cheirogaleus medius. Next base: position 9,445,503 of record VBSM01002217.1, read on the forward strand.
GACCAAAGCCAAACAGCTCTCCTCTACTCCCACACACTCACTGCCCCTTCAGGCCAGGTGCTGGGACCTGGGGACAGACAGAGTTGAGGTCAACAGAGATGTTTCCTGCTCCATCTCTCTCTCCAGGCCCCAGCATCTGGGAGGTGAAGCCCTTGGCCCTATGTAGATTTCAAACCTGCCAGTTCTTAGGTGGGACGCCAGATGATCACACCCTGACATGAGTGCCCAAGGGGCACTGAGGGGATTTAGCACCTCTCTCAGCATGGCCTCTGGAGGGTCTAGGGCCAACTTACTCATGTTTTCTTACTCCCCTGGACACAAAATGGAATCAGATCCTTTTAAGAGGCAGCACTAACCCTATAGAGAAATAATTTCATCCTTATTTCAGGAGGAGCACTCAGGAGCTAAGAGCTTAGGGTGTGGGGTCAGAGATTGAAATTCAAATTTGAGCTCTGTGATCTTGGCGAGTTCCCCAAGTTACAGTTTTCTCATCTAAGAGGACAAAAACATATATATTCTTCATAGGTATGCTGTAGTAAAGACTAAATAGTATAAAGAAAGTCATTAGTATATGGTCTAGCAGCTAACAAGTACTTCATAAAAGCCAGGTGTTACTATCCGTTTGAATTTCCTTAGTGCTACTATGAATTAACTCATTTACTTATATTCCTACTATTTTTGTTTATTTCATATTTGAATGATTTATAATTTGCATAGATACTCTGAACTTTAATAGTTTATTCATTTCATACAAAGATGTGAGTTTTTAAAACATTATAGAGATCAGAGATACTAAAAGTTTACAAAATTCTATTACCCCCTCAAAAAACCCAGACAGTTTAGAAAGATAAAAACATTGTCTTTCTTCTCTGTAATACATTCTCCAGTTTCTAAGATTCTTCCATCAATAAACTATGATTAGACACTCTTGAAAAATTCAGAGAGAATTTTACTTAATTTTTGTGTTCACCTCCTACCAAGATGCTACCAGATGTGCTCCCTGTCTGGGATTTGGATGGACATCAGATGGGTCTGTCCGTGTCTAGAAATGAGAGGGACAGAGATGGCCACAGAAACCTTAAGGTCTTCTGGCTTTTTCAGGCAGGCTCTTCTATAATGCTGTCCAGGGCCTAGATGTACCTGATTCAGATGGTCTCAGAGCATTGCTGTACACTGCAGCCAGCCACAGGCCAGAAAACACACTATGATGATGTGCAGGCCTCGACTGTCTGCCTCACCTAGGGCAGTGTGGACTCTCACTGAAAACTTTCTTTGAGGGGAGTTGTGTGGATTGTTTAAAACATTCTACGGTAAGAACATATTCCTCTGGTATTCAGAAAAAATAACTTTTAAAAATAAAACCACTGGGGATAAGATTACAGAATATTATGAATATACTAAAAACCACCATAGCCAGGCACAGTGGTGCATGCCTGTGGCCCCAGCTACTCAGGAAGCTGAAGCTGGAGGATCGCTTGAGCCTAAGAATTTGAGACCAGCCTGGGCAAAACAGCAAGACCTCACCCATTTCTTTTTTTTCTTTTTTTTTTTCTTTTTT
>VBSM01002217.1:9509295-9521656 GCA_008086735.1 Cheirogaleus medius
CTCCCAGAGTGCTAGGATTACAGGCGTGAGCCACCGCGCCCGGCCAGATCTTTTATTAATTTTTAATTAATTTTTGTATATGGTAAAATGCAAGGACTCAGCCTCATTGTTTCACATGTAGATATTCATTTTTCTCATCAACATTTGTTGAAAAGGCTGTCTTTGTTCCATTTGTCAGTCCTTATGCCAATCTGATTATTGTAGCTTTGTAGTAACTTTTAAGATCAGAAAATGTGAATATTCAATTTTTTTCTTCTTATAAGATTGTTTTGGCTATTCAGGATCTCTTGAGATTCCATATGAGTTTTATGATGCCTTTTCTATTTCTGCAAAAGCACCATTAGGGATTGCATTGCATCTGTAGAACACTTCAGGTAGTATTGCCATCCTTTTTATTTATTTGAGACAGAGTCTCATTCTGTCACCTAGGCTAGAGTGCCATGGCATCAGCCTAGCTCACAGCAACCTCAAACTCCTGGGCTCAAGCAATCCTTCTGCCTCAGCCTCCCGAGTAGCTGGGACTACAGGCATGTGCCACCACACCCAGCTAATTTTTTTCTATTTTTAGTAGAGATGGAGGCTCACTCTTGCTCAGGCTGGTCTTGAACTCCTGAGCTCAAGCGATTCTCCCACCTCAGCCTCCCAAGTATTGCCATCTTAACAATACTGTCTTCCAATCCATGAACATGGGATATCTTTCCATTTATTTATGTCTTCTTTAATTTCCTTTGACAACATTTTGTAGTTTTCAGTGCTTCACCTTTTGGTTAAATTTGTTTGTAAATATTTAATTCTTTTGGACACTATTGTAAATGAAATTGTTTTCTTAATTTCCTTTTTGGATTGTTCATTGTTAGTATGCAGAAATGTAACTGATTTTTGTGTATTGATTTTGTATCTGCAACTTTGGGGAATTTGTTTATTAGTTCTAACACTTTTTTTTTAGTGGAATATTTGGGGTTTTTTTTTTATATGGAAGATTATGTTATCTGTGAATAGAGATCATTTGAATTTTTTTTCTAATCTGGATGCCATTAATTTATTTTTCTTTCCAAATTGCCAATAGACCTTCCAATACTATGTTGAATAGAAGTGGTGTCTTGTACTTGATCATAGAGGAAAAGTTTTCAGTCTTTTATCATTGAATATGATGTAAGCTATGGGTTTTTTTCATAGATGGCTTTTATAATGTTAAGGAAGTTATCTGTAGTCCTAGTTTTCTGAGTGTTATTATGAAAGGGGGATTGTACATTTTGTCAAATGTCTTCTTTGCATCAATTGAAATGATCATGTGATTTTTTTCTTCATTCTATTAATATGGTATATTGCATCAATTGATTTACATGTGTTCAACCATTCTGGGAATAAATTCCACTTAGTCATGGTGTATGATCCTTTTAATATGATGTTGAATTTGGTTTCCTGGCATATTTTTGAGTATTTTTATTCACTATTCATAAAGGATTTTGGCCTGTAGTTTTCTTTTCTTGTCGTTTCTTTGGCTTTGGTATCAGGATACCATAGGATCAGGATATAATCAGGATACTCTGAGAATAGCCTCATAGAATGAGAACAAGTTAGGAAGTGTTCCTCTTCAATTTTGGGGAAGAGTTTGAGAAGGATTGATATTAATTATTCTTTAAATGTTTGATATAATTCATCAGTGAAGCCATGTGGTCATGGGGCTTTCTTTTTGGAAAGTTAAAAAATTACTGATTCAATTTCCTGTCCTAGTTATAAGTCTTTTTATTTTATTTTATTTTTTGTTTCATTTTATTCTGTCTTATTTCAGAGTATTATGGGGGTACAAATGTTTTGGTTACATAAATTACTTTTGTACAGTTTGAGTCAAAGTTATAAGTGTCAAAGTTATAAGTGTGCCCATCACCCAGATCGTGTGAGGTGATGAATTTACCTGTTAGGTGTGAATTTACTCATCCCCTCCTCCCCCTCCCACCTGCTTGATTTTTGATGAGTTGTATTTCCATATGTGCACATAAGTATTGTTTGATTAGTTCCAATTTAATAGTGAGTACATGTGGTGTTCATTTTTCCTTTCTTGTGATACTTCACTTAGAAGAATGGTCTCCAGTTCCATCCATTAATACCTCCATTAATATAAGAGGTATTAATTAGTTCACCATTCTTTTATGGGTGCGTAGTACTCTATGGTATACATATGCCACATTTTATTAATCCAGTCATGTGTTGATGGGCACTTGGGTTGTTTCCACATCTTTGCAATTGTGAATTATGCTACTATGAACATTCGGGTAGAGATGTCCTTTTTATAAAATGTCTTTTTTTTCCTCTGGGTAAATACTCAGTAGTGCGATTGCTGGATCAAATGGTAGGTCTACTTTTAGTTCTTTGAGGTATCTCCATACTACTTTCCATAGAGGTTGTATTAGTTGGCAGTCCTACCAACAGTGTATACATGTTCCTATCTCTCTGCATCCATGCCAGCATTTGTTGTTTTGGGATTTTTTGATAAAAAAATCAAAAAATTCTTACTGGAGTTAGTGATCTCATTGTGATTTTGGTTTGCATTTCCCTGATGATTAGAGACATTGAGCACTTTTTCATGTTTCTTGGCCATTAGTCTATCTTCTTTTGAAAAGCTTCTGTTCATGTCTTTTGCCCACTTTCTAATGGGGTTGTTTGATTTTTTTTTCCTTGCTGATTTGCTTAAGTTCCTTGTAGATTCTGGTTATCAGCCTTTATCGGATGTATAGCATGCAAATATTTTCTCCCGTTCTATAGGTTGTCTATTCACTCTATTGATTGTTTCCTTGGCTGTGCAGAAGCTTTTTAATTTGATGAGGTCCCATTTATTTATTTTTGTTGTTGCTGTGATTGCCTTTGGGATTTTCTTCATAAATTCTTTGCCTAGGCCAATATCTATAAGAGTTTTTCCAACATTTTCTTCTAGGATTCTTGTAGTTTCATCCCTTAGATTTAACTCTGTTATCTATCATGATTTAATTTTTGTGAGTGGTAAGAAGTGCAGATCCTGTTTCAGTCTTCTACATGTGGCTATCCAATTTTCCCAGCACCATTTATTCAATAGGGATTCTTTTCCCCACTGTATGTTTTTGTCTGCTTTGTCAAAGATCATATGGCAATATGAGGATGGTTTTATATCTGGCTCTCTGTTCTGATCCATCGGTCTATGTCTCTGTTCTTGTGCCAGTACCATGCTGTTTTGCTTATTGTATCTTTGCAGTATAGCTTGAAGTCTGGTAAAGTGATGCCTCCCAATTTGTTCTTTTTGCTTAAGGTTGTCTTGGCTCCTTGGGCTCTTTTCTGGTACCATACAAAGTGTAGAATTATTTTTTCTAGATCTGTGAAAAATGACATTGGCATTTTAATGGTGATTGCTTTGAATTTATAAATCACTTTGGGTAATATAGACATTTTAACAATGTTGATTTTGCTGATCCATGAACATGATATGTTTTTCCATTTGTTTATATCCCCTGCAATTTCCTTCCTCAGTGTTTCCTAGTTCTCCATGTAGAGGTCTTTTACCTCCTTAATTAAGTGTGTTCCTAGGTATTTTATTTTCTTTTTGTTGCTATCGTGAAAGGTATTGAGCCTTTGATTTGGTTCTCAGCTTGACTATTTTTGGTATATAGGAATGCTACTGATTTCTGTACATTGATTTTGTAACCTGAGACTTTGCTGAATTTATTTATCAGTTCTAGAGATCTCTTGGCAGAATCTTTGGGGTTTTCTAGGTATAAGATCATATCATCAGCAAAGAGCAATAGTTCGACCTCTTCTTTCCCTATTTGGATTCCCCTAATTTCCTTCTCTTCTCTGATTGCTCTGGATAGGACTTCCAGCACTATGTTGAATAGAAGTCATGACAGTGGGCAACCTTGTCTGGTTCCAGTTCTAAACAGGAATGCGCTCAATTTTTTCCCATTCAGTATCATGTTGGCTACGGTTTTGTCACATATTGCTTTTATAATTTTGAGATATGTTCTGTCTATGCCTATTTGGTTAAGAGTTCTTATCATAAAAGAATTTTGCTGAATTTTCTCAAATGCTTTTTCTGCATCTATTGAGAGGATCATATGGTCTTTGTTTTTGCTTCTATTTATGTGGTGAATCACATTTATAGATTCATGTATGTTGAACCATCCTTGCATGGCTAGGAAGAAGCCCACCTGGTCATGGTGGATTAATTTTTTATGTGCAGCTGAATTTGGTTTGCTAGGATTTTACTGAAAATTTTCATCTATATTCAAATGGGATATTGGTCTGTAGTTTTCTTTTTTTGTTGAGTCCTTTCCTGGCTTTGGTATCAAGATGATATTGGCTTCATAGAACGAGTTGGGGAGGATTCCTTCCTTCTTAATGTTATGAAATACTTTCTGCAGTATAGGTACCAGTTCTTTTCCATAGTTCTGGTAAAATTTGACTGTGAAACCATCTGGTCCAGGAGGTTTTTTGTTATTGTTGTTGGAAGATTTTTTTATTGCTGCTTCAATTTCAGTATTTGATATTAATCTGTTCAGGAGTTCTATTTCTTCCTGACTGAGCCTAAGGAGGTTGTGTGTTTCCAGGAATTTGGCCATTTCCTCAACATTTTCAAGTTTATGTGCACAGAGATTTTTTTATAGTATTCAGAGATGATATTTTGTATTTCCATGGTATCATTTGTACTATCTTCTTTTTCATATCTGATTGAGCATATTAGGATCCTTTCTTTTCTGTCTCTGGTTAATCTAGCAAGAGGCCTGTAGATTTTGTTTATCTTTTCAAAGAACCAACTTTTTGTTTTATTAATTTTCTATATAATTCTTTTGAAATTGATTTCATTTGCTTTTCCTGTGACTTTATTTTTTTTATTTTTTGAGGCAGAGTCTTACTTTGTTGCCCTGGCTAGAGTGCCATGCGTCAGCCTAGCTCACAGCAACCTCAAAGTCCTGGGCTCAGGCAATCCTTCTGCCTCAGCCTCCCGAGTAGCTGGGACTACAGGCATGTGCCACCCTGCCCAGCTAATTTTTTCTATATATTTTTAGTTGGCCAATTAATTTCTTTCTATTTTTTAGTAGAAACGGGGTCTCACTATTGCTGAGGCTGGTTTTGAACTCCTGACCTCGAGCAATCCCCCCGCCTCGGCCTCCCAGAGTGCTAGGATTACAGGCGTGAGCCACCGCGCCTGGCCTTCCTGTGACTTTAGTTATGTCTTTTCTTCTGCTGGGTTTGGGACTGGTTTGCTCTTCCTTTTCCAATTCCTTGAGACAATTCATTAGATTGTTGATTTGTAATCTTTTTTTTTTTTTTTGGACATAGACATTTAAGGCAATGAATTTTCCTCTTAGGACTGCTTTTGCTGAATCCCACAGATTTTGGTAACGTGTCCCATTTGTCATTTAGTTCGAAGACTCTTTTGATTTCCATCTTAATTTCCTCCTTGACCCAATAATTGTTCAGCAGTAGATTTTTTAAATTTCCATGACTTCCATGACACTTGAGTGTTTCTGTTGGAATTGATTTCTAATTTTATTCCACTGCATCTGAGAAGATACATGGTATAATTTCTATTTTTAAAAATTTGTCGACACGTGTTTCATGGCCTAGGATGTGATCAGTCTTAGAGAATGTTCCATGAGCTGATAAGAAGAACATATATTCAGTAGTTGTGGGGTGGAATGTTCTGTAAATGTCTGTTAGTCCTGTTTATTCTGGAGTCCTGTTTAAGTCCATTATTTCTTTGTTTATTTTCTGTTTGGAGGATCTGTCCCATTCTGTCAGTGGGGTGTTGAAGTCTCTGGTTATTACTATGCTGCCATTTATCATTTTGTATCAAGTAGGGTTTGCTGTATGAATCTGGGTACACCTATGTTAGGTGCAGAGATGTGTAGGATTGTTATGCCTTCTTGTTGAATTTTTCCCTTCACCATTATATAATGACTGTCTCTGTCTTTCTCTACTTTTGTTGATTTGAATTCAGTGTTATTTGATATGAGAATGGCTACACCAACTTTCTTTTGGCTTCCACTTTCATGGAATATTGTTTTCCATCCCTTCAACTTGAGTCTGAATGAGTCCTTGTGGGTTAGATGCTTTTCCTGGACACAGCAGATACTCGGCTTGTATTTTTTATCCATTCAGCTAGCCTATGTATCTTCAGTGGGGAGTTCAAGCCATTCACATTTACTGAAAGAATTGATAAGTGTGATGGATTTCTGTTCATCCTGTTGCATAGAACATTATTGCTTTAGTTTACCTCTTGAGCCATTGTGGTATCTGGGCTCTGAACTTTAGCTTTTGGATGGTTTTACATTGGTGGGTGTCTATTGTGGTGATCAGTGTATAATGCAGATTTGAGTACTTTCTGTAGGGAAGGTCTGGTCTTGACAAGTTCCCTCAGCATTTGCTTGTCTGAGAAAGTCTTTATTTATCCCTCATATAAGAAACTTAGTTTTGCAGGTACAAAATTCTAGGCTGGCCATTATTCTGTTTGAGAAAACTGAGAATGGGGCCCCAGTCCCTTCTGCTTGTAAGGTTTCAGTTAAGAAGTCTGCAGATAGTCTGATGGGTTTTATTTTGTAAGTTACCTGATGCTTTCACCTTACGGTTCATAGGAGTTCCTCTTTCATGTTAATTTTGGCCAGTTTGATGACCATATGTCATGGTGACTATATGCCATTGCCTCTTGACAATGAATCTCCCAGCAGTCCGTTGCACTTCTATTAGTAGTACCTGGATGCCCACATTTCTAGCAAGACCTGGGAAATTTTCCTCAAGTATTGCCTCAAACAGGTTTCCCAGCCCTTATGTATTTTCTTCTTCACCCTCAGAGATGTCTATGATTATAAAGTTAGGCATCTTTATATAATCCCATGTTTCTTGTAGGCTTTGTTCATTCCTCTTATTTTTCTGTTCTTTCTCTTTGATTGACTTGTTGAATTCAAAGGTGGTGTCTTCTAGGTCTGAGATTCTTTCTTCTGTCTGATCTAGCCTAGTCTTAAGGCTTTCCACTGTGTTTTGTATTTCCTCGAATGAAGTTTTCATTTACAGAAGCTCTCCTTGATTTTTTGAAAAATAATTTGATTTCTTTAGTGAATTTTTCATTCATTTCCTGCATTGTTTTTGTGGTTTCTTTGTGTTGGGTTTCCATTTTCTCTTGTATTTCATTGAGCTTCCTTACAATCCATATTTGAAATTATCAATCATTTCAATATTCCCATTTTGGTGAGTTTCCAGTGGTATGGAGTTATTGTTTTGTTTTGGGGGTGTCCTTTCACTTTGATTTTTCATGTATCTGGAGATCTTTCACTGACTGCTTCTCATCTGGAGCAGCTTTTGCTCCTTATTTTTGGATTTTCTTTTGACTAGATAATGGTATGCCCAATTTAATCTCTGAGACAGTGGGTGAGGTTTGTGGTTGAGACTCTACTACACCCTGTATGATTAAATCAGTAAATACTGTAAAGAGCATGCAAATTGACCTCCTTGTTATTAGGTGGCACTTGCCAGAAGGAACAAGCTGCAGTATTGTTTTTGGGTCCTATGAATGGCTTTAGACCCTCTGGAGAAACATTTGCTCACCCAAGATGGTGGGGCCCTGGAACTTCAGGTGAGTCCTTATTCTCTGCCACAGCAGAGGTGGGTGGGGGAGTGTGGCTGGGTGGGGCTGGGTTGGGTGAGCTTGCCCTCAGGCACTACCAAAGCTGGCAAGGTACCTGTTTTAACAGGGGTAGAATGTTGCTCCCATCTTCTAGGCAAAGCCACCAGCAAAGGGCTGTCATGGCCTCACCCAGTCACAAATCTCCCCTCCTTGCCCCCAAGCAATGCGACTGAGACCTGGGGGTACAGGATCTGGCCTGCGGGCCTGTCCCTGGGTCCCTGAAGATCAATCCTTGACCATGGGAGAAGTGCACTGGTCCCAAGTTGCCCATGGGGTGCCCAGGCAGGTTCAATGTGCCTCTGTCTTGGGGTATGCCTGCCTCTGATGGAGTCACCAGACAAGTGTCACCAGGGAGGGCTGGCAGGGAGCTCACAGTCTCAGCACCCCTCACTCCACTACAAGACCCTTAGAGGAAAGGTCTGAGCCCCATTCTCTGTGGAAGGCTTGGCATAATGGCTCTATTTTCTCAGCAGCCACAGGTGGGGGAGGGGAAGGGGAGAAAAAGAGTCTGGAAGGGTTTGAGCCCCATTCTCTGTGGAAGCCCTGGTGTCTATAGGTCTTTTTAGATCTTCTATTTCTTCATGAGTCAGTTTTGGTAGTTGAGTTTTTTTTAGCAGTTTGTCCATTTCTTCTAGATTATCCAGTTTGTTGGTATATAGTTGTTTATAGTGTTATCTTATATTTTTTATTTCTGCAAAATTGTGAAGTCCCCATTTTTGTTTCATTTAGGAATATGAATCTTCTGTCTTTTTTTTCATAGTTACTCCAGCTAAAGTCGTGTCAATTTTGTTGATCTTTTCAAGAAACCAACTTTTTGTTTTATGACTGTGCTCTATAGTTTTCTATACTGTATTTCATTTACATCTGCTCTAATATTTATTATTTTCTTTATTTTACTAGCTTTGGGCTTATTTTTTCTTTTTCTAGTTCCTTAAGTTGTTCAGTTAGGACATTGATTTTCAATCTTTTTTCTTTTTGATATATGCATTCATGGCTAAAAATTTTAGCTGCATTCTATATGTTTTGATATATTGTGTTTTCATTTTCATTTGTCTCAAGGTATTTTTATATTTCCTTTGTGATTTATTTTTTGATCCATTGGTCATTAAGAGTGTGTTGTTTAATTTTTACATATATATGAATTTTCCAGTTTTCCTTCTGTTATTGATTTCTGGTTTCATTCCATTGTGATTAGAAAAGATACTTTCTATTAATATAATTTCAGTCATTTTCAATGTATCAGGATTTGTTTTGTGGCCTAACATATCTTCAATCCTGGGGAATATTCCATGTGTACTTGAGAAAAATATGCATTCTGCTGTTGTTGGGTAGAGTGTTCCTTGTATGTGTTATGTCTAATTGCTTTATAAAATTGTTCAAGACTTCTATTTCCTGGCTGATTTTCTGTCTGCTTGTTCCATTGATTATTGAAAGTGGAGTATTGAAGTCTCCAACTATTATTTTTACATTGTCTATTTCTCCCTTAATTCTATAATGTTTTCTTCATATATTTTAGGGTCACATTGTTTGGTGCATATGTTTGTTATTGTTATATCTTCTTGATGAATCAACCCTTTTAGCAATGTATAATGTCTTTTTTGTCTTTTCTAATAATTTTTGATTTAAATACTATTTTGTCTGATATTACTATAGCCATCTTAGCTCTCTTTTGGTTACTATTGGCATGGAATATCTTTTCCATCCTTTCATTTCCAACCTACTTGTGTCTTTAGCTCTGAAGTGAGTATTTTTTAGATGTCATATGGTTGGATCATGTTTTAAAAAATCTATGCTGTACTCTCTGACTTTTTAAAATATTATTATGTGTATATAATAGTTGTATATTATACTCTCTGACTTTTGATTGCAGTGTTTAATCCATTTACATTTGAAGTAATTACTGTGAAGGATTTCTCTCATTTTATCTTTTCTTTTCTGTATGTCTAATAGCTTTTTGTGTATTTTTTTCTTCATTACTGTCTTCTGCATTTAGTTGGGGTTTTTTTTTGTAATGACAAATTTTTATCCTCTTCTCATTTCCTTTTATGTATATTCTACATATTATTTCTTTATTGTAACCCTGGAGATTACATATAACATCCTAAAGTTATAAAAATCTAATTTGAATTGATACCAACTTAACTTCAAAGCATACAAAACTCTGCTCCTATGTAGCTTTGTCCCCCCTTTATGTTATTGATATCACAAGTTCTATCTCTTTTTTTTTTTTTTTTTGAGACAGAGTCTCGCTCTGTTGCCCAGGCTACAGTGCCATGGTGTCAGCTTAGCTCACAGTAACCTCAAACTCCTGGGCTCAAGCAATCCTCCTGTCTCAGCCTCCCAAATAGCTGAGACTACAGGTGCATACCATCATGCCTGGCTAATTTTTAAAATATTTTGTAGAAACGGGGTCTCACTATGTTGCCCAGGCTGGTCTTGAACTCCTGGTCTCAAGCAGTCCTCCCACCTCAGCCTCCCAAAGTGCTAGGATTACAGGCATGGGCCACCACACCCACATCCCAGTGGCATTTTTTGCAGCTTGACCTTTTCCTTATGTTTGGTGCTTCAGGACCACAAGATGGTTGCTACAGCTCCAGACATTCCATCTGTCTAGGGCAGTAAAAAGTGGGGAAGGCTACAGTACCATGGCAGCTGCACACATCTCCTTTAATGAGGAAAGAGAAAGCCTTCACATGGGCCAGAACCAGATCACATGGTTACCGCTAGCTGCAAAGGGGGCTGGGAGAGCAGGGAACAGTCTCTCTCATCTGAACTGTGGGCAAAATCCTTCACCAAATAGAGTCCAGGTTCTGATGGGCAAGGAAGGCAGAGGTGCCACTAGCAGGCTGGTTACCCTAAAGAGCCAGAAGTTAGGGGCTGGGCGCGGTGGCTCACGCCTGTAATCCTAGCACTTTGGGAGGCCAAGGCGGGAGGATTGCTTGAGCTCAGGAGTTCGAGACCAGCCTGAACAAGAGCGAGACCCCATCTCTGGTATAAATAGAAAGAAATTAGCCAAACAACTAAAAACAGAAAAAATTAGCCGGGCGCAGTGGTGTGTGCCTGTAGTCCCAGCTACTTGGGAGGCTGAGGCAGGAGGATCGCTTGAGCCCAGGAGTTTGAGGTTGCTGTGAGCTAGGCTGACACCATGGCACTCTAGCCCAGGCAAAAGAATGAGACTCTGTCTCAAAAAAAAAAACAAAACAAAAAAAACCAAGTAGAAGTTAGGGATGTTATTCACATCCATACCAGTCAGAGCATTGCACCCATACCCAGCCAAGGGACCTGTGGCCCAGGTTGAGTTACTGGCTTACCAAAGCCGCCTGCCCTTTCTCTCAGCCCAGGCCCCCAAACTCTCTGAATGCTGTTGGGTACAGAACAGCAAGCAGTGAATGAGCTTGATGTCTCCAGGGCTCGTCTACATGGGACTTACCTGGGGTAGACTATGTCAGATGTCCGCCCCAGACCTGACCACAGAGGGCTGCCTCGGAGGTAGTGATGGTTTAGCTGTGGTTCTGGCCCTGCTCCGAGTAGCCATATTTCAGGCATATCTTATTTCCTAATATCAATCTTACAATATCAGTCTTACCACTAGTAAGAGAAAGTTAAAAATGAGGTATCATTTAACAGTTATTAGAGAATCCAATAACAAATATGATACATGCTGAAGGTGAGACTGGCTCCTGTCAGTGGGAAGAGTTCCAGCCCTCAGGAAGTCACTGTGCTCATTATCCAGGGTTGGCACTAACCTTTCACCAGATACTAATAATTGAAAATCTGATAATTACCCAATAAATCCTAGATTAGCCTTGGCAAAGAGATGGTGAGCTATGCCTTAAGAATCATAAACTTCCAGAACAGAGGGCCAAAAAGGGAGAAAAAAATTGTAAGCATTGTAGTGTGACTCACAAATCTCATCTCTGGGAACTTGTTTCAAGGAAATAAATCCAAAAAAAAAAAAAAAAAAAAAAGAGGAAACATCATTGGGCACAAAAAAGTTAACTAGAAACTTATTTATAATGATGATATATAGGAAACCAGCCCAACGTAAGCACTAGGAGAGTGGAAGGTCCGTCCGCCCTGTGCATCACAATCCAGTGATAAACGTGCTATCAGAGATTGAAGGCAGCGGTATTTATGCTGAAAGTCAAGATAAAAAGCAGGCTACATGAGTGTGCAACTCAGCACATGTGCCTAGAGGCGAGGCTTGGGAGGGACGAGTGCACAGACAGTGGGGTGATAAGATTTCATCTTTTATTTCAAGTTGGATTGTGCTGTTCTCACACTGTGTGTGTTTTAGAAAAGACTCCAGGAGATCATGTATCTGAGGGTAGGCTGGGCACAGCGGGGCTCCAGTGCCCCAGCCTGGGCAGCCTCCGAAGGAGCAAATGTATTGGAGATGCGGTGGGCCCTGCGCCCACTGCAGCGGGTGCTGGAGCTGGGCCCTGCTCGCCTTGGCACTCGCAGCCTCCACGCATGCCGACAGTGACTTCTTGCTGCAAGGGCCCATCGCCCTGTCCTAGGGCTCTCAACTTGAAGTGTGCTGGCCACATGTGCTGGGGCTAAGGCTTCCATGAGTGTCCTCAACCAGTGACTGATGGAGGTGGTAGCAAAGTGCCTGCATCCTTATTCCTTGGAGGGGACCCTCTGGAGTATGTCCCCACCAGCTCCTGGAGGTGCTCAGGGGCAGAAGCAGCTCTTTTTTTTTTTTTTTTT
>VBSM01002217.1:9521756-9533405 GCA_008086735.1 Cheirogaleus medius
GCCTCCCAGAGTGCTAGGATTACAGGCGTGAGCCACCGCGCCCGGCCTTAGAAGCAGCTCTTGAACACACCTGGTCACCTTCCTTGTGTCCTCCGGCTTATTCCCCACTCAACTACTACTGTCATCTGGAGTCACCCCCAAAGAAATTAGGTGCACTGGGATCCTTGTTTCAGGGTCTGTCTGCTTCTAGGAGACCTGGATGTCAGCATCAAGAACAGAAGACAGAGGTTGACCAGCTTCATGGGTGGTGGAGTCTCAGTATCTGTCAGCCAAGGAGTAGAGAGCAGTGCCAGGAAGGTGCTGGGTGGGGCAGGCCCAGGGCCACAATCTCCTCTCCATCCTGGCTGTCTCAGGTCTTAGGGGGCAGCCTGACTCTTCCCTAACCCCCTTCCCCTCCACCTCTGTCTTCCCTTGCATGAGCCTGGGTGGCTCCCCTCTGAGTCAGGCCAGGGTCCACAGAACACAAGAGACAGCCACGCTGGGCAACAAGGAAGAGCAGATATCCCCAACAGGTTATCGGGGGTTTGGCCTTGGCAATGGGGGCCAAGGTCATGGCCCATCTTGGTGATAGTGAGAGCCCAAGGGAGGCTTTAAGATTCCTATCAGGAGGGAGCAGAAGGTGTTTACTATTGAGGAATGATTAAGGTGTGGCTCATAAGATTATTATTTTATTGTATCACCCAATATTGCTATATTAAAGACAAATGATTTCAGGAGTTTTGCAGGGCTTTGCCCTGAAGGAATATGTGAACTCGTTAGTTTGCATATCAAAGGCTGCCGTGTCTCGGTCTGGGCACTCATTATTCCAGCTCCCATTCTGTGGCGCCAAGTATTTACCTGCCTTGTCTTTCGAGAACAGGGGGGCCCCACTGAATGGGAGCCGGAATAACGAGTGCCCAGACCGAGATGCGGCAGCCTTTGATATGCAAACTAACGAGTTCACATATTCCTTCAGGGCAAAGCCTTGCAAAACTCCTGAAATCATTTGTCTTTAATATAGCAATATTGGGTGATGCAATAATATAATAATCTTATGAACCACACCTTAATCATTCCTCAATAGTTTATCATGTCCCTGAGCCAGGTGGTGCAGGGCTGCTGCTCAGGGTTCTCAGTCACACTCTGCCCATTGCCAGGGTGGGCTGGTGGGGCAGGCCTGGACAAGGGACAAGAGAGAGACAAGAAGAAGAGGAGGGGGAAGAAGGGCAAGGTGAGCAGAGGAGAGTCTTATGACATCTGGGGTCTTCGTCAGCTGTCAGGCCCTGGAGTGAACTGTTCTTTCCCTTTGCTGCCTGGAGGAGGGACTTTTGTCAGTGTGTCACTCCACCCTAACTGTCCTGTTATCAGGCTGTTAATATTAACTAACAACAGTTGCTAAGGATGGCAGTGCAGAGGGTTCGTCTGAGCCCAGCTGGCCCTGGTCCCAAGAGAGGGTGGGGCAGAGTGGGGGTCTGAGGCTGAGGCAGAGAGGGCAGGGAGGTCCAGGCCATGCTGAGCCCCTGAGGCTGGAGCCCAGCCAGTGGCTGATTCCACCTGCATCTCCAGGTCCTGGTGCCAAAGCTAGCAGAGCCCAAGAAGGGGCTAAGAGCCAGGTCTCTCTCCCAGCTGGCTCCGCCCTCTGGCTTTGGTTGCTTTGGGAAGTGGGTGGAAACCTCAGGACCCCCACAAAGAGGCTCATCTAAGAGAGGGGCCCATGGATTGGGGCCCAACAGTGGGAGGGACAAGAGCAAGTGGATCATTAACTAGCAGGGCTCAACCCCATTGGTCCCCAACTCAGTCAAGCCAGGGCTGTCATCGGGTGGGAGGAGGCTGCCTTAATGTTGGTCAGATTTCAGCTTTCCCCAGCTGTGCCTGAGGCCTGGCCCCACTTCCTGCTGATCCTTGTGGACCCAGGATGGCAGAGGCTGGCCTGAGGGGCTGGCTGCTCTGGACCCTGCTCCTGCACTTGGTGAGTCCCAGTGCTGTGTCCACGACCTCCACTGACACCCCTGGGGGCCTTGGGAGCCAGCTGGATACCAGGCAGGGGCTGTTGGGTGACAGTAAGAAAGGGCCTCATGGTCTGGGGGCCAGGCTGGTCTCTGGACACACAAGGGATCCCAGGTCCCCCCAGAGGAGGGGTGCAGATGGTGGGTCTCCATGTCATGGGGTTGAATGGACACAGGGTCGGAGAGAAGCAGTGGGACTGGGGTGCTTCAAGACCCTCCTTCCCTGGCCCTGCTGGGGGTCCTGGCCTGCAGATGAGGGAGGACTGAGTCAAAGAGGTGCTGGGGGTGGGCTTCCTGGTGGGCGTCTCCTGGAGAGGACTGAGCATCCTGGGGATAGGAAGGACGTCCAGGGCCTTTGCCTCTTGAGTCCCTAGAGCACTCCCGTGGCTGGGAGGTGGGTGGCGGCATCCGGCCTCAAGCCGGCGGTGGTGTGGGAGGCTCCTGCGCGAGACCCTGGCCCCTGGCTGTGGCATGTAGTGTGGGGACGCAGGCCGACTGCAGTGTGGGCAGAACCTGGCACCCACGAGGCACCGTGGCATCACCTCTAATCCCCCGGCCTCTCCGGCATGGCCTTCCTAAGCTGCAGGCCACCTCTTTCTCTTCAGTGACCGTATCACCCTCAGGAAGAAAATCCCGGCGGTGCCTTTCACTTGTCACTCCAACACCGGTTGGCGCCCACCTCCAGGAGGCTTCCTACTCCCACTGTCCCTTCCCCCACCCCCTGTGCTGCCCGGCGTCAGAGCCCAGGCATGACGCTGCTGTGCCCCGCAGGCCCGGAGCGAGCTGTACACGCCCATCCACGGGCCCGGCTACTGCACTTTCTACGACGAATGTGGGAAGAACCCAGAGCTGTCTGGAGGCCTCACGTCACTGTCCAACGTGTCCTGCCTGTCCAACACCCCCGCCCGCAACATCACAGGCGAACACCTGGCCCTATTACAGAGCATCTGTCCCCGCCTCTACACCGGCCCCAACACCACCCAGGCCTGCTGCTCCGCCAAGCAGCTGTTGTCACTGGAGGCGAGCATGTCCCTCACCAAGGCCCTGCTCACCCGCTGCCCGGCCTGCTCCAACAATTTCGTGAGCCTGCACTGCCACAACACCTGCAGCCCCAACCAGAGCCTCTTCATCAATGTGACCCGCGTGGCCCAGCGAGGGGCTGGCCAGCCCCCAGCTGTGGTGGCCTACGAGGCCTTCTACCAGCGCAGCTTTGCAGAGCAGACCTACGACTCCTGCAGCCGCGTGCGCATCCCTGCTGCCGCCTCGCTAGCCGTGGGCAGCATGTGCGGTGTGTACGGCTCTGCCCTGTGCAATGCCCAGCACTGGCTCGACTTCCAGGGAGACACAGGAAATGGCCTGGCCCCACTGGACATCACCTTCCACCTCTGGGAGCCTGGCCAGGCCCTGGGGAGTGGGATGCAGCCTCTGAATGAGGAGGTCCTGCACTGCAATGAGTCCCAAGGTGAAGACACAACAGCCTGCTCCTGCCAGGACTGTGCCGCATCCTGCCCTGTCATAGCCCGCCCCCAGCCCCTGGACCGCACCTTCCGCCTGGGCCGGATGCCAGGCGCCCTAGCCGTTATCATCATCATCTGCTCCGTCTTTGCCTTGCTCACCGTCTTCCTTGTGCACCGCCGTGTGGCCTCTGGCAAGGACAAAGGCACAACGGTGGGTCCCAAGGAGGATACCAGCCTCCCTGACCAGCCTAGGCTCTCCACCCACACCATGCTTGGCCAGTTCTTCCAGGGCTGGGGCACGTGGGTGGCCTCATGGCCGGTGACCATCCTGGTGTTGTCCACCACGTTGGTGGTAGGGTTGGCATGCGGCCTGGCCCACATGGAACTCACCACTGACCCTGTGGAGCTGTGGTCGGCCCCCGACAGCCAAGCCCGGAGAGAGAAGGCTTTCCACGACCAGCATTTTGGCCCTTTCTTCCGAACCAACCAGGTGATCTTGACGGCTCCTAACCGGTCCAGCTATAGGTATGACTCCCTGCTGCTGGGGCCCAAGAACTTCAGCGGGATCCTGGCCCTGGACCTGCTGCTGGAGCTGCTGGAGCTGCAGGAGAGGCTGCGGCACCTCCAGGTGTGGTCGCCCAAGGCGCAGCGCAACGTCTCTCTGCAGGACATCTGCTACGCGCCCCTCAGCCCCCACAATGCCAGTCTCTCCGACTGCTGCATCAACAGCCTCCTGCAGTATTTCCAGAGCAACCGCACACTCTTGCTGCTCACGGCCAACCAGACACTGATGGGGCAGACCTCCCAGGTCGACTGGAAGGACCACTTTCTCTACTGTGCCAAGTGAGTCTTCAGTGGGGACCAGGCAGAGGAGTGGCGTGGAGGGCGCTGCTGTGGCCTCCTGGACTCCTCTTGGGCACACAGCTCTGTTCTGGCACCACCGTGTACCCAATTATCTCCACCCCTTCTCCCGCTCCCACTCCCCTGGGCGGAGAGTTCCCATCTCCTGCAGCAGGTTTGTGTGTGGCCATTGCATGGTGCAAACAAGATGCCAACAAGGTCACTAGGTGAGGGGCTGAGTGTGAGGACAGCAGGGGGCAGGCAGGAGGGGACTGAGTGGGGTTGAAGTCTAGCAGAGGTCCTGAGTGAACTTTTTGTACTCTACACTCGAGAGCAAATGAGAGTTAAAAAGGGAAATAGCATCTGAATGTCATTATGAAAACTTTTTTTTTTTAAACAGCAGAAATTTATTTTCTCACAGTTCTAGAGGCTAGAAGTCTAAGAGCAAGGTGTCAACAGAGTTAGTTTCTTCTAAGGCCTCTCTCATTGGCTGGTAGATGGACATCTTCTCACTGCGTCATCACATGGTCTTCCCTGTATGATGAAAACAGTTTTGACCTTGCAGACCCTTGAAAGGGTCTCCAGGACTCCTGGAGGGCCCCAGGCTACACTTTGAAACCCACTAGATTAGATGAGGGAGCCATTGCTCTCTGCCCCCCAGTACTTGGCTCTCCCCTCTCAGCTGAGCCCCAAGTTTGGGCTGCTTCTTGGTGTGTCCATGCCATGAAGCCAGCGGCTGTCCCTCAGAAATGGCAGGACAGAGAGGAGCTGTTGGTTGTTCCAGGGAGGCGCTGGTGGTCTGACCCCAGACTTCTGTCTGATTGCAGGTATACAGTCCTCGTGCATTATCTTTATTTTGGTTTGGGGTGCTCACAACAACTCTTGGGTGTTCCAACCCCCCTCAATTCACAGATAGGAAAACTGAGGCTCAGGGGGGTGTGGTGAGCTGCTCAAGGTCACACAGCAGCCAGCATTCCCAGGAATAGTGATGACTAATGCCCTCACTTAGGCAGAGCCGAGAATGGCATGTACAGAGCTTTGCCGGGTATCCCACTGCATCTTCACAACCATGCGCTTTGCAGAAAGGGCGAAGTTGAAGGGCATACAGACTTGCCTGAGGGCACTGGGCTGGTAAACTATGGGCACATTGGCTCCTGGGCTCCAGGGCTCCAAATCTGACCTCAAATTGGGGCCCCAGGTGGAAGGAGGAGGCTGAGAGAGCAGCGTTTGAGACAGCGCATGCCAGGCTCCACAGCCCAAATCCCGGCTGCCCTACCCTCATGGGACCTTAGGTGATGATGCTCCATCTGCCTTCTCCATCTGGGAACCAGACAGAGACGGGGTCTGGAGGGTGGGGCTGGGTGGTGCCCGGAGCAGCCCCTGCCTGCCACAAGGGAAGCAGTCGGGGCAGCTGTGGCCCACTCCCTGGGTCTGGGCCTGCATGCGATCTTGTTGCAAGGAAGCCCTTTAGGACCCACTGGGCTGGGCTATCTGCAGCCGGTGCCCCCAGCTCACCCTCCATGGTTCTATGGGCCAGGGGCAAGTCTGGGGGAGGGGTCAGGGGCCATAGGGACTGGGCAGGGCCAGGAAAGGATCCTTCCCTCTGTGGTTGTCTCCCTGCAGCGCCCCCCTCACCTTCAAAGACGGCACGACCCTGGCCCTGAGCTGCATGGCTGACTACGGGGCCCCGGTCTTCCCTTTCCTTGCCGTGGGTGGGTACAAAGGTAAGCTGAGCATGCCGTGAGTGGAGGCCAAGGAAGGTGCAGTGTCAAGGTAAGAATAATAGGCAGGAGGGTGGGAGTGGCGATGGGGTTCCCGCAGCCTGGTTGATGGAAGCTGCAGGCCACACCGCCCTGCCTGCTCTGTGCCGCCTCCTTCAGTTCTTGCAGTGCTGCTCGGGTGCCCTGGGTTCATGCCTGGGCCCAGAGGTCTTGCCTGTGGCTGAGAGAAGTGGCGTGTAGGGGGTAAGGCCATGACTTGGATGAGGGAGAAGACGAGAAGCAAGAGCAGGGAGGGAGGAGTGCAGGGGTGCCTCTGGAAGAAGGGAGGGAGATAGGGATGCAGCTAGAATGGGAGAGGGAGGCAGGGGTGCAGCTGGAGGAGGCTGAACATTTCTTACCCCAGGGAAGGACTATTCTGAGGCGGAGGCCCTGATCATGACGTTCTCCCTCAACAATTACCCTGCGGGGGACCCTCGTCTGGCCCAGGCCAAGCTCTGGGAGGAGGCCTTCTTGGAGGAGATGCGAGCCTTCCAGAGTCGGATGGCCGGAAAGTTCCAGGTCACATTCATGGCCGAGGTAGGGGCTGCGAGGTTCCTGGGGGTGCAGCCCACGTGGTCTTGAGTCAGTTCCGTGACCCCATTCTGCTCCTTCCTGAGTGATCCTGGGCACTGCCGCTCGGAAAGGGGTCATTGTCATAGCTGTTCCTGAAGCTTCGCCAGGCTTACAACAGGCCACGGGGCAGTGTGAGCCAGACCACGGTCAGTGCCCTGTGACCGAGCTCTTGCCAGCCGGCCTGGCCTGAGCAGGTGCGGTCAGCGGGCTGGTCGGGTGTGTGTCCACAGCGCTCTCTGGAGGATGAGATCAACCGCACCACGGCCGAGGACCTGCCCATCTTCGCCCTCAGCTACTTCGTCATCTTCCTATACATCTCCCTGGCCCTGGGCAGCTACTCCCGCTGCAGCCGAGTGCTGGTGAGAAGCGGGACAGACGTGGTGAGGTGGGCTGGCCCAGGGCCACAGACATCTCTAGCAGGCCTTCTTAAACTTTCCTAGCCAGAGCACCTTGAGGCAGCAAAGTGGACACATACATAAGTGGCTCCCCCAAAGGACGATGTTTCTTGGAAGTGTTCTGTGTTGAAATATCAGGAGCAGTTTTCTTTCTATTACCTGACACACTCCCACTCATCCAAATGCAAAGCTAATATTTAAAATCTCTTGCAACACATGCTTGAGGAATTTGCGGCAGGCTCGCCTGTGCCCTTAGGTTCCTGGGCCTGCCCTTGGGAGGCCGGCTCTGCAGAGGGGCTTCCTGAGATGTGAACTTGCTTCTGGGAGCAGTACCAAGCACCTGTGGGCACCCAGGGTGCCTGCCTGCTGCCCACTTCCCCCCCAGCCCACATTTGGGGGGCATATTGGGCAGGTGCCCTGGTGGCCACAGGCTGAGATTAGTTGCATTGCAGGTGGACTCCAAGGCCACGCTGGGCCTGGGCGGGGTGGCCGTGGTGCTGGGATCGGTCATGGCTGCCATGGGCTTCTTCTCCTACCTGGGTGTCCGCTCCTCCCTGGTCATCCTCCAAGTAGTGCCTTTCCTGGTGCTGGCTGTGGGGGCTGACAACATCTTCATCTTTGTTCTCGAGTACCAGGTAAGAAGGGAGGAGTTCTCCACACTCCCAGCTGTAACCTCCACTCCTAACCCCACCTCCTGGCTGGACAGAACCCCCGCGTCAATTTGCTAGATCTTCTTCTAGACTCTTTCTATGCATTGACACCTTTATAACACCTGTAGTATAACGCCTGAAAATGGAGCATATTAACCAGGTGCCGTGGCACATGCTTGTAATCCCAGCTGCTCAGGAGGTTGAGACAGGAGGATTTCAAGTTTGAGCCCAGCCTGTGTAAAATAGTGAGACCCTGTCTCTATTAAAAAAATAGAATGTGTTGACATAAATGAGTTCATTCTGTCTGTGTCATCTGGAATTTAACCCCATGCAACAATTGGTAAAAGCTTTCCGTGTTAGTACATTTAGCATTCCAAAATAAGGACAAATCATAATCAATTTAGCCTCCCCCTGTGAATATTTAGGGTTCCAGTGATGTGTGGAATAGGGATGCTATAGACATCCCAAATAAATGAATGAACTGAGCATTTCTCCAGGCCAGATCCTGGAAGCAGAAAGTGTGGCTGTGGAGAGTGTTAGAGTCTGTGCCCAACTCAGGAGGGACAGAGCAATTCCTCAGGCCTGGCTGATTCTCTGGGCACCTGCCAGCTCCTTGTTGGCTGTCACCAGATGACACCCTTGGTGGTCTCTGGACTCTATCCCTGCTATTCCCACACAGAGGCTGCCTCGGAGGCCTGGGGAGGAGCGGGAGGTCCACATTGGCCGAGCCCTGGGCAGGGTGGCCCCCAGCATGCTGCTGTGCAGCCTCTCTGAGGCCATCTGCTTCTTCCTAGGTAAGCCTGGGGCAGACCCTCCCCACCCAGGTGCTGGGCCTGTTGGGTTAGTGCAGGGGCCCAGGAGTTCTCAGAGGGCAGTGGGCACAGGGCAAACTCCCTTCCCTCTGCACCCTGCCTGTGTTGGCTTCCACCCTGCCCCTGAAACCAGAGTGCCCTGACAGCCTTCTGCCCCCCAACAGGGGCCCTGACCCCCATGCCAGCTGTGCGGACCTTTGCCCTGACCTCTGGCCTTGCTGTGCTCTTTGACTTCCTGCTGCAGATGTCTGCCTTCGTGGCCTTGCTCTCCCTGGATAGCAAGAGGCAGGAGGTAGGGGCAGCTGGGCCAGGACCAAGGGACCTGCCCCTGGGTCTCCACCTTGGCAGGGAAATAGGGTGGCCTCGGTGCCACAGAGATGGCTCAGAGAGTGGGGTAGGGGTAGGGGCACTGTACTGGGAGTGAAATATTTGGGCCATGTATTCCCTAATTTCCTACAGAAAAATAATTTCGTTTTGGCAATTTTTGGAAATATGATCAAACCTCCTAAAGTACATGAGGTTGACAAATAAAATACAGTTGAGCCTTGAAGAATGCAGAGTTGGGGTGCTGGCTCTGTGAGCAGTCGAAAATCTGCATGTCACTTTTGACTCCTCTAAAACTTAGCTATTAGGCCGGGCGAGGTGGCTCACGCCTGTAATCCTAGCACTCTGGGAGGCCGAGGCAGGCGGATAGCTCAAGGTCAGGAGTTCGAAACCTGCCTGACCAAGAGCGAGACCCCGTCTCTACTAAAAAATAGAAAGAAATTAATTGGCCAACTAAAAATATATAGAAAAAATTAGCCGGGCATGGTGGTGCATGCCTGTAGTCCCAGCTACTTGGGAGGCTGAGGCAGAAGGATCGCTTGAACCCAGGAGTTTGAGGTTGCTGTGAGCTAGGCTGACACCACTGCACTCACTCTAGCCTGGGCCACAAAGTAAGACTCTGTCTCAAAAAAAAAAAAAAACTTAGCTATTACGAGCCTACTGTTGACCAGAAGCCTTGACAATGACAGTTGATTAACACATATTTAGTGTGTTGTCTGTATTATAGACCATATTCTTACAATATAGTAAGCTAGAGAAAAGAAAATGTATTAAGAAAATAAGGAAGAGAAAATATATTTACTGTTTGCTAGGTGGAGGTGGATCACCTGGTCTCCATCCTTCCCATCTTCAGGCGGAGGGGGGGAGGGGTTGGTTTTGTTTTCTCAGGGTGGCAGAGGCGGAAGAAAGTCTGCGTATAAGTGGACCTGTGCAGTTCAAACCCCAGTTGTTCGAGGAGTCGAGCTGTGGCTTCTATGATGGTGTAAAATTCAAAGATATTTTATCAAGATAGAAAATAAAAGCAAACATCACACTGGCATTTTCCCATGAGCACTGTGGGCACAGGCCACTCACAGAAGGTGGCACTCCCCAGGGGTGGGGAGGCGGTCCCTGGAGTCTGCTCTGGGGACACCTTGAGGGGCTACCTCCCCCTCCAGGCGTCCCGGCTGGACCTCTGCTGCTGCATCAAGCCCAGGGAGCGGCCCCCACCTGGCCAGAGCGAGGGGCCTCTGCTCTGCTTCTTCCGCAAGGTCTACGCCCCCTTCCTGCTGCACCGGCTCACCCGCGCGGTCGTGGTGAGTGGTCTCAAACCACAAGAGGACGGGAGACTACGTGGGGACTTCACCTCAGGGTGAAGGGTTGGGGGTGGAGAGGTTGCCAGGTCCAGGGGCGGGCACTCAAATCTGCCCAGCTCCAGCGTGTGTCCCGTGGCGCCCTGGCCGGCTCCAGTCTGAGGGAAGATGGGGTGCGGTTGCGCAGGAGGTTCTCATGCAGCGGTTCCCTCCTCAGCTGCTGCTGTTTCTGGCCCTGTTTGGAGTGTGTCTTTACTTCATGTGCCAAACCAACGTGGGATTAGACCAGGAGCTGGCCCTGCCCACGGTGAGCCTGGGGCCTCCCCAGACCTTAGTCCCCTGGGGTTCCTGGAGGGGTAACAGCACCCAGCAGGTGGGGGCCACACGGGCCAGGGGTGCCGGTGGCAGTGCAGAATTGCTTGTCACCTTGGAAGCGCCCCCAGTGGACCTGGGGAGAAAAGCCTCATCTGTGCATGAAAAGTGCAAGAGCCAAGTACCAGCTCCAGGCCCCGGTAAGAGTGAAGTCCCAGGCGTCTGGGGGGCTGTCCAGGTGAGATGACTGACCAACACCTTGCTGAGCGCCGGCCCTGTGCTCAGCGCTGCGAACCCTCCAGGCCTGGGGCCCTGGGAGGGCAGGGGCTCAGAGGAAGGAAAGTCCCCCTTAGAAGGGACCTCTAAGGTCGCATAGGATTTGCAGAGGAAAGTGGTGGCAGACTTACCTGTGGGAAGCTGGGATGAGCCAAGGTGTGTTTCCTGGGTGTGGGAGCAGCCATGGGGGTGGGGGACAAGCTGGAGGCAGGGAGCATGGTGGCAGAGGGTCCTGATTGCCAGACCTGGGTCAGAAAGTGTGTGACACGATGCGTCAGCTTAGGTCCGACCCGCTGCTGGTCCGGATGTGCACCAGAGGTGGTGTGGGCTGGTGGCTGAGAGGGAACAAAGCCACAGACAGCAAAGTCTCAGACACATTGTGTGACCAGGCTCCAAGGAGAAGGGAGGGCAGGGTCGGGGCTCACTGTCTAGGACCTCTCTGGGGAGCTGTGGTGGAGGTTTGGGTGAGGGTCTGGGCACTGGCAGGAGCACCGGAGGGAGCAGCTGGGCCCGCAGCCAATGGTAGGGCTCAGTGGGGTCAGCTGGGGCAGATCTTAGGTGGTGCTGGCCCGGGGTCCTGAAAGTGAGATGAGAAAGGAGAGCAGACGACTCAGAACCGCACCTTCCAGTGACCATATGGAGGAGAGCAGGCAGGGAAGCCAGCAAGTGTCACACAGTGACCGTCACAGTTGCAGAAGCACTGGGGGTCGCATCACAGGGCTGAGTCATAGATAGTCCCCAGGGCCCTGAGAGCAAGAGGGAAGGAGAGGCTGGGCACAGTCTTTCATGTCTATAATCCTGGTACTTTGGGAGGCCGAGGTGGGAGGATGGGAGGATCACTTGAGGCCAGGAAATGGACACCAGCCTGAACAACATAGCAAGACCCTATCTCTGCAAAAAATAGAAAAATTAGCAAAATATTAGCGGGGCGTGGTAGCACGGGCCTGTAGTCTCAGCTACTCGGGAGGCTGAG
>VBSM01002217.1:9533505-9543630 GCA_008086735.1 Cheirogaleus medius
ACTATGTTGCTCAGGATGCATCTTAACCATTTTTAAGTTTACAGCTCAGTGTGATATTAAGTACATTCATATTATCCATCACCACCATCCATCTCCATAATTCTTTCCTTTTTTCAGAATTGAAACTATACCTAATGAACAGTGCCTCCCCACTCTCCCCGCCCTCCAGCCCCTGGCAAGCACCGTTCTCCTTTTTGTCTCTATGAGTCTGACCATTTTAGGCACCTCGCATAAGTGGGATCATAAAATATTTGTCCTTTTGTGACTATCTCATTTCACTTAGCGTGATGCTGTAGCATGTGTCAGAATCTCCTTCCTTTTTAAGGTTGAATAACATTCCATTGTGCATATATACCACATTTTGTTTACCCATTCACCTGTTACTGGTTATGTGGGTTGCTTCCACCTTTTGGCTATTGTGAATAGTGCTGCTGTGAACATGAGTGTTTGAGTCCCTGCTTTCAATTCTCCTAGAAATGAAATTGCTGGATCAGATGGTAATTCTATTTTTAAGTTTTAAGGACTCTTTATACTGTTTTCCACAATAGCTGTACCGTTTCACATCCCCACCAGTAGCACACAAGGGTTCCAATTTCTCCCTCTTGTGTCTGTCACATCTTCTTTCGTAACTTTTAGGAAAGCTCCTCTCACTGGGCACTCAAACTCAAATGACCCTATTTCTGCTACAACTTGAGACTCCTCTGGAAGCCGCTGCCTTCTGAGACTGTGTGTACTGGGGTGTCCTGGCCACGTCTGTGGGTGTGCCAGAGTGAGGCCCAGCACTGCTCTGCCTGCTGAGAAGAGGCTGGGGACTAAATACCAACACTTGCTATTTTCTGTTTTGTTTTTTTTGGTTATAATAGTTATCCTAGTGGGTGTGAAGTGGTATCTCATTGTAGTTGTAACTTGCAGTTTTCTGATGATTAGAGATGTTGAGCATCTTTTCACGTGCTTATTGGCTGTTCGTATGTCTTCTTTGGGGAAATGTCTATTTAAGTCCTTTGCCCATTTTTGAATCAGATTGGTTTTTTGTTGTTGAGTTTTAAGAGTTCTCTCTATGTTCTGGATAGCAATACCATGTCAGATATGTAATTTGCAAATACTTTCCTCCTTTCTATGGGTTGCCTTTTTACTCTGTTGATACTGTCCTTTGATGCACAAAATTTTTAATATTGTACTCTACCCCGGGCAACAGAGTGGGGCCTGTATGTCTCAAAGAAATTTAATATTCATAAAGTTTAATTTGTTTGTTTTTTCTTTTGTTGCCTGTGCCTTTGGGTTGTATCCAAGAAATCATTGCCAAATCCTATGTTGTGAAGCTTTTTCCTATCTTTCTTCTAAGAGTTTTATAGCTTTAGGTCTTACATTTAGGTCTTTGATCCATTTTGAGTTAATTTTTATATATGGTGTTAGGTGAGGCTCTAACTTCATTCCTTTGCATGTGGATATCCAGTTTCCCCAGCACCGTTTGTTGAAAAGTCTGTCCTTTCCCCCATTGAATGGTTTGGGCAGCCTTGTCAAAAATCATTTGACTATGTATGTGAAGGTTTTTTTCCTGGGCTATTTTGTTCCATTGGTCCATGTTTAGTCCTTATGCCAGTATTATACTGCTCTGATTACTGTAGCTTTGCGGTAAAATTTGAAATCAGGAAGCATGAGTCTTAAAACTTTGTTCTTCTTTGTCAAGATTGTTTTGGTTATTTAGGTTCCCTTGAGATTCCATATGAATTTTTAGTATGAATTTTTCTATTTCTTAAAAAATGCCATTGGGATTATGATAGGGATTGTACTGAATTTGTAGATTGCTTTGGTAGTATTGTCATCTTAACAATATTGTCTTCCTATCCATGAACACAGGAGGACTTTTCATTTATTTACGTATTCATTAATTTCTTTCAGGAATATTTTGTAGTTTTCACTGTACAAGTCTTTCAGTTCCTTGGTGAAGTTAATTGCTAAGTATTTCATTCTTTTTGATGCCATCATAAATGGAACTGTTTTCTTAATTTTCTTTTTGGATTGTTCATTGTTAGTGTGTAGTAGTGCAACTGATTTTTGTGTGTTGATTTTGTATCCTGAAACTTTGCCGAATTTGAATATTAGGTCTAACAGTTTTTTAGTAAAATATTTAGAACTTTCTACACATAAGATCATGTCACCATTGAATGGAGATAATTTTACTTCTTCCTTTCCAATTTGGATACCTTGAATTTTCTTCTTGCCTAATTGCTCTGACTAAAACTTCTAATACTATTAATATGTTGAATAGAAGTGGTGAAAGTGGGCATCCTTGCCTCAGTCCTGATCTTACAGGAAAAGCTTTCAGTCTTTCACCATTGAGTATGACATTTGCTGTGGGTTTTCATATATGGCCTTTACCATGTTGAGGACAATCCCTGTATTCCTAGTTTTCTGAATGTTTTTACTATGAAAGGGTGTAGGATTTTGTTAAATGCTTTTTCTACATCAATTGAAATGATCATGTGATATTTCTCTTCTTTCTATTTTCTTCTTTCTGTGGTGCATTAATTGATTTTCATATGTTGAACTATCCTTGCATTCCAGGAATAAAAACCAGTTGGTCATGGTGTATAATCACTTTAATATGCTATTGAATTCAGTTTGGTAGTATTTTATTGAGGACGTTTGTGTTCATAAGGGATATTGGTCTGTGGTTTTCTTTTCTTGCAGTGTCTTTGTCTGGCTGTGGCATTGGGGCAATGCTGGCCTCATAGAGTAAGTTAGAAAGTTTTCTCTCCTCTTTAATTATTTTGGAAGAGTTTGAGGAGGATTTGGATTAATTCTTCTTTAAATGTTTGGTTGTACTCACTAGACGCCAACAAGCCAGGGTTTTTCTATGTTGGGAAAGGTTTTGATCCCTGATTTAATCTCTTTATTAGTTATCTATTCAGATTTTCTGTTTCTTCATGATTCAGTCTTGGTAAGTTTGTGTTTTTAGGAATTATCCATTTCATCTAAGTTATTTAACTTTTAGGTGTACAGTTGTTCATAGTACTTTCTTATAATACTTTTTACTTCTGTAGAATAAGTACTGATACCCCCAATTTCAATTCTGATCTTAGTAATTTGAGTATTTTTCTCCTTAGTTAATCTAGCTAAAGATATGTCAATTTTGTTAATCTTTTTGAAAAAACAACTTTTGAGTTTGTTGATTTTCTCTATTATTCTCCTATTATTTGCTTATTTATCTCTGCTCTAATTTTTATTATTTCCTTCTTCTTGATAGCTTTGGGTTTAGTTAGCTCTTTTTTTTTCTAGTTTCTTAAATTGTTAAAGTTAGGATGTTAATTTGAGATATTTTTTCTTTTTTAAATTTATGGCATTTACAGCTATAAATTTCCCTCTTATTGCTGCTTTTACTGTGTCCCATAAGTTTTGGTATGTTGTGGTTTTGTTTGCATTCATCTCTAATTTCTAATTTGCTTTGTGATTTCTTTGACCCATTGATTGTTTAAGAGCATATCATGTAATTTCCACAAATTCGTGGATTTTTCAGTTTTCCTTTTGCTATTGATTTCTAATTTCATCCTATTTTGGTTAGAGAAGATAATTTTTATAATATCTTTTTTTAAAATTGAGATTTAAATAGTGGCCTAACATATCATCTATACTGGAGAATGTCCCATGTGCACTTCAGAAGAATATGTATTCTATTGTTGGTTGAATTGTTCTGTATTTGTCTGTTAGATATAATTGGTTTATTGTGTTGTTAAAGTTCTCTATTTCCTTATTTGTTTTCTGTTTAATTGGGCTATTCATTATTGAGAGTGGGGTATTGAGCTCTCCACCTATTATTGTAGAGCCATCTATTTTTCCCTTAAATTTTTTCAATGTCTTCTTTGGATATTTTTATGGTCTGTTATTAGGTTCATAAATGTTTATAATGTTATGCCTTTTTGATATGTTGAATTTTTTACTAATATATAATGTACTTTTTTGTCTCTTGTAAGCTTTTTGATTTAGAGTCTATTTTGTCTGATATTAGTATAGTCACCCCTATTCTCTTTTGCTCATTATTTGCATGTAATATCCTTTTTCCATTCTTTTACTTTCAACATGTTTGTGTCTTTTGACCTAAAGTGAGTCTCTTGCTGATAGCATATAGTTAGATCATTTTAAAAAATCCATTCTGCTAATCTCTGTCTTTTGATTGGAGAGTTTAACCCATTTACATTTAGGATAGTTACTGGTAAGGAGGGATTTACTTCTGTCCTTTTCCTGTTTTGTTTTTTTTCTATATGCCTTATAACTTTTTTGTCCCCCATTTCCTGCATTACTGAGTTCTTCTGTGTTTAGTTGATTTTTAGTAGTAGTAACTTTTAAATTCCTTTCTCTTTCCTTTTGTGTATATTCTATAGCTAATTTTCTTTGTGATTACCATGGGGATTACATTAAACGTCCTGAAATTATAACACTCTAAATTTGAATTTATACTGATTTAGCTTCGGTAGCATACAAAAACTCTGATCCTATTCAGATCCATCCCATCCCTTTTGGTTACTGATGTCACAAAATTATATCATTATGCATTATATCCAAAAACATAGAGTAATGATTGTTTTATGCATTAGTCTCTTCAATCATGTAGAAAACAAAAAGTGGAGTTACAAACCATAGTTATAATACTACTACCTTTTATATTGTCCATTTATTTACCTTTTCCAAGGATCTTTATTTCTTCATAAGTCTTTGAGTTACTGTCTAGTGTCTTTTCATTTCAACCTGCAGGATTCCCTTTAGTATTTCCTGCAGGGCAGGTCTAGTAGTAACTAACTCCTTCAGCTTTTATTTATCTGGGAATATCTTAATTTCTCCCTCATTTTTGAAGAACAGTTTTGCTGGAAATAGGATTTTTAGTTGACAGGTTTTTTTCTTTCTTTGGAAGTTCGAATATACATATCTACTAACTTCCAAGGTTTCTAATGAGAGATATGCTGATGGTCTTATTGAAGATTACTTGTATGTGATGAGTCACTTCTCTCTTGTTGTTTTCAAGATTCTCTGTCTTTGGCTTTAAGAAATTAATTTTATTATTTATTATTTATTTTTAAAGACAAGGTCTTGCTATGTTGCCCAAGCTGGACTTGAACTCTTGGGTTCAAGCAATCCTCCTGCCTCAGCCTACCAGGTAGCTGGGACTACAGGCATGTGGCACCATGCCTGGCTTTTCACAGTTGGATTGGATTATAATATCCTTTGGTGTGGGCCTCTTTGAGTTTATCCTATTGGAGTGTATTAGGTTTCTTGGATGTGTATATTCATGTCTTTAATCAAATTTGGGGAGTTTTGGGCCATTATTTTTTGAAATACTCTTTTTTACTCTCTTCTGGAATTCTTACATGAATATTTTGGTGTACTTAATAATGTCTCACAGGTCCCTTAGGCTCTGCTCTGTTCACTTTTCTTTATTCTTTTTTAAGTCTGTTCTACAAACTCAACAATTTCAATTGTCCTATCTTCAGTTTGCTAATTCTTTCTTCTGACTCCTGAAATCTGCATTTGAATCCCTCTAGTGAATTTTTAAGTTATTGTAATCTTCAGCTCCAGAATCTCTTTTTGCCTCCTTTTTATGTTTTCTCTTTATTGATATTTCCGTTTTGTTCATAAATTGTTTTCTTGACTTTGTGTGTGTGTGTGTGTGTGTGTATACATATAATTTTTTAAAGCTCTTTGAGCAAATTTAAGACAGTTATTTTAAAGTCTTTGACTAGTAAGTCTGCTATCTGGTCTTTCCTAGGGATGGTTTCTGTTGGTTAATTTTTCCCTTTGAATGACCGATATTTTTCTTTTTCTTTGTATCTTTTGTGATTTTTTTTGGTTGAAAAATGGACATTTGAGCTTTATAACATAGTAATTCTGGAAATCAGATTCTACCCCTTCTTCAGGGTTTGCTTTATTTATTTATTTTTTTAATTTATTTTTTTTGAGACAGAGTCTCACTCTGTTGCCCAGGCTAGAGTGAGTGCCATGGCGTCAGCCTAGCTCACAGCAACCTCAAACTCCTGGGCTCAAGCAATCCTTCTGCCTCAGCCTCCCGAGTAGCTGGGACTACAGGCATGCGCCACCATGCCCGGCTAATTTTTTCTATATATTTTTAGTTGGCCAATTAATTTATTTCTATTTTTAGTAGAGACAGGGTCTCACTCTTGATCAGGCTGGTTTTGAACTCCTGACCTTGAGCGATCCGCCTGCCTTGGCCTCTGCTTTATTTTTTTATTTTATTTTACTTATTGTTCTTGGTGTCTCTGTGCTGAGGATCAGCCTGAGGTATAAAGTTAATGTCTTCACAGTTAGGCTATGTGGTGACTGTCCAAATTTTTCTGCATTTGTGGTTGTCTTTGAATTCCCTGGTCCTTAAATGTATGGCTACCAAAATGAGAAGACGGGAAAAATGAAGGGGTAAAAATAAACAGGTGCTTCCCCTTTATATCTCCTGGAAGTCACTTTAAACAAAGGTGGAGAGGGCAGCAACAATGGTAGTGGGAGTTGCAATAATGGCTGCCTGCCTGTGTGTCTGTACCACCAAGGTCGGAAGTAGTGATCAGTGATTAAAACTCAAATCCTTGATATTTGGAGAACAGTGTCCTTATTGCCTACCTCCGCTCCTGCAAGCTGTGTGCAAGCTCGCAGAGAATGCATGCATGGCTGCCTGCATTGAGGCTTGGCATGGGGGCTGGGTAGCTGCTACTGTGATAAGAGCTGAAACTGACAGAAATTAACCGCAATTTACCATCCAAGCCTTACCCTGGAAGCTTCCAGTCTTCCATAGTCTCCAGAGTTCCAAAAGAGTTGCATTAGACAAATTCTGTCAGTGCAATTATTGTCTAGGTGGGCAGACAGATTCCTGGTGCTTCCTACTTTGTCGTCTTCACTGATGTTACTCTGAGGTTTTATGTTATAGGATAAGGGAATAGACCATGAAGATACCTGGTGCATGACCTCAAGGGTGTGCACATGGAGATTTATGTGGGCATGCGAATATAGACTGTGGTCCCAGGCCACCTCGTTAGCCTGTGGCTGTGCCAAATTGGGGATGATAGAAATGAGTAAAATTATGTGCATGTGTGTGTGTGTGTATGTTTGTGCATCTGTCAGCATATATTCATGTAGGGTGATACATATTGCTTTGTGTTTGTACCTCCATGAGTGTACTTCTGTGCATGTACCTGTGATTATATCTATATTTGTGAACATTGCAGCATGTACATCTGTGGGTACACCTAAAACCATGTTCCTCTGTAATTGCACTGTGCAGGTACATCTGTGAGGGTACTCCTGAGTATGTGCATCTGTGTATGTTCTTCTTTGTATGTACCTTGTATGTGACCTCTGAGCATGTACCTCTTTGTGCATACCTTGTTTGTGTACTTTTGTGCAAGTACCTCTGAGCGTGTACCTCTATGTATGCCTTTGTGTGTGTACCACCGAGCATTTACCTTTGAGTGTGTAACTGTGCATGTACCTCTGAGTGTGTACCTCAATGTGTGCCTCTGTGTGTACCTCTGAGCATGGACCTCTGAGCATGTACCTCTGTGTGAACCTTCAAGGGTGTGAGCTGAAGTGGGTCCTTTAGGGGTGTGTATGGCCTCCTGAGGCTCACTAACCCTCCTTTGCTCTAGGACTCGTACCTGCTTGACTACTTCCTCTTTCTGAACCGCTACTTTGAGGTGGGGGCCCCAGTGTACTTTGTCACCACCTCGGGCTACAACTTCTCCAGTGAGGAGGGCATGAATGCCATTTGCTCCAGCGCAGGCTGTAACAACAACTCCTTCACCCAGAAGATCCAGTACGCCTCTGAGTTCCCTGAGCAGTGAGTGTCTGGCCCTCCTGGCCCCTGGCCTGCTCCCTGTCTGTCTCCCTCATCCCTCCAGTCCCCTCTTCCTGCCTGTTCTGCTCCTGCCCCTGCCCTGCTGCCCTACTGCCACGTGCCTGGGGAGGCCCAGTGTGGGGCTTGGGCCACAGAAACGACCCACTACCCTGCCCAGCTGGTCCTCCCCCATTCCTCCCTCTCTCCGACCCACAGGTCTTACCTGGCCATTGCTGCCTCCTCCTGGGTGGATGATTTCATTGACTGGCTGACCCCGTCCTCCTGCTGCCGCCTGCATATCTTCGGCCCCAATAAGGGCGAGTTTTGCCCCTCCACCATCAGTGAGTGTGGGGCCTGGGGGGCTCATTGCCCACCACAGCCTGGGGAAACTGAGGCGAGAGAAAGGAAAGGACTGGAGAGGCTCTCTCAACTCCTCCCACCCCTCCTGCAGGATCCGTTGGGGGCAGGGGCACAGGTTTGGTCCCAGGGACAGGCACTTTGGGTGCACTTTGAGGAGCACCCATGTGGGTGGCTGTGCTGGACCATGGGCCTTTACACACTTATGCCCTGTCACGTGTGGTGCCCTGGTTGCAGAGCGCAGTGGTGGGTGGTGGGGAGTCAGAGTGAAGAGCTGAGGTTGGCGCGTGGCCCTGGCCCCCGGAGCAGCTGCATTTGTAGGTGGAATGAGACACCACCCTGTGGGTCCTGTTTCTCTGCCCTGAGCTTCCCTTCCTCACCTGTTCGTAGGTGCCAGCAGTTTCTGTGACCAAGAGGGGAACTTCTCCCATAGTCAGGGATGACAGATGCAAATTCCCCTAGAAGTGACTCCTTGAGGAGGGAGTGTCTGGGGGACCTTTCATGGGAGTGGAGGAGGAAGAGGGGGGCAGAGCAGGAGCAGCTGGCCCTGGGGTGCCACTGCCCAGAGCCCCCTCTCCCTGCAGACTCCTTGTCCTGCTTGCAGAACTGCATGGACTTCACGATGGGTGCCGTGCGGCCCTCGGTGGAGCAGTTCCACAAGTATCTCCCCTGGTTCCTGAGCGACCCGCCCAACATCAAATGTCCTAAAGGGTAGGCTTGGGAAGGGCCTTCTTCTGTGGAGGGCAGACACATGGGCCATGGGGTGGGGGGGATGGACGCAGGGGACAGAAGGAGGTCATGAGGGGCCTCTGCAGGGCAGCTGTGGGCTGGGCAGCTGGGAGCAGCCTTGTCCCCGGCTAAGCCTTTGCCCTGGCTTCTCCTGGCAGCGGCCTGGCAGCATACAGCACCTCTGTGAATCTGAGCTCAGATGGCCGGGTGTTGGGTAAGTACAGCCTTGCCTGGAGGGGAGGACAAAAGTGGGCTGTCTGAGGGCCCTGAGAGCCCCAGGAATAGCCTCTCTCCCTCTCCCATGTTCCCTCTTTCCTCCTTTGTGGGGGCTTCTCACTGTGCTGGCCCAGGCAGCAGGAGTCCTGTTTCCCAGTGCCATGTTCTCAGACCTCACCCCTTCTTCCACCCTCAAGTCCAGGTCAGCATGATATTTGTGGAATTCTTTCAGCAGCTGATACCATACTGGGGGGCCCCATACCCCAGGCTAAGCACCTTTTCTATCCTGCACAAATCACACCCAAATGTCAGCAGTGGGGAGCTGGCTAAAGGAATTGCCTCCCACAATCCCAGCAACCATTAGAAGTGACAAGGGAGATGCAGTCGGACTGGCAGGGAAGGAGCCACGATGTGCTGTCAGCTTAACATAGCAGCCGGCAGGATGCCTGCGTGGAGTGGCTGGCCATAGCTCTGAGCACACGCTCGGCCTGGGGGCCCTGAGGGAGCCGCTGCTGGGGATGGGCTGGGGTCGGCGGTGGGTGGGGAGTTTTTGGTGGATCCTCTTGCTTTGCACTGAAGCCATTCACGGTTTGAAGTACTGGCCACAAACCAACCGAAGTTCGCTGGCTCCACCCTCCTGGCTAAATCTTCCATGAAGGTCCCATCTTCCTGGAAGGGGAACCTGCCATGCCCCAGCCCTGGTCCTTGGGCACTACAGGCTCTGTGGGGCCTGTATGGTGGGGCCGGTGTGGGCAGAGGGGAGTGGAGGTCTCAGTCAGGGACAGAGGAGCAGGCCCAGAAAGGAGCGGATGGGGGAGCCCATCCCTGTGACCTGGGGCAGGTCTGGGCCTACTTCTGACCCTAGTCTCCTTGTGGGCACTCTAGGTTAGTCTAGAGCAGCGCTTCTCAAAGTGGGGTCCCCTGGCCAGCAGCATCGGCCAGGCGCAGTGGCTCACGCCTGTAATCCTAACACTCTGGGAGGCTGAGGCGGGAGG
>VBSM01002217.1:9562160-9584969 GCA_008086735.1 Cheirogaleus medius
CTTTTCTGTAGAGACACTCTGTCTGGCGGTGTTTCTAGTCTGCCATCTTGCTCCGCCCGCATTACTGCTTTGATTAGTATGTTTCTTGATGTCATTTTCTTCGTGCTTCTTGTGATTGGGGGTTTACTGAGCTTCTTAGATCATGGGTTTGTAATTTAAATAAATTTGGAAAATTTCAGTCGTTTTTTCAAATATTTTTAATTAATTAACTAATTTGATAATAAATACATTTGATAATAAAACTCTGTCACCCAGGCTAGAGTGCCATGGCACCAGACTAGCTCACAGCAACCTCCTGCCTCAGCCTCCCAAGTACCTGGGACTACAGGTGAGCATCACCACGCCTGGCTGATTTTTTCTACTTTTTCTACTTTTTAGTACAGATGGGGTCTGGCTGTTGCTCAGGCTGGTCTCAAACTCCTGAGCTTAGGAGATTCTCCCACTTCAGCCTCCCAGAGTGCTAGGATTACAGGCATGAGCCAGCATGCCCAGCCTCAAATATTTTTTAATGCCCCACCCCAAACCTCAGGAACTCTGATTACATGTATATTAGACCAGAAAGTTGTCCTACAACTCACTGATGCCCCAGGGTGTGTCCCAGAGACTGTTTGCTAAAGAGAGCATCATGCATACAAGGCAGCTAGATGCTATTCACCAGGGCAGTGGGAGAAAGACCTCCAAAATTTCAGATATTTGTGAGGCTGGCCCTCCTATCACAGGCCTAGAACTCTAGGAGGGCAGGATGGTTTGGGGGGACAGGCCTGGGGTGCCCTCTATGGGCTTACTACCCAGAGGTGCTTTAGAACTCTGTTCTCCAAATTCTGGCACAGTGTTCCTGAGCTCCTGCAGCTGCAGCTCAAGTGGGCCCAGGTGCAGCTTCAGCTGCTGTTCGGAATGGCACAAGCAGTAAGCCTTGGCAGCATCCACATGGTGCTAACTCTGCAGGCATGCAGAGAGCATGAGCTATCCCATCATGATGGCTTCCACCTAGATGTCAAAGGATGTATGAAGCACCCTGGGGGCCCAAACAGAGACTTATCACAGGTGGGTGGAGCAATGCTGAAGGGAAATGTGGGGTCAGAGCTTCTGCAGAAAGTTCACACCAGGGCAATGTCTAAGTAGAGCTGCAGGGGTAGGGCGATCACTGTGACCCTAGAACTGTAGAGCTACCAGTGTGCAATCCCAGGTTAGGAGAGCTGCAGTCATGAGACTCCACCTGAAGAGAGTTACCGCATGGCCTAAGCCCAGCAAAGCTATGGGGGCAGGGCTTCCCAAGGCCTTGGGGGTCCAGCCCCCACACCAGTGTGCTCAGGATGCAGAAAGGAAACTGGAGTATAAAACAGGAGGGAGGCCGGGCGTGGTGGCTCATGCCTATAATCCTAGCACTCTGGGAGGCTGAGGCAGGTGGATCACTCAAGGTCAGGAGTTTGAAACCAGCCTGAGCAAGAGCAAGACTCCGTCTCTACTAAGAAATAGAAAGAAATTAATTGGCCAACTAAAAATATATATAGAAAAAAAAATTATCCAGGCATGGTGGCATATGCCTGTAGTCCCAGCTACTCGGGAGGCTGAGGCAGAAGGATCGCTTGAGCTCAGGAGTTTGAGGTTGCTGTGAGCTAGGCTGATGCCATGGCACTCTAGCCCGGGCAACAGAGTGAGACCCTGTCTAAAATAAATAAATAAATAACAGGAGGGAGACTTACTTTTGTATTTGATACTACATGAATGCATTACCTATTCAAAAGGTAAATAATTTTAAAAATTCATATATTAGTATGGTTCATTTTTCACAATTAATGCACCAATATCAATAATAACTACTCACTAAAGTCGAAACTTTATTTTGACTTCCTTAATTTTTACCTAACATCCTTTTTCTGTTCCAGGACCCTACTCAGGATCCCACATGACATTTAGTTGTCACATCTCTTTAGGCTCTTTTTGGCTGTGATAGTATCTCAGACTTTCATTGTTTTTGATGACCTTGAGTTTTGATGAGTACTTGGTAGGTATTTTGTAGGATGTCCCTCAGTTGGGGTTTGTCTGATGTTTTTCTCATGATTAGACTGGGTTGGGTTTTTGGGAGGAAGACCACAGAGGTAAAGTGCCATTCTTACTACATCATGTCAATGATACATACTATCAACATTACTTATAACTGTTGATGTTGACCTTGATCATCTGGCTGAGGCCGTCCATGTCAGGTTTATTCACTGTAAAGTTACTCTTTTTTTCCCCTTCCATACTCTACTCTAGGAAGAGTCACTATGTTCATCCCAACATAAGGAGTAGGGAGGCATGCTCCACCTCCTTGAGGGCAGAGTATCTTTATAAATTATTTGGAATTCTTCTGAACAGCAAATTTATCTATTCTCTTCTACTCCTCTATTCAGTATGATTTTAATATATGTCATATACATATCAATATATATCAACATATTTACATCTATATCAGTATGGACTCACAGATATTTATTTTGTACTTTTGGTTCTAATATACTGCTACATTATTTTGTTGCTCAAATTGTTCTAGCTTTGGCCATTTGAAGCTCTTAAAGTTGGCTCCTATCCCTTTGCCATATCCCCATCATTGTGGCTTTTTAAAAAAAACAAAACAAAAAAAAAACATTTCCTTACTTTGAGGCACTATGAGATGCTCTAGGCTCATCTTGTATATTTTCTGCCCCAGTCCTAGATTCAGCCATTTCTCCAAGGAGCCCTAGTTCCTTCTATTGGAGAATGATATTAGAAACCAAGATCTGGGCACAAAGTATACTCACTGCTACAGGGGCATTGTTGCTTCTGGACCTTCTCAGCAGAGAGCAAGGAAATGTGTGTACAGTAACCTAAATATACACACATTTCTATTAATATTTCTATATGTAGCCATCCATATGTATAGTAAGCTAAACATGAATTCATACTGATGTCTGCAATTCTGATCTATTACCACATGGATCATTCTAGCCTCTGTACCTTGCTTATTTATAACCTCTCACTCCACCAGTAAGAAACCTGGCTCCCACCACCCACAACCATTTACTGAATTGTTCATTTCCATTATACATATCTAGTGGTTTCAGAATTGATAACCATACCCCCATAGGAAATAACTTTATCAACTAGAGTTCAGTCCTTATACACAATTCCTTTTGTCTTTAGTTTTACAGACTCCACTCATTTCCAAAGTTTTGTAGGTCAGCATCTCTTTCTACCACCTTCAGTGGGTTTTTTTTCATACATTTGTAACACAGATTGTTTTGTCACATTTTGCACCCCATTCTGGGATCCCCAATCTCCCAAGTGCTATTTTTTAAAAAACTGTATGCACTAAGGTTATTCTTTATGTAAATTTCTGTGAGTTTTGACAAATGCATAGTGTTATGTATCTATTATTAGTATCATATAGAATAGCTTTAATCCTAAAAAATTCTCTGTGCTTTACCTATTCAACCTTTTCTCATACCCAAACCCTGGCAACCACAGATCTTATACTGTTTCTATATTTTTTCTTTTTCAGAATGTCATATATTTGAGTGGTAGCTTTTGCAGACTGGCTTGTCTCTTAGCAATATACATTTAAGATACACCCCCCCACACATATATAATTTTATTTATTTTAGAGACAGGGTCTCTCTCTGTTGCCCAGGCTGGAGGGCAGTGGCATGATCATAGCTCACTGCAGCCTCGAACTCCTGGGCTCAAGTGATCCCTCTGCCTCAGCCTCCCAGGTAGCTGGGACTATAGGTATGTGCCACCACCCCTGGCTAATTTTTAATTTTGTATGTGTGTGTGTGTGTGTAACACTGGGTCTCACTATGTTGCCCAGGATGGTCTTGAATTCCTAGTCTCAAGTGATCTTCCTGCCTTGACCTCCCAAAGTACTGGGATTACAGGCATGAGCCACTGTACCTGGGCCCCATATCTTTTTGGTGATTGATAGCTTATTCCTTCTTATTACTGAATAGTATTTCATTGTGTGAAAGTACCAGTTTGCTTATCCATTCACCTATTGGGGGCACCTTGGATGTTTCTAGTCTTTGGTAGATAGGAGTAAAGCTGCAATAAACATTTGAATGTAGTTTTGAGTGCACATAATTTTCAAGTCAGTTGGGTAAATACATAAGAGCATGATTGCTGGATTGTATTGTAAGATTGTTTAGCTTTCCACTAAATTTTTTTTTTTTTTTTTTTTGAGACCGAGTCTCACTTCTGTTGCCCGGGCTAGAGTGCCATGGCATCAGCTTAGCTCACAGCAACCTCAAACTCCTGGGCTCAAGCGATCCTCCTGCCTCAGCCTCCCACGTAGCTAGGACTACAGGCATGCACCACCATGCCTGGCTACTTTGTATATATGTATATATTTTTTAGTTAGCCAATTAATTTCTTTCTATTTATAGTAGAGATAGGGTCTCGCTCTTGCGAAGGCTGGTCTCAAACTCCTGACCTTGAGCAATCCACCCGCCTCGGCCACCCAGAGTGCTAGGATTACAGGCGTTTCCACTAAATTTTTAAAATTATTTTACTTACTTTTTGAATAGGTAATGCATGCATGCATATGGTATCAAATGCAAAAGTAAGCCTTCTTTGTATTTTATACTCCCATTTCCCTTGATTTCCCCTCTTCAGAGGCATGTTTGTTATATTTCTAGTGATACTTTAGGTGCTAGAGGAAATTATTCAAAATTTTGAAATTTAGCAAGAAGATGGCTGCATGTCTTTTCAAAGTCATACTGAGGTGATATAGAACAGGCTCCCCCATGGATTCACTAATTTTCTAGGGTAGTGGTTATGAGAGTATAGTATGTGGTCCCTGGGGGGATCTCCAAGGTCAAAATAACAATACTATTAATAGTTTGTTATTTGTTTTACTATGTTGGCATTTGCAATAATGGTGCAATAATAATGGTGGGTAAAAGTGCAAGTGTCTTAGCAGGAATCAAGGTAGTAGCACTACACCAGTTTTCTAGGGCTGCTGTCACAAAGTACCACAAATGTGGGTGACTTAAACAACACACATTTATTCATTCACAGTTCTGGAGGCCAGAAGTCCAAGATCAAGATGTTAGAATCTGGTGAGGATTCTCTGCCTGGCTTGTAGCACTTTCATCGTGTCATCACATGGCCTTTCTTCTGTGTATGCACAAAGCAAGATCACTGGTGTCTCTTCCTGTCATAAGGATATCACTTCTACCAGGTTAAGGCCCCCCTTAATTACCTTCTAAAGGCCCTCCTAATCACCAGTGTGACTCCAAATATAGTCACATTGGGGATTATGGCTTCAATATATGAATTTTGTAGGGGGCACATTCAGTACATAAAAGGTACCAAACTCTACTAGTAGCCATCATATTCTTTCTTCACTGCCTTCCATTTATAGTTCAAAAATTGCCAGTTTCATTTAATAATGCTTCTGTGTTAAATTAATTTAATTTTGACATTTGAAAACAAGTTTTGTTAATATTCTGTGTCATTAACAGATAAGTATGCATAAGATACTTCTGCTTCATATTGAAGGACAATGGTTGCTTGCAAAGCACTTGTGCAATTAAGTTGCCAGTTGAGTGAGCTGAACCTCTTTTCATGAAGTATCATTTTTACTTGAATGACAGAATGAAGTGAGCCTGTTACCTCAAGGAAAACAATTGATAGTATCTATTGTCAATAATAAAGTTCACATTTTTAAGCTAAAATTAGAATTTTAGAAAAACCCATATCCTGCCTCCAAAGCTTGACAGCTTCTCAATAATTAAAGACTTCTCTGATGAGTTTAGTGGTGATCCTAACAAATGTGATTTTTTAATATTGTTTAATGAAATGAGCGAACATTTGGAAAGAGCTGTGTAACAAACACAACGAACTGACATTTTCAAATGACTATTGCATGGTACAAAATCATGTACTTATGTAAAGATCTATTCAAAGTGCATGGAAGAGCAATAAATATTAATAGAATAGAGTAGGAAAAATTTATTGATATGGTTTTAGATTCCATATTGCAAGTAACCTTTAAGAAACTACCACTTGCAGAATTTTAATGTAGTTTTAAAGACAAATATCCAAATTTATTTGAAATGACAAAACAGGCCTCTCATTTGTAACTACTTATCTGTATGAGATTAGATTTTTTCATATACATATACTTCAATTAAAACATATTGCAGTGTAGGAGTGTTCCTATCTCTATACATACATAATGAGTGCGAGGTGCACCATCTGGGAGATGGACATGCTTTAAGCTCTGACTTGTGGGGGGAAGGCAACACACGTAACCCAAACATTTGTACCCCCATAATATGCTGAAACAAAAAAAAAAAAGGAAGAGAACAAGGAAATAAAAATGCTTTGTTTTGCTAAAAATGGGGGGAAAAACATTGCAATGCAGTGAATGCAGAAGCAGATGTGAGAATCTGTCTTCTACAAAGCCAGACATTAAAGAGATTTACAAGAATGTAAAAGTATACTACTCTTCTCACTAAACTTTTCCCCCTCCTTTTTCGAGACACAGTTTCACTCTGTTGCTTGGGCTAGAGTTCCGTGGCGTCAGCGTAGCTCATAGCAACCTCAAACTCCTGGGCTCAAGCAATCCTCTCCTGCCTCAGCCTCCCCAGTAGCTGGGCTGACTAAACTTTCATTGCTTTGAAGAACATTTTTTCATAAAAGTATGTTAACATGCAATGTATTTTATAGTTATTTAAAAATGAATTAATATTTTAACATTTTCTAAGTTTTAATTTATAATATGTTAAATATTGATAAGCATAACTCATATAAACAGAAATTC
Source organism: Cheirogaleus medius (assembly GCA_008086735.1). NCBI lineage: Eukaryota > Metazoa > Chordata > Mammalia > Primates > Cheirogaleidae > Cheirogaleus > Cheirogaleus medius. The sequence goes on from VBSM01002217.1 coordinate 9,568,945, forward strand.
TTTGGAGTCAACAAATTTTAAGAGCATCGTTTCTAAATCGAAAAAGTTTGAGAACCACTGTTCTAGCATAATTTACCCGAGTTTGATTTTATTTACAATTCGTTATAGCCCATACACAATGAAGATATATATTAACTTGTCTATTTTAGTCCAGTAGAGGTTCAAATCATTTCTATCCATTAGAAAAGATAACCTATGGTTTTATCATCTTGCAGAACATCAGCTGGCTTTGTATCCAACCTAACAACCTTATGCTAACGTTTTCTCAAAATATTTACAAATACCCAGTTCCTCAAAATACTCTTTGAACCAGCTTTACCATAGCACTGGTTCCTTCATAAATTAATTTGTTGAATAAATCTTGGACATATGCTCATTACATATTTGTATAAGTGTCACGTTTTTAATTTTTTTCAAGATTATACTTTGACAGATACTAATGACACGTATATATGATGTGTATATGTGGGTATGTACTATATACACACAGGAGTACATACTTTACAAGGATGGCAAACTAGATTCCCCATTGCACCCAGCTCTTTCCGCTTAACATGCGTTTCTTTCCTTCTCCTTTTATTTGTCACCTTTAATTTCTTCTGATGCAGTGCCTTGAGTTTCACTCACAACTCTGTTATTAATAAGAAATCCAGGCCCGGCACGGTGGCTCATGCCAGTAATCCTAGCACTCTGGAAGGCTGAGGCAGCAGGATTGCTTGAGCTCAAGAGTTCCAGCAAGAGCGAGACTTGTCTCTACTAAAAGTAGAAAAATTACCCAGGCATCTTGGCGGGCGCCCATAGTGCCAGCTAGTCTCAGCTACTCAGGAGGCTGAGGCAAGAAGATCGCTTGAGCCCAGGAGTTTGAGCTAGTTACCATGACGCCACTGCACTGTACCCAGGGTAACAGAGCGAGACTCTGTCTAAAAAAAAAAAAAAAATCCATACAACCCATATACGCGCATTTTCCCTTACCTGGCCTACTAACAAAAAGGTCACCACAGCCCCAGCTTTTACTACTGACTCAGTATAAGCAGAAACAAGCAAAGAGCCACAGACCACGTGACAAATACCGAGCATCACATGACGCTTCCCTCACCACAATTCTTCCGCCCGCTTCAAACAAGGCATCCAGACGTCCCCAGCGCAGCAGTCACGGGATTCCTTGCGCGTAGGAACCACGTTTACGGCCCACGTTGGGCTCTTTTAGCGAGGGCCGCCAGAGGATACAGCACAGTGGGTCAGCAGGGTCCGGGGAAAGCAGCCCCGGGCTACTGTGCCCCACGAAGGCGGACCGGAAGTTCCGCGGCCGCGCAGTCCGGCGGAGCGGTTAGTCGCGCACGCCGGAAGTGGCCCGTAGGCCGGTCTGAAGCGGCGCCCGCAGTGTGCATCGTCCCTTGGGCAGGCGGCGACATGGAGCCCGGGGCAGCCGAACTGTATGACCAGGCCTTGCTGGGCATCCTGCAGCACGTGGGCAATGTCCAGGACTTCCTGCGCGTGCTCTTCGGCTTCCTCTACCGCAAGACTGATTTCTATCGCCTGCTGCGCCACCCATCGGACCGCATGGGCTTCCCGCCCGGGGCCGCACAGGCCCTAGTGCTGCAGGTGAGGCGGGCAGGCCTGCGGTCTGGGAAACCGCTGCCCGGGCGCCTGCCCCGACTCCCTGCCCCCGCACGGCCGCTCCTCCAAGCTTTCCCAGCCTGTTTAATCCTTTCCCTGGCGCCGTGGGGGTGAGCCTGTGAGAATGGCTATAGTAATTTGAAGCGCAGATCAGATATCAGGTTATTCTGCTGAGGGTAGCAGCCGAGACCTGCCCAGGACGTCCTGAGGTGTCAGAAGCAGCCAGCCAGCTGTTGAGGGCCCTGCTCAGCATAGCGCAAAGCAAACCCCACAAGGTGCTGGGGGCTCCTAGTCAGGGAGTGAAATCTGTGCAGGCAAAACGGGAGGAAGTATATTTACAACAACAGAACCTGTATCACCCTGAACTTCCAAACACTCTGGAGGTGGTAGGGATGATGGTGGCTTTGTGTTGATCAGTGGGTGTGGCCGCTTGTTTGAAATGTGACTTTCCAGGTCGAAAACAATCACTGTAGTGATTATTAAGTTTTCAGTTGGACTTAAATATAACCCAGGTTAGATATATTGTATGTTTGAAGCGCTATTAGTACTCATTCAGTGAAGTTGCACTCCGCATGTATTGTAATAGTAAGCAAGCTTTTACCGAATGTAGTTACACTGTCAGCTGCCACAGACACTCGTGGTGTGGGTGTTCAGTAATGGTCTCTCTCTCCTTGTAACACTTACAGTTAAGGAGAGAAAACACGGAAAGTAATAGAGAACACTGCAAGGCCAAATATGTGACAGAGCCTGTTAGAAGGAAAGGAAATTGATGGTTGAGAAATCAATATGGTTTTGTAGGTGGGTCTTTCGATGAGATTGGGAGAAAGTATTCAGCCAAGCACACTGAGCTTGTTTGTAGAAATGTGAGAAGATAGAAATGCTGATACCTCCCACAGTGCTCTAGCACTTTACGGTTTATACAGTGCTTCAAATGTTACCTCCTGAAGTCTTACTGCAGGCTACAGGTTGATCAGGTGTTACTTTCTTCAGTGCCTTCAGGAAGAAACCAAAGTTTAGAATGTCTCCGTAACTACCAAGGTAATATGGTCAAATGAGGGGTGGGAATGGGGCTCCATTGGGCTTCAGTTTCAGAACTTAAGGCTAATCCTTGTCTTTATCAGTGACCCAAGTGCCATCTGAATGATCAGAGAGCTGTTGGAGGTGGCTTTTAGCAGGACCTTATGGCAGTTTAATGAAGTCCTGTCATTTCATCTTCACAATGCTCTGAACTGGATAAGGTTGAACTTGATGTACCAATTCAGCAAGGTTAAGTAATTTGACCAAGAACACACAACTAGTTCCTAATAGAGCTGGAACTCAAAACTTTAGTTTTTCTGATTCCAAATATTTGTACTGTATCATTTAACCATTCCATAGTAGGATGAGACACTTTTGTCTGGGATGATTGTTGTTTGCAAAAAGGTGTGGAGGAGAAAGGAACATTTACTGAGCACCTCGTATGTACTAGTATCAGGTGTTTTACATTCTGGGGTATTATCTTATTTAACCCATAACATAACCTGAGATGTTGGTCTTTGTCCTTGTTTCATGGATGAACTGACAGGTAGTATGCTCCTTTATCTGGTAACTATTTATAAAACACCTTGTAGGTTAAGACACTCTTATTGGTTAGGGTTTGGTGACCAGTGTAATGAAGTAGTGGAAGTGGGGGGCAGGGACATAGGAAGGAGAGGGATGAGTCAAAGATGGTCCAAGGTTTCAAACTTGGGTGACTGGAATAATGATAATGCATTAATTTGAACTGTCACCTGGGTTTAGGGGGAAAATTTTAGTTTTAGACAAGTTGAACTTGAAATTGTAGACAGGAGTCCCTGTCCATAGACTCTTGGAATCACAGGACTGGATCTTGCAGGAGATGGGGGAACTGGAGTGGTTTGAGGGAGAGAGAAGAGCCAAAGGTACAGACAACAGGCCTTGGGGAACGATCACAGTGAACAGTAGGTAGTAAGTTTCACAGAAACCAAGGTGACAGTCTCCAGCAGATGGTTAAGAAGGGTGTTGTGCTTTCTGGAAGTGGTTCTCAACAATCAGCATTGCCCAAGGAACTTTTGTTAATTTTATTTTTTATTTTATTTTTTGAGACAAGAGTCTCGCTCTGTCAACTGGGCTAGAGTGCTGTGGCTTTAGCCTAGCTCACAGCAACCTCAAACTCCTGGGCTCAAGCAGTCCTGCCTCAGCCTCCCAAGTAGCTGGGACTATAGGTACGGGCCACCACGCCTGGCTAATTTTTTTTTCTTTCTAGTTTTAGTTGCCAGGCTAATTTTTTCTATTTTCTTAGTAGAGATGGAGTCTTGCTCTTGCTCAGTCTGGTCTTGAACTCTTGAGCTCAAGCAGTCCTCCCACCTTGGCCTCCCAGAGTGCTAGGATTACAGACCTGAACCACTACACCCAGCCTGCCAAGGAACTTTTAAAAGCACATATTCCCTGGATATCTTGGTTGAGTAGATCAGGGTGAATCTTGGGAACCTGTTCTTTTGTCCACAGAAGCTCATTTGACAGGAGGCTTGTAAAGGTGATTTCTGTATTGGCAATGGTTTTGTTATAGGTAGGTCATTACAATATTGAATCAGATTGAGTGACTTGGTACCAGCAAAGCTCTCCTGACCCCCTACCCCTACTCATTTGCCTCTTAGTAGTTTTCTTTTTCTGACTCCTTTCTGTGGCTCTGCTAAAATTAGGCACAAAGGGTTTGGATGGCAGTGTTGGACTTCACCATTCTGGAACTTGAAAGCTTTCCCTTGCTAGTTCAGAGAGTGGACTGTTGGTATAGCGTAAGGCTTCTCATACTTTTCCTACTAATTCTAAAGGACTTGCATGGTCTAGATCAGGCGTCCTCAAACTGCGGCCTGCGGGCCACATGCTGCCCACCTAGGACATTTATCTGGCCTGCTGGGTGTTTTTGCCGCCGCTGCCTGTCCTGCTTAGCAGCCGACTCGTCCCAGGCCCACAGTGTGCACTCTCCAACGTTCTGAGGGACAGTGAACTGGCCCTCTGTTTAAAAAGTTTGAGGACCCCTGGTCTAGATGGATAGCTTGAATAATGCTCAGCAGGAATGATGTATGTGAAAATTGCATTCCACTTCAAAATTATGTTAACATGTTTTAAGACAAGAAGAGTTTAGAATGACATGCCATTCGTTACATTTGACAAATCTGTGTTCTGGAGTTGAATTTGAGAAGTGTTGCTTAGGAGAAGTCCTCGACATGAGAATTGAGAAAGCTGACTATATTCCCTATGCAACTTTTTGGGAAATTTTGGGAGAGTCATTTCACATCTTATCAGCTGAGAAGTTTAATTGGAAGTCACAGATAGGAGGTCTTTTCTAGTTCTGAGATTCTGTGACTCTAGAATCAGTACTGAGAACATGTAGAGATTGAGGTGTCCGTAGTGATGTGAGAGAGCTTCCTAGTGGTGTGGATAGACAGGTCAGAGGAAGTTGGATATACTGAGTAGAGGCAGTGGACACCGTGAGGGCCATCAGGTCTTGAGGGCCTAGGTGAGTCCTGTGTTAGAAGTCCCAGGTGTTATATGAGAGTCCTTGTTGCTTTGCCCTTGTGGAGTTAAGATGAAGACCTGGGGCATTAGGAGAGTGAGCAGCTCTGAGGGCAAAGGACCCAAAGTGTTGGAAACATGGATGTTAGAAGTGAGTCAGGGCTTCAGATTATCTACAGAAGTACAAGTGGGTCTGGTGGTGTTTCCAGTTTTTAACCTTTTAGGATTTTATTGATTTTCCTCTGCCTACATCATCTCCTTGTAGTTTGGTGCTTCCCATGTAATTTTTTGCTTCTTTTGCTGGCTGGACCTTGGGTAAATTGCTTAATCTCTTCAAGCCTTATTTTCCCTCATCTTTGCAACGTTGATGCTGTCATCTTCACAGGATTTTTGTGAGGGGCCTGAGAGAATGTTTGTAGAAGCATTTGATACAGTTCATATGTTAGCACCCTTTTGTTCTGTCTTCCTCTGCAGCCCACAGAACACTGTTGTTTAATACCTGTCTGCATTCTAGCCCTTTGGACTCTGACTCCCACCCATTTTCCCAGGTTGATCTCTCATCCTTCTTCCCTCTAGCTACTAAAGGAACTCTTGCTGTTTTCTTTGAGCCTATTCTTGAAGCTGTGGCATTTTCTCCAGTGGTTTCCTACGGAAGATGTGCCCCTCATTCAAGGTCTAATTGAGATTCTGTTTGTTCCAAGAAGGCTCGGTAGATTTCTTTTATCAGAAATGCTCATTCCCACCACAGTCTGACAGGATATCGAGGGATCCATTATATCCTACTTGTAACAGAGTTGTCATGTGTGGGTCTATCTTGACTGTATATTTTTGGTGGAGAGGTCCCAGCACCTTTATGGGTGTGACTGTGTCCCAGAAAAGGTTAAGGACTTGTCTACATACCAGAATTTTGTGTTCTTAGAAGGCAGGAGTTGTCATTTTGAATTATTTATTTATTTATTTATTTATTTATTTTGCATGTGTTCCTTACACATTGTAGGCACATAGTGGATGTTTATTGAATTGAATGCCCATACTTCCCTTCAGCCCTTGCTATTTGGTGAAAGATAGCAGCAGTTCAGTAACCCTGGTGCATTTTGTGGATTGAGGTTCAACATTTTCATGTGGATTGAGCTTCAACATTTTCATCTTTTATTTGTGAGTCTGAATTTTCGGTGCCTTTATAGCCCACGGTACCAGGTCAGTGTGTTCTTTGCATTATGAACAAGACTGTTTGGAGTCTGTAAAAATAATGACAGCTAAGATCATCTAGCTATGCATCTTGAGGTATTGTAAATATTGTTAGCCTTGGCTTGTAAATTTTTGATTTTGGAACCCTACTGTTAAAGAGTGTTTTCCTATCAGCTTTTGGTGAAATTGCTTTTGGTGTATTTCCATTTTTCCAATGGGAAAACTTTTTGGCCTACTGCTTTTCAGTTTTCTCCTTACCAGATTTTGCCACATTTCTAACAGAATGTGTGGTACTTTGCTGGCAGATGAACTGATTGATGGATTACTGTTTGATTTTAGGTATTCAAAACCTTTGACCACATGGCCCGTCAAGATGATGAGAAAAGGAAGAAGGAACTTGAAGAGAAAATTAGAAGAAAGGAAGAGGAAGAGGCCAAGGCTGTGGCCACTGCAGCCGAGAAGGAGCTGGTCCCAGTACCAGTCCAGGAAATAGAGATTGACACTACCACAGAATTGGGTGGATCTCTGGAAGAGAAAGTGCAGCCTCCAGACACACAGGACACTGTGCAGGTGGTTGCCCATGGCTCAGAGGAGGCAGAGGCTCTGGGAGCAGTGGCTGATGCTCCTGAAGTCCCTAGGGAACCACAAGGTCTTCCCAGGTAGGAATTCCTATTTTGTAGCTTCTTTCTTTCTTGTGTGACATCTGGTAGTGGGGGTTTTCCATTATTCAATCTTATTTTGTAACACACCAATTCTTTATCTCAGCATTATTTAGCTCTTAATATTTGCAAACTGCATTACAGTCTTTCAGTTACATAGAATGAGAGGTCATTTGGCTTCAATCTTCCTTTTTTTGCTCCCTTATAAGCTAAGGTAATAATCTGTTGGCAGTCATACAACCAGTTAAGAGCCAGAGCCAGAATTTGAGCACTTGGCTTCCCCCACAAAGATCTGACTTTATCTATGTGTAGAAGCTTAGTCTTAGCGTCCAGAGTCTTTTGTGTTTTTTTCCCTGCAGGAGCACTGCTGGGATGCGCCCACCGTGCTTGAGGTATAATGAACACGTGAGGAGGCAGTCTTACATAGACTGGATTCACATCCTGGCTCTGCCACTTCCTGAACGTATTACCCTGGGCAAGCAATATAACTTTTTTGTGTCTTTGTTTTCTACTTTGTAAAATGAAAGTGATAATTATAGTACCTGCCTTATAGCCTTTTTTGGGCTATTGTGAATTTTAAATGAGCCACTGGTCAAGCACTTAATGGAGTGGTAGCGCTTGAGTATGACACAGTTTCCCTGTCCTGTACTTAGACTCATTTTTCAAGAGTTATGTTTCTCGTCTACTCTAAACTTATACAGTCCTCCCCTTTGGTCTGAGTAAGAGGATCTGATATGTCCTTATGTGGGAATTGTGGCATTATCTGCCAGATAGTGATCCTCCTGGCCTGTTTTGTTTTTAGGAAAATCTGCTCTCTTCTTTGGTGCGACTTGTTTCCCTGCTACCTCGACTGCCCTTCTGTTCTTCCCGCTCTTTGCACTTTCTCTCTGACCTGATTTTGGGGAGTTTTTGAATTTAGTTTCTAGTTAATGCAGCAAAGTGAACAACTTGGAATGACTGCTAAAATATGGAGTAAGAAAAACTAAGTTTTGTAAAGATAGAATGAGGCAAGACTGTGGAGTCTTAAAGGCCAAGCTAAATAATGGAGTTGAGAGAAAACAGTTGTTAGATGGGTGAACCAAGTTGAAGGAGAAGGTGAGCAGGTCTTGAGTATGGATCTCTGATTGAGAAGTGACAAAATAAGGGTTAAGAGTCTGGAAGTGGGAGGTATAGGATGGGGAGGGTAGAGATCTATTATTTCCCTTTAGCTTGAAGAACTTTCTTTAATATTTCTTTTAGTGCCTGTCTGCTGGTGATGAATTCTTTCAGCTTTTGTTTACTGAAAATATCTTTATTTCATCTTCCTTTTTTTTTGAGACTGAGTCTCACTCTGTTGCCCAGGCTAGAGTGCTGTGGTGTCAGCCTAGCTCACAGCAACCTCAAACTCCTGGGCTCAAGCCATGCTCCTGCCTCAGCCTTCCAAGTAGCTGGGACTACAGGCATGCACCACCATGCCCGGCTGATTTTTTTCCTGTATATATTTTTAGTTATCCAGCTAATTTCTTTCTATTTTTTTTAGTAGAGATCGGGTCTCGCTCTTGCTCAAGCTGGTCTTGAACTCCTGACCTTGAGCGATCCTCCCGCCTTGGCCTCCCAGAGTGCTAGGATTACAGGCATGAGCCACCGTGCCCGCCCTCATCTTCCATTTCTGAGGATGCTTTTGCCAGATACAGAATTTCAGGTTGATGCTTTTTTTCTTTCAGCATTTTAAAGAATATCATTCTGTTGTTTTCTGGCTTGCTTTGTTTCTGACAAGAAATGAGTAGGCATTCTTTGTTTCCCTGTATGTGATATATCCCCATTCCTTACCCCTCAGCTGCTTTTAAGATATTCCGTTTATCATTAGTTTTAACAGTTCGATTATAATTTGCTCTGGTGTGGTTTTCTTTGTGTTATACTGCTTAGGGACTTTTGAGCTTTTTTCAGGCTCTCTCCTTCCTACCCCCTTAAGTCTCTTTTCTCTTTGTGCTTCCTTTGGAATAGTTTCTGTTGCCCTGTCTTCAAGTTTACTGTCTTTTCTCCTTTAGTCTCTAATCTTTAAATTCATCTAGTAAATTTTAAATTGCAGATATTGTTTTTTGGTTGTTTGTTTGTTTGTTTGTTTGTTTTTTTGAGACAGGGTCTTGCTCTGTTACCCAGTCTGATCTCAAACTCCTGGCCACAAGTCATCGTTCTGCCTTGGCCTCCCAAGGTTCTAAGATTACAGGCATGAGCCACAATGCCTGGCCTTTATAAAATGTTTTTAAGGATTACTGACTTGGGTATTGTGATGGTCAGTTTTGTGTGTCAATTTGGCTAGGCTGTAGTCCCCAGTTATTCAATCAAATACTCATCTAGGTGTTGCTTTGATGGTATTCTGTAGATGTGATTAAAGTCCATAATCAATTGACTTTAAGTAAGGGCAATTGTCCTAGGTGATCTGAGTGGGCCTGATCCATCAGTTGAAAGCCTGAAGAGTAGAGCAGAAGCTCCCCTGAAGCCGAAGAAATTCCTCCTGCGGACAGCAGCTGCACTAATTTTCTGGAGAGTTCCACTGTGGCCTGCCATATGGGTTTTGGACTGGTCTAGCTAGTCAGTCATGTAAGCCAATTCCTTGTAATAAATCTCTTAGTAAATACAGTCATCCCTTGGTATTGTGGGGAATGGATTCCAGGACCCCCACTGGATACCAACATGTTTGCTCAGATCCCTTATATAAAATGGTATAGTATTTGCATATGACATATGCACATCCTCTCATATACTTTAAATCATCTCTAGATTACTTATAATCACCAATACAATCTAAATGCTATGTAAATATTTGTTATACAGCATTGTTTAGGGAATAATGACAAGAAAAATTCTATATAGATGAAAGCATCCATTTTGGGGGGAATATTTTTGATATGTTGTTTATTCTGCAGATGCAGAACCCATGGATGCAAAACTCATGGATATTGAGGGCTGATTGTACCTATTGCTGGTTCTGTTTCCTTGGTTGCACCTTGACTTACACAGATATTTTTATGATATAAAAGTTAAGAAGAGGATTCCAACTGCACAGTCTAATATCAAATTTGAAAACCATTTAAAATTATATATGTGCAGAGAAAAAGCCTGGAAGGTAATAAATTATCAATAGTGATAATTACAGTGGTGGAATTATTATTGTTTTTCATTTTCATCTTTGTCCGTTACTCTATTTTCTCTCCTCTCTCTCCCTCCGTCCCTTCTTTCCTTCCTTCCTTCATTTCTTTTGTTTTCTTTCTTTGACAAGATCTCACTCTCTGTCACCTGGGCTAAGTACTGTGGAGTCATCATAGCTCACTGCAACCTCACACTCCTGGGCTCAATGATTCTCTTGCCTTAGCCTTCTGAGTAGCTGGGATGATAGGTATGTGTCACCATGCCTGGCTAATATATATATATTTTAAATTTTTATAGAGATGGGTTCTCCCTCTGTTGCTCAGGTTGGTCTTGAACTCCTGGCCTCAAGCAATCCTCCTACCTCGGCCTCCCAAAGTGCTAGGATTATAGGTGTGAGCCACTGCACCTGGCCTATTTTCTAGTTTTTCTACAATGAGCATACATTTTGTTTTAATTTTTTGTGTTCCTTTTATAATTTCTAAAATATTTAAAAAGGGCATTTATTTTTGGTTCTGAGTAATAGACTAGAATAGCTATCTTCCTGTCTTGTAGGGACCCTAATTTTTATATTCTTGAACCAACGAATTGTGTTCTGGATTAGAATTAGAGTTAGTTTTGCCAGTTTTACCCTAGTAATAAGTATAGAATGTGGAGACTTGGATGTGTTTCAGGAAAGTTAACCTTTCTGCTTGGTAGCTGTCTAGTTTTGTTGTAAAGCAATACCAGAGGCTGGGTAATTTATAAAGAAAAGAGGTTTAGGCCAGGTGCGGTAGCTCACGCCTGTAATTCTAGCACTCTGGGAGGCCAAGGCGGGAGGATCGCTTGAGGTCAGGAGTTCAAGACCATCCTGAGCAAGAGTGAGACCCCATCTCTACTAAAAATAGAAAGATATTAGTTGAGTGTGGTGGTGAGCATTTGTAGTCCCAGTTAGTCAGGAGGCTGAGGCAGGAGGATTGCTTGAGCCCAGGAGTTTGAGGTTGCTGTGAGCTAAGCTGATGCCATGGCATTTTAGCCAGGGCAACAGAGCAAGACTCTGCCTCAAAAAAAAGAAAAAAGAAAAGAGGCTCATGGTTCTATAGGCTGTACAAGAAGTACATGGTGCTTCATGTTTCTTGTGAGATCTTCGGGCTGCTTCCACTCGTGGTGCTAGGCAAAGTGGAGCTGGCCTGTGCAGAGATCACATAGTGAGAGAGGAAAACAAGAGAGGAGAGAGAGGTACCAGGCTTTTTTTTTTAACAGCCAGCTCTTGTGGGAACTAATAAAAGAACTCACTCCGTATCCCCAGGGAGAGCATTAATTTATTCATGAGGACTCCACCTCCATGACTTAAACACCTTCCATTAGGCCCCATGTCCAACATTGGGATCAGGTTTCAACATGAGGTTTGAAAGGGAACAAACATCCATACTGTAGCAGTAGCCTTCACTCCTTCAGATTAGACTGGTACTGCAAGAATCCTGATCGTCTAGCGCTTCAAGGACTGGTACATTCTTAGCCTTCAATTACTAGTTTTCTATAAATAAAACAGGAAGTTGTGGCATAGATCTCTAGTTAAACCTGCAATGCAGTGTTTTAGCAGATTTGAATTTGGAATGTGAAAGACCATCCTTTTCCTTGTTCTACATTTAACTGTACCCCAAGTTACTCCATCAGTGTGCACGATGGATCTGTAGTTCTGTTGTTGAGTAATTTAAGATAGTTACTCTTTAAAAGACCACACAGAAGCCCGTTCTGGGCATTCTCTCTGAAATCAGTTACCTAGAGTTTAGATCTTAGATTGCTGATTTCTGATGACTCCTGTTTCACACATTTGCTGGTGTTTCTACCCAGTATTAGGCAAACACTTCCTTCTCTTATTCTATAGTAAAGTCACATCATATGCTTGCTTAATTTTAAAAATTCAGCATAGGTGCCCAGGGAAAAAAAAATTAAACAGGGTAATGAAAATTTATGCATTTATATTTTATATGTATTTTTATTATAGGCTGTTCATTATTATATACAGTACAATTTCTTTGTTTCATGTTTTATTAAAGTATAATTTACATAACAGTACAATTTACTCTTTTTAGACAATTTATGACTTTGGGTAAATATAGTCTTGTAGCCACCACCGCAGTCAAGATAGATGACATTTCTATTAGCACCCAACTCCATTGTGCCTCTTTGTAGTCATCTTCTGTCCCTACTCCCAGGCCCTGGCAACTCTGGACCTTTGTTCTGCCCTAAAGTTTTGCAGTATGCATTGTTATTTATACATAATTATGTACAAATCTCATTCACAGTATTTTTTTGGTGATTTGGGGGAAATTTGAGGGAAATTTTATCTTGACCTGATTTCATGATCCACTGTGATTTTAGCACCTCCCCAGCTAGTAAGCTACAAATGCCCTGAATTTTATTCTTGCTCTTGCCCTCCTGTCGCCAGATGCCAAATGAAGATCAGAAATGCTTCCACTCCAGTGTTTATTCCTCAAAGAAGAGAGAATTGGGCACACAGAAATTTCCCTGTTTACACAGATAGCTTTGGGGAATGTGCTTACATTCTGTAAGGATACTTTATAGTTTTTAGAGTTGTCCATAGTAAAGACTTTGTAAAAAGTGCTGTTTGAGTCTCAGTGTTTATGTTGTGTTAATACTTGACTGGGTGATCAGTGCCTTATAGACATGACTAGTACTGTGGAAGGAGTGAGGGGCACAAAGTCTGCAGCACCTTATGTTATAGTCACTAATCAGCTACCTCTCAAGAGCTGCCTGTTAGGGTGCATCTCTTGGATTCCATCACAGTAGGGTTTGGTGTTGGTTTCCTTGGCATAGGTTGTCAGGTGTTAGCAGTCATAGCACCTGTAGTTCAGGCTCTTGACCTGCAGGTGTTGCTGTAGGCAGTGGGATGATGATTTTGCATTTGCTGGTGCTGACGAAAATCTCTAAAAAGGTTCTGGGCTTTTTCCCTTTATAAATCACTCACAGAATTATTTAGAAAAGACAAAGTGGGGAGAAAGTAGCAATAAGAATGTCAGTTACTGCCTGGAAGCAGTTTTCTTTGTCCTGAGTGCTTGGACTAGATGTCTTTTTTTCCTTGGATGATGGACACAGTATGCTCCTATGCTCCTATGCGGTTGATGTTAAGTGGGCAATGCTGTGGGCCCTTGTGCAACCAGGCTATCCCTCCTGCCCTGGACAGGGAAGCAGAGTAGTGGCAGCAAAGAGGGTTTCATGGAACTGCTTAACAAGCCTGTGGTCAAGCATGGTACCTGAGGAAACTGTTCAGTATATTCTCTTGCTTTGGGTGCTGTGACCTTTGTGCCCCATCTGTTACAGGGACCTAGGTGCTTCTTGGGAAGGGAATGACATTATTTGGAAGAGGTGTTTCAGGTTTCCTAATAATGTCCATGGCAGATACTTCAGCTTCTGCAGGCTTTTCCCTCCTGACTTGGCCTACCCAGTTGTGGGCACTCTTCATTTTATTCGACACTCTTGTCTATTTCCACCTCATCAGCAAAGTCTTTCCAGCACTCCATCCCTCTGCTCTCCCCAATAGGTAGCTGTGTCTCCTCTGAGTGTACACTCATTTTCACCTTGTTTCTTTATGGCTGGCTGTTCCTGCATCATCAGTTATTGGGGGCAGAGATTTACTCAACTTTTCTCGCTTCCTAGCCCTGTGTGAGGTGATCACTTCAGTGCATGCTGCATTCTATTTTTTAGTGTCTCTTTGGTTTTGCTTACTGTCTTAGTCATCTTGGGCTGCTATAACAAAAATACCATAGCCTGGTGGCTTATAAACAACAGACATTTATAATGTGCAGTTCTGGAGGTTGGAAGTCCAAGGTGCCAGCAGATTCCATATCAGGCGAGGGCCCACTTCTTGGTTCTTAGACCTGTCTTCTCGCTGAGTCCTCACATGGCAGAAGGGGCAAATGCCTCTTTTATAAGGGCACTAATTCCATTAATGACCTGTTATCCCCAAAGTCCCAACCTCCAAATATCATTACCATAGAGGTTAAGATTTCAACATATGAATAGGGGGGAAACAAACATTATTCTATAGCACTAACCCACTTACCATGACGTCTGTGCCCCTTGATGTCCCTCAGGTGGGCTATCAGGAGAACAGAAAGGAGCATGTACTCTGGGCCTGGGACTTCTCTCCATGTGCAATCTCACACTGCCTGAGAAAGTTGGATTCTGTGGTTTGTCTTTAAACAATTCTTCCTTTGCTAGTTGAGGCTTTTTCAGGTGCCCATTGCAGGGGCCCCTTTGTAGAGCCATGAGGGCATAATCAGAGTACCCACCCCATAGGCTATGGTGAGGATTGAATGAGGTAAATCCTTAAGAACTGCTTAGTGTGATTCTCATGGAATGAACATTCAAGTAAGCACTAGCTATTATTCTTTTAAAAAGAAAAAGATTTTCATTTTCTTTCTGACTACACTCAATGCACAATATTTGGAAAATACAAACAAGTATATAAAGAAAGAAAAAAAATCTCAACCACTCCCTATTAACTTTTTGGGATATTTTCTATAGTTTTTGTTGTGTGTATTAACATGCATATATATATATTTCTAAAACTCTTACACTGTGCCTTCTTTTTTCCTGAACATTGTATCCTAAGCATTTCCTGCATTCCTTTTGCTGATTTTGAATTTGTGGTATACACTGCTGAGTGTTGTGTGCCTAAAGTTGCTCTTGTTCTTGGACAAGGGTGTATGCTGCATATTATACAAGGAGAGAGAATAAGGAATAGAAAGCCAGGGATTGAGGGATGTCTGCCTGTTTCCCTTTAGATTCAGCCATCTGTGGACCGCACCTCATCTTGTGTCATAGCTGCTATTGCATCTTTCTAATGATTCACCCTGAAACTGCTCCTTCTTTAAGGAAGTTCAGGTGTAAGAGGCCTCCAAAGGATTTGATTTAAATCACAAGTCAGAAAAACCTGATTTAGGTTGTTAGGAGGACTTTTTTTCTCTCTAGAAACACTGCATTTTTGTTTTTTATTTTGCAATTTATTTTATTTTTATTTTGCAGTGAAGGTTGTAGCCTTCACTTTTAGAAAATAGTGTGTTATTTTGAGATTGTTGGATATTGAAGCAATGTAAGAAAATGACCTGGGATCCAAACCTGTCAGAGTTGGAGGGGTCTCAGGGAGCACGTAGGTTGGGGAGGAAGAAGAGACATATTAGAATCACCTGGGGGGAGTTCCTCTGGAAAAAAATGTGTATTTCAAAATACTGAGAACCAATGATCCTCTTCCTTTTTACAGATGAGGAAATTGAGATGTACAATGGTCTAGTGATTTGCTTAAAATCATACAGTTAGAAGGTAAGGCCAGAGAGTTATTGGGAATTGAAGCAATACTACCTCAGTGGGCTAAAGACAGATTTATTTGCTTTGTTGTATTAAGAAAAAAGGAACTATTACCAGACTTTCTGAGATACACTTTTTAAAACTAATCAACTTCTTTTAAAATAACCAACTTCTATTTAATATTTTTCTGTAGCAATATTTACCTTTTTATGCTAGTTTGTTTTTTTGTATTGAAAAGGTAACATATGTACCTCACAAAAATTTACTAGGCAAAATTTAAAAAACAAACCACAGTAGAGAGAAGAATACGACTCCTCATGTGCTCATTGCCTAATCGCACCAATAGCCCATTTCTCTCCCTCCTGTGTTATTTTGAAGCAAATTCTCATGTTGTATTATCTGTAAATGTTTTCAGCCAGTGTTTAAACTTCTGATTTTCTCATTATGTCCTAATTTTTTTTTTTGAAAGGGTTGTGTACAAATAAGTCCCCAAACACCCATGGCTCATACTTGAACCTCTGTTTTTCTTTTTCATTTCCTTGAAATTTATTTGTTAAAAGAAATAAGGTTGTTCGTTTAAAATTTTCCTCTGTCTGGATTTTTTTTTTTTTT
>VBSM01002217.1:9585069-9595983 GCA_008086735.1 Cheirogaleus medius
TCCAATTTAATAGTGAGTACATGTGGTGTTTGTTTTTCCATTCTTGCAATACTTAGGAGGATGGCCTCCATTTCCATCCAGATATTTGCAAAAGGTATTAATTCTTTTTTTTAATGGCCGAGTAGTACTCCATCGTGTACATACACCACATTTTATTAATCCAGTCATGAAATGATGGGCACTTGGGTTGATTCCACATCTTTGGAATTGTGATAGGGTAACATTTTTGAAAGTTAGGAGAGTATATAATGGAAGTGAGTTCTTCCTAGAGATGACTGTTGTTAATAACTCCTTTTGTAAAATTTCTATACTATATATATGTATGTATTTTTTCACTATTTTATACTGTATGTATTTTTTCACTATTTTATACAGTACACACATACACCAAAAAACACATCTGTGTTGACTTTGTCACATCCCCAGAATGTGCTGTGAACACTTGCATTTGAAAAGCAGTTGACACTGAGTACTTCCTGTTGCCCGGCACCCTTCCCCTTAGGGTATGCATAGGTGTTTTACTGTCCTCACAACTCTGAGGCAGGTCTGTTGCCTTTGCATTTTGCAGTTAGGGAAACTGACCCAGGCGCATATTGTTGAGCAGTGGAACCTGGTTTGATTTTGGGTGATTTGCCCTGAGATTCTTCACTGCAGCTGTCCTTGCAGTCACTAGGGGCTTGAACACATTAACTGCCATGTGAGTTGTATTTAACTAATGCTAGTATTGACCTTGGGGCCTCGTAAAGTATATGTAACTCACAGTCTCTTTACCTTGAGCCCTGCGAACTGTTTTTCAAGTTACATATGACTCATGTACAGAAAACAATAAAAAATAACAAATTTTTCATTTAATTAGAAAGGATTGTTTTGTTTCTGAAGTTTTTATTCTATTTTCATAATAAAACACCATGGCCCCAGGTAAAAAATTTTTTTTCTAGTGTGGCAGTCAGTGTGTCAAAATGCAGATTCCTGGGCCTATGCTCTAGAGATCTGATTTAATTGGTCTGAGTGTGGCTTCTGTGTCATGCCTGGATTTTCAGAAGCTTTCCAGGTGACTCTGATGTGTGGTCAAGATTTTGCTTAGCTGTTACTATCAGTTGGATGTTTGACCCCCTCCAAATCTCATGCTGAAATTTGATCCACAGTGTTGAATATGGGGTCTGGTGGGAGGTGTTTGGATCATGAGGGTGGATTCCTCATGAATGGCTTGGTGCCCTCCCCATGATAATAAGTGATTTCTCACTTTATTAGTACATGTAAGAGTTGGATGTTTAAAAGAGCTGGGTACCATCTCCTCCCTCTCTTGCTCCTTCTTTCACCAAGTGACATGCTTGCTCCCCCTTTACCTTCTGCCTTGATTGGAATCTCCCTGAAGCCCTCACCAGAAGCAGATGCTAGTGCAGTGCTTCTTGTACAAGTCTGCAGAGCTGTAAGCCAAATAAACTTCTTTATAAATTACCCCACCTCAGATATTTCCTTTATAGCAATGCAAAACAGACTAGCCATATAGTATTCCACCCGTGTAGATCTTATTTAGTGAGTACCCAAGGGGGTGTGTATTTAAGTTGTTACCAGTCTGCCAGTGTTACAAATGATGCTGCAGTGAATTTGCTTGTACGTGTCTCTTGGAACACGTGTATGAATACCAGTTAGGTGGAATCCCACAACAGGAATTACTGGATCAAAGGGTCTGGAGTTCTGGGGAGAGTGGGGACTAGGATGAGCATTGAAAAGCAATCGTGTTTAGATGCATGTAACCATAGATTAGGTAAGATCACTGAGGCAGTGAATGTGGATGGAGGAGAGAAGAAGTCCAAGGATTAAGACCTGGTGTCATAACATGAGGAGGCTATGAAATGAGTATTCTCTGCCTAGGAGACTGAGGAGGGGGCCAGGAGAATGAGGTACCTGAGCAAGCAGGTTGAGGTCAGAGGATTGAGACAAACCTGGAAGCGTTCTGGGAGCTGTTGTGATAGGTGCAACAACCCTGTGATCAGACTTGCTGCTGCAGCTCACTTTGGTTTGTTCCTGGAGTCCTGATGAGCACCTAAAATCCTGGACACATGTTTTTTTTGAGTCTTTGTTGCCCCTTTCTACTGGGAGGCATATCTAAAGTCTTTGTGCCACCTCTGCTGTGTGGTGGCCTTTCTGTGTCCCTGGGCAGGTGGTCCTTCAGTCTCTGTCCTGTGGGTGAGAGCTGTAAACATTCCCACCTCTCCACGTGCCTGTCCCTTGCAAACTGCCCTTCGCAGATCTTCTCTCCCTTGGCTACTCATGCCCACCCTGCTCATTGTGTCAGCAGAGAAGTCAGGAGGAGGGAAGTTGGCAGGAAGGAATGGGGGTGGAACCGACCTAGAACACTTGGGCTTGAGCTGATTGTTATAGTTGGCCCTCTTATATCCCTGGCTTCTGTATCCCCAGGTTTGGCATCCATGGACCCAACCAACTGGGGACTGAAAATATTTTTAAAAAATACAATGATAAAACATAATACAAATAAAAATAACAGTACAACAAGTGTTTATATAACATTTACATTGTTTTAGCTATACCAAGTAATCTAGAGATGAAGTATACAGGAGGATGTTCATGGGTTATATGTACATGTGACATCATTTTATATCAGGATACCAGGAGCATCTGACCATTTTGGTATCCATGGGGGTCCTGGAACCAATCCCCTGCAGATACCGAGGGACAACAACCTATCTACCCGCTAGGTATCGTCTGTCTTCTCCATGTGAGGCAAGAACTTAGTCTGCCTTGTTCATTGTGGATTCCAGCACCTGCCACATAGTTGGCACTCAGTAAACAGCTGAATGAATGAATGAATGAATGAAGTTAAAAGTCATGTTAAAGATAATCAACCTTTGAATTATAACATATCTCATTAATGCCAGTATCTGGTAGCATTTAATTTTCTTATGTTTTCACATGTGTTTATGTTCTGTACTTCTATGTCTTCTTAAGGCAACTCAGGGTCATGCTTTAAACTCAGTAGTAGGGCCGGGTGTGGTGGCTCACACCTCTAATCCTAGCACTCTGGGAGACTGAGGTGGGAGGACTGCTTGAGCTCAGGAGTTCAAGACCAGACTGAGCAAGAGCGAGACCCTGTCTCTACTAAGAAAATAGAAAAAATTAGCCGGGCAACTAAATATAGAAAGAAAAAAAAAATTAGCCAGGTGTGGTGGCATGTACCTGTAGTCCCAGCTACTCGGGAGGCTAAGGCAGGAGGATCCCTTGAGCCCAGGAGTTTGAGGTTGCTGTGACCTAGGCTGAAGCCATGGCGCTCTAGCGCAGGTGACAGAGTGAGATTCCATTAAAAAAAAAAATAAAATAAATTCGATAGTAGTGTCCTAAGGCCACTTCTCTATTCTCCTGCCTTTGTACTGAGCTGTCAGCTGCTCTTCTGGTTTTGTTTTTTCTGCTCTTGCCCTTCTTTCCCATACCAGCTAGCTTGCAGCCCCCAAGTGACAAGCCCAGGACTGTGCAGACCTCGGTCCACACTGGCCTTGAGCTCTGAGCCACACTGTGAGGGAGTTGGAGTGACCTGAGTTTTCATATCTCTTTAGTAGGCTTAGGAATTTGCTGTGGAAGTGGTGTTTGAGTGACTGGGTGACGCGGGGGGACCTCAAGTAGAGCCCATGTGTGTGGGCAGCGGTGTCCTGTAAAGTTTGCTCTGAGACCCCCTGGAATAGGTCATCTCAGGTGACTTTCTCTGAGTCCTGTGAGGAATCAGATTTGGAGCCTGTGGAGGTCTGGTTCTTTAAACAGCAGCTGTGGGGTTCTGAAGAGTGAGAGTCAGGTCTGTGGCCTGGATGCTGGCTGCCATGGTATGGAGTCATTCTTTTCTTAGCCAACCAAGGACTAGCATATTCTCTCTCTCATACAACTGTCAATGTCTGTTTATTTTTTGGTATTTAAAAAAAAAAACTTTGATTTTTAGATGATTCAGATCTACCACAAAAATTGCAAAATCATGCAAAGAATTCCCATATATTCTTCACCCGGCTTCACCAAATGTTAGTGTCTTTTATAACCAGGGACTACTATTAGACTCATCTGTAGATCTTGTTCAGATTCCACTTGTTCCAGGTGTGTCTTTTTTCCTTGGCCCAGGGTTCAGTCTGTTATCGTCATTGTATTCATGACTGCATCTCTTCAGTCTCCTTTATCTGGGACAGTTTCTTAGTCCTTGCCTTCTCATGACCTTGACACTTTTAAAGAACTGGCTTTTTTCTTTCTTTCTTTTTTTCTTTTTGGTGGAATATCCCTCATTATGGTTTTGTCTGATACGTCCTTATGACTTTATTCACGTTAAATGTATTTGGTAAGAATACCAGAGAAGTGACATTATGTCCTTGGTGCATCATATGAGGAGGCTCATGGTGTTGATTTGTCCCATTCCTGTAATTTTTACTGAGATCATTTGGCTGAAGTGGTGGCTATTGTTGTTTACCACTGTGGAGTTACTATGTTTCCCCTTTGTAATTAATAAGTATCTTGTGGGGAGATACTTTGAGACTTGTTTCTCAACATACTTTCCCCCTCTAATCTTGGCAACCACTGATTATTCTTCCCAGAAACAGTTATTACTGTGATGTTTGCTAAATGATTTTCTGTTTCCATCATGATTTCTACATTTATTATTAATAATTGGAATTATACTTGTCAAAAGACACAACAAATTTAGCTTAAAAATCTAGTTAACTTTTTATTTGTGATTCTAGAATAGGGCAATACTTCATTCCGTAATGGAATGAATGTTCCTATGAGCTGAACAGGGGAGGAGTTTTTTGCTTTATAGGCAGAAAAAGGCTAAGGAAAGTAGAGAGAACAAAAAGTGATGGGTAGTTTCAAAGTCACTTTCCTTGAAGGGTTAAAGTAGAGGGAACTTCCTTATGCTGTCTCAGGTTAACCATAATCTCCTGTTTTTTTGAAAACTGGCTCATTTCAAAGTTCAGTTTGATTACGTCCATTCTGGTTTGGTCTTGTATACTGGGCCCTCATGTAGGACCTCAGTCCAAAACAGTGGCATCCCATTATTTTTGTTTAACATGCTGTAAGCAAGAGCTTTTGTTTCTCCTCTATTTATTTATTCATTCATTGTTTTTATCACTGTGTACTCATGGATATTTATTCCATAGGTTATGATCTTATCATTATTTTAATGCACAAGTGGCTTCTTCTAGTGGCTTCCTTGTGACATGTTCCCAACATTTTCAGGCACTTCTTTACTTTCTTGCACCACAGGATGTTCCAGGTTTATGTTCTTTTCTTGCCCCAGATGTGGAGTAGATCTCCCCAAGGAGCTGTGGTGTTTTGATTAGAGATTGGGGTTAGAAACCAAGAGCTGGGGCTGGTGTGTTTGTTGGTGCTGGGGTGTTATGCTTCTAAGCTCAAGGAAGGTACTTGTCTCCTGCCCTTTTAGTGTCATGCTTCTTTACTCTCTGAAACCATCACATCGTTCATCTTTTCTGGAATTTTTCCTGATTCCAGCCTTTTTCCCCCTTTTAAAAAAATTATGGTATGGAGTGAGAGTGTGAAACTTCAAGTCAACAAAACCTACATTCAGTTGCTAGCTCTGACACTGATAAGCTATCTGGCCTTGGGAAAATGCCCTCATTGGGGAATTTTTCTCATTGGGGTTTAGTTTTCTCATATATAAAGTAGTGTCATAATAATTAGAGAGTTGTTGTAAGGGTTAAATCAGATAGTATAATTAAAGCTTTCAGTACAAGCTAAGTGCTAGGTTTGGTTCTTGGATTCAGCAAGTATTTATGGAATAAATATGTATTTCAGGGCCTTGGGGCAAATAGGATTTGGGAGTGCCAGCCTGCTCCATCCTCTGACCTGCCAGCCTGATCAAGGGGCTCAACCTCTGGCTAATTCAGAGGAGCCTCTGACTTCTCTCCTTGTTCCCTTGAGCTGTTGTACAGTTTGAGTCAGGAAGGGAGGGAGAAAGGCTTCTTTCTGGCCACCCACTAGCAGCAGTTTTGGAGTGGGCGCTTTGCTGTCCCCAAGTTAAATGAGCAGTCCTGATTCTGTCTGGGCAGATTCTGCTTCTGAAAGCAAAACTTTACACTGATCTTTGGGTGGTATTATTGTGTGGTGCATTGAAAGGGACTCCTCTCCTCCCTACTTTTCTGGCATAACTTGTGTCTTTATTGACCCATTCTTCAGTAGGGGTGGGGTGCTGGCTCAGCAGGCCCAGTCTGCCCTCTAGGGGGTGGAAGAGGTGGCAGGAGACCTTCACTGCTGAGGGCTGCTGAGGGTGGACGTGGTGAAGGAAACCAGCCAGGCCCTGTTAGTCTTCAGTGCTCGTGGCCAAGCCCCACCATAGGCTTATAACAGAATCTGAGGGCCAGTGCTCTCTTCCCATTACCTGCAGGGCAAAGTCTGAAACACAAGTCTCAGCTGCTCATGTGTCACCCTGCCCTGTGGGGCTTTTGACCTGGCAGTTTATGGGAGCAGCACTGTTTGCATACTTTCTCCTTCCTGTCCCCACCAGCAAGCCTCCTACTTTGCAGACTCACCCAGAGAGCTTCCTAGTAAGTGGGTAGGTAGGACTAGCCATGACCTAGAAAACACTTAAGTGTTATCTGGGTGTCTTTAGTGAAAAGCTGCATAAAGCAGGAGAAATGTCACTTTGGATGCTCAAGTTCATCCGGAAGAACAAACCTCCAGATCTTTGTTTACTCTCATTTTTGAAGGCAGCATGGCTGAGCCTGGAGCCTGTGTAACTGACAGGGTGGTGCTGCACAGATTGGTGTGATGACTAGCAGCCTTCCTGAGACCTTTGAATCCCCTGCTGATTATATTGGGTCTTAAATAAGAAAAGCAGAAAACTGTTTCTCACCCTAAGGAAAACAAGCAATAAAACCCACTTAGGTACCTCCCAGAACTCAGAATAAGGAAGGAAACCAGGAACAGTGGCCCCAGAAGGGTGTTCGGGGGGGGTGTGTGGGTTTGGCCCTCTGCCAGCAGTTTAGTGGTGCCCTCTTGAGGGGCTTTTTGTACATGCTGAGTGTTTTCAGATTTAAGGTGGCTCTGGAAGTGAGAATTCTTAGACTTTTTCCTATTTTTTAGCTGTTTTCCTTCTCAGGTTAGCCCTGGGTGCAGTGCAGACTTCTGGCAACGAGTGTCTTTCTTATGCCACTAAGATGTCCTGTTTGGAGTGGCCGTGCTACTCAGGCTTCTGTGCTGCCAGGTCCAGTGGTGATTTCTCTCCAAAAACTGTGCTCTTGAGATTGGGTTGGTGTCTTTGCAGCCAGGCTCCTGTAATTTTGCTGCCATAGCCTTTATTTAGATTTGACTGTCTTGTACCCCTTCTATGCTGGAACTTTCTCTGTTTGCCTATATGTTTTTTTTAACTGGTGTTTTTAAAAATGCTGCATCTATCTATCTATATATATCTCAAAAGCAATTCAAGAAGTACAGGAGAGTTGTGTCGTTGAACTGTGGTGATCTTTTCGCCCATGGTCTTGGCCCTGTTCTGCTCTCCACAGAGAGAGATAACTGAGTATCCACCCCATCCTTAAGTGACTGCTGTTACCAGTGGCTGGTGTACTGGTCAGGAGATAGTCTATGAAAATATAAGCATACTTATTTATGTCTCTCTCCCTACCTTTAAAAAAAATAGACTTTAATTTTTGGAGTGGTTTTAGGTTGACAGCAAAATTGAGCAGGAAGTGCAGGGAGTTCCCATATACTGTCTTCCCTCACGGCCTCCACAATCAACATCCTTCATCCCCCTACTTTGTAGATTTTAACATTTCCGTGGATAATAGTGTGCTGTGTACACTGCTCAGCTGCTTCAGTCTCAGTAAGTGTCTGCCTCTAGAATGGCTGCCCATTGTTCTTCCACTCCTGTGCACGGGCCTTGAGGTGTTGACAATGTCCTACTGCATGAACTGTACTCTGGCTGTCTTTATATTTAGTCTCTCAGCCTCATTTCTGGTAGAATTATAGGAGAATGATGACTAAACAGAGATGACTGTGAGATTTTTAAAAATACTGAAAATTTCTTTAGCAGTTGTATAGAGCAAAATTAGGAAATACATGTAAAAAACAAAAAGACTAAAGGAATTGAAAGTGTCCTAGGGATATCCGGGGTGTGGGGAGCTGGCTGGTGTAGGGCATGTGTCTATAGTGGCTGTGGTGCCCTGAGGTGGAACAGAGCACAGGTGTCTGCTTCTGGGGCCCTGGGCGCGGCTCACGAAAGCCCCAAGCACTTCTCCCTGTGAGTTTGTTTGCCGTACTGTAAATACTTACAGTTAAAATAGAATTTCTTAAATAAGTGACGTGAGTTAAAAATTGCTGTTGCAGCACATGTTAAAAAGGTTTCAAACTCCCCCTGCCCCCAAAATGGATGTGGGTTATTGTCTGTGGCACTGTAAGAGCAGGGGATTTAGAATAAGGAAAGAGGGTTGAAATTCTGTGTTGGGGGCGGGGCAGATGGAAAAAGAAAAAAAGAAATTCTGTGTTAAATGTCAGCATTGTTGGGAATCTTAATCTAAAAGCCAAAGAATGGTTACCCTCCTTCTTAAAGGGTATTGGTCCATAAGACACTAAAGAATTAAAGCTTATGTAAAGATTTGGTGGTCTCCTTGTCAAGGTACATTATTTTGTGGCTGATGTTCTCTGAGACATGGGTAAATGATTTGTCTGTGCCATGTTGTTCTAACCCAGAGGTCCTGAAGTGAAAAACATGTCATTTAACCCAAATTAATGGGAATGTGGCACTCTTTTCCTTTCTAGATGGCCTGCTGCTATTTTGAGGGGCAGTTATTTGGAGGAGCTCAATTTGGAAAATGATTCTTTTGGCCGTTCATACTCCCTGAAAGGTTGTAGAAGTATTGAATTCTCATTTTATCCAGAAAACATATTTCTTTGAAAATGTGCATTGATTTTTTTTTTTTTTTGTAAAAGTACATTCCTTTTGTGAACAGGTAAAACTAAAGACCCCTTTTGATCAACCCTCAGTCCTAGTGCTCTCCCAGAGATAACCATTGTTCTTGGGTTCACGTTTTGAGTTTTATTATTTAAATTTCAGTGATCTTAGTTTTCAATGTTTAAGATCACTGGTCGATTCTTACATCCACACCACTTGGAAGCTGTTGATTTTGCCTGTTCTGGAGTTCTGTTGCTTTAACTGTGTCCTGCAGCATCACCTCTTTAGGTGTAGAATTTAGTGCCCGTTTCTCAGGGTTTGGGGATACTCAGCTGTGTGTTCATTTTGTATTTGAGGTTCCTACTAGCTTGTCTGGATGTTGCATCAGTTTTCTGCTACTGGTCTATAGACATTGTTGGGGTCTTGGCGGGGGGTGGAATATGCCTGCTGCGGTTCTCAGGGAATACAGTCTTCCTGCCCTCTATGGTTGTCATCAGCCTGTTCCCCTAAGCCAAGTATCTACTCTTTCTTCTTTGTGGGCTTGATGCCACTTTGGTTCAAGTGAGTTGAGTTACATGTGTGTATTTGGGTGGGGGG
Source organism: Cheirogaleus medius (assembly GCA_008086735.1). Classification (NCBI taxonomy): domain Eukaryota; kingdom Metazoa; phylum Chordata; class Mammalia; order Primates; family Cheirogaleidae; genus Cheirogaleus; species Cheirogaleus medius. The sequence continues at coordinate 9,594,560 of VBSM01002217.1, forward strand.
AGTAGGTCATTCTGTTGTACCCCAACCACATTGTCTTTCAATGTTTGTGAAGACAAACTAGAGCTGGTTTCTGGGCATCTCTCCTTCCTAACCCTGTTAGGGAATGTGTCTTCCTCTTGGCTCAGACCTGAATGTTGGAGCCCCTGTCTAGCCAGCCTCTGATCATTCATATGTTTTCCTTTCTAATTGTTTTTCTCTTTAGCTTATGCTTTGGTTTGAACATGTCCCTCCAAGTTCATCTTTTGGAAACTTAAGCTCCAATAAAACAGTGTTAAGAAGTGGGACCTTTGAGATGTGATTAAGTTATGAGGGCTCTGCCCTCACTAATGGATTAATGCTGTTATGGGAGTGGGTTTCTGATAAAAGGATGAGTTTAACTCCCTTCCCTCCCTCCCTCCTTTCCTCATCCTTCCCCCTGTCTTGCACATGTTCATTCTCATGCTCTTTTGCCGTTCTGCCTTCCACCATGGGATGGTGCAACAAGAAGGCTCTTGCCAGGCTGGGTGCTGTGGTTCATACCTGTAATCCTAGCACTCTGGGAGGCCAAGGTGGGACGGTCGCTCAAGGTCAGGAGTTTGAGACCAGCCTCAGTAGGAGCGAAACCCTGTCTCTACTAAAAACAGAAAGAGATTAGCTGGACAACTAAAAATATATAGAAAAAATTAGCCGGGCATGGTGGTGCATGCCTGTAGTCCCAGCTACTTGGGAGGCTGAGGCAGAAGGATTGCTTAAGCCCAGGTGTTTGAGGTTGCTGTGAGCTAGGGTGATGCCACGGCGCTCTAGCCCAGGCAACAGAGTGAGACTCTGTGTCCAAGAAAAAAAAAAGAAGGCTCTTGCCAGATGCAGCCTCTTGACCTTGGACTTCCCAGCCTCCAAAATTGTAAGAAATAAATCTCTGTTCTTTATGACTTACCCAGTCTGTGGAATTCTGTTACAGCAGCATGAATGGACTGAGGCAGCATATAAATGGGTTTAAGTCTCACATGCACGCACACAATGCACTAAAATAACTCCAGAAAAGCCAGCAAACTCCTCTCTCACCTTGTAAGTCTTCTGATTAACCCAGGTTCTTCCCTTCACAACTGAGCTTGTCAAAGTCATGTTCTGTCCTTCCTCTGCCAACTCCCTCTGTTGTCATATTGATCCCTTCTGTCCTGGTTGTATTCCTTGATCTTTTGATGGGGTTTTTGACTCTGGACCTTTCTTCTCTAAGGTTCTCTCCTTCCTCAGCTTCTAGGACATCTCTCTCCTGAGGTCCTTGTTGCTTATTCTTCTCCTGTCTCCCTCCCCTGCTGTCTCCTTCCCATCCTGCTCTGTGGACACACACACTCCCATTGTACCCAGGCCTGTGCCACCCACTGAAGTCCTCTGATGTCTCTCTCCAGTTCATATCATGTTTTTGCATTTCAGACTTTCTTTTTTTT
>VBSM01002217.1:9605314-9634284 GCA_008086735.1 Cheirogaleus medius
CGGCCTCCCAGAGTGCTAGGATTACAGGCGTGAGCCACCACGCCTGGCCGACATTGCCTTTCAAAGACAGAAGTTTTTAATTTTGATGAAGTGTAGTATATCAGTTTTTTCTTTTTTGGATCATGTTTTTGGTATCACATTTAGGAAATCTTTGCTTAATTCAAAGTCACAAAAATTTTTCCCTATGTTTTCTATTAGGAGTTCTGTAGTTTTAGGTTTTATATTTAGGTCTGTGATCCATTTTGAGTTATTTTTAGTATATGCAAGGTATGGCTTAAAAGTCCTATTTTTTTGTATATAGATGTCTAGTTATGTCAGCATAATTTGTTGAAAGTACTAACATTTCTTCACTAAACTTTTATATGTTCTTTCCCATTTGCTTTGTCTTCTGCCTCTTTGCATGCCAAGCCTCCTTATCATAATACCTTCTTTTGCCTTGTTTCCCATCAAGCATATTATTCTCTTTTATTTTGCCCTATGCTTTCATTTTTTGCCTTCAATTCCACCCAATTCTTGTCTTCTACTCTTGGGCTAATGCTAGCAGTTTGGTTTCTGTCGTTTCAAGTTAATACAGTGGCTCCCTCACCAGCTGTGGACAACTTCCTTAAGGTTAGAATGAGTGGTCTTTCCTTAGGCTCCCCTTTCATGATCTCCTCTCATATTTGATGCTGTCAACTGCCCCTTCTCCTTGAAACAAATGTGTTTGGCTTGTGTAACTCCTCTGATTTTCTTCCTCTCCAGTGATTAGTCGTTCAGCCAATTTCTTAGGCTTGTTGTCTTTCCACTCCTTAAACATGGGTGTTCTCAAGATTATGTCTATAATCTGCTGTTTTCTTTGTTCCTTCTGCACTCTTCTCCTTTGGAGAGCTCATCTACTCCATGAGCCCATAGCCACACATCTGTGGTTCACTCTGACCTCTGTTCCCTGCTCTCTGCCTCTATGTTTGGTCCTAGTTTAATGTGGAGTTTAATTATCCTTATGTCTTACAGATCTACAGGGGACCACCTCAGCTTCCTGAGCTCCATTCTCTAGGAAGAGTCCTACCATTCTTCCTGTTGCCCATGCTCAGACCACCATGCATTGAGTCACTGTGATTTCCCTTGATATTCTGAACAAAGTGAGCACATCCTTAGAAAGACCTATGAATTATTTTCCCCCTCTCTCTGAATTCTTTTGGAATGAGGATGGGAGAGTAGATGTGGCAGGCAGTCCATGTTCAGCTTCCCATCTGGGCTGGAGCAGGGCCTCAGGGGTCAGGGGTAGGTCTCTGTGGCTGCCAGTGCCGAACAGGATCTCAGGAATATGTCACTCAGTTTAGACTAAATTGTTCGGTGGAGACAGTCCTTACATCGTGGCATTTGATTTCACCTTGATATTAATGTTGACTATGGTTCCATTGTGGTTCTGGGTGGGAATCAAGGAAGCCAAAGAGGCTTCTCTCAGTTCCAGCAACATTGGGAAGTATAGCATTATAATTTTTGAATTAAGCTTAAGGCAGAATTACATCACACTATTTCTCCAGTACCTTGGGCAGGTCTTCTGGGGTTCCGTGGAAAGTCTCTGGTTGGGTCAGCAGTCACTCTTCATGTCTCCTCTGGGACAGGCAGGGCTGCTTGTCCTCAGGTGTAACTAGAGACAGATGAACAGGCTGCCCATGGCTCTTAGAGACCTTGGTGCTGTTCTTGTACATTGTGTGCTGCACAGGTCAGGAATTAACTCCAGTTTCTGCCTGCTAGACTCTTAAAATTGGGACAAGCAGGCAGGAGCACAGTGAAGGAAATGAGAGAAGCCTATTAAGGCCAAGGAGAGTGGAGGCTGAAGGCACATGGGAGCAGACTGCAGCAGTGCTGGTGAGTGTCAGGAAGCCAAGTGTGCACTGAGGAAGCCTGAGTTTAGGTCTTGAGCATGGTGGGGGTAGGCGGGGACCTGACAGATGAATTTTGGTCTGGAGAACTGGGGCAAGGCCAGAATTTGGCTCAGCCACTTAGAGTATGTGACTTTGGACCATTCCTTTAGCCTCTGAGAGCCTCTGTTTTGTGGAGATGACAATCCCCCAGGGTTGTGGTTAATCCTATGTGTGGTCCTATGTGCCGAGGCAGAGGTACCCCTTGCTGACAGCCCATCCCTCTTTCTTAGTCCCTTCCCCTTGATGTTATCTGTCTCTGGTTCTTTGTGTGAACCTGGCATCACCTAGGATCCATGGCTTTGAGGATGGCTAACATAAGGATGGTGTCTCAGTCTATTTGTGCTGCTATAACAGAATACCTGCGATGGGGTAATTTATACAGAACAGAAATTTATTCTTCCACAGTTCTGGAGGCTTGGCAGTCCAAGATCCAAGCATTGACAGATTCAGTTGTCTGGTGAGGGCTGCCCTCTGCTTCCAAGATGGCACCTGTTGCTGTATTTTCTGGAGGGATGGACTGCTGTGTCCTCACATGCCAGAAAGGATGGAAGGGAAGAGAGAGGAATGCTGCGTGAAGCTTTTTTAATAATCCATTCATGAGGGCGGAGCCCTCTTGGCCCAGTCGCCTGTTAATACCATCACATTGAACATGAAATTTCCACACATGAATTTTGGAGGAGACACGCTCAAACCATAGCAGATGGCAAATGTTTGGAAGTTTTCTACAGAAGGCCTTTATTACAGTGTTTTCTGGCATTGAGGATAGGCTGCTCAGGCTCATCATTTAAAGAAGCATTTTTATTGTCTTTGTATAGAGACGATTGGCTTTGGCAGGTAAAGGTTGTGGCTGCCAAACTAGCTGGACCATCCCATGTTGAGATGGGACTTCAGTAAGTATGTTAAAGATGTGTTTCAGGTCTTCTCCCACCAGCCCTGTCCCCAGGGAATGAAATAGCACCATAACAAAGCATCTCTTTGTTAGGCTTTTTCTAAGGCAAGAACTAATTGCTTTTTCTCGGCAGCCTAAGTAAATGCTCTCTGTCAAAGATGACTTTCTGACATTTGTTTCATTGCAGCTGTACTTATCTAAAGACTTTTACATAATTCACTACAGAGAATTCTTAAATGAACATAATGAACATTACCAAAAACTGGGCTGGGTTTCTGAGGCATTGTTTTATTTACTTTTCTGATTTTCAGTCAAATTATATAATTACATTTGATGGAGTGTCTAGTTCTGCTAGTTAAAAAGGTAATAGTATGGGGATTGCTAATTTATACATTAGTCAAAGATGTTCCTCTGAAACATTTTTTTAATTGAGGCAATAAAATGTGACTGTTGCTGCTTACAGTGAGATAGGCAGATAGTCCTTTACCCAAATGTCAGATGTAAATCAATAAAGCAAAGCACAGTCACACTCTGGGCATCAGAAGGGCCCAGTTGGGGAGCCTGTGGCCTGGGTCTTGGGGTGTCCCTGCCAGCTGTCCAGCCATCCTCAGAACAGGCTTGCCTGGAGGATCTTAGCCCATTTATATGCACAAGAGGATCAAATTGGCTAACACTGAGACTTTATAAATAGTAGGACTGTTTCTCCAGCCTGTCTTCATTCTGTTCACAGCTAAAATTTCCTGGCAGTCTCTAACTAATGAGAATGGAAAAATACTGTTTGCAGAAATTTAAGCTAGCTGACTTGAATGCTGCCATGATGCTTTGTCGCTGATGGTTGCAATTGCTGTTCTCTGGGATGGCCATTCCCTTCCAAGTTGAACTATTGTTTTAGGTAGTGAAAACAGCAGCACTCTGACCAAGGCCCCAAGATGATCATGGGGAAAGCCCATTTTGTCATCTTGAGAATATGACCACACACACACACTCAGTAGCTGAGGGCAGTAGCCTTCAGAGGTCACAGGTTGGGCCAAGGGTGTCTGCCTGGACTTGAATAGTCCAGCCTCATGTGTCAATTGGGGATAATAATTGGACTGGCATGGATTCTTAGGTAAGTGTGCAGTAATGTCAGATACAGCTAGTATGTTGTCTCAACTGAGCCCTGTACCACTTCTGCAGTGGAGGTATCATTTCCCCCACTTTACTGATAAGCAAACTGAGGCTTAGAGAGCCAGGATAGTCCAAGATTGTATTGCTAGCCAGCGGTTGAGCAGGGATTTTTGACTCCAGAGTCTGTGTCCTTAAGCACTAAATGATACTGCTTTCTCTTCTTTATCTGGAATGTTGTTTTTTTTTTGAGACAGAGTCTTATTCTGTCGCCCAGGCTAGAATGCTGTGACGTCAGCCTAACTCACAGCAACCTCAAACTCCTGGGCTCAAGTGATCCTCCTGCCTCAGCCTCTGGAGTAGTTGGGACTAGAGGTACGTGCCACAACACCTGGCTAATTTTTTTTTTTTCTATTTTTAGTTGCCTGGCTAATTTTTTCTATTTTTTTAGTACAGATGGGGTCTCATTCTTGCTCAGACTGCTGAGCTCAAGCAGTCCTCCCGCCTCAGCCTCCCAGAGTGCTAGGATTACAGGTGTGAGCCACTGCACCTGGCCTATCTGGAATTCTTGAAAGATGTCCCTTGCATTAGACAAATCTGACATGTAAAACAGCCTTGATTGCTCACTTTCTCATTAGGGACTTCATTGTTTTGTAGAACTTCACATTAGCTTAGAGCTGCTGTACCCAGTTTCCATGCAGCATGTGTGACTGTATGGTGTTAAACTCTGTCTAGGTGTGCCTACCACTGTGCACAACAATCACCCTGCCTCCTCTGCAAAACCAAAGCAAACAGGAAAAGCCCAGAAAGAGTGTGGGGAAACTTGGAGAGACTTTATAAGGAAGATGGCATTGGGGGTTAGCAGTTGAGAAGGGGCAAGCACCTGGTCAGCAAGAATAACCTATGCACATACATGATGGCATTAAAGAGGCACTGACTCTGGGGGAAGACAGTGAGCTGGGATGAGACTGGCAGGGACCATACCGTGCATGTCTCTGCACTGCTAAGACCCTGATTTATGCTAAAGAATTGGGGCTTATCTTTAGAGATAACCAGTGGTTTCTAACTCAAGATTATTATGTTGAGATTTATTGGAAAGTTAGGCAGCAGTCATAGTGGACAAAGTAGGGGATACAGAAAGGATATACAATAGGCAGCTGTTGCAGTGGTTCAACAGGGATAGCACTATGTTCCTTGGTGCTTGGTGGTGGGGCACAGGACAGGTTGACCAAAGGGAACTAGGTGGGGGTGGAAGAGAGGGAGAGCAGGTGGGGATGGAGTGGGTGGGGGACGGGAGAAGGTGGGCTGGAGGAAGGGGAAACAGGTGGGGTGGAGGAGGGGGGAGCAGGTTGGGTAGAGGACAGGGCTTGGGGAGTCCAAGGGGCATTGATGTAAGATGTGGAGATATCAGATGGACAAAAACTACAAAAAGATAAGTTTGGTTTTGATGCTTGGAAGTCAGTCCTGATGGGCAGAAGAGTTCAGAGTGGGGCATGCTGGTAGGCAAGGTGAGGAGAAAGGACATTTCAGGACATTTTGCTGAGAATAAAAAGAAGAAGAAGGCAGCAGTCTGAACAAAAGGCTGAAAAAAGTTGTAAGCCCTTGTGTTTGACTCATTTTATGGAATGGTGAGGCATGAGGGCAAGGAGTCAGTGGGAAGAAGAGCTTGGGGATGTAAGAGACCAAGTGATACTGATGGCACAGGGTCCCATGGGGCTGGGAGCAGAAGCCCTTTGCAGGCCCATGGGACTCCGAGTTACTGATAGTGGGTGCGTGCTGATTAATGTCAAAAAAGTTGTATTATGTAAGCTTTCAATTAGGAAAGGAGCTTTGCTCTGTCAGAGTCATTTTTCGCTTTACCAAAAGGGTTTACTGAAAGATTCTATTAAATAGCGAACTCCTGAGTTTGGGATTTTCTCTTTGTGAATATGTATGAATGCTGCACCTTTATGAGGATCCCATCCTCAGTGACTGGGCACTGTCTCCCAGCCAGAAGGGCTTTCTGTTCTTTTTGTGTACCTTCCCCTGTCCTTAGGCCTGGGGCACCTGGGCTGGGGATGGACAAGGCTTGGAGGGAGCAAAAGTTGTGTTTATCTGGGTGCTTTCCCAGAAATAAGAGGGGTAGAGAGGTTGCTTTCCTTTTTTTGGGGGGGGGGGTTTCTTTTTTGGATTCCACGCCTGGGAGCAGGTGATAGGAGGCAGTGAGGTGAGAAGGTAAAAGTGTCGGGCGGGGACCCTGAGCCTGTAATGTGCTAGCCTAAGCCTTCCTTATTCTGGAACTTCTATTCTCAATACAGTGGACCTTCTGGTTTTTCTTATAGAACAATCTTGTCTCTTCTTGTGGTAGCTTTTCTTGAAGCTGAGAGGTGTCTAAATGCATTAGTCTTAGATGAACACACCTGGAATCTCACTTTTATTAGAATTTCATAGATTATACTCTTGAATTCCGGTTGTACATTTTTTCTTGTAAACACAAGTGTTTCAGGGTGTAATGAGAGGAGACTAGTGCCCATAAAGAAGGCTGACTTTAAGATAAACCACCTCCCAGGAGAACTGAAGACCAGCCTCGAGGTGCAGTAGGGCCTCCTCACCACCATCTTGAGCAGAAGCTGGGTTCCAGGTTTTCACCAGGATAGTCGAGGACATTGGACTAAACACCCATCCAGTTCTTAGAATTCCAGAAATGTTCTTGTAAAATTGAAAACAAAGCTCAGACTTCGGTTACTTGAGTCTTGTTAAATGTGCTAGGAAAGCTGATAATTTGAAGGAAACAAATGTGGAACGTCTTCTGTGAGATTAGTGTTCAATCTCATAGGGTGCAGTACCTGTTCTTTGAGTTCTGTTCTTTATATTGAATGTGTTCAAAGCTTGTCTCACCTATTTGCAGAGTGTGTTAGAAACTGTGTTGGATGTGATTGTTCTTTTTTTAGAAGTTTATAATCATCTCATGTGGGGCTCCATGACAGAATCTCATGACTACAACATAAACATGAAATGAACCAATAAACAGAATGCCTGCTTTCTGTGTGAATATTGTCATCATTTGATGTCATGGTGTTGCATGTAAAGGAGCTGTAAAGCAGGAAGAGTTCACCCCTCATGTGCTTAGGGAGGAAGTTCAGTTTTGTTAAAGGATGAAGGGTTAAGAGGAAAGTGATTGGATCAATGAGATGTGACAGGAGAAGGTGGTTGAGGAGAGGTGAGCCTCAACCTTGATGAGTCATCCTGGCCCCTCCCAACTTCAGCCTCCCTCCTCCCCCCTTCAGATCTGAATGTCCTTGGCTCTGCCCTGAGTCCCTCAGATGCTTTATCCTCCTGTGGATCCTTACAGCCTTAGGCTTTCCTTTGGTATCCAGGATGATGCCCCCAAACACCCTCCGGATTCACTCCCTTCAGCATTGTGCAGTCCATTCTCCATGTGGCAGCTGTGTGGTGACATTTTAAAACAACCAAATAATGTTGCTTCCTGTTCCAACCCTGCAGTGACTTGTGATCACTTTTTGATCAAATTCTGAACTCCAGTTTAAATAGCCCTATGCTGATCTTGCCCAGTATGACAGCTGCTCCTCTTTGATAATAATAGTATTATGAGTATTAATAAACCACATTATTTAGAATATTAATGATGGTGACAGTGGTAACCACAGCTAACACTTACCCTGAGCCAGACCCTATTCTGAGGTATGTTGTATCTATTCACTTATTAACCCCAGTAACATCTCAGAGGTAGGTACTCATATCCCCATGTTATAGGTATGAAAATGAAGGCAAGAGCCTAAGGGCACAATGAGTTGGTAGCAAAGCTGGGCCCCCTGCCAGTGCTGTGTCCATGAACCAAGGACTTTGAGCAGTTCCCTGGACTGCTTGTCCCCGCAATCTTCATAGTAGGTCCTGTCTTGTCATTTATCAGACCTCAGTGTGAATGTCTAGCTCCTCCCAGGGACCTTCTCTGCCGACTAGAGGTTCTGAGGGCAACTTGCTCACTTTTGATTAACTCTAAGTTGTGAGTCCTGTGTTGCTCCTGCCTGTGTCCCTGGTGCCTACAGGTGCTGGGCCAGTACTTGTTGAGTGGCCAGTGGGGCTGGCTCTGATGTGCACACTGGCCGTAGAGCCTTGTCTTGGGACCTAGGATTCAAGTGTGGGCAGTGCTAGCTGGGAAGGTGGCACAAAGAGGCCAGTACCTGGACAGAGACTGGGCAGGGCAGGTGGATCTGGAAGGATAGGTAGGGCATGGCAAGTCCTTGGATAGGCCGCATGTAGGATGCCTGATGCTGTCATACTCCAGGCAGAGTAAATTGTGCTGTTGTTGTGGGAGGCAAAATTGGACTATGTGGAGTTTATTTCCCCCTAGCAGATTGAGTGGTCTTGATACTGAAAGTCCTCCCAGGATATGATATCCCCAAGAAAACAAAAGACCATCTTACTAGTCATATTGAAGTAACTTAGGCTAAGAATCCTTTAAAATCTATCAATGCTATACTACAAGTAAAGTTAAGAAACTAACGTAATGGTGCCCTCAGTATCACATACTGACTGTTGTGAAAACACACCTCGTTATTTGTGGAAAGCCCTTTTGGTAGATCGCTAACATTTTCGCCCCCAAAACAGCAGGAGCAGTAAATAACAACCTTCTAGATAAAGCAAATGAGAAAACGTTGCCAGAATTTGCTATATCAAGTGCTGTGAACAGTGGCAGCCAGCAGGGAAATTATGCAGAGGGAAAAAGCTCTTTTATTTGCTTCTCAAAATTGATGGGACTGGAGAAATATGGGAGAGATGGGAGAAAAAGAAGGAAAAAAAGTAAATACAGTAATCTTGAGTTGAAATGATGCTGAACCTTTTGTTAGAGACTATGACTCAGTATCAAGGGAAGGAAATGAACTGTTAACTCTGGTCTTATTAGGAATCTTGCATTGGTGAGAGAATTCACGGTGCATGAAAACTCATAGGAGCTCTTAAGTCTCACAGCAGCCTAAGGCTTGGATCATTGTTGTTCCCATTTTACAGATGAGGAAATTGATGTTTTAATGAGATTGAAGAGGCTGGGTGCGGTGGCTCATGCCTGTAATCCTAGCACTCTGGGAGGCCGAGGCGGGCGGATCGCTCAAGGTCAGGAGTTCAAAACCAGCCTGAGCAAGAGTGAGACCCCGTCTCTACTAAAAATAGAAAGAAATTAGCTGGACAACTAAAAATATATAGAAAAAATTAGCTGTGCATGGTGGCACATGCCTGTAGTCCCAGCTACTCAAGAGGCTGAGGCAGAAGGATTGTTTGAGCCCAGGAATTTGAGGTTGCTGTGAGCTAGGATGACGCCATGGCACTCTAGCCTGGGCAACAGAGTGAGACTCTGTCTCAAAAAAAAAAAATTAGATTGAAGAATTGGCTCAGATAACACAGCTAGTATGAGCTGAAGCCCAGGATTCGAACTCTGGGCTGGCTTGAACCCCATGGCCTGAATTGTCACAGCTGCAGATATAAACCCCCTCCCACTTCTCTGAATGTTAGCATGGTGTATTTGTCGAAATTAATTAGCATCCATACAATATTATTAACCATGGCTTTTTTTTTATTCTGATTTTCCCACTAGTTAGTGTCCCTTTTTTATTCCAGAATTGGATCTAGGATCCACCTTTCATTTAGCCATCATGTCTCATCACCTTCAGTCTGTGGCAGTTTCTGTCGTTTTGTTTTTTGTGACCTTCATTCACACTTTTGAAGAGGTCAGTCATGTTGTAGAATGTTCCCAATTTATGTTTGGTGTTTTCTCATGATTAGACCAGGTCTAGGATTTCGGGAGGAAGACCACAGAGGTGGGTGCCCTTCTCATCACATCACGACAGGAGTACACAATGTCAACATGAGTTATTACCGTGATGTTAGCCTAGATCACTTGGCAGAGGCCTGTTGGCCAGGTTTCTGCCCCAACACGTGACTTATGTCCACTTTCTGTTCTCTGTTCATTGGAGCCACTTAGTCCAGCCCCCATTCCAGGGTTGGGGAATTAATTGTACCTCCAGGAAGACGGAGGAGTTTCAAAGAATTTGTTTAATTCTTAGCATATTAAAACCACCACAGGTAATTGATAAATATTTTGGGGAAGATACTTAGAGGTTTGGCAAATATCCTATTTTTCCTTAAAGTCCCACCCACTCATTTTAGCATCATCAGTGGTTCTTCTTGCCTGCAGCAATTATTAATGATGTTTTAATGGCAATTTCCTATTTCCCTCCCTCCTACATTTTTAATTGGAATTCTTCTGTAAGGAAGCTTTGTCTCCTTCCCCCATTCATTCATTCATTCATTCATTTATTATTTATTCAGTTATTTATATTAATAATGGACTAATGGGTAGTTCTTTTATTCTTTGGTCTTATGTTGCCCGCACTGTTCTAGCTCTGGCTATCGTGGGCTCTCTCAGGTTAGCTCCTGTTTCCTTTGCTTCCTACATTACTTTTTTTCCACAGCAATTTCTTACTTTCTGGCACTACAAGAGGCTCTGGACTCATTCTTTATTTTCTCTGTTCCAGTCCTAGAATCAGTTACTCTCCAAGGAGTCTGATTCCCTTTATTGGAGAATGGTATTTAGAAACCAAGATCTGGGCACTCAGAGGGCACGGTGCTCCTGCTTCTAGGCCCTGTCAGAGGACCAAGCCAGGACTTGGATATGTGTTTCCTACCTCACTGTGCACACATGCCTCTTTACTTTTGTCTTTCTCTCTGGGCGTATGTTAAACAAGTATGAGCTGTCACCTGCATTTAGCAAATCTCTTTTAATAGGTGAGTTCTGTGTCACAGAGTAAATGTGTCCCAGACAAGTTGTTGGCCAATAGCACCCTGTGTCCTCACTCCTATGGCTACTGTGGATATGAGCCCCCAGTTTTTTTTTTATCTTCTTCCCAATAATGACAGGTACGTCCTTTTTCCCCCTAAGCCATAGCCCTCAGTGCTTACCTGCTGCTTCTCCTGCTGTCTGTGTTTTGAGTTACTCGTCCTCATGTACTGCTTGTAATTGCTGTGGTGGTCCCTACCGTTAACTTTGTTCAGTCCCTCACTGGACATTAGATTGTCTCCGATGTGGGCTTTCTCCTGACTTTGTGGCCTCCTCCTGACTGACTGGCTATCTCCTCACCATGTTGCAGTGAGATATACTGTTCTTACCTTCTCACCTACATATGTAATAGGCTTTCATGGGCAGTGGCTTTCAAACCTTGGCTATAGTGATAGTGAGAAATGCATGTAACTGGGCTCCCCGGTACACACATGCCTAGATAGTGGCAGTTTCACAAAACAGAGCTTGATCTTTTTCTGTGCAATGCATCTTACATGTTTCCATTCCATTTTGTTCTGTTCTGTTCTGCTAAATAAATTTTATACCTACCCTTTGAAAAACACTGTTTTGTGTACATCTTCTAGTGGTATATGAAAGTTTATAGTCCCCTTCTCTTAACCCTCTCTTGAGGGTCAGGCACCTGTGCCTTTTGTATTTTCTCCACTTCTGAGAAGAACATTTCCAAGAAATTGTTGTGTTGCTAGGATGCATCCTTTTTGATACTATAGGTACTATAGGTTTGAGTGCTAGTAGTTTTCTTTGGTATAGTTATTTCTGATTTGAAAATTCTTGGGAGTTGAAATAGTAAAGCTGGTCTGTTGTGGCCTGTTTGCAGGACGGGGGATGAACACAAAACACAAACGAAACACACAAAGAAAGACGCAGACACACATAAAGACGGTACAAGACTGCAGCCTGAACGCACCAGTCGTTTTATTTTTATACCCTAAAAAATCAAAGTTACTTCCTTATATGTGACCACCCAGGCATTGCAGCAATGGCCATAAATTCCGGAACACATAGCCTAAGGACACAGATGTCCCATGACTCGGTCTTAATGCAGTTGCTTAAAGCGACGGCCATAAGCCAGAGTTTGAGATAAGCAGAGATAAGCAATGCAGCCACAAAGGGAAACTTTCCATTCCCATCCCTTTCGGCCTGGCCCCCTGCGGCTGTGCCTGTCTTAGGTTGTTCCTCCTCGAGGAATCTTACCCGTCACTGACTAACCAGCCATCCCATGAGCTCAGGCAGTACCCATAAGGGCAAGATGTTTATCAAGTGGCCTCCAGACCCCCAGGGCTGTGGGGCTGGGAAACATTTGCTTACGTGCAGAAGCTCAAACTCTTTGTTATGCCTTCAAGCAGCAACCCTGTTTGTTAGGTGAACCTAAGCTGGAACGTATGACTCTCACACCGTTCTGGGCTGGGCACGTACTCCTTCTCCTAAGATTAATTCTTAAGCTGTACAATTATATGGCAAGCCCTCAACATCGCCCCCTATTTTTTCTTATTTTCGCAGACGAACACGCTGAAACACAGCCATGACATTTTGTTTCTGTTGTTGTTGAATCTTTTACTTTCTTTTCCAGCACCTATAAATTAGAAGCACAATACATGATAAAAACAAGAGGATGCCTAGATTACCTCCAATACTACTAAGCATGGTTTTTAAGGAGGCCAAGGGGTTGGCCTGAGATAATCCATTAGCTAAGCTGGAGAAGAATTCCTCGTTATTAAACTCCGGCAGATTCTCTTGAAATGTAGAGGTTACAGCCATCCCAGAGTGCTAGGATTACAGGCGTGAGCCACCGGGCCGGCCAATTTTTTTTTTTTTTCTATATATTTTTAGTTGGCCAGTTAATTTCTTTCTATTTTTTTTTTTTTTTAGTAGAGATAGGGTCTTGCTCTTGCTCAGGCTGGTTTCGAACTCCTGACCTTTGAGCGATCTGCCCGCCTCCTCCTCCTCTCTCTGCATATCCTGTTCAGCCAACTGCTCCACTTTAGGAATGTGTCTTTAAGGTCCCTTTGGGGTCTTCGGGGCCGGATGATGATTTCCCCCTTCCTCCTGAGTTTGATGATAACCCACTCACTTCCTTTTTACTCTTGTGTTCTTTTATGCCTGGCCTAATTGACACTTCTGATGCTCCTCATGTATATTGGGCTTATATTCCATATCCTCCTCTTTTCAAGGCTGTTTCTTGGGGTGAGCTGGAAATTCCTGTTTATTCTAATGATTCTGAATGGTTGCGGCAAGCCCTCAACACTGGTCTTAATTTTTCTGATTTTGAATGAACAGGAAAAGAAAGTCAAGTTAAAGACTAAGATGCTTATATAATTTAGAATTCCTATATTGACATATTTATGGAGTAGATTATCTAATTTTTGTTTTAAAAATATATTTCACATTTATGTACTTATGAAAAATATAATACCTCTTTCCCTTGTTAAAATAATTAACCTGATTTAAGAAAAGTCTCACTTTACAAACTTCCATTTTTAATTAATTACAATAGTTTTATAGTAAATATTGATTGATTTTGCTCATTTTGGCTGACCATCTAATGTAGATTGTCAAAAGTATTCCCTAAATTTGCATTTAAGCCTATTGAATTATTCATTGGCATATTATGAGTGACTCTGGGTACCTTGCCATATTTATTTTTGGTAAATATAGAATCATTTAGTATTTTTTATCTGTAGCTACAATTAATTTTAAAATGTAAAACAAATTTTCAAAGTATACCTCTTATAGAATTTTTATTAATGTGAGCCTTTTTGACTAATCAGTGTCTAGTGTCCTGGCCATGTACATGAAACTTTGGGACAGGAAGTAGCCTTGTTACCCATCCCCTGAGGGTCCTGCCAAGAGAGCAGCAGCCTGTGGGGCAAAACTGAACAGAGTCAGGTCAGTGACAGGGTAGTCCTGGGTAGACTCCTCTCTGTTCCTCAGCTGAATTAAATGGTGCAGTCCAGAAGATCTTCAAAGGCAAAAGTTAGTTCTTTAAAACAAACAAACAAAAAACCCCATCAAAACGGACACACTTTTGGTACAACTGATCAAGAGAAGAAAGGAGAATTCACAAAGAAACAAAGGTTGAATGTAAAGGAGGTGATGACTCTAGACAAGTAGAGAATAAAAAATTATAAGAGTGTATTCTTGGTAGAAAATTGACATGACTCATTCAGACCTTGAGGAAGAAAGGAGTTGTGACAATATGGAAAGCATGGACATAAAAGAAAAGATCAAGTGCATTTGATTATTAAAATGAAGAACTTGTATTGACCAGATAGACATCTTAAAGTATGAAGACAACTTATAAACTAGGAGAAGGTATTTATAAACTATAAAACCAACAAAGAATTCTTATCAAAATATATATAAAGAATTCCCACAAATCAAGGAAATTACAGATAAAAGAAAAATAGCAAAAGACATAGTAGGAATTTCGCAGAAGAGACATGTGGCCAATAAGTATATGAAGCTAATTTAGCACCATTAATAAGCAGGGAAATGTGAATTAAGACTATACCGAGATACTATTTTTATGTATATGTAATTGGCAAGATTTCATGAAGTCTGACAGTATGAAGCATGGATCCTGTGGGTCTGTAGCATCGTTCACATTGCTGGTAAGAGTAAATTGGGGCAGTCCCTTTGGAAGACAGCTTGGCATCATCTCTTAAAGTTGGACATGTATGCACTTTTTGACCCAGCATTTCCACCCCTAGTTGTATAGCCAAGTCACATTTTTCAGATTCCCAAAAATGCACAAAAAGGAGGGAGTAGCATAATGAACGCCCACAAAACTTTCACCCTGCTTCATCACTTAGCAACATGTCATGGTTCTTGTTTCATCTTTCTCCCTACCCCCAGACTTTTTTTTGGTTTTGTTTTTGATAGAACAAATCCCAGACCTCACATAATTTCACCCGTAAACACTTCAGTAAAAAATAAGGCCTTAAATTTAATGTAATTACCATCTCTTATAAATTTCTAATTCCTTACAGTCATCTAATACCCAATCTGTGTTCACTTTTTCCTGATTGTCTCAAAACTGTTTTTTTTTTTTTAAACAATTGGTTTTTTCAAGTTAGCATTCCAGCAAGGTCCAAATATTGAATTTGGTTGATAGATCTTATAAATCTCTTAATTTAGAATAATTCCTATTCTCTCTTTTTATCCCATGCCATTTATTTGTTAAAGAAACTTGGAGCTTTGTCTGGTATAGTTCCCAGGTTCTGCATTTGTCTGGCTACATGCTCCTGGTTTTGATGGCCATGCTACTCTGCCTCTCATCTTTCCTGTAAACTGGTATTTAGATGTGTAGGTGGAATGGATTTGAGGCCCCGTGTTGCAGGCCAGAGTACCTCACAGGTGGGGTCAGGTGAGAGGTCAGGAGGTGTGTGGCGTCTGCATTGCAGATGTTTGGGGTGTTCTGGATCATTCCATCACAGGTTCTCCCTCAGGCTTTCAGCTGGTGCTCAGCAACCTTGGAGGAAAGTTATCACAGTCGTTTTTATTACATATTACAAGATGGGGATATTCTCATTCTGTCTTACCTTCTTTATTTATGGTCTGGAATTCTTATTTAGGGACTTGGCTTTTCTGAAATTACAGTTCCTACAGAACCATTTTATTGATGAATTTTCAGATTGAGTTGTACTCTGGTCACCAAAGGTGACCCATGGGGTTTTTGTTTTCTGAACTCATAGATTTTTAATATGGTGTGTGCTTCAGTCTGTTGTGGACTTTATTCTTTTTGATGCTTAGATTGTCCTATCTTTGGTCAGCAGGGAGCCTCTTGAAATTTGCTCATTTGTCCTTTCAGCATGACCCTCTTGGTCTTTGATGCTTCATTGCTTGCTGGGAGGACATAGCTTAAATTCATCCTGTGCATTCTGGCCCCAGACTGGGGACTGGCAAAATGTATAACTTATCTCTGTAAATGTCTCAGAGAGTTCAAGAATCATCCCTTATTCGTAAAAGTTTCTCAATGGGTCTTCTATCCACAGCCAAAGAATTTCTAATGGGAAAGCATTGAGTAAGAATAGAAACACTGAGTGTCACAAGACCTTGTTCTAGCTATTTTACATGGATTGTCTCATTCCTCATGGCTACCTTTTGGGACAGATGCTGTTAATGTTCCCCTTTTGGTTAGTGGACTAAGGCACAGAGAGGCCAAGTGACCTACTCACCATTATGTGGTTGATGCACAGGGCACAGCGAAGCCAGGCTTGACCTCAGGTTTGAATACTGTGGACACAGAGTCTTCAGGGAAACTGCTTGACTGCCGGAGGACTGGCCTGGAGGCACTGAGTTGTAGGATACCCTGAGACCAGAGCCTGTGGCTTGGGGTAGCTGCTGGGGTGGCACTGAGACTGATGTGTGGCTGGCCGATGAGATCATGTGGTGTCCACACCATTGGCCTGATGAAAGGTCATGGCCACTTTAGTGAAGAAACATGAATTTAGAAATAACATGTATGCAGCAGTGAAAGAAGCCTGTCAAGTAGGGAACGTCAGCGGGAGCCATGCAGGAGACAGAGAGACGCTGCCCTGCAGAGATGCCCTGGCAAGGGGCCCAGGAGGGCTGGTCAGCATGAGCTGCTTGTCTATGTGTAAGCCCAGGAGTGGTGACTGGCCTACCCCCACCCCTTTGTGAGAAGGTTGAAGACTGCAGAGGTGAAGGCCAAGGCTCAAGCTGTTTCTGGGTCATTGGAGACCTGGCAGTTGGCGGCTCAGGGGCCAGGCATAGTGTCATGTCAGAGCATTGAGAGCAGCACAAGTGGATGAGCTCTCAGGAGTGGATGCTCCTAGGAAGGTGTAGCCAAGAAGCTGGAAGTGGGCCTGGCAGACCACGAGTGTTAGGTTTCAGAGCAGCAGGGCAGCAGGCCTCAAGGGTGGGCCATTTTTATAACAATGCTCATTTTATAAAGCCTCAAAAATGAACAAACTCAGAGGAAAATTCAGTGCATTTCCACCAGGAGGAAAGGATTTGGGTAAATCTTGAATTGAGACTGAGCACAGGCAGGAAAGAGTTGACAGAGGAGGAGGAGGAGGAGGATTCATTTGTGGGAGCAGGAGGAAAAACGGAGGGAGGAACTGGGACGACTCACCCGTGGGCTGCTTTAAGTACCTTGCTGAGGCCTTGGGTTTTGTCTCCTGGGCCTTGGGGAGCCATAGAAGCTTTTGAGGACAGCATGGTCACAATGGGATGAGAAGAGGTCGAGAGGGGCTATGGTTGTGGCTCCCGTCCAAATGTAGGATGTGCAGAACAGTGAAGTGAGAAGGAAATGATGGAAGAGAGGTGAGAGTATGATGGGAGAAAGTGAGTCATGGTCTGCTAGCTGCCTTATATCCATGACACACATATCACACACTGCATATACACATTCTCCATGCATACTTGTGCACACCATGCACATGCACACACCACACACACTGCACAAACCTCCCACATAACACACATACCATACACATGCACTACACATATGCCACGTGTACATACCACCCACACACGTCACATAGACACACTGTCTTAGTCCATTTGGGCTGCTGTAACAAAACACCATAGATGGATGGCTTATAAACAGCAGAAATTTATTTAGGTCATTAGATATGGAATGTCTGATTTCAAATCAAAAGTGTAGTTTATTATTTCTCAAACAAGAAGCAGTGCAATTAACCAAAGTATGCGCCCCAACTATCGACACAGTTTTGCCATCTTAATGTTAAATAGCTTGTTTATGTCAGCAGCGAAAAAGCCTAGAGAGCGAGTGGTGATGAAATCAAGAAAAGGCAGTTTCCACAGCTTATTGAGAATTGAATATTTTTCCTTGCAAATGGTCCAAAGCCTGGAAGAAGTGGTAGTCAGTTGGTATAAGGTCTGGCGAATACAGTGGATGACAGAGAGTTTCCAGGTCCAGCTGCTGTAGTTTGAGCAGCATTGTTTGTACAACATCTGGTTGAACGTTGTCTTGCAAGAGGATTGGCCTGTCTCTACTAACCAATCTCAGCTGCTTAATTGTAAGCATCCTTATCATTTTGTCCAACTGGTTACAGTAGACATCCACTGTAATTGATTGACCAGGTTTCATGAAGATCTAGTGGATAATGCCAGCACTGGATCACCAAACACACATCATTAGCTTTTTATGATGAATATTCGCTTTTAGACTATGTTTGGCATTTCATCTTTATTCAGCCCTTGTGCCGAATGCTTGCGATTGTCAAAAAGAATCCATTTTTCATCACACGTAACAGTATGGTGTAGAAATGATTTGCCTTTATGTCATGACAGCAAAGAAAGGCAAGCTTCCAGACGATTTCCCTTCTGATGCTTGTTTAATTCATGTGGAACTCATCTATCCAGCTTCTTTTCCTTGCCTGTTTGTTTCAAATGGTCCAGTATTGTTGGAACATTAATGTCAAACCTTGGTGCTAATTCACGTGTAGGTTGAGATGGATTCACTTCCACTACAGCTTTCATTATCATCCACCTGTCATCATTATCCATCTTTGTCTTAGGTTGCCCATGTGGCTCATTTTCAAGATTAAAATCACCAGAATAGAACTTCTGAAACCATCACCGTACTGTGCGTTCATTATCCACATCCCTCCCAAACACTTCATTGATATTTTGAGCTGTATGCATAACACTGGTTCCATGATGGAACTCATATTCAAAAATAACAGGAATTTTTGAACTTTATCTATGGTTTCACAAAAATTGCTCTAAGAAAAAATTTAAAAGATAATCACAAGCCAAACCATGAGTTTGAAAGAATGAGGGTGTACCTTCACAATAAAAATAAAACAAGAAGTGTCAAAGTGAAATATCAGAGATGTCAACTGCCAAACTTAGCACGTAAGGAAATTGGGCATTTCCTACTTAATAACCTAAGTATTTCTCACAGATCTGGCAGCTGGAAGTCCAAGATCAAGGCACCAGCACATTTGGTATCTGGTGAGGGCCTACTTTCTGGTTCATGGACTTGTGTTTTCTTACTGTGTCCTCACATGGTTGAAAGGGTAGGGGAGCTCTTTGGGGCCTCCTTTATAAAGGCAGTAATCCCACTAATGAGGGCTCCATCCTCCTGACCTAATCACCTCCCAAAGGCCCTACCTCCTAATACCATCACCTTAGGAGTTTGGATTTCAACATATGAATTTGAGGGGATGGGCACAAACATTCAGACCATAACACACATATGCACATTGCATATACATTTTGCAATACCTCCCTTGAGGGCACAGGTGGCAGTAGAGTCAACAGGTGGTGGTAAGGTATGATGACAGCTCTCACACCTGGGATAACTGAGGGTGATGGGGACATTGTCATCAGTGTACAGAGGTGGTGACCTTTGTGCTACATCAAGAAGGGCAAACAAAAGAAGAGAGGGCCTTTTGTTCCTAGTAGTAGCACTTGAACAGGCAGACTGGGTGGGTCAGGATCCAGACCAGGTATGACTCCCACTCCTGCATGCCTGCATTATGGTGTCTCCTTGCAAGAGTTCCTCCAGCTCTTCCTGTGCAGGTGACCCTGATACCCAACTCGCCCCACTCAGCAGCACCTAGGCCTGCAGTCTGCCAGGAAGGGTCTGGCAGTCAGGGCCTGTCCTCAAGGGGACAGAGGTCTCTGCTGCCCACAGCACCTGGTAGGCAGTGGGAACCTCTTCTGTGTTTTTCCTTTAACACGTTTAGAACCTTGTTATCCCAGCTCATCAGGAGTGGGAGCCACAGTGAGACCTACTCCATAATCTGCAACCTGGCTGCTGACTCATTTTCCTACTCCCACCCTTGGTGCTGAAGCATCACTGCTCACTCCCCTGCCTCCCACTGCCTGCCCAGGCCTGCAGCTGCAGGGGTGACCGATGGTGGCACAGTGGGGGCCAGAGACACCTGCACTTGACAGGACGCTTATTTTTACATACTGTCGGCTGGAAATAATCAACTTTATTTAAAGAAAATATGGATTCAGAGTGTTAAAAAAAGCACCCAACAACTTGCTAGGGCTGTTTTAGGAGCAATTCTCCTGCCTCCTTTGGAAAGAAGCTGCAGGTTCTATGCAGGGGGAGCTGGGGCCGGGGCTACTGAGGATACTGTGGGAGGACAAAGCGAGGCGGGTCCTATGTGGTCAGAGCCCCCTCCACAAGCACACAGCTTTGGCGGCAGGGTGTGGGGGTGAGGGTGGCAGATGTCATCCCGCCCCCTGCCCCGCCCAGGCTGAGACTGGCAGCCCTTAGCCCTGGAAGAGGCAGAGCATGTGTGGGCGTCACCGGTGGTGTGGGCCCAGTGACTACTGTGTTGTTGGAAGCAGCATCCCCAAGGTGCCCTCCCTCCCCCATTGTGCTCTTTCTCCTCTCTTGACAGAACCGTTTCTTCTCCAACTTTTGAAGAGTCTTCATGTTTATTCCCTGATCTCTGTCAAATACTAGGGCCATGTTGGTCTTCATTTTGCTTGTATGGGAATAATTAAAATTACCTGTTTTCATAATTTTTATTATTTTCAAATGGTAATATGTGTACAAGGCCTTCAGTCCTTCTGGAAGTCTCTTCCCAGTTCTCAGCCCTAGAGGAGTTGCTGCTACCTATTGTTCTTTTGGATATATTCTCTACAGGCTCAAGTGTATCCATATCAGATGTGAGCTTTAAGCTGCTGGTGGTGCTCACGTGGAAGGATCCCGTGGAAACTTGGGGGCTGGGTGAGTCTCTTCTGCTGTGGCCAGCTCCTCCGTACCCTATTCCAGGGGTCAGGCCCTAGCAGAGCTCCTGGGTATCGGGACTGCAGGGCACACCACTGTCTCATCAACAGTTTTTAAAGAGAACTGTTTTTCTCTTGGTTATAAAAATGTCTACTTATTTTAGGGAATTTGGATAATACCTAGATACAAAGAAGAAAGTCAGATTTCTTGTTATTCCACGACCAGAGATAACCGCAAAGATTTAATGCGCTTCCTTTCAGTCTTTTTCATATATATGTGTAAAGTATGTATATATATTTCTTCTTAGAAACTGAAGCCATACCATACTTAAAAGTCATATACCCTTTTTTCAGTTTTATAATATATTGAAAGCTTTTTCCATATCACTAAATAGTCTTTGAAAATACTTTATTGGTTATATCTAGTCTAATCTTTCTTTTGTTGCCTGTTTTCAAGGTATTGACCATTCTTTAGTTTCCTTCCCCCTACTCTGTTTTCTTGTGCCATTGAGCTGGGCTTCCTGTGTGTGTGGCTTTTGGTTCCCATATTTCATCACTGTTCCCCACAGTGGCCTGCCCGTATGGGCAGTTTCAGGCTGGCATCCCTTCTAATTAGTCAGTGCCTAGTCCTGCCAATATTCAGTGCTGAGTTTTGAATATCACCTCTGATTGAAATCAGTTTCCTTAGCTACTGCATTTGCTCAGGCTGCTGCAAAACAGTGCCACAAAATAGGTGGCTTAAACAATAGATGTTGATTCTCTCACACTTCTGAGGTGGGAAGTTCAGGATCAAGGTGTCGTCTGGACTGTGTTCCCTCTGAAAGCCCTCAAGGAGATCCTTCCTTGCCTCTTGCAGCTTCACGTGATGGCTGACAGTCCTTGACATTCCTTGGCCTATAGACACATCACTCCAATCTCTTCACATGGCCTTCTTCACATAGTCTTCCTTGTGCATGTTTGTCTCTGTGTCCAAAGTCCCTTTTAAAGATACCAGTCATACTGGATTAGGATCTACCCTAATGACCTCATTGTAAGTAGATTACCCCTGTAAAGACCCTATTTCCAAGTAATGTCACATTCTGGGGGTTAAGACTCCAACATAACATTTTGGGGAACATAATTCAGCTCTTAACAGTCACCAGTTACCCAGCATTGAGAAATTGAGCTGTGGTAGAGGCCCAGCCTCATGCATATACAGTGGGCAGGGCATACCAACTGTAGGTAAATATATTCTGTCTTAGAACTTTGGCCAGAGAAAGTATGTCCTGTTTATCCCTTCCTCACCCTTGTCTCATATGTGCATCTACACAGATGTACACACAGTTTTGTCTTTTCCTGCGTGAGTGGAATTACAGTGCACACATTGTTTGTGGGCCCGTGAGGCACTCTCCATGCCAGGTTTCGTCTACTGGTCTCTGAGCAGGCCCAGTGGACAGAGCTGTCTCTACTGTTGGAATGTTTTGTCTTCATAGCTGCTGCCTTCTTCATGACTAGGCTTTTGCCTGTCACTATAATGGACTCAGGAGTCTAAATTTATTTTTATATAGTATTTATATTATTAACATTGTTAAGTTTTATGGAAAATATTTTTAACATCAGCTTCTTGGCTAGGCCTATTTGCATCTGTGCTATTTTTTTTAACAGGCATCTACAATACGATTTGGTTGATTGGGTTTTTTAGGCTGTCTCATTACATATATTGCTTACATCTTAATATATACGATTTTAATGTAGCCCCTTTGGCTTTGATTTATTTACTGAGAAAAACTAGAGACCAGGGGTTGGATTAGGATTGAAGTTTAGCAGCTACAGGATGAAACTGTTTTGCCTTTTCTTTTTGAGACAGTCTTACTCTGTTGCCCTGGCTAGAATGCCGTGGCGCCAGCCTAGCTCACAGCAACCTCAAACTCCTGGGCTCAAGCGATCCTCCTGCCTCAGCCTCCTGAGTAGCTGGGACTACAGACATGCGCCACCATGCCCGGCTAAGTTTTTATGTATTTTTAGTTTTGCCAATTAATTTCTTTCTATTTATAGTAGAGACGGGGTCTCGCTCTTGCTCAGGCTAGTTTCGAACTCCTGAGCTCAAACGATCTGCCTGCCTCGGCCTCCCAGAGTGCTAGGATTACAGGCATGAGCCACTGCACCCGGCCCTTTTTTTTTTTTTTTTTTTTAAAGTGGGCCCTGACAAGCAGTTTATAAGAAACCAAGCACCCATGAGCTTAAGGATCTTATTCGCAAGGTCCCTATTGTGAAGGCCAACAGGACCAGTCTGTGCTTTGATTGTGGTCACAGATACTTTTCCTAAATTCTAGGATGCTGCACTTGAGTTTCTTCTCTATAGCTTTTCCCTTGTCCTGTGGTTTCCTGGGAGACTGTATAGAAGGGTCAGAAAGGAAATAACCCAAAAGAGAGGGAATTTGCAGATGCAAAAGGAGGCGAGCTTGAGATGAAACTCAAGTTAGTCACTCCTTCAGGATGTAGCAATGGCATGTACCAGGCTGCTGGTGGGGTCCCCTGCTCATGTCTGCCTAGTTGGCATCTTAACCTTTCTTATTCTTTCTCAGGATTCAGGAGCAGTTCCAGAAAAACCCTGACAGTTACAATGGTGCTGTCCGTGAGAACTATACCTGGTCACAGGACTACACCGACCTGGAGGTCAGGGTGCCAGTGCCCAAGCACGTGGTGAAGGGGAAGCAGGTAACTGTTTTGGGGGAGGTGGGGATGACTTTGCCCAAGCTGGACGGAGCTGTTGCAGGAAGAATCCAGCATTGTTGAGGGAGGGTTTGGATGGGCTTTAGGATGTCTTGTCCCGGGAGTGGGCTTTGTGCACCATCTTCGCTCCCCTCCTTCTGTCCGTGAGGTCCTGCCAGCTGGTCTGTAGAAGACTCCCCTCAGGAGACAGTGAGCCCTATTCTCTGAGCAGCACTCAACACCAAGATGTGTATGTGGCCCATGAGAGAGAAGCCCACAAATCTGATATATTGTCCTCTTTTACTAAACAAAGTCATAGATACTCTTGGAGCCCCCATTAGAGATAGCCAGCCTCTAGGTTTACAAGGGAATACTCAAACATTACCTTGGTGAAGCCTACATTTTTCCTAAAGATTATATCTGCCTTCAGTCTCCCTAAGAAAAGTCCTGGCAACTAAACTGTCAGTGATAGCTAAGGTGCATTTACATAGCATCTGTCATGTGAGTTTCCTGGCTTTGCCAGCCCAAGGTTCAGTAAACTCACCTTAGGCAAAGTGACACAGTAGGCACCATCTCCCTGTGTGTGATGATGAACTGTATGTCACAGAGACGAAAGGCTTGTGATTTAATTCCCCAGGAAATTTAATCATGGGAGAAAGAGAACTCTTAGACCTTGCAGTCCTCCCAGGGCAGTGAGATGGCTGCACAAGAGAGAGGGAGGGACAGGCTCAGCCCACCCCAGGGTTCCCACCTGCTTTCCTTGCTATCTGTTCATTTCCTTCTATTCACATAGGACACCTGTGTGCTGATGGTAAGCTTCCCTCTCCCCGGTCTTCCTTTCTAAGGTTGACTTGGGGTCCTCAGAGGGTGTTCCATCCCTGCCAGGACCAGCACTATAGTGTTGCTCTCTGTGCCTCCCTAACCACTCAGGGGCAAGATGGCTGGGCCTGTAGTTCATGCCGCCCACTGAGGACAGCTGTGCCACATCTCACAGGGGCCTTATGGAGAACTCTTTCAGCTTCTTTGGTGCCAACTGCCATGCTGAGGGCCTTTTCTCCCCTCAAAAACAAACACAAAAGTCCTTCTTTTTCTTCATCCACGCTCCCTTCACCCCCCTTTAAGTCAAGTCAGGTCAATTGTGAGACCCATTGAAGCCCCAGCCAGTAGTCCTGAGAGGCAAAGAACTCAGGTCACAGGATGAAGGGGACCTCCAGGTTTGTGCGCTGCAGTTCTCTTCCATGCAGCAGGGACTCACGTCAGGGTGTAGCTGTAACATTCACGACTTGAGTTTCAGAAACTTAAGATATCTGAAACCTCCATTTAATGAGTGTGAGTGAATAGAAGTTTAATCTTTTAGTGGGAGAGAGATGTTTACTCAGGGAACTTTGATAAGAGTAACATTATCATAGGTTATAAATAAGTAGGCTTCACTTTATTTAAAAAAACCTCATGTAACAATGCAAAATAGCAAATTACATAATTCATCTCCACAATATAAAAAAATTTGATATATGCCGGAAGTTGTATCATTTTCAGTCTTCATGAGAACCTGCAACCTGCAGAGTAAGTAATGTCTATTTTATAGATGAGAGATTGAGGCTGAGAAAAGTTACTAAATTATCCAGGTTGACACGAGAAATACACAGTGTTGTCTCTCTCGTCGTTATGCCTGGAACAGTGAGCACTAAAGATAAGTTTTTGAATGAATAAAGTGGCAAAGCTGTGGTTTGACGCAGGTGTGTCTGCTTCTAAAGCTTATACTTTTCCCTTTGGGCTACACTCTTGGCTTCTTAGAAGGAGAGACTGTCTTCGAGCATATAACACAGAAGTTGAGTTGCATATGTGTTTTCAGGAAGCAATTCACTCTGTACAGTGCGGGCAGCCTGGCTGGCACCACACACCCCACATGATAACAGTAAGATTGAGTAAGGCTCAATCCCAGTCCCTCTGGCCATTATGTCTTGTGCCTCCCCAGTCTACAGCCACTTCCTCTGCCATCTCTCACTAGCTCTCCGAGCTCCACTCGAAACAGGCAGACATGCCCTGAACCTGCCCTGTGTATAGGAGTATAGGCGGAGTCCGTGGCAGTCCTAAAAAGACTGTGACTTCTAGTAAGGAGAAACAAATGTGTGAGATGAATGCAACCCATTCTGTGGCACAAAAGACAGGACACACTCACTGGCTGTTAATGGAACAAAGACCATGGACGTGGATCAGTGAGTTGCAAGTGGCCTGGCTTCAGCAGGAAATAACCATCAGCTCAGTTCTCCCTTCCTCCTCGCTGCCATCCCAGTAGTTCTCTTACTAGCACCTGGTGACCCCTAGAATCATAAGTTTAGCATCTAAGTCAGACCAGATCACTAGGGATTATTCACACAGAATTCCAGCTTAGAATGTCTACTTCTGTTTGTTTTTTTTTTTTGAGACAGAGTCTTGCTCTATCACCCAGGCTGGAGTGCACTGGCATCATTATAGCTCACTGCAACTGTGAATGCCTGGGCTCAAGCAATCCTCTTGCTTCAGCCTCCTTAGTAGCTGGGAAGCTGGGACTACAGGCACATGCCACCACGCCCAGCTTATTTTTCTATTTTTATTAGAGATGGGGTCTCACTCTTGCTCAGGCTGGTGTCGAACTCCTGAGCTCAAGTGATCCTCCCTCCTCAGCCTACCAGAGTGCTAGGATTACAGGCCTGAGCCACCGCTCCCGGCCTACTTCTTGTCTATTTGTAATAGGTCAGGAGCAGGTGCTAGTTGCCCTGCCCAAATAGTTTATCCAGCCTCTTCTTGGGGTTCGAGTGGGCTAGGTATTGATTTCCATTTCATTTTTTGGTAGGATTGTTGAATCCTATGTTATATAGTTGTACAAATTATGAAAAGTGTTATGCTTCATTAACTTAGCTAAAAAAATTACAGCTTCCTGGTCCTTTATCTGTCTTCTAAACTGCACCATGAACCTCGAGATTTCCCTGAAAGGATTTTTATTAGGCCCAGCCTAAAACTACTTATTGTCTCTTTCTTTGACTCAGGAGATCTAAGTTACCTAACAGCTTTTGCCATGTACTTTGCACAGCTACCTGAGACACCTCCCCTCTGGAAATGGTGTCTCAGATGGGCTTGCCAAGTAATCATGGTTGATGCCATGATTCTGATCTGTGGTGGACACTATGTTGTAAGGGTCCTGCCCTGTGTCTTGTTTCAAATTCAGAGCTACACCTCTTTCACATGCACTTTGTCATGTGATGTGACCTCTAGGATGAGGTGGCTCTTCTTTCATCAAGGATAACCCTGGGTTTGGCTCATTCTGCACTAGACATTTTTGGAGTGCATGGACTGTGCTCTGTCCCAGGAGCTAGGCGTGTGGGGTTACCAAGACTGACAAGATTGCTGGTCCAGAGCCATATCCCAGTGAGCCACAGGCAGTAAGTCAGCAAATAAATAAGCAAGGTAATTCTAGGTGAGGGCAAGTGTGGTGCAGAACGTAAAACTGGGTGATTTGTGTATTTGACCAGCACTGACATAGTGTTTTCTCTGTGTCTTGGAGCAGTAATTTGTCCCCTCCAGTCCTCCTGACAATTGTGCAGGCACTGTATAGCCCTGAGAGCTGTGTGTGCAGGGTCCCAGACAGTAAGAGCCAGGCCAAGATCGAGGCTCGCTGTGGAGCGGGTGCTTCCTCCTACCTCAGAGAAGGCTTGAAGGTGAAGTTTGGTTGTAAGACCCGAACAGAAGGATGGAAGGAAGGGACTTCCCACATCAGCCACTGATTAATTTTGTATTGGCTTTTTGTGACACCCACTGACTCAATTCGTCATGGTGACCTGCCTTAGTGTTGTGCTTCATCTCCTACATGGTTGAAAAATTCTTGGTCTCAATTTGTTAGTGATCTAGGAGTTTTAGTCATGCCTCACTTAAAAACTTTGGAATTAAGTTTTGTATCTCTTGGATTTTGCTGGTCTAAAGGTTTTTCTTGAGAGTTGCACTTTCTGGATTGGCTCCTTTCCAGTTGTTCCCTAAATGTACCTGTCACGGCTGCCTGTCAGCAGTGTTTATTTTTGGTTTTTGTCTGTGGCATCTAGCAGATATCATCTTGATGGTAGCCCCGGCTGCAGTAACTCAGCAGATAAAATCAGAATTTATTCTGGTTGTGATTGAGGGGCTTTGTGCAGGCAGCTCTGTGTTTGTGTTAGGGCTGTGGGATAGAGCGTTGCAGGAGAATCAGGTCCTCTGCTCTCCAGCTGTAGCTTGATGCTGGTATTCTCAGAGCTTTGCCTCTCCTGGTCTCTCTCGTTGATCCCTTTTCTGTAGAAATAGGTTACACTTGCCTCTCAAGGGTGGTGGGAGACAAATGAGAGTGTGTTCATAATGCTTTATGTTCTTCAGAAAAAAAATAGAAAGTGTTCTCATTTTACATGCAACATTTTTAAAAAATCAACTTGCTGGTGAATCTGAAGAAAAACTTCTCAAAATGAAGCTTTTAGTTTCATGCATTAGTAAAATATGGTGAGGTCTTTCCTTCACCATGGTCTGCTCCATCCACTCTGCTCTGTTTAGGAAAAGCAGCTGACTTTTTTCCCCCTCTGTACCCACAGAATAGAGACAAGGAACTTTTGAGTTCATGACATAGATGTTTATGTGATTGCTCATGTCAGACCAGGGTGGTTATAAACCTAGCTAGCATTTCAATGATTCATAGGATTTCAGTGTTTTTGAAAGTTGAACTCCAGAGATTTTTAGTTTAACCTCTCATTTTGCAAATGAGAAAACTCTCCTGGTGAAGCGGTGGCAGAGCAGAGACCTGAACCAGGGGCCTTTCCCTTTCGCACCCTGTTTTATCAACTGTCTTTTGCATGGAAAATGCCGTGGTATTATTGCAAATGAAGTCATAATTGGATGTCATTGATTAACATGGGAATCTGTTTCCTCCTGAATTTCCTTCCTCTCATAAATTGTGGATGGTCCTGCAGGTTGGTGCATGCACTTGCCTTGCTGCTGCAGTCTCTGTCCCCACTGCAGGAATCTTCTGGAATAGCACCTTAGTCCCTAGGTGTGTCTCGTATGGCTCTTCCTGATGCCCAGGCTTAGATTTATGGTGATACTTTGTCTCTGAGCTTGATGCAGGTGCTGGTATTTGTGCTAAAAGCTTCATAACATGTAGCATTCCCTTCTTAGTACTCATTTTGAAAAAATGTAGGAAGACTTTTTATTATAGGAAACTTCCAGAATAGAAAAGGCTAATAGGCTGCATTTATCTACTTTATTTTTTAATTTACCTAATTTTTGAATGCATTACATATTTACATGTTTGAAAGCATAAACATGTACAATGAAAAAAATCCTTGTTGAGTCTATGTGTTCTTATGTTCTGTACTGACCCCCCAGTTCTGACCTAAGTTATCGTGTAAGTGGTTTGGGAGATATTTCAGATACTTTTATGTATATATAATCAAGTACGAACACATATTTCCTCATCCCCAACTTTAGCACAGATGGTGCATCCCGCTCACTGACATGACCTCACTGCCCCTGCCCAGTGTTAGCCTAGCCCTACCAGAGCAGCTCTGGTCTCTTCTGTTTACCTCCATATGCCCACTGCCTGAGGGGTACCCAGGAAATTCTCTGTAGACCTTGCTTTCCCTGGTCTTCTGGCTCAAGTGCCCCAAGCCCATCACTCCTTATTCCTGGGGCTTCCGTTCTTTACTTTTGCCCCCTTCAAGCAGCAGGCTAATTATTAAACCATTCCCCTGTTAATGGACATCTAGTTTGTATCCAATTTTTTGCTGTTAAGAATTTATAAACAGGCCGGTTGTGGTGGCTCACACCTGTAATCCTAGCACTCTGGGAGGCCGAGGTG
>VBSM01002217.1:9643543-9670078 GCA_008086735.1 Cheirogaleus medius
TGTATCGCTTTAAGATATCTCCATATTGCTTTCCACAGAGGCTGAACTAGTTTTTAGTCCCACCAGCAGCGTAGGAGTGTTCCTATCTCTCCACATCCACGCCAGCATTTATTGTTTGGGGACTTTTTGATAAAGGCCATTCTTACCAGAGATAAGTGATATCTCATTGCAGTTTTGATTTGCATTTCCCTGATGATTAGAGATGTTGAGCATTTTTTCATATGTTTGTTAGCCATTATTCTGTCTTCTTTTGAAAGATTTCTGTTCATGTCCTTTGCCCACTTTTTGATAGAGTTGTTTGATTTTTCTTTGCTGATTTTCCTGAGTTCGAAATAGATTCTAGTTATCAGCCCTTTGTCGGATGTGTATCTTCTCCCATTCTGTGGGTTGTCTGTTTGCTCTCTTGACAGTTTCTTTGGCTGTGCAGAAGCTTTTTAATTTGATTAGGTCCCATTTGTTTATTTTTGTTTCTGCTGTGATTGCCTTTGGGGTCTTCTTCATGAATTCTTGCCTAGGCCAATGTCTAGAAGAGTATTTCCAACGTTTTCCTCTAGAATTCTAATAGTTTCACACCTAAGGTTCAAGTCTGTTACCCAGCGTGAGTTGATTTTTGTGAGAGGTGAAAGGTGTGGGTCCTGTTTCAGTCTTCTACATGTAGAAGCCAGTCTTAGTTGCTGGTGTCTGAGCCCATAGCCACTGTATTCAGAATCTGTTGTGATTATAATCAATGTACCAATGATTCCTTTTACATTATATTATTTCTATACATATGTAATTATTACTATATAGCTCTCCTCTTAAGGATTTTTGTTGATAGGGGTGACCCTGACTACTTCATGGATATTCCAAAGCCATGTTACTTTTTTTGGGTGTTTGTATGTACAGATAGAAGCAGAATAGGGACATGGCTAGTGGCCAAAGCATTCACTTCTTTTAGTGATGGCCACCATTCATTGAACACATGCTTTGGGCCAGGCTCTATGTGAGGAGGCTTACAATGTTGTTTAATTGTCTGCAAATTCATTTTACAAATTGGGACACTGAGGCTCTAAGAAGGTAAGTAGCTTGCCCACAGGGTGCTTGACCACAAGCCCACACCTGCCTGGTCCCAAAGGGCTCTTTCCAGTGCTCTGAGGACTGGGAGTGCCTCAGGAAGGCTTGGCCCATGCATGGGGAAGGAGGCGTGGAGGTCTCAGTGTGGTTTTCAGAGGCATGTGGGTTTCAGCGTGGATTCCCCATGTCAGGTAAATGTGGCACTGTGCCAAGAGAGAGGAGGACTGGACGTCCCACTCTTATACCAGGGCCCCCTGAGCTACAGTGTGACCCCCACAAGCCAGTCCCCACCTGTGTGTGTGTTCTGCTTGAGCCTAGGCTTCACTTGTGCCCTGGCAGCCTTTAGGTTTTGTAGTTTGCTTTGGCCAAGCACCTGCTACTCAGAGAGTTTATAGAAATAAAGCAGAACCAGCTGCAGACCAAGGAGTGCCTGTTATCGCCCATGAACATGACTTCTGTATGTTTTCCGCTAAATTTGGCAGGGGTAGGATAGAAAATCCCTCTAGAATTGAGACACTACATAAGTAGTAGTGGTCCCTTAACAGTGCCTTTATTCTCAATAGTTGGCTTTGCATTCCTAATGCAGCTTCACTTGTGAGAAGTAAAGTCCCTGAATAAAGAGGAGTTTTGTAGAGCATTTGAGTCTTCTTCCCATGTGGGGATCTGCCTGACTCCACCCCTTTCCTGACCATGTAGCCTCTAGTGCAGGAAATTCAGAATATATCATAGAAACATTATTATTTATGGGAACTAAGGGGTTTGTTGTGTTCTTGATTTAATTATTTATTTACTTGTGACCCTTTGGGGCCGTATTTTTTCTCTGATCACATATCTGAAATAATAATTATAAATCCATAAGCAGATTGCTTTGATTCACAAAGATCCTGTTTGTCTTCCATTTGCCACATGGCATCTGCTATGTGGAACCTGGTGCACTGTGTCCCTTGAACCTGTAGACACAGAGGAGCTGCATATGAATCAAGAGGCCTGGCTTTAGGTGACATCCCCCTGCCAACCAGCTGCCTCACTTTGTTTGGTCATCACTTTAGCCTTGCTGGACTTCCATTTCTCATCCTTCAGACAAGGCTGAGCACCCTAATCTTGTTGATCTCCAGATGTTTGTTGGTTTCTTACCATTAAGTGCCCAACCCTGTGCAGGTACTGGGAGTGGTTAAGGAAAGTAAGTTGAGGGCTCTGGTCTAAAGAGCCCCAGAAGATAGCCTGTGAATGTAGCCTTATTTGGAAAAAGGGTCTTGGCAGATGTGATTAAGGATCTCAAGATAAAAGCATCCTGGATTATCCAGGTAGGCCCTAAGTCTAGTGACAACCATCCTTATAAGAAACATAAGTCATAGATAGACACAGAAGAGAGAAGGCTGTGTGAAGATGGGGTAGAGAGGGAATGATGCAGCCACAAGCCCAGGAACACCTGGAGCCACCAGAAGCTGGAAATGACAGGAAGGATCCTCCCCTAGTGTCTCCGCAGGAGCATGGCCCTGCTGACACCTTGATTTCCAAGTTCTGGTGTGCAGAACTGGAAGAGGATGCATCTGTCTTGCTTTAAGTCCCTCGTCTATGGTTAGATCTATGTTAGGGCAGCCCCAGAACACTAGTGCAGGCAGGGCTCACATCACATTACAGCTGTGCAGCCCGGCCTCATGAGACGAGAGGGATGGAGAAAGATGGCATCCGGATCTCTGCTGCTACCCCCCACCCCCATGTCTGTCCTCAGACTCCTGGTTAGAGTTTCTGACCTTCTGACCTCCCAGTAGGCCAGTGCAGACATGCCCCTCACTTCCCAGCTGCCTTCCCCGCAGCCTCCTCCCTGTGTTGTGGATCCCACATCAGCCAGTCAGGGCAGGCAGGGGTGGCAGCTAAAACCGTATGACAGATCTTGCCTCCCTCCCTCCCTCCCTCCCTCCCTCCTACGCTTCAGAATGTTAAATGAGATTTCTTGACTAAGGCAAGCTCCTTTCTTGGTTACTGAGATATAAAATCAGCCGTGACAACGGCACCAGCTCCTTTTCCCGATGGCTTGTTCAGTCCCAGAAGCCAGGCAGTTGATTTGCGCATTGTCCTCATTTCTTCCTGCAGTTGGGGGAGCTGACAGGCTGCCCTCTGCGCTGCTGTGGGCAGATACAGGCAGGCAGGGCCACCCTCTGCTGCAGGGGCTCTTGGACATGGCTGTGTTTGAGATGGTTATCGTAGCTGTGTGTGAGTTGAACGCCATTCCACATAGACCTCTTTACGTGCTGACATAATGCACACACAAGTCATTGAAAATCAGTGAAATAGCTCCACAGTATTCTCTGAGAAGTTGGACTTTGAAGCTCAGGCTTTAAAACTCACTGTAGTGTATTTGTTTATGATTTTCGAACCCTGTGAGTGTTTTTGTACAAGCTGCATTCACCCCTCCCCCTTAATTTAGGTTATTATTTCTCAAAAGTGGAATTCCAGGGCAATTACAGTCCATGAGCTGTTTGCCGTTTGGTTCTCCCTGGAGGATGAATTGTTTCTGGGGTGTTGCCAATGACGTGTGTAACTGTTTCCGCATGTTCCCACCAACAGTGGAGTTTTAATTTTCATTTATCTTTGCTAGTTTTTCTAGATACCACCAGTTGTTCCTCTTGGAACAATTGTGAGGATGAGTGGATTATTGTCTACTTTTCCTTATTGGTGAGCTGCCATCCAGAGTCTTGGCAACCTTTCCTGGCCCTGCAAGGCTGTCCTTATGGATTACTTAACATACTTCTTCATAAATTCAGAGTGGAAACTACAGATTAAATTACTTTGGCATTTTGGCAAGAACTCAAGCCTGGAAATTAGTATGTAAAATGAAACATGAGCCCTCGCGCCTTCAGTGCAAACGCCATCACTGTGGAGAGCCATCAGTGTTTTTCAGGGGGAACCAGAATGCTTCACATCTATTCTAGTAGGGAAGAGCGGAAGCTTGGGGATTCAACAGAAGGCGGTAGCCTGAGGCAGCCTGTTCCAGCGAGAGTGGATGCAGTGTGCTGAGCACAGCAGAGTTGATGCTGTTTCTTTGTGGATGGGGCAGGCTCCTCCTTTCTGTGCGGTGGGAGGAGAGGGAACACAGCTCAGCATGGCTTTGTCATCCCCTGTCCCTGGAGCACATGGGCCTTCCAGCCACACCCAGACCATGGCTTGTCCTGTCTGGCTTATACAACGTCTTAATTTTGTTTCCAATTTTTAAATTCAAAGAAATAGTTGACAACATTAAAAACCAGGAGATGGCCTATAATAGTGCTGACTTGTGGCATGTCCTGAGAAGTCGGGTCCGCCCCAGTATGGCCCACATTCCCCTAGCAGCAGGTGCTGAGCAGGTGCCCTGGACCTCCGCCACATTCTGTCGTCTCACCCCGTTACTGCCTTCTTTCCGAGGTGCCTTCCCGGAAGGAACATCCCACAACATTCCTGTAGGCCTCATTGGCCCAAGCTTGATCACACGGGCAGCTGTGAGGAGTAAAGTCGTCCTCACTGGGCACATTGCTTCCCTGAATAGAAATGAGGTTCCGTTACTAAGGAAGGAAAGGGATATAAATGCTAGTGAGTCATCAGCACAGATCGGGGGATGCTGAGGTAAGTTTATTCACGTTGAGGTTGAAGTTTCTGTGAGGACATACTGGGAACACTGTTCAGCCTGCAGTCTGGGGTTCCTCAGAGAAATGGATTATAGGACTGGGACTGGGTAAGATACAAGAGGAACCTGAAGCATCTTGTGCTGGAAAGTGAGAACATGCCAAGGAAGTGATGGGGTGCCATAAGGTCACAGTGACCTCCCGCAACCTTGTCTGGGACCATCTGAAACCAGCATAATTAAGGATGGTAATGAGTTATAAGCCACTGAGAGGTCAGGAGTCCAGGAGTCAGTACTGACAGCAAATAGATAAATAACTTCATGCAGAGAAGATATTTGCTTTTTGTAAGGCTTCTAAGCCACTGGTCTGTGTGGAAGGGCTAGAACCAGAAAGTCAGCATTTTCTATCCCTTGTGGGGGAAATAGGACCAGGCAAGTGCTGTGCCAGGGGGTTCCATGGAGGACAAGTGTTTGAGAACCAGTAACTATAGTGGAGAGGTCAGACTTCATCTTGGCCAAGTGACCTGAGTGAACAGCCACCCACCAGGGGGTGTGGATGTCGTGTACCTGCAG
Source organism: Cheirogaleus medius (assembly GCA_008086735.1). NCBI lineage: Eukaryota > Metazoa > Chordata > Mammalia > Primates > Cheirogaleidae > Cheirogaleus > Cheirogaleus medius. The sequence goes on from VBSM01002217.1 coordinate 9,648,768, forward strand.
GTGGGACATATGTAAGTCCTGCTGGGCCTACATACTTGAGTTAATCAGGAGGAGACACTGAGGAAAGAAATGCTTTAGAAGTGTCCCAAATTAAAGGGGACAGGACCTCCAAGATGCAGTAAGGACCCTAGACTGAACTATGCTCCATAAAACGTAAAGGAACTTCCTTATCCTTAGGAAGTAACTTGGGGCAAAGGGCCATGATGGATATAACCTTCTCTTAAATGGTTCAGAGAAGATACTATGTTATTATGTATTATACATAAATTACAGATGGACAGCAAGCTAGTTGTATGCAGACACACAACTGCTAAAATCCTATATGGGTATCTTTATACTTGTCTTATTCTAGCAACTTTAAGCTTGAAATTATTTCCAAACAAAATGTTTTAAAAATGAGATGGCCAATAAGCACATGAGAAGCTCAACATCATGAGTCATTAAGGGGAATGCGAGTCAAAACCACAGTGAGACAGGCGCGGTGGCTCATACCTGTAATCCTGGGAGGCTGAGGCAGGAGGATTGCTTGAGGCTCGGAGTTCGAGACCAGTCTGAGCAACATATCAAGACCCTGTCTCTACAAAAAATAATAATAAAAAAAAAAAATTAGCCCAACCTTGTGGTACACCCAGGAGATTGAGTCAGGAGGATCGTTTGAGCCCAAGAATATGAGGCTGCAGTAAACTATGATGATGCCACTGCACTCCAGCCCAAACCACAGAGTGAGACCCTGTTTCAAAAAAAAAAACCAGAAAACTTACAATGAGATGCCCCTGGACACCTATTAGAATGGCTGCTAAAAAGACAACACCAAGCACTGGATAAGATGAGGTGTGGTCTTCCCGTATCATGGAGCATGGTGTTTCCAAGTGTCAGAGCCCCCATGTTCAGAGGAGGAAGCAGATACACACATGGCTGCATGCTGTGTGATTCCACGTGTGAGACGTTCTGAACACAGACACACACTAGATGGCAAAACGAGCATCATGGGCAAAGGCTTTTGAGGTATGGGTTGATTGTAGCTCGTGGAGATGTAATCTCAAAAGGGTGAGTTTTACTATGTGCAAACTATTTCTCCACAAAACCAAATGTTAAACCACTGGACTACTTTATCACAGGTGTTATTTTTAGATAGGGACCCTTGAACTCCATCTCAGGAACATTTTTCATGTGTCCTCTTGGCACTGCATCCTGTACCAGGTGTCAGAAAATGGCCCCACAGGATTAATAAAATTTTGCAAATGAGACCTTGCTCTTCCAGAGCTTTCACAGGAACCTCTATAGAAGATACCTTGGGTCTTGTCTGCTCCCTCAGGGCTAAAGGCAGGCCACTGGGTTACAGAGCAGTGCCAGAAGACAGAGGAGGCAGGCCTATTTGTATGCAGTCAGGATAAAAGACCAGTGGTGCCAGCCACACCCGTGAGGATGGCTGTAATCAAAAAACAGAAGATAAAAAGTGTCATTGACTGAGGATATGCAGAATGGGAACCCTGTGCGTTGCTGGTGGGAATATAAGTGGTGCAGCTGCTGTGGAAAACAGTATGGTGGGTCTTCAAAAAGTTAATCATAGAACGACAATATGACCCAGCAATTCCATTCCTAGGTAAATACTCAAAAGAATTGAAAGCAGGGACTTGAAAGGATATTTGTGCATGAATGTTCATAACACTGTTATTCACGGTAGCCAAAAAGTGGAGACACCTTAAATGTCCGTCAATGGATAAACACACATAATAGTCCATATAATAGAATATTATTCAGCCTTAAAAATGTATGAAGTTCTTTTTTTCTTTTTTTTTAAGAGGTAGGGTCTTGCTCTGTTTACTGGGTTAGAGTGCAGTGGTACCATTATAGCTCACAGCAACCTTGGGACTCCTGGGTTCAAGCGATTCTCCTGCATCAGTCTCCTGAATAGCTGGCACTCACCACCATGCCCAGCTAATTTTTTTTATTTTTCATAGTGACGAGGTCTTGTTATTTTGCTGGGGCTGAAAAAGGAATGAAGTTCTGATTCATGCTGTAACATGGACGAACATTGAGGACATTATGCTAAGTGAAATAAGCCAGACACAAAAAGACAGTTACTGTGTGATTCCATTTGTGTGAAATGTCCAGAACAGGCAAATCTATAGACACAATCAATAATAATTGCCAGGGACTGGATGGAGGGGGGCCATTAGGGCAAAGTGTAGGGCAAAGTGGGGATCAACTGCTAATAGGTATAGGGCTTCTTTTTGGGGTGATGAAATGCTTTCGAACTAGATAGAGGTGATGGTTGCACGTCATTGTGAATGTACTAAATGCCATTGAATTGTCCACTTTTGAATGGTAAATTTCATGTTATATAAATTTTGCCTCAATTTAAAAAATGTTTTCTTAAGCAAAGTGTGCTCACATCTCCTACTAAAATACAGTAGTGTGTATTTTAGGACACGTATGTGAACAAGGATAACCATCTTGGCGAGTATAGTCGCCACTAACCATGTGTGGTGGCTGAGTGAGCACTTGACATGTAGCTCACATGAATGAGGAACTGAATTTTTAATTTTAATTTTAAAACTACTTGATTTAGATATTGGAAAACTTTTAAGTATTTTGGAGCATTTGAATCTATTCTTTCAACTGTAAATTTTATGAAATCTAACTACAGATCAAATATTTCTGATGAAAAAGTAGTACAGGACTCATCTTGATTTTTTTAAATATTTTTTATTTATTTATTTTATTTTTTTATTGTTTTATTTTTGAGACAGGGTCTCACTCTTTTGGCTGGACACTGCAACCTCAAACTCCTGGGCTCAAGTGATCCTTCTGCCTCAGCCTCCCAAGTAGCTGGGACTATAGGCATGCACCTCCACACCCAGCTAATTTTTTCTGTTTTCAGTAGGAACGGAGTCTCACTCTTGCTCAGGCTGGTCTCAAACTCCTGATCTTAAGCAGTCCTTTCTTGTGGGCCTCCCAGAGTGCTAGGATTACAGGCCTGAGCCACCTTACCCAGCCTCTTCTTGATTTTTGTTGGGTTTGTGAAGTATACATGTGGACACAGGATTCAGGGGTGAGCCCCCTCCCTCCTTCTGGGCATAGGTTCATTATCTTTAGATATGTCTCCCACTATGCCCACAGACCCCTGAAGTCTGGGTGTGAGTCTGGACCTGGACCATGAAACCCCATGGGGTGTATAAAAAGACCGAAGAGTAATGGCAGAGTCCCCTGGATAGTATGTGGGTCGATCCCCTGGCCTCGCAGTGCTGTTGGTGGGGCTGTCAGCTTGAGTGTGGCTCTGTCCTGCGTCTTCATGCTGGGCTATCTAGGAAAGGCCCTAACTTCCGAGGGTTTGTCCTTATTTTTAAATACAGATAATGGTATGCATTTTACAGGACTTGATATGTAGATTTTAATAATGTTAATTACTAGTGAAGATAAAAGTAAAAAACTGAAAGGGTCTCTTCTTTCCAGAGATCTACAGTTCCTCAGAGTCTTTCGTGGAATAGGGAAGACAATGTATCTTCCACTTGGAAGGCTTTTTGTTGCATTCGCTCTGTAAGACAGGGTGAAGTTCTCAGTGTTGGGGTCCCTGAGGGTGAGTCAGGTTCCCCCCTGACTATAAAGTCAGCGACAAGCCAGCTGAGCAGAGTGTCTGGAAATGGAATATTCTAAATTGAAATTGGGCGCTGGCAGAGCAGCAGCATTTACTGAGCAGAGCTGGTGGGGCGGGTAGGACCCCTGCTCTCAGGGAACGTCAGACAAGATTTCTGAGATGCCAGTGTCAGATCATGATTGCAGCTTTTTGTCTTTTCCCAATAGTGGAAAATCTCCACTGTGTGCCCTCCCACACCTCATCAGTGCCCACCTTCCTCATTAGTAGAGAGCATTCTTGGGACTAACTCCTGGCTCTGCAGGGTCAGGCACCGAGTGTCTTCTGTGGTGTTGGTGGGTTTGGGCAGCAGGGCTTGGAGGTAGACAGGCAGGAGATGCTGCATTAGGACGCTGCTTTCAAGCCTGTGAATGCCAGAGTCTCCAGTGCTCTTCGTGGGGCACAGGGTGTCCTGCTGACTCACTGTGGCCTCCCAACTGTTTACATTACCCTGAGTGTAGCTTGTCAGTATTCAGCCACCTGGTCAATAGGTCTCCTCCTGGTGGCTGCACTTCCATGGGTGAGAGCTGTTCTTGCTTGCTGGCTCTTTACTGCCTTTTCCCTTTTTCTGTGAATAACTTAGTGTTTTCATCCCATCAGGGAATGGACAGTTTTGGGAAAAAGGAGCAAACCCAAGAATTTCCCGATGAGCTCAGCACTGACCACGGAGCATGCAGCCAGTGTCCTTGCTGTCTGTGTGACCCCATGACCCCTGATCATGGGGGATGGTGTGGCCTGGGCATTCCTCTGTGTCCCTGCCTGCGACAGGCCAAATAGCCAGGGGCACCTGGGCACCAACTTCATACAACACCTTTCATGTTTGCTCCCATGTGGCCGTTCCACTTGGCTTTGGGTTTTTGTGGTAATGACATAAATTTCCAAGACCCCAGTACAGGGCTGCATCGTGAGTGGGTAGATAGATGCTGGTTCCCTTGACCAGGGGTGAATCTGTGGCCATCCCTGCAGTGGTGCCCAGGCAGGCTCAGACCAGGTTTGGGTGGCTCTTTATGGTGGCTCCTCCTTCACGAGCCATTGGAGGTTCAAGGACTGGGGCTGGAGGACCTGTCATGCAGCAAGCCTGGCCCAAGGAGGAAGTGGGGTGGGGCCCCTGGAGTGCTCTGTTCAAGGGGGTGAGGGGTCCCTAGGAGATTCTGTGGTGTATCGGGCTGAGCCCTCACAGTTCCCAGCTTCTTTCCAAGAGGGTAGTTCATGGAAACAAGAAAGATCACTGAAGAGGGAGGTGGTTGATAAGAGCTAAGCGAGGCCTTCTGTGGTGGGTGTTGGGTGGCAGGCTGGGATGGCCTGGGGCACATCCTGGCACGGGGGTGCATCAGGGATCTTGGAAAACATCTTCTCTCAATGAGAGTGGGTGAGGTGAGCGCTCGGGGTGGGCATTGTCCTGTCTCTAAGGACCTGGTGAAGAAGGACAAAGGCACTTACCAGAATGTCAGTCCCCTCAAACACCCCACTTCTACCCCAGCTCTTCACTGGGATGTGTTAGCACAGGCAGCAGATACATCCCCAGGCTCGAGGATGCTGCCTTGGATCCTGGCACCCCTTCCTGTCTGCCACTGCCCTTTGTGCAGTTGGGTCCTGGGGTCAGGCTGGGTGCCTGTCCCTCAGCAGGCTATGCTCTTTCCCCTGCCCTGGCTCTGCTGTGTCTCCTGACCCTGATGCAGATCTCTGCCCTGCTTGTCCCTAGGTGAACCTGAGCAAGGTGGGCGAGTATTGGTGGAATGCTATCCTGGAGGGAGAAGAACCCATTGACATTGACAAGATCAACAAGGAACGCTCCATGGCCACTGTGGATGAGGAGGAGCAGGCGGTGCTGGACAGGCTCACCTTCGACTATCACCAGAAGCTGCAGGGCAAGCCGCAGAGCCATGAGCTGGTACGAGCACGGCAGTCCTCCTGGAGAGCTTGCCCTTTGGGCCCTTGCAGTGCTGGTGACAAAGCCAACCAGCAGCGGAAGGGTTGGTGATGCTGGTGGGGAAGAAGAGGGTATGCGGACGGATTGCCCTGCTGTGTCCTGGCTCAGCAAGGGACCTATCTTACCTGCTCTTGTCTCCTGATCACTGCCCGAGGACAGGGCACTCTGATCTTCCAGCCATATTCTCACACACATGCCAAGAGCCCAGGTAGCAGGGCCTTGAAGGTGTCTTGAGAAGTGCACTGCTCACACGAGCCTGGTAACCTTGAATGTATTGATGGCTCTTTCCTTTGTGCCTCAGCCACACCTGTGTCCTCCTCTCTTCCCCTTGATCCTTGGTGGAGGAGGGAAGGGAGCCAGGCTGCAGGGCCAGTTTCCAGATGTCAGGCCTGTGTGTGAGGACTTTGTGAGGTCAGTGGCAGGTTGGGGAGCAGGAGGAAGAAGGTTCGTGTCTGACCAGCATAGCTCCCAGTGCGGAGCATGCCTGTGGCAAACAGAATGATTAATTAGATGTATACGTTTGTTCTTCTTATTTTAATAATCCCAAGAGTAGCTATTTAGGGAAGAAAGGATGGCTTTCCTCAGATTATTTTTAACTCCTCATGTCCCATATACACAGCCTGGGGGTTTGGGCCACAGCATGGCAGGGCATGTGGACCAAGTGCAGCCTCCAGTCGGTGGGGATGGGTCAGCTGCTGGGCGTAGGCCAGTCTCCTCATTTTTGTTCCATAAACACAGGCACCCCCCCACCTCCCAAAGCTGCTTAGATTCACATGTTTTCCTATTGGTCTTTTGGAGGAGCCTTACTTTGTAGTTTATTTGAATTATTCCAGTCTTGCCTTCTGGTGTGGCATGTGCCCCCTCAGTGGTTCTGCAAGCCCTGCTACTGTGTGTGTCCACTCTCACCTGTCTTCTCAGACAAGCCCATCCTGCTCCTGTGAGGTCCAGGAGCCTGTGGAGGGGAGTGCCAGCCCTGCCACATGTAGTGAGCACTTACTACATACAGCCAGGCTGGGAACAGCCCTGAAAAGATCGTCTGCTTTTTACAATAGAGATGTTGAGTTATTGAGGTCACAGAATGTGTTCAGGGTCCCACAGCAGCTCAAGCCGCAGGGGTGGGATTTGACCTCTCATCTGATTTCAGATCTTTCTATTCTCCTATCCCTACCCGCGCTGGCCTGAGTTTCCATAGGAGAGAATGTTCCTCTCGGCTTAGCCCCCTTTTCCACCCTAGGGTACAGCAAGGTTAAAGGACACCCCTGCTTGGCCCATGTCCCTGCACAGGTTGTGCTGGCCTCGGGCAGTACTGCAGCGCTTGCTCAGATCAGCTTAGCTACTTAGACAGCCAGACCTACCTGGTCACATTTCAGTCTAGTTATGCTGTGTTTGCCTGTAGTCACTAGATGAAAGTCCAGTCTTTGAACCCTTGCCCTATGGGTGGGGCTTCTTGTGGCAGCAGTTGGGGACAGGGACAGGGACAGAGTCAGGGTCTGCCACCCTGTTCCCAGGTTCAGTGCTCTGTCCATAGAGGGCTGAAATGTATTCACAAGTTGATCTCTGGGGTAGAGTCTGTTTTGGCTAGAAAACATGAACATAGACCCACTGCCTTGGATGAGTTAGAAGGAAGTCTTACTAAGCACCCCTTTGTGCCACAGGATAGAGGGACTAAGGGCAGGTAGTTCCTCAAGTCTTCCCCAGACACCGACACTGAGTCTTTGTTATAGATAAGCGATAAAAATTATTTGTTGTTGTTTGAACTGTATTTGTGCATTTGTCAGAGCCTCAATAAGATCTTCTACAGACATTAGCTGTGGGACAAGGCAGAAGCTAGAATACTCTACAGCTGTTTTCATCTCTGAGCCCTCAAATTTCTTGTGATTTTGTCTCTTTCAGAACATAAAAGTCGAAAGCAAAACCAGCAGTAATACCTGCTTGTCATGGGAGTTGCCATCAGTGCCAGGACACGCACATGGTGTTGGGACTCCAGCTGACCCTGCCCTCTTTTTTCTTTTCTCCTTCCTCCCTCTTTTCTTCCTGTATCCTTTTTCTCTCCTTTGTATCCTTTCCTCTCCTTGATCTTCCTCTCACTCTTCCCAACCCCCGATTTTGCATTCAGTGCTGATGCCCTGACATTGCCTACTCTTGCCCTTCTCTAGGGCTTGTCAGTGAGGAGGACAGACATAGATCTGCCTTCGTGGCACTAAGATTCCAGCCGTTTTAATCTTACTTTCTCCAAAGAATATTTCAGTTTTGCTTTGTAGTCTCATCGATAATCCTCCCCAGGAAGCTGCTGCTCTTGTCTCTGCATTCCTGAAGGCCTAAGGGCTTCTCATTCTGGTGGTTGTCACACAGCCTGCTGCCCAGGACCAGGAACAGGGTGGTCTGTTCATTCCAGGCATTGCAGGTTTTGGGCCTCAAACTCACACCAAGATCTTCACTGCCAGCCGGGGGCAGACTAGCCTCAAGAGGTGGGAGATGGTGATGCCACACACCATATGTGTGCACTGTGCACATGTGTGCAAGCAGGGTGCAGTTGATGTCTTCTCTGTTCCCTGTCACCCTGTTCTGACAGCATTGCAGTGGGGTCGTTCTGTTGGTGTCCTCTGGGCAAACTGCCTTCCTGGCCCCCAGGGTACTATAGCGCCCAATGTAAAACAGAAGGTCCCTGTGACAGGCCATGGGGGGCTTGCCTATACCCAGTGTACAGCTGCTTGTGACCCAGCACGGGGGAACCCAGGGACTGAGCAATGACCCAGTTAGGAAGGATCCAAAGAAGAATCTTGAAGACACTATGGTCTAATGGAAAGAGCTCTGTGATTTGAATCCAAATCTATTCTGCTGTGGACTTGCCATGGGCCAGGCAGCATGCTGACTCTTAAGGGGATGTGTGTCCCTGCCCAGAGCACAGCACCCAGAGCACAGGAGACCTTCAGTGACATGCAGGAGCCCAGGGCTGGTTGCACGAAGGTGTAGGACCTGAGGTGACCCCCTTACCAGGGCTGACCTGCTCTTCAACAGCCAAGGAGCTGCCAGGTCCCTGGCCCATAGCTATAGGTAGTAAGAAACCGACCTCTCAGGCATGTGGTAGCTCAGGGATGATTGCGTGTCTGAGTACCTGCCTGGTGCTGATGCCAAAGTCTCAGCTCCTCTCTGGGCTTGACAGGGCCTGGGGAAGGATCTTCAAAACATGAGAGCCCTAACTAAATCAGAGGTTCCGTGTAAAATGTCCTTAGTGACTGTAACTGCCTTTTTTTTAATTGAATACAGAAACAGACCTAGAAAGGTAGGTCTGTGCCCTTGTGTGGCCTTAGTTGTCATCAGGGATACCTCACAGGCAGGGACCCTCTTGAGAGTTCTGTGGTCAGGGTTGCTTCGCTGGGATCACCAGGCCTCACTAGTAAGAGAGGATGGAAAAGGGCCAGGTCCTCGTGTCAGCGTCCATCTGCCATGCACATCGGCATAGTGACAGTTACCAGCGTGCGCTGGCATTGATGCCCATTTATGGTGTGAACTCTGAGTTTTCTAAATTTGCCACAATTTCAAATTATGCTTCCAACGCCATGGACACCGTGTACTTGAAGCATTTTTATTTTGAAGTAACAGCATTTTTCTCTTATTGTTTTAAATTCTTTTGTGTCACTATGAGGTAACTTCTTTCCATAGTCAACAAATTTGATACCCTTCATCTTTTCCCTAATTTAATTTCTTTTGCACAGGATCCCCCCATCTGGGAAAGGAGTATGGGGTGTACAGGTGCCATGGCTCAGTCTGTGCTCAGATGGGGCTATGCCTAGGATCTCTCCAGCCTGGTGGGACTGACCCTAACTGTCAATAGCTGTGACATTACACAGGCAGATACCAGCATTAGTGTGGTCTCTGGTCATAGAGTGAATCTGGAGACACACAAAAATGCCTGCTCTCCGCCATTGCCCCAGGAAAGGTCTGAGCACTGACCCTGGCGCCCTGGACTCACTTCGTTATAGGATCAAGTCTCCTAATTTGCATTTTACACTGTCAGCTTCGCCGGGTCTCCACCCAGCCACCTAGTTCCCAGGGTGTGGTGGCTGCAGGGCTCCACAGCTGTCACTTGCCCTCCGGCTGGCTTGGGCTCCATTGAGGGGTTCAGAGACCTTGTGCGGCCACCTGCTTAGGTCATCTGGTTGGTCCAATCTTGTATTTGGTTGAGACTGTCCACTGGGCAGAGGGGTAGGCCTTCAGGGCTGCACACACAGGGCTTCCCACAGCCTTCCCTGCTCCCCCAGCCACCTGGTGTGCACCACTCGCTTGGATCCCACCGCAGCACCTTGCTCTTGAAATGGTCTTTCCAAAGTCTCTGATGTGAGTTACCTGTAAGAAGTTGAAAGTAATATTGGTTAATCCCTAATATGTATTAAGTGTCTTTGATATGCTTGTTGCTCCCTTACTTAGCTTTAAAAATAGGAAAAAGAAAGCCCTCTTGTCAGGAAGGTTGTATTTTATTTAAGGAGAGGCCATGGTGCTGAGAGTCCAGGAGCCTCATCAGACGCTAGGAGTCACCCACACTGCTCGGGTCTGTTAATCTTGTAACAAAAGAAGAGATGTCTATCTTCTGGGCCTGTTCTGCAGGGCTTTCTGTAACAGGGACTGTGGATCACATTGGTAGGATTACCTCTAGCCCTGTACGGTCTCTTTTGTCTCTTGTGGTCCAAAGAAAGGTGAGGTCATCCCCAGCCCTGAGTACACTTGTGGGCTGGGTGAGAAGGGTGGACGCAGAGATGCTGTTAGGAAGGAGGGCCCACCAGCTCAGGTGCAGGTGCTCCCTCATGGGCAGTCTTCCCGATGTCCCCTGGCTGTGGTCACACAGCTTGGGCCTGCTTCTGACTCTTGGTGGCTAGATAGTTCCAGAAAGACCACATGCTGGGAAGAGCTTAGTCAACCAACTCTCTCTCCAAGAAAGCAGTGGGGAATTCCTGACTGGCAGGTCCACCACTGGACATTTTGCGGCCTCTTCCTCTGCGTCACACCTGGGTCAGCCCTGGATCATCTGATGATGTAGTTCTCAGTGCTGAGAACTTCCTCCCTGGGGAAGGGGGAAGCACCCTCTCCGCACACCTTAGTCATGTCTCTGGTGGGGCTGGACCACTTTCTCTGTACATCTTAGTCCCCTTTGGGCCAGGTATACTTTCTCTACAACCCCAGTGGGCCTGGGACACCCCCCTGCACACCTTAGCTAGTGTCTGGTGGGACTGTAGGTCCTATAGCCTGTTTGGAATTTGGACAGAGATCCTGGTGAAAAAGGGACAGAAATTGAACCATAGAGAGTGGCTAGTGCTTTGCTGTGGGCAGAAGATGGAGGGTTAGAAATTCAGTCTGTGGAGAGTGCAGTCTGCAGTGCGTTGCCTGGTCCCCTGGCCAGCTGGTCTTGCCAGGTGCATCCGAGACCCTGAGGGAGCAGGAAGGCTCTGCCTGCAGTTGGAGTCTGCTCTGGGAGAAGGTATGCAGTGCTTTGCGATCCCTTTTAATCTCTCTATTTTCTGTTTGTAGAAAGTCCATGAGATGCTGAAGAAGGGGTGGGATGCTGAAGGCTCTCCCTTCCGAGGCCAGCGATTCGACCCAGCCATGTTCAACATCTCCCCCGGGGCTGTGCAGTTTTAATGACCAGAAGGAAAGGAAAACCCTTGCCATCAGGGAGGCAGAGGCCTTGTCCTCAGCTACCCTTCTCAGCTCCCTGCATTCCAGGGACTCGCTCGTCTTGTTCACCCCTAGCCATCCTTTCTATGAAGGATGAACCAGGCCTTCCACCTTGACCTTGCATCTCCAGACTGTTCCAGAGAAGGTGTGGGGCCAGCTGCTGGATGTTGGCCACTGTGGCCGACACTGAGTGAAGGTGTTTGAAATGCAGGAGGGGACATCCCAGCAAACTGGGAATCACATGCTTTTGTCTCCACAGCAACCAGCCACTGCAGGCAGCATTTGTTTCCTTCCCTGCTCTTTGCTTGCTATTGTTCTGATGCTGTTGTTCTGCTTGCTTTGCTTTGGTTGGGGCTATGGAATTGTTGCTGGGCTCTCAGGTGAAGCTGAAGTTGTTGAAGTGTGTGGAGCTTGGAGCTTGCATGAGGGCAAGCATGGAATGCTGTGCAGGTGTTTCTGGGGTTGCTTTAGGAAACTCCTTGCCCCTTGACCTCTGTTGGGTATGTGCATGTGCTGTCATGCTCATCCCTTTGTAAATGTGCTCTGCCTGCCTCAGCCTCATGGACAGAGCAATGGAAACTAGAGTCCTGTTTGCATGTTTTAGATGTTGGGGGGTTCTGGCCTCAGGCCCAGGTGCAGTGGGGCTTCTCTCTATTGCCTGACTGTGGCTACCTTGCTTTGGTTCTTGCTTAAGTGAACCAAGCCCAGCCACCACTGCATGGCATGTTCTGCTTGGCTCCTTGTGAAACCTCCACTTTGGGTACACTGTGTTAAAATGTGGGCAGGAATGGAGAGCCAGCGCCCTCAGGAGGAGACCACAGCATGTCCAGCAGCCCATCAGCAGAGCACATTGGCCAAAGGTCCTGAGCAGCCTTGACCTCGAGGGGCCTCTGGAAGGAGGAATTTCTGCACTGGGCCTGAAGGTACATTGTCTCACCACGACTGAGCCAGGAAAAGTGAAGACTACCATGTCCCCATCCTCTGTGCCAGGTGCCGAACTACACTTCCTGGAGCTCATGGCCCCATCCTACCAGTTCTCCAGGGACTGGCCACCACCTCAGGACCCCTGAGCTTATGCCCTGAGCCATGGCTACTGACTGACTCCAGCCAAGATGCGAAGACCCAATCGTGGGGTATGGGGTAGGGCCTCGGCCTGTGCCCCAAGTACTCAAAGTGGCACTCTGTGTGCCCATCACCAGGAATGTGGTGCTGCCACTACCCGGTGCTGTCCACTTGGCCATCAGCTCAGTGCATGGATAAGTCATCATCCTGCAGGTCTCCGCACCCTGGTGCCATGTGCAGCCAGCGAGAATGAAGACCTGCAGATGCTGAGGAAGCCTACTGTCATGGGGAAAGGACCCTGTCCCCTGCAGGCTCTCTCAGAGAATACTTGGGGGAAAGGGGCTATCTAGGAGAGTAAGTTGGTGGTTGGTTCTTCCAGAGGCTTCCACCTTTGACTGTATAGAAGGGAGCTGGTTTATTGTCATTTGCGGGTAGATTTCTGGTTTACAGTGGTGGCTGATAGTCCTTTTAAGAAAGCATCCCTGGGAAGTATTCTATGGGTGTGACTGTCAAGCTAGAGCAGAGAGCCCCAAATACCCACCTTGGAATCAGAGCCCTGTTGTCTGATATCTGTCACTGAGCTGGTGAGGCCCCTCTGAAGAGGTCTCCACCCTGGGGAGCAGAACTCTGTCACCTGTGAAGGGTCCTGAGAAAGCCTTTGTCGTTTTTTTCTGGAGTTCCCATCAAAGATCCTAGGATTTGCACACCACTGTCTCATGAGAGCTTCCCTACCTAATGAAAGGAGGTCTCTCAGGGCTTGTGTTTATGTCTCCTGTCTTCTCTTGTCCCCAAGTTAGCCCCCACCCCATGGGCAGTCTTCCAGAAGGAGTAAGTGGGGTGAGAATGTCCTGCACCTTGTTATTGGGAGACTTTGAGAGTTGTTCACTTCTGTGGTGAGTTGTCTTCTTTTTGCCTGATTTTATTTTCTGTGTTGCATTTCTCCCCACTCCCTGCCCTGCTTTAATAAATGACAAACCAGCATCTAGGAAGAGCAGCAGAGGGGCAGTGTTGGATATTGGCCCTGTGGCAGGAGCAGCCGCCCCACATCTGGTCCCCGTGCCCTGTGCGGTGTTTGGTGTGGTTGTGGAGCCTGGCCCCGCGCACCGCAGCGTCTGTTGGGTGATTCTGTGCCCTGAGGCAGCGCTCTGGACCTGCCCAGCCTCCAGAACTGGCGCACTCTGCCTTTTTTCTCTTTTTAGACATGACAGCTGCAGTTTGGCCACTAAGTCCCACCAGCTGAGGTCCGAGGAAAGCGGGGTGACTCATTCCCCTTGTCCAGGGGACCAGGAGAGTGGGGTGTCCAGTCTGCAAAGCTGCTCCAGCTCTTCGGTGTTGGTTTGCAATAAATCTGTATTTAAGCAATTCTGGGTCTGTGTGTGACATTTGCTGCTGAGACAGTTCTGTCTATGCGTGGTCATTACCTGTGAATTGTAGCCTTGAGGTCCCAGGCCCATGTACACAGCAAACACCAGAATGGGAAATTGTTAGGAGTTATTTCCCATCTGGTCTGAATGTCCTGGACAAGACTTCACGCAGCTTTCAGAAATCCCATAAGATTTTGATCAAGAGAAAAAAGAATGTAGCTATAGATCTTGCATGATTTCAAGCAGGTTCTGGGATTCCATTGTTACCTGAAAGCTCGAGGTGAGTGCAGAATTCTAATCAGTTCCACTGGGGGGCTGCCTTTACTCACCAGGCTCTTGGCCCTCAGTCTCCAGGTGCACACCTGCCATTACCTGTGCTGAGCCCTCGGAGCACGGCTTACGCAAGATCGTAACCTGGTGTCTGACACAGAACCTGCCCAGGCTGCCACCTGCTCCTTCTCTCACTCACATTCTAGGCTCTCCCTATCTGTGTCCCTGCTCCCATTCCATGGGGATCCATCTCATCTCGTTCTGCCTCCTCTGACCCCTCACAGAGGGCATGACCTGGGGGTGTGAGACGTATTTCTTGACTGAATGAAGAACATTTTAAAAGCTAAAGAGTAGAATTGCCGAGCAAACTCCCAGAAATAACCCACCAGAAAGAGAGGCATCTTCAGTAATTTTCCCCTGAAGAGTACAGGAGGGAGAACAGTCAAGAAGTGTTTTGTGTGGAAATGTGTCCAAGAGGCATCAGCTGCTACACAGAGAACTCACTGCCCAGAACACTGCGCTTGGGGAACAGACCCTCACCCCCACCTCAAATGTGCTCCCCACCGGGCCAGCTGGCAGCCAGCTCAGCCAAGGACAAGGACGGGGTGGCTCCCTTTGCGAATGGAAAGCACAAAAGTTGTCAGCGTAGAATCTGGCCAGCCCTTGATAGGTTCCCTCCCCTTTGATCAGAGACAGAGCATCCCATGTGGCCCAAGGTCCTGAAGAACTGGACTGTGTCCCCAGAACATGGGCCTCCCTGTGGCCAGTGAAGCTCCCACCCTCTGTCTGACTGAAGGCTCTAGGGAACTGGCTTCTGAACCAGGCTGCGGCCCCAAGGTATATTCACTGAACACCGGGGCGCCCCGAGTGGATGTGGGCAGAAAGCCCCGGGGTCTCCCCTGCCAGTCCTGGCCAGGATGATGCAGTCACTGTCTCAGGTGGGAAGAGAAAAATTAATATTCAGACTGAACTCCTTAGCTCATACCAGTATGGTTTTGCTCATTTTATTTTCTTGGTTTTATTTAATGCTGAAAATTGATCAGATTGACCTTGCCTTCTGAGGGAGAGAAGGGACCCAACGTCACTGAGCTCCCTTGTGTCTCAGGGGCCTGGTAGGGATTTAGATCTGCCACCCATCTCTCCACACCAAGTGCCTGAAGTACCCCGCTGCCTGTGGAGAAAACCTTGTGCCAGGAAGACAGGCTGGGCCCAGCTGCCCCCTCAGGGCGTGGGCAACCCAGAGCCCGTGGCAGGACCAGCTGCTGCGGAGCCCGGCTGGCTCAGGCCTGCTGGGACCACTGTGGGAATGTGCTGGGTTGCTGGGTAAACCCCTGGCATGTTGGAGTTTACCATCTTCCTGGTGGTGCTGATGGAGTTGCAGATGCATGTGGGGTGGGGGGACGTAGCCACCCTCAGGTGGATTTATGAGGCCATTGGCAGGCACTTGGGGGCGGGGTACTGTCTCCTGCCAAGTGGGGTCAAGGCCGTTCTGCCTAGAGAAGGGCAGGTTAGGAGGCACTTGCAGGAAAGATGCCCGGCCCTTGAGAGTGACCCTGGCCAGCGTCCCTGCTGCCCCTCTCAGCCTTATGCTTTCTGGCCAGAGCTGGATGTGGCCACAGGGACTTTGTAGTTCAACCCCTCATTGTGCTATGGTCACAGAATTAAGTGACACTCCCAAGGCCACGTGGCCAGTGGCTTGGGGGCCCAAGCCCAGGGCCACTGCCGTATTCCCTCTGTGGGGCTGGTGGTTCCTAATTTCTTACTTGCTGCTTGGAGCAGCCTCCTTTGAGGCCGACAGTCCCTCCAGCCCAAGCTTGGTCACTGTGCCTGCCTTCTCTCCAGAACTAAAAGCAAGAAGAGCTGCCTCAGGTACAGTCCTGGCCATGCCACATGCTCTGTAGCACCATGCCCAAAGTGAGTGGCAGGGACTGCTGCAGACCCCAGTCCCAGCAGGTGGTTCATCATGGGACTCTGCCTTGGACTGTCTCGTCCCCTTTGTTGCCAAGCACAGGCCTGGCATGTGGCAGATACTCTGTGTTGGATGGGGAAGGGAGAGGGAAGACACCCCCCCACACACACACTGCATCATTCCACCACCACCGAAACCCTCAACAACCTACACATTAGCACTGCGGTGACCCCAACGCAGAGTGTGGCGGCTGCTGAAGCTTTTAGGAGCCACCTGACTTGGGCGTTGGGCCTGGTCTGCCTGCCAGACACTGCCCTGTCATTGCAGAGACCGGTCTCGCCTCCCAGCATGGACTTTGTACAAGACACAGGTGGGGAGGGGTCTGCCAAAGGACAGGGTGTGCGATGGTGGGGCTAGGGGCGTGGAGAAGGCCCTTCCTGCAGGGAGAGGCGAGACTTGGTCTCTCCTGGGCCAGGGAGGCTGTTCCAGTCACAGATCCAGGCAGCCTGCGTCAGGGCCATCTTATGACCCCAGTGGTGGTCCCTGGTGGGACTAAGCTCCAGCTTGGAAGTTCAGGAACTCCCCAACAATTGCTTGTAGGGAGACCTCACTTACCAGGTGGCCCACAGGACACACCCCATGGTGACCCTTAACAAGAGATAATTTGGGGTCATTGGAGGCTGGGAGACCCAGGTATCTGTCAGGGAAGAGGGTTTTGATTGGAGCTAGGCCTTCAGGTGAGGAAGGTTCCAGCAGCCCTGGGCGACCACCTGTTTCTCAGTCCGACAGTATGGAGAAGGGATTTTGTGACCACAGGGTGATGACATCGTGCAAGGCAGACTCAGGCTCAGTGTGTGTTACCATCCTTCTGGGGCTGTCTCAGGCTGTCAAGGCAGAGGGCTCACTCCCCTCGTGGGTCTGCCAAGGGTGAGGTAACAGCCCTGAAGAGGGAAGAGCTGGGTGAGGGGCGGGACAGGCCTTATCCAGAAAGTGGTCAAGTGTACAATCCATGGCTTGTCCTCACATGGACCGACCCAGCCAGGCGAGGAGGGATCCAAACCGCCCACCCCAAGTGTTCAGGGTGCCTGGTGACAAGACACCAGCCACCATGGGCTGTTGTGTCCTGGGAGGAAAGCGAGCAGCAAGCAGAGGGGCCTGGTGGTGGTGAATGCTGCATCTGCTCCTGGGGCTGGTCTGTCCTCCAGACCGGACCATTTTCCAGTTTGCTTCCACCTCTGGCTCAGAGAGGAATTACCTTCACACCTCTGTGCTTACATTAACCCAGCTCTGCACCCACTGTTCCCCACCTCCATGCAGCACCCGCTACTGAGACGCACCCCCATGGCACCCCTCAGAACCTTGCAGTGTGCTCTGGTCCCCCCACCACCCTCCGAGAGCACTGCAGCCGGGTCCGGCCTGTCTTCCATGGCACAAGGCTCTCTCTCTGCAGTGGGTGGAACTCATGCACCCCTAAACAGTTCTCCTACATTCACCCCAGAAATGATCGGCCCTGGGATGACAAGAACCACATCTTGAGCTTTTGAAGTCTCCAGAAATTGAAGGCAGCACTAGCACACCCAGAAGTCAAGTGACATCATCAAGAGAGAAACAATTTTATCCTCTTAGGAGAGGTGTCTGCACTCACAGAGACATTGTCACCCACTGCCTGGGATGTGTGTGCCCTGCAGTGGATGCGTTTCCCTCCTGTGAACTTGGCCTTTCTGCCTCTCACCCCCAAGGCAGATGTCCCTGGGGACCCATCCTTCAAGCTCCTTCTCCCTCCTCCCTGAATCTACCTCAAGCCCCAGTGTCTAGACCACTAGGACTTAGACACCTGAAAGCACCTCCCTCTGACCCTACCAAGTGAGTGCCATCCTGCCCCGCACAGCCACCTAGGGTGCAGAGTTAGCCACGAGCTGCTGTCTCAGGCTGTCTGTTCTGAGTGCCCAGGGGACATGAAGTTAGTGATGGGGCTGGACTGGGATACCCCAGGATCTGAGCAGACTAGCAGGATGCTGTTTGGAAAATACACTTTGAAGCTTTAAAAAGATGGTTTAGGATGGGTGTGATGGCTTACTCCTGTAATGCCAGCATTTGGGAGGCCAAGGTGGGAAGATCACTTGTGGCCAGTAGTTTGAGGCTGCAGTAAGCTATGATCATATCACTACACTCCAGCCTGGGCAGCAGCAAGACCCTGTCTGAAAAAAAAAAATCTGGGCCAACTGGGGAGGTGCATCTCTTAAAAGCAGGTCAGGTTCAGAGGTGGTCTTCCATGGACTCCTCCAATGTCAGATTTTAGAAATCATTTGGGGAAGGGTGCAGTTTGGGTAGTGGTATATAAAGACCACAGTGGCAGTATTGATTGAGTCTCCTAAATAGAAGTCTTATAACCCAATTTAAAAATGTTTTCCCAATGAAGAGTACTTTTCACAAACTGCTTTTAAAGAGCTCCCACTGCAGCCCCACCTTGGAGTTTGAACTCATGTCTCTAAGTAGGATGCCCTTAAGGTTCGCTGACTCTCCCAGGAACCGCCCCCCACAGTTGGGTTCCCGGAGCTCCCCATTTCCTGTGACAACACTCTGGGCCTAGTCTAGGCTCCTGAGACAGGGCTGCAGGCTCCGTGCATCCTGACGCCCCTCCCCAGCATCTGTAGCAGCCCCTTGGGATGTTTGTGTTAATCTTCAAAAATCCAAGGAGGCAGGGCCTCTCGTCCTGCATGCTAATACCCCACAGACTGGCTACAGAATTTGCTCAGCCTAGTGCAAAACGGAAATGCGGGGTCTCTTGTACAAAAATGATTAAGAATTTCAAGATGGCAACAGCATAGCATTAACTAAGCACAGAGCCCTGGCGACTGACCTGCAGGGGGTCTCTGGGACACCCTGGCCCCTCCTGCTGGTAACAACCTACCACTGGCTGGGTCAGGCCCTGTACAAAGCCCTGGACAGACGGCAGCCTTCTGAGCTGGCTCTGCTGTCCCCACTGCACAGCTTCAGAGCAGCCAGGACTCCTGCACGCCCCCCAGTCGCCTCATCTCTGTCCCAAGATACATCCATTCAGAATTTTCCATGATGTTATTTTTTACTACACACATATTTCTAACTTGTATAAATCAATGTCTTTGTCGCTTGCTTTCCTTTCTTTTGCCCTTACCTTTGTGAGCTGTCTTTGGTGTGTTCCCTTGAGTGAATAGCACAGTTAACCACTTTCTGCTGGTGAGGACTTAGGTTGGTCCCAGTTTCTCAGTAGTACGACAATGCAGCAGTCATTCTTGTGTGTGAAAGATTCCCCAGGGCACATCCCCTGAATGGAGTTGTGAGGCCACAGGGCAACCATGCACCCCTACAGAGGGTAGTGTATTGTTCTCAGCTCCTCACCATTTCAATGGGCTTCTTTAAAAAAAAAAAAAAAACAGATGGAGTCTTGCTCTGTTGCCCAGGCTGAAGTACAGTGGCACAATCACAGCTCACTGCAGCCTCAAAGTTCTGGGCTCAAGTGACCTCTCTGCCTCAGCCTTCTGAGTGACTAGGACTACAGGCATGCACCACCACACCTGGTTAATTTCTCTTGTTTTTGGTAGAGATGGGGTCTTGCTGTGTTGCTCAGGCTGGTCTTAAACTCCTGGCCTTAAGCGATCCTCCTACTTCGGCCTCCCGAAGTGCTGGGATTAAGGCATGAGACACCACACCTGGCCTGGACTTTTTAATGTCTGCAATCATGCTGAGTATAAAGTTGGATTGCCCATGCATGTCCCTTGTCATGGTGAGGCTGGGCATCTTTGTATATTTTTATTAGTCATTCAGGTTTCTTCTCTGAACTTTCTGGTTGTATTTTTGTCCATTTATTCTACTAAGCTGTTCATGTTTTGTTATTATAGGAGCATTCTGAATACAAATCTTTGTCAGTTGTATTTATTCCAGAGTTTCCTAGCCTGAAGCCTCTCTTTTCACTCTAAGCTCCCGTCCACCCTGGTTGGGGGCTTTCTTGGAGATCACGCCTCACTCTGTCCTCAGGCCACTGTGAGTCCCCAGACACAGGCTGCATTTCCTCCACATTTCCCAGGTGGAAAACGTAGGCGGGACAGGGCTGCAGGGCAGGTACCTGGGACAGGAGCTGCCTCTATGCCAAGGATGGAGCCCAGACCCCCCAGCAAAGCCAGCTGTGCCCAAGGCCGTTTCCTCAGATTTAGGGCCCTGCTCTCCCAGCTGAGGCTGGTGGCAGCACCCACTCACTGTCTGGTCTGCAGACAGGTGCCGGTTCACAACCTGCTGGGCGACTGAATGAGCAAGGTCTATCCCTCTGCCCACTTCCTCATCGCAGGGCTTCCAGGCAGAAGGCACCAAGCGGTCGCAATGGTCTCACATCAAGCCCACAGCTGTGCCGAGAGCAGAAAGCAAGAGCAGAAAGCGAGCGCCCCGCCTGTCTGCAGGGCCCCGTGAGTAGGACGGCCTGGGACCCCAGCGCCATGGGCTCAGCAGACAGGACGGATCCCACCAGAAGCAGCTCTGGCCCCTCCTGGCTCTCAGCCTGGAGGCGCTGCAGGACCAGGGCCAAGAAGCTACCCCTCTCAGAGGCTCAGCCGCCTGGTAGGGTCTGGCGCTCTCTGCTGCTGGCTCTGGGTGAAAACACAGGTGGAGATGCCGCCGACCATGTGACCCGGCCCTCCACGTCCCGCCTGCCCCCTGCCACCTCCCAGGAGCCCAAAGTCTGGGAGTCCCATGCTGCTTCCCCAGCCAGCATCCGCCTGGCACCTCCAGACCCCCACAGCCTGGGAGGAGCAGCCAATGGTTGGTGGGTAGCAGGGGACCCCTGTCCGCACGACAACGCAGAAACAGCTCAGCAAACTGAGAATCAATGGCACAGTCACACAGCAGATTGTCAGCCTGGAACTGGACAGACAGGCAGACACTGAGAGTCACAGCTCACTGGGGGCAGAGGCCACTGCTGGTGCCCCACGGGAAGGGACAGGGAAAGGGGCTCAGCTGGGGACAGAGAAACACATGTTCGCCCAGCTCAGTGGAGGCCTCTGCTGAAGCCCCGAGAAGCCCCCACGCAGCTGCTGAGGGAGACGTCTGAGGGGCGCCTGCCAGGCCGCTGCCTCTCTCAGAGGGGCGATCCTGCCCTCGGCCTCAAGGAAGCAAGGCGCCTTGGTCTTGGGATGGAGGACCAGTGCCCAAACCTGCCAGTCAGGGCTGAGCAGGCAACTGGGGAGCAGCGTGGGCGTGAGACCATGGCTGGAGGGTGAGAAGCTGGCAGAGACACGAAGGCAGAGACAGGAGGGACAGAGAGAGGGGGCCATGCTCAGATGGACAGAGGGACAGGGAGGGAGAGAGATAAGCTCTGAGATAAATAGAGGGACAGGGAGGGAGAGGGACACACTCCCAGATGGACAGAGGGACAAGGAGAGGGAGGGACATACTCCCAGATGGACAGAGGGACAGGGAGAGGGAGGGACACACTCTGTGATGGAC
>VBSM01002217.1:9670178-9681423 GCA_008086735.1 Cheirogaleus medius
GTTCTCAGCGGGGAGTTCCAACGGCAGCATCCAACGCCGGAGCTGGGGAGGGATGCAAGTCCCGCCCTACCTGCATCCTGCGGGACCACACGCCTGGGGGTGGGCCCGATTTGAGAAGCACTGCCCTGAACAATGTCCTCCCCATCCCTCCTGTGACAGCTGAGAAAACCGAGGCAGATGGAAAGTGCCAGAACCCCGAGGCAGGTATCTCCTTAGCGCCCTGTGTCTGACTTTGGTTTAGCACGAGGTTAGGCGCTTGCGGACAGGTGGGCTGAGGGGCCACTCACGGAGGAGGCACCGTCGCCCACACGCTGCGGGAAGAAGGGGCCGTGGGTTCACCCCAGGACACAGCCTTGCCAAGCAGGTGGGCAGGGCAGCATGGTGCCGCGAGCTCTGTGCCAGGGCGGCTGCGTGTGGGAAAGAGTCCTCGTTTCCTCAGAAAAGGGAGGCCGAGAAGAGCTTCCCGCGGCTCCACAAGCTGTTGTGAGTCGGAATTTGAGCGTTGGAACCTGGCAGGGGCTGCCACTCACTCAGGTAAGGAAGGAAAAAGGGCAAGGAAGCCCCAGGCAGCCGGGGTTCAGGTTTGAGGAGCTGTCTCTCCACCCTCCTGCCAAGAGGGTGCACAGGGGGCCTTGGAGGTGCAGGCAGAGACCCCTGCCCCTGCCCTATGGGGTGGGCCCCTCCTGGGACCCCTCACTCCATCCCGCCTCGCTCCCCCTGCCATGAAGCCCTCCCAGGCCCCCACCCTCTCTCAGGGCTCAGAGCCCGCGCGGCTACGAGGCCCAGACCCCAGGCCTGGTCAATACCCTGCCACTGTCACCAAACGTGAGTGTGTCAACCTGGTGGAGATGGGTGCCGTGTTGGACCCCTTACTGCTTGGGGGGCAGGCCACGTGTCTGCTGGCCAGGGTGCACCCGTGTTTGTGGGACAGACACACATGCCACGTCCTGCCAGAAAGTGGACAGCTGTCTCTGCCTCAGCCTGGCTCCAACTTGCCACAGACAGCCGCGCCTGTGTTTTGGGGACCCAAGTGAACAACATAAGCCACCAAAGCCCCAAAATACCCAGGCAGTGACTAAAGATAAAGCAAAGGACTCTGCCATCATAAGCCACGGAGGACTGGGCTCCACTGGACTCTGCAGGGCTGGGCTTGGGGGGATGCCTGGGGGTCCCCTCAGAGGGGAGGGGGCCCTGGAGACAGAGATGAGAAAGGAGGGTGGGGACCCTGGGGGCCAGATCTTAAAGGCCATGGCCTGTATTTGGGTTTATTCCAATCCCTGAAGGCCGAGGGAGGAGCAGAGAAGGAGCCAGACCCTGAGGCTGGGCACTGGGAGACAGGGACACCCCAACCCAGCCAGGCCCCTGAGAGCAGGGCCACCCTCAGCCCCACCACTGCGGCCCTGCCCAGGCCCAGACTGGCTCTGCTCTCCCTCCTCTCCCCGACTCCTATCTTCCCTCCCTCCTCCTCTCCTCCCTGTAGGCACAGAGGCTCACCACGCGTGGTCCCCAAAGACCCCCACGTAGGAGCCCCAGACCCAAGACCTGCTCCACCAGGACACAGGAAGGCAGGCACCAGCGGGAAGATCGAGTCCTGGGCCCAGATAGACACGAGTGGCAGGTCCCTCAAAGGCACCTGTTGGCAGCCAGGTGAAGGGGCTGTGACCAAAGGAGCTGAGAGGCTCCTCTCGGCCTGTCCTCAGAGGGACATTTTGTGGCCCCTGCTGTTCCCCCACCTCACCCATCCCTCACTGTCACCTCCACACCGGGCAAGGTGGAGCCTAGCTGGGGGTCCGCCTATAGCATCTAAAACATTAAATAGAAATTAACCAAGCATATATAGGATCTGTACACTAAAAACTATTTTTAAAATGCTGGAAGAAATTAAATAAGACCTTTAAAAAATTGAGAGATATATCATGTTTGCGAATTGGAAGCCTCAATATTGGTAAACTGTCAATTTTCCCCAAACTGGTCTATAGATTCAATGAAATCCCAGCAGGATATTTTTTCTTTGATGGGAAACTTTTTTTATTACAGATTCAATCTCATTACTCATAATTAGTCTGTTCAGGTTTTCTATTTCTTCTTAGTTCAGTTTTGGTAGATTGTATTAATATGTATCCAGGAATTGAGCAATTTCTTCTAGGTTTTCTAATTTGTTGGTGTGGAGCTATTTGTGATAGTCTCTAATGATCCTTTGCATTTCTGTGGTATCAGTTGTAATATCTCCTTTTTCATTTCTAATTTTATTTATTTGAGTCTTTTGTCTTTTTTTTTCCCTTGGCTAGTGTAGCTAATGGTTTGTCAATTTTATTTATCTTTTCGAAAAACTAACTTTTCATTTCATAGATCTTTTTTATTAATATTATTTTTTCTTTTACATTTTTTAAGTCTCGGCTTTATTTATTTCTCCTCTGATCTTTATTATTTCTTCTACTAATTTTGAGTTTGGCTTGTTTTCTTGCTTTTTTAGTTCCTTGAGATGCATCATTACATTATTTCTTAAAATCTTTCTACTTTTTTGACATTTATTGCTATAAACTTGTCTCTAATACTGTTTTGATGTATCCCATAGGTTTTGGTATGCTGTATTTCCATTTTCATTTGTTTTAAGACATTTTAAAATTTCCTTCTTAATTTCTTCATTGACCCATTGGTCAATCAGGAACATGTTTAGTTTTCATGTTCCAGAGGAACGATTTTGAAAGTTCCTCTTATTATTGATTTCTAGTTGTATTTTATTATAGTCAGAAAAGATACTTGATATGATATCAATTCTTTAAATTTGTCAAGACTTGTTTAGTGGCCTAACATGTGGTCTATCCTGGAGAATGTTCCATGTGCTGATGAAAAAAATGTGTATTCTGCAACTGTTGGGTGAAATGTTCCGTAAATGTCTGTTAGGTTCATTTGGTCTAAAGTGCATTTTAAATCCAGTGTTTCTTTGTTGATTTTATGTCTAGATGATCTGTCCAATGCTGAGAGTGGGGTGGCGATGTCCCCAACTATTATTATATTGGAATATATCTCTTCCTTTAAATCTAATAATGTTTGCTTTATATATCTGGGTATTCTGGTGTTGGGTGCATATATATTTACAATTGTTATATCCTCTTGCTGAATTGATCCCTTTATCATGATATAATGACCTTCTTTGTATCTTTTTACAGTTTTTGACTCACAGTCTGTTTTATCTCATATAAGTATAGCTAATCCTGCTCACTTTTAGTTTCCATTTGCATGGAATATCTTTTTTTTAACCCTTCACTTTCAGTCTGTATGTGTCTTTACAGGTGAGGTGAATTTCTTGTTAGCAGCATATAGTTTAGTCATGTGTTTTATTCATTCAGCCAGTCTATATCTTTTAAGTAAAGAATTTAATTAATTTACATTCAAGGTTATTATTGCTAGGAGAGGACTTACTCCTATCATTTTGTTAATTGTTTTCTGGTTGTTTTGTGTACCCTTTGTTCCTTTATTCCTCTCTTATTTGTTTTTGTTTTTGTTTTTTGTAGTTTGGTGGTTTTCTATAGTGATAAGATTCGATTCTTTTCTCTTTCTCCCTTGTATATCTGCTCAACCTGTGAGTTTTAGACTTTTGTGTGTTTTCATAATAATAATTATCATCTTTTTACTTCCAGATACAGGAGTCTCTTGAACATTCTTATAAATTAAATGATGATGCATTCCCTAAATTTTTGCTTGTCTGGGAAAGACATTATTTTTCCCTCATTTCTGAAGGATAGCTTTGCTGGGTATAGTATCCTTGGCTGACAATTTTTTTTTTTCTTTCATTCCTTTGACTATATCATCCCATTCTCTCCTGGTATGTGAGGTTTCTGCAGAGAAATATTCAGTTAGTCTAATGAGGATTTCCTTATATGTGACTTGACACTTTTCTCTTGCTCTTTTTAGAATTATCTCTTTGTCTTTAACTTTTGACAATTTGACTATAATGTGCCTTGGGAAGGACCTTTGGGTTTAAACTATTTGAGAACTTTGAGCTTCCTGGATCTGGATGTCCATATCTCTCCCACACTTGGGGATTTTTCTGCTATTATTTCATTAAATAGGTTTGCTGTACCTTTTCCTTTCTCTTCTCCTTCTGGAATTCCCATAATACAAATATTTGTATGCTTAATTGTGTCCCATAAGTTTTGTTGTTGACTTTCTTCACACTTTTTCATTCTTAATTCTTTTTTTCCCCTCTGACTGAGTGCTTTCAAACAATCTAACTTCAAGTTCAGAGATTCTTTCTTCTGTTTGATCAAGTCTATATCTATTGTATTTTTTATTTCATTTATTGAATGATTTAGTTGCAGGATTTATGTTTGGTTATTTTTCTTTTTTATGATTTATATCTTTGTTGAATTTTATATTCATATCGTGCATTGTTTTCCTGATTTTATTGAATTATCTTTTTGTATTTTCTTGTATCTTGTTGAGTTTTCTTAATATCATTATTTTGAATTCCTTTTCTGGCGATTCATTGATTTCCTTTTCATTGGGGTCTGTTACTAGAGAGTTACGTTCCTTTGATGGTGTCATATTTCTTCGCTTTTTCATGTTTCTGTGTCCCCGCATTGATGTCTGTGCATATGGTAGAATGATCATCACTTCCAAACATTTTAGGCTGGCTTTTGTAGAGAAAGTCTTTCACTTGCAGTTGGGTCTTAGGGTGCTATTTGGGAATGGTATGGTGACTATTTCCACATAGGTGCAGTAGTATAATCTCTGTGTTGCTTCTTCAGGTTTTTTCAACATCAGAAGTAACTGTGGACATCTCAGCAGCCTACACTGTAGAAGTTTGTAGTAGCAGTGGCAGCAGTGTAGGATGCTAATGTCCTCAGTGTCAATGGCCTTTGGGACTCTCTTATTCTCATTTTCCACACAATGGGGAGACCTGTGGCATCAGGTCTGACACAGTCCACAAGCAGCTGCAGCAATGCTGGGTTCCAGCTGTAGATGCTTGGAGTGGCTGTGGTGCAGGGATCTTAGGCTCAGGGTCTGTAATCTATTGTGGCACCTTGGTCTTGGAGTGCAGACTTATTCTGTGTGGTATAGTTGGATGTAGGTTGCCCAAAGAGCCAAGACCTGTAACTCTGAGGCACCCCCTAGCAGCTTGGGCTCAGGATGCTGGATTGTAGCTGTGATTCTACCCCTAGGGGACAGGGTACTCCTGAGAAGACTCCTGGACAGAAGGGATGGTCTAGAGGTTTGGGCCTGGAGAGCAAGTTATGGCTGCAATACGGGAAGCTGAACCAATAGAGCTCAGTGGCAACTTAGGTCCCAGAGGATGAAGCACCATGTAGCAGTAACTCCAGATGCTGGGATGGTAGGGCTCAGCAATATCTCAGATTCTGTGACCCCAGAATGGTAGATCACAGCTGTCATTTGGATCTAGGGGGGCAGAGAATAGCACAGCAATGATGCCACCCTTCAAGGAGAGAGGTATCTCAGCGGCTCAGACTCTAGGGAGCTAGTTCAGCTCCAGGGAAGCAGGGCATTAAAGTTTTTTGGCCTATATGGTAGAGTGTCTCAGTTTAACCACTGCTCTGTTTCCCTGGGACTTGGGGTACTACATAAGCTCATCCCTGGGATGCATAGCTGCTCAGCTCAGCCAAGGCACCAATTGCCCAGGGGGTAATGTGCTGCTTCAGCTCAGGCCTGGGGAGCATGACTGTTACAGGAGGCCCAGGCACCATTCATTTCCTGGGATGCAGGGTGCTGCTTCAACTTAGGCACCAGGGAGATGTGATTGAGCAGCCAAGGTATTGTTTTCCCAGGACTCAGGGTACTGCTTTACCTCTGGTCTGAAAAGTTAGAGGGTGGGATAGGTGGAGCAGCTCTGCTTGGTTCCATGGGGAAGGGTGTAATAGCTGATGGGGCGATTCAGCTTCAAGGATGAAGGGAAGCTGTGAGTAAGACATACCCCAGCCGTAGTTCCAAATTCAAGATGGTATAGCACAGTAGCCCTGTGGGCCACAGGGCACAGTGCACAGTGTTGGCTCCTTGTTTTGGGGGAACACAACTATGTGGACTCCAGGCAGCTCCCTCAGCTGGGTTTAGTGCCTGTGAGGACTGCAGGGGGCCCCAGTGGTGAGGTCTTTAGGTGACCACAGTGTTGATGAGGGTTGCTGGAATCCTCCTGCTTACCTTCTTGTGGTAGGGAGAAGTTCCTCCTGGTTCTCAGCTGATCCCAGGTAGGGTATGGGGTGGTGCAGGTCTGGCGTATCCTTCCTTCTTTTATTTGGCTGTTTCAAGTTTCTGTGCTCACCAAAGTTTCTGTCACTCTTCTGATGCACTCTGGTGCTCTTCCTCAGTTTTTCTCATTAAAATGTTGTTCTGGCTTTCTTCATGAGGGAGGATGAGCACTAGGGGCTTCTAGTTAGCCGTCTTGCTGCCATCACCACTTATTTCTAAACAATTACAGAGTTACAGGAAGTTGTGAAGAAATGTCCCATGCACCCTTCCCCCAGCCTGCCCCAGTGGAAACATCTTGTGAAGCTATGGCACAAGATCAATGTCAGTCCAAAGAGCTTATTCAGATTCCATCAATTTTACATGCACTCGTTTGTGGGCATGTGTGTGTCTGTGTAGCTGTATGCAATGTCATCACATGTAGCTTTGTATAACTGCTGACACAAGCAAGATATAGAACTGTTTGGTGGCCACAGGGCTCCCACAAGCTGCCTCTTTACAGGCACGCCCCCCATCCCTATTCCCTGGAAACCGCTAATCTGTTCTTCTTAGCTATAATTACATTGTTTCAGGAATGTTATCTAAATGGAATTATGTGGTATATATATTTTTGAGATTGGCTTCTTCACTCACCATAATTTCCTTGAGGTCCATTGAAGTTGTGTGTATCATAGTTCATTCCTTTTTATTGCTAAATAGTATGCCAGGGTACATGGATATACCAGTTTGTTTATCCATCCACCCACTGAAAGACATTTGGGTTTGGGTAGTTTCTTTTTTTTTTTTGTCTATTACAAATAAAGCTGCTAGAATATTCATATATATACATATATATTTATATTTATATATTTTAGTTAACATAAAATTTAATTTCTTTAGGATAAACACCCAAGAGTACAATTGCTGGGTCATATGCTTAAGTGTATGTTTAACTTTATAAAAAACTGTTGAACTTTTCCAGAGTGGCTGTATCATTTTACATTCTCACCAGGAATGTATGAGCTCCAATTTCTCTGCATCCTTGCCTGCATTTGGTTCTGTAATAGACAGAAAAAATGTCCCCTACAAAAGCCCACGTCCCAATCCTCACAACCTGTGGAACATGTTATGTGAAGGGAAATTATGGTTTCAGATGGACTTAAGGTTTTTAATTAGTTGACATCAAGAAAATATTATTCTGGATTATCTGGATGGACCCAATGCAATCACGAGAGTCCTTTAAATGTGGAAGAGAGAGACAAAAGAATGTCAGAATGATGTGATGTGAGAAAGACTTGACCAGCCATTGCTGGCTTTGAAGATGGATGGTGGCTAACACCCTCACAAAACTCATTTTGGACTTCTGACCTTCAGAACTGTAAGATAATAAACGTGTGCTGTTTTAAGCCACTAAATTTGTGGTAATTTGTTACAGTAGCAATAGGAAAGTATTATAGGTACTGTCAGTATTTTTTATTTTGACTGTTTTAGGTGTATGGTGGCATCTTATCATGATTTAATTTGTATTTCCCCAATGGCTAATGATGTTGAACATCTTTTCATGTGCTTTTTGCCATGATATATATATATATATATATATACATATATATATATATACATATATATATCTCTTTGGTAAAATGTTCTGTCAAGTCTTTTGCCTATTTTCTAATTGGATCAATTGTTTTTTAAATATCAAGTTTTGAACATTTTAAAAATATATTCTAGATAAAAGTCCTCTGCTGGATATGTGATTTGCACATATTTTCTCCTGGTCTATAATTAGTCTTTTCATCCTTTTAATATAGTCTTTTCTAAAATGGTAAGTTTTGCTGTTAATGAAGTCCAATATATCAAAATTTCCTTTTATTCATCAGGCTTTTGGTGTCAAGTCTAAAAGTATCTTGCCTAGTCCTAGATCTCAAAGATTTTCTCCTGTTTTTTTCTAGAAGTTTTATAGTTTATGTTTTACATTTAAGTCTATGATCCATTTTTGAGTGTCCAATTGTTCCAGCACCATTTGTTTCAAAAGACTATCTTTCCTTCACTGAACTGCTTTTTCTCCTTAATCAAAAATTAGTTAATTGCTTTGAAGGAGTCACAGAAAAAAAAATTAGTTAAGCATGTTTATGTGGATCTATTTCTGGGATCTCTATTCTAGTGCATTGATCTATGTGATCTTTATTACTGTGGCTATATGGTAAGCCTTCACATAGTGAACTTTCTTCTTCTTTTTCATACTTGTTTTGGCTATTCTATGGTCTTTTATCTTTTTGTATAAATTTGAGAATAAGTTTGTCTACATATACCAAAAACCTTGCTGAGATTTTGGTAAGAATTGCATTAAACCTATAGATCAATTTAGGAAGGGTTTTCATCTTTACTATGTTGAGTCTTCCAATTCATGAACATGGCTTGTCTCTCCAAGTATTTAGATCTTCTTTGATTTGTTTTCTCAGCATTTTGTAATTTTTGTTATATAAATTCTTTACATGTTTAGTTAGATTTATACCTAAGTATTTCATGTTCTTTGGATCAATTATTTTATAAATTATATTTTTTAAATTTTGGTTTCCTCTTGTTCATTCTCAGTATATAGAAATTAAATAAACTTTTTTGTGTTGATCTTGTATCCTGTGACCTCACTAAACTCATTAGTTCTAGGAATTTTTTTTTTGATTCCTTGGGATTTTATTTTCTATGTAGTCAATCATGTCATCTACAAATAAAGAAAGTTTTATTTCTTCCTTTCCAATCTTGATGCCTTTTATGTATTTTTATTTTCTTGTTATAGTGGCTAGAACTTCTAGTACTATATTGAAAAAGATTGGTGACAGAAAATTTTCTTTACTTGTTCCAGAACTTAGAGGGAAAGCTCCCAGTTTGTCACCATTACGTATGACACTAACTGTAAGTTTTTGATAGATGCTCTTTATAGGTTGAGGAAATTCATCTCCATTTCTAGTGTGCTGAGGGTTTTTATTATGAATGAGTGTTGAATTTTGTCACCTGTTTTTTTCTGAATCAATTTATATAATCATATGTTTTTCTTCTTTAGCCTGTTGATATGTTGGGTTACAAGAATTGATTTTTAAATATTGAACCAGCCTTGCATATCTGGAAGAAATCCCACTTGGTCTATACATTGTTGGATTTGATTTGTTGAGGCTTTTTGTGTAAAAGTTCATGAGAGATTGCTGTTTAGTTTTATTTTTTTATGCTGTGTTTTTTTTTATTTTATATCAAGGTAATCCTGGCCTCATAAAAAAAAGTTGGGAAGTATTCCTTCCTCTCATAGTTTGTGGGAGAGATTGTGTGAAATTAGTGTTAATTATTAATCCACTTGGGCCTGGAGATTTGTTTTTCAGGAATTTCAAAATTATAACTTCAATTTCTTTCATTGTTACAGGACTATTTAAGTTGTCTATTTCATCTTGCTTGGGTTTGGTAGTTTGTAATTTTTGAGACATTGATCCATTTCTTCTAAATTGTTGGATTTATGAGTGTAAAAGTGTTCATAGTAATCTCTCATTATTTTTGTAATGGCTGTAGGGTCTGTTCTGATATACCCTGTTTCACTCCTGATAAAGATGATTTTGTCTTCTCTCTTTTCATCTTTATCATTCTTGCTCTAGGTTTATCAATTTTATTAATTTCTTTGAAGAATCTTTTTTTGTTTTATTGTTTTTCTCTATAGTTCTCCTGTTTCAAGTTCTTTGATTTCTGCTCTTGTCATTTGTATTTCCTCCCTTCTGTTTGCTTTGGGTTTCTTTTCTTTTCTTTTTCTAGTCTCTTGAGGTAGCCATTTAGATTACTGATTTGAGATCTTTCCTCTTTTCTAATGTAAGCATAGTGCTATAAATTTCCCTCTCAGCACTGTTTTAGTTGCATTCAACAAATGTTGATTGTTTTCATTCAGTTCTATATATATATCTTTTAATTTCTTTGGGACTTTGTCTTTGACCCATGGATTATTCCGAAGTATAGTGTTAAATTTCCATTCAAATGTTTGGAGATTTCCCTGTCTTTCTCTTAATGTTTCTACTTTAATTATATTATCATCAGAGGGCACAATCTGTGTGATTTCAATTCTTTTAAATTTGTTAAGGTTTGTTTTATGACCCAGGATATGGTCTATTTTGGTGAGTGTCAATGGAACACACAACTTCAATGTGTGTTCTGCTACTGTTAGTTGGAGGGAATGTTCTATAAATATTAATTAGATCCTGTTAATGGTATTGTTCAGTTCTTCTATATCTTTGTTCATTCTCTATTTAGTAGTTGTATCAATTTCTGAGAGTGGAATTCCTGAAGCCCCCAACTATAATTGTTGTTATGAATATTTGTGTCCCCTCCAATTCATGTTGGAATTTAAACCCAAACGTGATAATATTAAGAGGGAGGGTCTTTGAGAGATTAAATCATGAGGGCAGAGCCCTCATAAATGAGATTAGCAACCTTATAAAAGAGCTGGAGGGAGCTAGATAGGCACTTTTTGTCCTTCCACCTTCTTCCATTTGAGGACACAGTGTTCTCCCCACTGCCATGTGAGCATGCAGCAAGAAAGCACCAGACACCAGACACCAGATGCCAGTGCCTTGATCTTGGACTTCCCAACCTCCAGAACTGTAAGAAATAAATTTCAGTTATTTATAAATTACACAATCTTAGGTATTTTGTTATGACAATACAAATAGACTAAGACAATTTGGATTTGTTTATTTCTCCTCTCAGCTCTACCAGTTTTGCTTCATGTATTTTGAAGACCTGTTATTTGGTTCATACACATTTAGAATTGCTATACCTTCTTGGTAGAATAATCTTTTTATCATTATGTAATGTCAATCTTTGTCCCTAGTAATTTTCTTTGCTCTGAATTCTACTTTATCTTATATTAATATAGCCACTCTTCTATATTAATAAAAATTTAAAAATTATATTTTTTATTAATATTTACACAATATATATTTTTCCATTTTTTTACTTTCAGTGTATCTATTTTGAAGTGAATTTCTTTTTTTTTCTTTTTATTTCATCATATTATGAGGGTACAAATATTGTTAAG
>VBSM01002217.1:9681523-9701731 GCA_008086735.1 Cheirogaleus medius
TTTGAGCACCATAGTGTTAATCAGTCAGTACCAATTTGATGGTGAGTACATGTGTAGCCCATTTTCCTGTTCTTGTGTCGCCTCACTTTGGATAACGGGCTTGAAGTGAATTTCTTATAGGTGGCATATAGCTAGGTCATTTTTTAAAATTCATTCTGCCAATCTTTGTCTTTTAATTGGTGTATTTAGACCATATACATTTAAAACAATTATTGATATGTTAGGCAGTAGACTGCCATTTTATTATTTGTTTTCTGTTTGTTCCCCTTGTTTCTCATTCTTCTTGTTTCTTTTTTCTTGCCTTCATGTAGATTTCTTGAACCTTTTTTACAATGCTATTTAAATTTACTTGTAATTTTTTGGTAATTTCTTTGTATAGTTTTCTTAGCAGTTGCTCTAGGTATTACCAGATACCTATATAACTTGTCACAATCTACTGGTGTCAACATTTTGTCACTTGGAGTGAGTGTAGAAACCTTACTTTCATTAATGTCTCCTTATCCTCCCAAAACTTAAAATATAACTGTCTTAAGTATTTCCTCTATGTTGAGGAGCCATATCAGGTGATGTTAGTATTTTTGCTTTGGCCATAAAATATGATTAAAGAAAGCGATGAATAGTCTATTATGTTTACTTTTATTTTTATCGTTTCCATTTATTTTCTTTCCTCGATGAAGGTCCTAACCTTCTTCTGCTATCCTATTCTTTATATTTGGGAGAGCTTCCTTTAGCCATTGTTTAAGGATAGGTCTGCTAGCAACAAATTCTCTTAATTTTTCTTCATCTAGGGATGTCTTTATTTCCCCTACGGTCCTAGAGGATAATTTCACTGGTTATGGAGTTTGTAGTTGACAGTTCTATTCTTTCAGCCCCTGAAAAATATTGTGCCACTCACTTCTGACTGCCATGGTGTCAGGTGAGAAATCGACTGTCATTTGAGTTACTGTTTCTCTATTGGTAATATATCATTTTTCTCTGGCTGTTTGAAAGATTTTTTTTCTTTGTCTCTAGATTTCAGAAGCTTAATCATTATGTGCCTTGGTGTGGACCAATTTGGATTTTTGCTATTTGGGATTTTCTCAGCTTCTCTAGATTTGTGTCTTTTGTTAAAATTGGAATATTTTAAGACATTATTTCTTTCGTTATTTTTTCAGCCCCACATTTCTGCTTCCCTCCTTCTGGTATTCTGATGATATGAATGTTGGATCTTTTGTCTTATCTCCTAGATCCCTGAGGCTCTGTTCATTTTTTTCCAGTCTGTTTTCTCTCTGTTGTTCAGAATGCGTAAATTCTATTGATCCATCTTCAAGTTTACAGATTCTATCCTCTGTCATCTCCACTCTACTATTGAGTTCATTCAGCAAAGTTTTTAATTTGGTTAGTGTATTTTTCAGTTCTATAATTTCCATTTGTTTATAAAAAACTTATAAAACTTTGCTATGATTTTCTATTTCTACATTTGTTTCGAGTGAATTTGAAATTGCTTGTTGAAATGTTTTCATGATGACTGCTTTAAATTCTTTGTCAGATAACTCCAACATCTGATTCATCTTGGCATTGGCATCTGTTGATTGTTTTTCTCATTCATTATTGTGGTTTTCCAGGTTCTTGGTATGATGAGTAATTTTAGATTATATCCTGGACACTTTGGTTGTTATATTAGGAGACTCTTACTCCTATTTAGGTCTTCTATTTTAGCAAGCAGTCACCCTTTTTAGGTTTAATATATAGATCTGGACTACTTTTGTGGGTTGTAGTTCCAATGGCAGTTTATTTAGTTTTCCTAGCCCTTGCAGTACTGTGCTGCTGCTGCTGCCTGGGAGGGTGGAAGGTGCTTCCACTGGGCCTGTGGCTTCTTATGGCACTTGGTGGAGGACAGGGAGACACAGGCTCTACTGACACTGCCTGGTGGGTTGATTGGCCCTTGCTTCAGTGTCCTGGTTGTGAAGCACAAAGCCCTAGCTCTGTTGGGCTTCCCCTTTCCCAGTCCTTTGGCCTTTTCTTATAGTTTGTTTGTGCATTTGTTTTATCTATGCCTATTGGCAGTTTAGGTTGCAGGGCTCCCTGTGCCCAGTCCAGGGAAGGTGGGAGATATAAAGACAGCCCAAGGGAATCACCACCATGTTGTTCTCAAGTCCCAAGGTACCTAGCCAGTCTGCCTTCTTTCCAGCTTCCAGGGTCACTTTATGGGGATCTGTTGAATTATGTCCAGAGAGGGAGGATCTGGGAAAAGTGAGTCTATACCATCTTGTTCTGGAACTGGAAGTCTAGCTCTGAGCGATTTTACCATCACAGTATCTTCTCTATAAAGCCAGGAGCCACCATTGCCCCTGAGGCGGCAGTTTTGGTGGATGGCAGCCCACATAAAAGGAACTGGGGCTTTAGGCTACCAGCAGGTTCTGGCCATTGTGAGGGGTGGTGAGAAGGCAGGCAGAGAAGTGGGAGGTGAAAGGACAACCTGGAGACAACAGGAGGGAGCGATCCAGAGCCTCTCGCAGCTGTCACAAGCCCTCTTTGTGCCCATGGGGAAGAGGGAGCCCTCTGTCTGAGGGGCCAAAAGTGACAGGCTATTGCGGCACAGCATGGAAAGTGCAAAGGCTCTGGGGTGTGGGAAACAGAGGGATGCTGAAAGAGGAGAGGAAGAAAGACCCGCTGGGGCCTCTGAACACTGGGATCGGGTGCTTCCTCAGGGGACTGAGGGCTGACATTCCCCTAGGAGACTGTCAGGCCCCACCCTCATCCCTATGAATCAGAGACCCCTGCAAGCGAGAAGGGAAGGCGGAGCCAGGCATGAGGCCAGGAGGAGCTGGGGGTGAGCGGGGTCCCCAGGTGGCACAGGGGGAGTAGCGCTCCTCAGGGAAACAGGAGGTAGCCACTCTTCTCAGCCGTTCCCATCCCAGGGATAAAAATACCAGCTTGCAAAATCAGCTGCTAATCTTGTTGCTAGGTAGAGTTCAGCCTCTGAATTGCCATTTTGTGCTAAGTTTGGCTGAACAGCTTTTCCTGGGAATCAAAGACTCTCAGCCTGCAGGCTCCGGGTCCCTGGAGGAGGCTCAGGGAGACAGGCATCTTGCTCGTTGCTTTAAGGAGCAGGGGCAGCCTGGTTATTATTCCCCCTCCCCTGCCAGCCAGACATCAAAAACAGGAAGATGTGTCCCACCCAGACTGTGGAGACGCAGATGTGGCCCCATGGAGAAGGCCTGTATCCCAGGCCAGCTGAGCTGCCTCTGACTCTCTGGGAAAGCCATGACAGGGGTCCACTTATTTGATTTAGTTTAATTTATTAATAGAACGTGACCCTGGCAGTGCAGGGGTCCAGCTTGTAGCTACAGGAGGGCTCCTGACCAGCATGCTTCCTCACCTAGAAGCAGGAGGCAGGGCTGCCAGGCCTGTCCCTCATATGTGCCTCCAGCTGTTCTTTTTGTTTGTTTGTTTTAATAACAGCTTTATTGAGGTGTAATTCACATAGCGTAAAATCTACCCTATTAAAGTATACAGTTCAGTGTTTTTAGTATATTGACAGAGCTATGCAGCCATCACCACTATCAAGTTTAGGACACTTTTATCACCCCCAAAAGAAACCTGTACCCATTAACAGTCACTCTTCATTCCTGCTATACACCCGCAAGCCTAGTCAACCACTAATATGCTTTCTACCTCCATGGATTTGCCTATTTCATAGAAAAAATTTAGACCCCCTTCTCATATCACATACAAAAATTAACTCAAAATGAATCAAGAACCTAAATATAAGGGCTAAAATCATAAAACTCTTAGAAGAAAATGTAGGGGTAAATCTTCATGACTTTGGATTTGACAATGGCTTCTTAGATATGACCCCAAAGTACAAGCAACAAAAGAAAAAATAGATTACATGGACTTCATTAAAATTAAAAACTTTAATGCATCAAAAGACATTATCAAGGAAATGGAAATACAATCTACAGAGTGAAAGAAAATATTTTCAAATCGTATATCTAATAAGGATTAGTATTCAGAATGTAGAAAGAGCTTCTACAACTCAACAATAAAAAGACAAACAATCCAATCAAAATATGGGCAAAGGACTTGAATAGACATTTCACCAAAGTAGATATACAAATGGCCAATAAGCATATGAAAAGATATTCAGTATCATTACTCAATAGGGAAATGCAAAAACCATAATAACATATGCTTCACACATCCTAGAATGGCAATAATTAACACATTGGCTGCCACACTAGAAAAAAATTTTTTTCTTTGGGACCATGGTGTTTTATCACAAAAATAGAATAAAAACTTTGAAAATAAAACAATCCTTTCTAATTTAATGAAAAATTTGTAAATTTTTATTGTTTTCTGTGCATGAGTTATACGCAACTTGAACAATAGTTCTCACGGCTCCCAAGGTGAAGAGATGTGTGAGTTGCATATGCTTCACAAGGCCTTGGGCTCAAAACTAGCATGAGTTAAATACAACTCACATGGCAGTTAATGTGTTAAGAAAAGAAAAGAACATAACAAGTGTTGGTGAGGATGTGGAGAAATTGGAACCCTCATACATTGCTGGTAGGAATATATTAATAAAACGGTACAGTTGCTGTGGAAAATAGTTTGGTGGTTCTTCAAAAGTTAAACATAAAATTACCACTCCTAGGTACATACACAAAATAATTGAAAGTAGGATTTAAGCAGACACTTGTATGCCATTGTTCATTGCAGCAGTTATTCATAATAGCCAAAAGTAGGAAACAACTCAAATGTCCACCAACCGATGAATGGATAAACAAAATGTGGTATGTACACATTCAATGGAATATCATTCAGCTAGAAAAAGGAATGAAGTTCTGATATGTGCTACAATATGGGTGAACCTTGAAAACTTTACATTAAGAGAAATAAGCCAGATACAAAAGGACAAATAGTGTATGATTCCACTTATTTGAAATATCTAGAATAGGCAAATTCATAGAGACAGAAAGATTACAGGGGAGTAATTGCTTAATGGCTATAAGAGTTTCTGTTTGGGGTAATGGAAAAGTTTTGGAAAAATATAGTGGTGATGGTTGCACAACTTTGCGAATGTACTTAATGCCACTGAATTTACACTTAAAATTTGTTAAAATAATAAATTTTGTTATATGTTAAAAATGTTTTCTATGCATTTTGGCTCCAGAGATAAACAGATTGCCTGAATAAGTTAACTAACCTCTAAACTTCATTTCCACATTTGTAAAATGGGAATAGATACAGTACCCAGCCCATGAGATTGTTGTAAAAACCAAATGATACAATAATGTAACCACTTAGCACAAAGTCTGGCACATAAAAAGTACTCAGTAAGGGGGAGCTGTCATAATTACTTTTATGTGTTCGTTTTACTCTGTCTAGAAACACATTCAACTTGATGCCGTCTATAAAATTACCCTTTCTTGAGTTTCCATTTCCAGCTATGATGGAGTACTTAGAGCGGATCACTGCGCCCACTGAGAACAACTAGAAAATTCAGATTTTAAAAATTGGTTTGAAGGCATTAGAGAGCTTCAGAGGTCTCCCAGGTCTTGAGGAGTCAAGTTTCCAAAGAGAAGAGAATTGCAGAGAGAGGAAATGTTATTCTGCACACCACTTACCCCTCCAGGTGTTTACCAATTCTTGACTTAGAGAGAGGCTGGGAATCTGAGCATATAGATATTACTGCTAAGAGGCAAAGAAGCCAGCAGAGCTTTCAGCAATTTCATGGAGAAGGGAAGAAAAAAACTAATTATAGAACTGACAGGATATCCAGGACTCAAGAGGCCAGGAGCTCCAAACCCAAGGTTTCCCTTGAAGCACTTGACTATATGTTAAATATACACGGTGAGAGGCTAAGGCGCTAATAAGAACATCAGTGAAAAGCTGAATGACGTTTTCAGTGATTTCATGCTTACGAAGAGACAAAAATTGGAGTTGAAGATCTCAGTCTGGGCCTGGGGAGGGCAACACCCTAGCAGTGGGCGTGAACCAAAGATGAAATGAGGCTTTACAGAACTGCAATCCTGCCTCATATTGCTTTGGATCAAGGTAGTCTGCCCATACTGTAGCTGTCCCCAGAGGATAAAGTGAACCCTCTCTGGAGGAATGTAATAGAATCTAGAGCCACTATAATTTGTCATGAACAATGTTCAACATTCAATTAAAAATTAATAGGCAGACCAAGAAAAAGTAGTAGAAAAAATTCCCAGATGACACAGATATTGGAATTATCAGACACAGACTTTAAAATAACTATTATTAATATTTTTTAAAAAAATAGATGATAGAAAATTTCACTGAAGAAAAACTATATAAATTCTAGGACTGAAAACCCAATAATTGATATTTAGAATATAATAGATGGGTTTAAGAGTGGATGGAACACAATGGGAGAGGAGATTAATGGAAGTAGATTGGTAGGATTAGTGTAAGAGGATTAGCAAAAGATAGAACAGCAGAAAATATCAAGACTGATGCACAAAGATTTTTAAAAGATGGAAAATATAGAAAAGAATGTAAGAGATACATGGAACATGTTTAAAAGTTCTAAAATATGTACATTTGGAGTCCCAGAAGGAGCAAAAAAAAGATAATGGAGCATAAGCATTATCTATTATTAATATATTAGAGTATAATAATTTTAGAAATAAATGAATGCCATCAATTCACAAGTTCAAGATACAGGACAAATCTCAAGCAAGATAAATACAAAGACAGTCTTAAATCTTAAAAGGAGACAGAGGAAAATGGAGTAACTTCAAAAGAGTAACAATTAGACTGATCGCAGACTTTTCAACACAAATTTTTAGAGTCAGAAGCCAAGAAAGCTGAGTGCGGTGGCTCACACTTGTAATCCCAGCACTCTGAGAGGCCGAGGCAGGAGGATTACTTGAGGCCAGGAATTTGAGACCAGCTTGACCAACATAGCAAGACCCTGTCTCTCTCTAAAAAAAAAAAAATTAGCTGGATGTGGTGGGTGTGGTAGTGCCTGCCTATAGTCCTAAACTACTCAGGAGGCTGAAGCAGGAGGATCACTTGAGCCCAAGAGTTCAAGGCTGCAGGGAGCTGTGATTGTGCCACTGCACTCCAAACTGGGTGACAGAGTGAGACCCTCTCTCTAAAT
Source organism: Cheirogaleus medius (assembly GCA_008086735.1). NCBI lineage: Eukaryota > Metazoa > Chordata > Mammalia > Primates > Cheirogaleidae > Cheirogaleus > Cheirogaleus medius. The sequence goes on from VBSM01002217.1 coordinate 9,688,641, forward strand.
AAATAAATAAAATTTTTTTAAAAAAGAAGGCAAGAAATAACATTTTTAAAGTACTGGAGAAAATAACTGCCACCCTAGAATTCTATAGAATTCTGTAGCAAAAATATTCTTCAAAAGTGAAGGTAAAATGAAGATATTTTTCAGAAAATTTTTAAAAAATGAATACAGAGAGTTCTTCGGGCATGTGGTCATCAAGGCTAATCACTAAAACAATAGAAAAGTATATAAATAGTAATTAATAAAACAATAATAAAAGAATGTATAACTAACAGGCTAATAGGTAGGGAGAATGGAATAATAAAAAATAATCCAAATAAAGACAAGAAATAAAAGGGAAAAGAACATAAAACAGGTGTGATAAATAGAAAAAAAACCTTGCATAGTAGGTATAAACTAAAATATATCAGGAAGTACAATAAATGTAAGTGGACTAAATATTACAAGAAAAAGACTAAGACCAAATGAAAACAAATCAAAACCAAAACATTTAAACTATATGTTGCTATAAGAGACATATCTTAAATATAAGAATGCAGAGAGGTTGAAGGTAAAGGGATGTAAAATATATACCATGTGTGTGATGGGTCCCTAAGACCACTCTTGGGCTTAACCATTCACTAGAAGGACTCACAGAGCTCAGAAAAACTGTTATACTCTGGATCACAGATTATTAAAGCAGAAGGTTACAGATTAAAACCAGGTAAGAGAAAAGGTACATGAGCAAAGTCCAGGGGAAACCAGGCACAAGCTTCCAGATGTCCCCTTCTAGTGAAGTTGCATGGAATGTTTTTAATTCTCCCAGTAATGATGTGTGATAACACATATGAAGTACTGCCAACCAAGGAAGCTCACCTAAGCCTTGCTCTCCAGGGTTTTATGGGGGATCAGTCACATAGGCATGCATTGTCTACATGACTGACCTTAGCTACTCAGTCTCTAGCCCCCAAACTGATAGAGCATAGCCTAGGGCCTCAAGCATACGAGAGCAGGCATTCACCATAAGTCACATCATTAGCATAAGCGATCTGGTTGTACTGGTTTTCTAGGACTGCCATAACAAAATGCCAAAGACAAGGTGGCTTAAATAACAGAAACTCATTTTCTCAGTTCTGGAGGCTGGAAGTCCAAGACCAAGTTGAGCAGAGTTGGTTCATGAGGCCTCTCTCTTGACTTGCAGATGATCGCCTTCTTGCTGTGTCCTCACATGGTCTTCCCGCTGTGTGTCCCGATCTCCTCTTCTTATAAGGATAATGTAAGTAAGATTGAATTAGAGCTTACCCTAAGGGACTCATTTTAACTTAATTACCTCTTTACAGGCCCTATCTCCAAATACAGTCACATTCTAAGATACTGGGGGGTAAACTTTTAACATATGAATTTTAGGGGGGACAAAATTTGGTCCATAACACTAGTTTAACTGATACAGCATGGCCCAAGGCCCCAGACAAACAAAAACACACTTTTTAGGCAAGATATTTGAAGGGCTCAAAGGTTAGCTCCCAGGAGCCTGTCAAGGGCCATAGTCCTTTCTTGAAATGTGCAGGGTTTGGAACAGCCAAGCCTGATGAGATAACCTTTTACTGTATCCCATGAAAGTTCTACCTGAAAGAATGGCTAATGTAGCTCCACTATCATTAAATAGACACTGAGAATGTAAGGACAAAAAACTACAGATAAAGAGGGACATACAGTGATAACAAGGTGAACTTATCAGAAATATACAATTTAAAATTTGTATGAAATTAACACAACTTCATTTACATAAAATAAAAATTGACAATGCTAAAAGGAGAAATAGAAATCTGGCAATCATAGTGGAAAATTTTAACCCACCTCCCATAATAAATGAGAGAACAAGCAGACAAAAACTCAGTTAAGTAGAAGATCTGATCAACATGATTAACAAACTTGACATGTTTGACATATGTAGAATGCCATACCCAATAATGACAGAGTACACACTATTTTCTGATGCATGTGGAACATTACAAGAATTGATCATATGGTTGAGCCATAAATTTCAACACATTTTAGAAAGATTAGAATTATTCAGATCATGTCCTAGGAATAGAAGGGAACTTTCTTATTCTGTTAAAAAGTATCTATAAAAAACCTTCTTAATGATGAAATATTTAAAACTTTTCCCTGGCATTTGGAATGAGACAAGGATACCCACAATCACCACTACTACTTGTCATTGTACTGGAGAGCACGTCCAGTGCAAAGGGCAAGTGAAAAAAACTTAAAGGCTGGAAAGGAAGAAACAAAAGTTATTATTTACAGAGGTCATCATTGTGTACATAGAATATCAAAAAGAACTTCAGGCAACTTATTAGAATTAAATATGTGAAATTAGCAAGGTTGTTGGCTACAATATGCCTGTGGACTGAACTGTGTCCTCCCAAAATTCATATGTTGAAGCTCTAACCCCCTATGTGCCTGACTGTAAAAGGGGCTTTAAGAGGTAACTAAGGTTAAATGAGGTCACACAGGTGGCATCCCAATCAATAGTATTGGTGGCCCTCTAAGAAGAGGAAGAAAGAGAGATCTGTCTTGCTGTGCATGCAATGGGAAAAGGCAAGTGAGGACTCAGCAAGATGACAGCCTTCTGCAAGCAAAGAAGAGGGCCCTCACCAGAACCTGACCCTGCTGGCACAATGACCCTGAACTTCTCGCTGCCAGAACTGTGAGAAAACTAGTTTATGTTGTTTAAGCCACACAGTATTTTGTTATGGAAGCCCAAGCTGACTAATATAAATGTCAATATTTAAAGAATTGTATTTATATGTATCAGTGAAAAATAATTAAAAATGAGATATAAAAATTAAGATTTATAATAAATAGTATTCAAAAACATCAATTATCTAGTAATAAATCTAACAAAGAGATGCAAAGCCTCTACACAGGAAGTTATTAGCTCTATTGAGATAAGTTAAAGTATACCTAGATAAATGGAAGGATATATACCATGTTCGTGGATTGGAAGACTCAATATTGAAATAATTTCAATTCTCTGGAACCTGAGCTTTAGATTTAAAGCAAATGCCTCCTCACCAAATCCCAGAAGTTGTATGTGTGTATAAATGACATGCTGGTTCTAAAATCTACTTGAAATTGCAGAGAAGAACAGGTAAGATAAATTTGAAGAGGAGGCAGAAGAGTTCGAGGAGGAGGACAATGAGGAGGGGAGGACTTATGCTAGCATGCATCAAGACTCACCATCAAGCTACAGTAATTATCCAGCATAATCTTGGTCAAAGGTAGACAAATAGACCAATGGAACCAAACAGAGCCCAGAAACGGGCCCACACGTGTGTCAACCTATGACAAAGTTAACACTTTTTCATATAATGGAGTGTAGAATACTGGGCTATTAGGCTAACGGCTGTCTTCTAGCTTCTGTTTACTGCCTGCTTGCTGACCACAGCTTACTGCAGGGCATTATGGACTGAAACAAAATGCAGGAGAAAGTGCTATTCCAGAGCCCACCCAGAACAGATTAGGACCAATCAAGGATAGGGTGAAGTAAAAGGCTGAAAAAAATGGCAGATAAGGAGCTTACCAATCACTGTAACGGGCAGCTGCGTGATCAGAATATAGAACAAATCACTGTACAGGGCAGATGCATGATCAGCGCGTGAACAGCTTATGTGCACTGAGTATAAAAAGCTTACACCCACCCCATTCGTGGTCCCTGCCTGAATAGAGACCACTGCGTTGGTGCTCTGAGGCTTGGACCCTAGCTAGCTAGATAATAAAACTCCTTTTGGTGATTACAGCCTCGGTGACTCTGTCTCTCTGTCCCGCGGTCCTGCAGATTTGGGCTCTAACAGGAGAAAGAATTTTTTAATACAATTATTGCTAGGTGAATTGAATATATAAGGAAAGAAAACTTGATGCCTACTTTACAACACACAGACACCCCTGATACATAAGGACTGTAGAACTAAATCTGAGGAATAAACATTAAACCTGTAGAGAAAAAAATAGGAGAATATCTTTATAACATTGGAAGTAGGTAGCAATTTCTTAAATATGACAGAAAAGGCACAGATGCCATCACTGAAGAAAAAGTTGATAAATTTGATCACATTGAAATTAAGAACTTATATTTGCCAAAAGTCACCATTAATAATGTGCAAGAGGTTCAAAAGACAAGCCAGGGTGGGAAAAGAGATTTGCAGTGCATATATCTGACAGAGGACTCCCATCTAGAATATATAAAGAAAATCTACAAATCCATAAGAAAAACACAACCCGGTGGAAAATGGAAAAAAGACATGAACTACATCTCACAAAAAGGGACAGCCAAATGGTCCAAGAACACATGAGAAGGCACACACCCTCATGAGCACCTCATGAGTCATCAGGGAAATTAAAATTAAAACCACAATGTAATACCCATACACACCCACCTGAATGACTAAAAATCTTATACCAGTTGTCGTTAGCAAGCCTGTGGAGCAACCAGAACCGCCTACTGTGCTGGTGGGAATGTAACTGGCAGACTTGGAAACATTTGGCAGTGTCCATTAAAAGTGAGCATCCATCTACCCAGTGACCCAGAAATTACACTCGTAGGTATTTGCTGAACAGAAATGCATGCATATGTTCACCAAGACTTGAACAAGGATGCTCACAGTAGCATTATGCATCATAGCTCAGAACTGGAAACCACCCTAGTATCCATTAGCAGAAGAATTGAGGCATAAATAGCAGCATAGCCACATGATTGAGACTATACAGCAATGAGAAGTTGCTGCTGCTACACACAGAAACATGTTTGGGTATCCCAAACATAGCATTGAGGGGGAAAAGGCCAGACACAAAAGAGAAACTACTTTATTATTCCAGTTATTTAAACCTCAAAACCAGGCCACACTGATCGACGCTGGCAGAGGTGACAACAGCAGCTGCACTGTGGGAGGGTGATCTGAGGTATGCAGATATTGTTCTTTGTCTTTATTGGGGTGGTAAGTGAAGGCAGGAATTTACTGAGTCTGCATACTTGTGATTTGTGCACGTTTCTGTGTTTATAGTAAACCTCAACAAGAAGTCATTATTAAAGTCATTGTCCTTTTTACCCTTGCTCTGCTCTGTTGCCCTCTCTTCCTCCTTCATGCCGACAAAGCTGTTCCCTTTGTTTGTTTTATTTTGAAGTAATCTCAAATTTGCAGAAAAGTTGCAAAATAGTACAAAGAGCTCCTATATTTTCTTCAACCAAATGCCCCCTACTGTTCACATTTTACTACATTTGCCTTATAAGTCTCTCTTTCTATGTATATATAAAAATATATCATTTTTTATTCATTTGGTAATAAGTTGTAGACACGATTCTTCATTATCCCTTTATGCCCTTGTGCAACACAAGGCTCCCTTCCTATATAAACACAGTACAACTCACAAAATCAGAAAATTAATCTTTATCCATTATCACCATCTAATCCACAGCCCTCATTGAGAGTTTGCCTATTACCTTAATAATGTCATAATTTGTGCAGAGGTGACGCTGTGTTCTTCTCTTGGCACTCATACCAGGAGCCTACAGTGCTGATTTGCCCCACTCCTAGTGACGGTGACTTCTATCACATGGCTAAGATGGGGCCTTCTGGGTCTCTCTGCCTCTCTCTGTTCCTTACTGTAGGTCTGAGTTTCCATCTGCTGCCATTTTCCTCGACCTGAAGGATGTCCATAGCTTGGATTGTATTGCAGGTCTTCTGTCAATGAATTCTCTCACTTTCGTTTATCTAAATGTCTTTATTTCAACCTTATTTTTAAGGACATTTTTGTTGAATAAGAATATTTTTGTTGACAGCTTTTGTTCTTACAGCACTTTAATGATGTCATTCAATTGTCTTCTGGCCTCCATTGTTTGTGGTGAGATATCGCTACTAATTGTATCCATTGTTTCCCTGTATGTAATGTGTATTTTTCACCCTGTGACTGCTTTCAGAATTTTCTTAGGTTTTCAGAACTTTGTGTGTCTGGGTGTCATTATTTTTATATTTATTCTGATTTGGGTTTAGTGACAAAATTGGATATGTAAATTGATGTTTTTCATCAAATTTGGGATGTTTTTGGCCATTATTTCTTCAAAGATTTATTCTGTCTCATTTTCACAGCCTTTTCCTTGTGAGACTCCAATTACACATGTATTAGACCATTTGATACTGTCTCACAAGTTTCTGAGGCTCTGTTCATTTCCCTTTAGACTTTTCTTCTGTGATCTTCCAGTGAGATAATTTCTATTGATCTGTCTTCATGTTTACTGACTCTTCTACTACCTGCAACCTGCTGTTAAACCTTCCGGTGAATTTAAAATGCCAATTATTATACCTTTTGGTTTTAAAATGTGCATATATATATATTCCATTTGGGGGCTGACATTTCTTATACATTCACTGGTTAGGGCCATATCTTCCTTTACTTATTTGAACATATTCATAGTAGCTGCTTTAAAGTCTGCTAAATGTAACATCTGGGTCGTTTTAGGTCCTGTTTCTGTTTCTATAGACTGTTTCATTTTTGCCTAGGCATCATCTTTCCCTGTTTCCTTGTATACCTAGTGATTTTTTAAAAAATTGAATACTGGAAATTGTAGCAAATATGTTATGAAACTCAAGAATCTGTTTACCTTCCTCTGAAGAATGTTGATTCTTGTTTTAGTAGGCAGTTCAGTTATTGGCTGATGACCTTGAAGTTGCTTAGCTGTGTATCATGTTTTGTTACCATAGATCTGTGAAAAAATCTGAGATGTTTCCCAAGCTCCTCTGATTTGTCATGACTCAACCCTGCCCTCTGTACATACAGCCAAGGACTCACAGGGTCCCCACGTGAGGTTCTGGGGACCCCTGCCTAGGCGGCTCCCTCTTCTCTGATGCTCTGCTCCACACGCCCCTGCTTCCCCTGCCCCTCACAGCTCTACCAGCTAACCCGTAATGTCTAGAACTGAAGTCACAAGTGATGATTTTTTCTAGACAGGATCTTGCTGTATCACCCAGGCTGACCTGGAACTCCTGGCCTCAAGTGACCCTCCTGCCTCAGCCTCTCGAGTTGCTGGGACTACAGGTGTGAGCCACGCAGGCCAGCTCACAAGTGACTTCTGAGGTAGGAGGTGATGCCTGTCCCCATGTCCTGATCCCCCAGTGCCCCTGGACCTGGCGCGGCCTCTGGCCCACATCTTGTCCGCATTTCTCTGCCTGGGGACGTCTGGAGCCAGCTCCCACGGCTCTCTTCTCTCCTGGCCTCCGCACTCTCTGCTCTCTCCTCCTCGGCATCCTTAATCACTCCTTCCTCAGACCACCTCCTTGATGCTGCGTCCCCTAAAGACCCACATGGGCCCTTTTCTCTCCTCCTGGTGACATTCACTAGGTTCAAACTGCCTTCTGTTGATTCCCTAGTCTGTGCCTTCAATTGTTTTCTTCGTTCTGGTGTCCAGACCATGTTTTCACCTGACATCGCACGTAGTGGATGTTTAGGAGGGCTTAGACTTTACACTCCTTCAGTGTTCCTCCTCTTTGTTTGCCCTCCATCCTGCCACCCAAGATAGAAAAGAAGGAGAGACATATGCAGCCCTGGTCCCCTCCACTACTCACTTCTCACTTGCAGTGTGCCACCAAGTCCTATCCCAAAGGGACCCCTTCTTGCCCTCTACCAATAAGTGGTAGCTGTTGTTAACACAGGTGGTAGCCACAAAGGTGAGGTCACTGCGGTTATAGTTTTCAGGGTGTGTAGAACAGTAGTTAGGACTGGCCCCTGGCAATTTCTCTCTAGGGGGCAGGGGGTAGTCTTGGGGAATGAGAAGGTGAGGAGGGCTCAGAAGATCCCTGGGAGCCCATGGGGGCAGGGCTCCAGGACCCACCCAGCCCTTGCAGAGACCGACAGTCCTGGGAGGAAGCCCTGGCGAGAGCCGCTGTGACGCAACCTCAGTGGGAAGTAGGAGGGTGGGAGGTGGCATCTGCTCAACACTCCAGGCTCCTCAACCTGGAGGCTGACCCCATAATCTGGCAAACTTTGCCTGTCATGAAGCCACTAAAGTTCTCCCTCCAGGTGTGAGCATGATGCCCAGCCAGGCCAGGGACTGAGGAGCATTCAGAGAGGGCCACAGAAAGAAGTGGCCAAGGCCGCAGCCCAGCCTGGCTGCAGCACCAGATAGGTGCCATGTGCCCTGACACTTCATGGTCCATTTGTTGTCACTGCCCTCGGGGGTCCCTTCTTCTTGTAATCATCCCGTATCAGAGTCCCTGAGCCCTGGCGGCCTGCCAGCCTTGGGATATGGAGTGGGGGGTCGGGCAGGCACTGGGGAAAGGAGCGAGAGGGCCGTTTCCCTCGTGCCAAACTTCTTCTGAGACTACCAGGAAAGGACAAGTGCAGGCCGGAGCCAGGAAGGGGCCGCTCCACCCTGGGGGCCTCAGGCTCCACCCACCGCCCCTTCCTCCATCCACTGGCTCTACCAGGGTTACAGGGACTCTTGGGGCGAAAGGGGTGTCCAGCGTCTGTGTGACTAGTGTCAGAGTGGGAGATCCCGAACTTGAGGTGGACTCATCTCTGAGAAAGGGCCCAGAGGGTGGCTGGTGTTGCTTCAGAGTCAGCCGAGGGGACTCCCTGGAGGGCAGAGTGAGCACACAGGACACTCTCCAAGGAAAGAAAATGCAGCTTTTTTTTTTTTTTTTTTTTTTTTTTTTGAGACAGGGTCTTGCTCTGTCGCCCAGGCTATAGAGTACAGTGGCATGCTCATAGCTCACTGTAACCTCGAATTCCTGGGCTTAAACAATCCTCCTGCCTCAGCCTCCTGAGTAGCTGGGACTAGAAGTACACACCACCACCACACCCGGCTAATTTTTAAATTTTTTGTAGTGATGTTGCCCAGGCTGGTCTTGAACTCCCAGCCTCAGGTGATCCTTTTGCCTTGGCCTCCAAAAGTGCTGAGATTACAGGCGTGAGCCGCTGTGCCTGGCCAAGAAAATGCAGCTATAAAACATGTTCCCTCCCACTCCTGAGTCTGTGCTACCCACGCCAACATTTTTCGTGGGGGAGGTGGAGGAACTCAGAGTGGAGAAAGTGTCTCTTCGGGGGGAATGTCCCATGATCTTCAGGTTCTGTTTGCATCCTATGATCTCTGTGCAATTGGAACAAAGTCGCCTTTGCAGGTGTTTTTCTCGCAGCCCCCAGGCCTGACCAGGACCTGGGTTGGGGGCTGGCAGCTGGGTACAGAGCTGGCGACGCAGCCTCAGACGCCAGCCTCCTCCCTGATCCCTTGCTGCTGTTTGTCTTCAGGCAAGTCACTTAACCACTCAGGGCCCCGGTGTCCTCATTTGCGAAGTGCTGCTGTAATGACATGTCTGGCACACAGGAAGCACTCAAGAAATGCTGGCTCTGACTGTAATCGCTCTGGCTATTTTCTGCTTGCTGTCGCCTGACACCTGTAAGTATGTCCATGCGTGTAGCTTTCCATAATTACGGTGGCTGTGTACAAACTGCGTTATATTTGGCGTCCCCCACGCATGGGGCTCTGTATCCACGGAGCTCTCTCCCTTCCCACTTGTCACGTGGCCCCTCGTCTCCATCCACTGGCTCCGTTGTTTCTGCCAGGCCAATCCCCTGTGGGGGGTGATTTGGGTTGTTTCCAGTTTTTTCCGTTATAAATAGCACTGCTGTGCATATCTTCATTACAAATTCCTTCTTTCCTCTGAAACCCTGAATAACTGAGCCTACAGGGCATCCAGTACCCAGCGCGAGCTGCCTTACAAAACCCTCCATGCTTCCTGGCCTGTCCCACCTGTGCTGCGCCGGGCCCTGCAGATGAGCACTGGGGCAGGAGGAACCCACACATCCTCATTCTCAGATGCTCAGAGTCGCAGGGTGGTCTCAGCCCCGGTCCTTCTGTGGCTCCAAGAGTGAAAATAGGAATGCATGGATGCTTGACATCATTCAAGTTCACAAACACAAAACAAAACCAAACGAAAATTACAGGAGAAAGAGAAACCCACCAGTGTTTCCTCACTTACTATGCCCTTAAATTTAAAAAGATCTCCATGTGTACCCGGGGTGGAACAAGGTGGTGGCCCTGGGGGACGGCTGCAAAGCAGGACCCTGGTTGGGGAGAGGCATAGTGGTTTCCTTTTTTGTTTACAAGTTTCATTTCCATAGTTGCCATAGTTTGTGATTTAAATTTCCTGTTGAGTGGATTTATTTGGCGTTCCTTCAGTTATTCTTTTATTGTAGTGATTCTTGCTTTTGTAGAATTTTTTTTGTGATTTCCTTTTCTCCTAATACTCGATCTATTGCTAAGACTGTTCCATGTGACCTAAGTGTATTCTCCATGTGGAATATCAATAACGATACATATTTCATGTAATTTTTAAGGTGAGGTATAATTTACACACATAATGACACGGAACTTACATGTAAATTATATTTACATAAAATGCACCAATTTTATGGGCACAGTTTGTTAAGTTTTTGACAAATGTATATGTTTGTGGAACTGCAACAGGGTACAGAACATTTCTAACATCCCAGAAAATCCCCTTGGGCCCCTCCAGATCAATCCCAGCACCACCGACCCTCTGTGAGACAGCCACTTTGCTGGTTTCTACAGCCATAGATTAGTTCTAGAATTTTGTAGAAATGGAATTATGCAGTGTGTATTCTTTGTGTCTGGCTTCTTTTGTTCAGTTTTATGTCTGAGAGATTCATCCATGTTGAGTGTACCAGTAGTTATTCTTTTTTATTTATATACACCAGTTTGTTTACTTACGTTCCTGCTTTATGGACGTTTGCATTGCTTACGCTTTCAGCGCCTGTGAATAGACCTACTACAGATGCCCTTGTAAAAGTTTCTTTCTTTCTTTTTACCCCTCACATATGTTTTTATTTCTTTTGGGTAAATACCTAAGAGGAATTGGCAGATCATAGGAAAGATATTTATTTAGCTTTATTAAAAACATCCAAACAGTTCTTCAAAGTGGCTGTCCTGTATTTATGCATATTATCTTTATATTATAGTGTTTTGTGTCTGTCAACAATAATAAATCCTCACAGCTATTAGATATTAGCACCTATCACAAAGTAGAACTGAGAAACCACTGCCTTGTGCTCCGTGGATTTTGGTTCCTTAGCGATGATGGCCAGAGAATGAGTGGGGCACTGTGGGGACATAGTGACAGAGACCACACTTGTCCCCAGCAGCACCATTCTCCGTTTCTTCAGCCATAGATACCCCACATCCCCTCCTCCCTTGCAGCCAAATGAAGTCATGTGATTTGGCTGTCAGTGGGGCCATGTGGCAGAAAGCTAACCGGTGCCCACCATGCAGCCTCCCTTTCTCTATGCTGGGGACATGGATGTGATGGCTAGATCTCCATGTTGAAGCACCAGGAAGATGGCCAATTCCAGATGCCAGAGCAGGAAGCTGGAGGCAGCCTGGTCCCTGAGGGCTTCATGACCACCAAAGTGCCACCCCTGATGCTTAGGGGGAAAGGAACGACATCTGCCTTGTGCCAGCCCCGGCTGGTGAGCACAGGTCTGTGTCTGTGCTGGGAACTCTGGTCTCATAGCTAGTCCTCCCGCCTTAGCAGTGCCTTTGCACCTGCGGGTAGAAGTCGCACAGGGTAGAATGGAAGGGGCTTGAACACAGGGTCTCCTGACACACACTAGGAGGCATTTCCATGATGACAAGTCCCTGGTGTCCACTGTGTGGGAAGGAGGAGCTGGGAGCTACTCCCTGGCCATTTGGGACCTGCTCCTGTCAGCCTAAGCACTGGTGGCTGATGGAGGTACCTGGGTTAGGGGCTGGGCTGGGACACTGCCCGGTCTTCTGGGGCCAGGGCTCAAGGCACCTCCAGGAGGGTGGAGTCTTACAGGAAGGGTCCACCCTGCCTGGGGGCCAGGGAGGCCCAGGGGTACTCCAGGGAACCCTAGCCAGCCAGAGGCCTGGAAAGGGTGCAGGAAGGTGGCATTGAGCCCCAGCCAGGGAGTGGGCTTAGCAGGGGCTGCTGTCACTTTCCTCCCTTTGTCCAAGAGTGTGGTGTCCCCCGGACAGGTGGCAGTGCCCACCTTATGTTTGGATGCCTAGTGAGAAGGAAGTCTGGGAGGTTCCCACCCTATATCCTCAGGTGGAGCTTTTGAGCCAGGCCTGTGGACCCCGCCCATGGCCCAGGGGCTTACTGGTTAGCTTCATCACTTTGCTTGTTCATCATCAGGTGGCTCAAAATCTCTAGGAGGACTCAGGTGCCAAACAGAATCTGCAGATGAACCATCGACAAAACGCCTTTGCCGTCTCTTTTTTCCCCACCTTCTTCATTCCGCAAACACAGCAGCTCAGTCCAGCCATTGAGCCTTGGCACGGTGGCCTCTTCTGCCAATACCTGTCCCCTTATCCTCTCAAGGCTAGCCTTTCTCTGTCATTCAGACATGGGCTTAGACGTCATTTCCTCAGAAAGGCCTTCCATGGCCTCCACTCTGAAGTGGCCGCCCTGTCACTCTCTAGCAGATCCCTTTGTTTTAAGTCTACACATAGCAAACATCTCTACTTGATGCTTTATGCTTTCTTATTTGCTTATTGTCTGTCTTGGGTGTCAGCTGCGAAGGCTGCATCCTGGGCTGTCTCATTCCCTGGTGAGACTCGGTGAGACGTGCCTGAGCAGAGCTGGGTACACAATAACTGCACCAAGAAGGCCGGTGGCTGCCCTTGAGCAGAGCACAGTGGTTAAAGGCACTAGCTATGAAGTCAGGCAGATCCAGATGCCAATGCCCGACTGGCTGTGTGACCTGCAGCCAGGTGGAGTCTGTCTGTGTCTCGGCTTCCACATCTGTAAAAGGGAGGTAATGATAGTGTGGTTGTGAGGTTTATATGAAGTGGTGGATGTTGGACCTTTAGAATGTTTTCTGGCATGTGGTGAGTGCATTGTAAATCACCACCACCACCACCACCACTACCACCACCCTCATTATCACCACCACCATCACCATCACCACCACCACTGTCACCATCACCATCGTCACCTTTATGGCCTTTATCACCACCACCACCACCGTCACCATCACCACCACCACCATCACCACCACCACCACCACCACCACCATCACCA
>VBSM01002217.1:9701831-9712611 GCA_008086735.1 Cheirogaleus medius
TCACCACCACCACCACCACCACCACTACCTCCACTATCACCACCACCATCATCATCACCACCACCATCACCACCACCATCACCATCACCACCACCATCACCATCACCACCACCATCACACCACCACCACTACTGTCATCATCACCACCATCATCATTACCATCATTGTCATCATCACCATTACCACTATCCCCCCCACCATCATCACTGCCGCCATCACCACTACCACCCATGTGCCTGCCACAGTGTCCAGTATGGACTGCCATGTCAAGGGCCAGACAATTGGCAATGGATGGACTAGGGTCTTCCCACTCTGGTATACACAGCCTGCTCTCCCGGGCAGATGGCTGGGCCTGGGAGAGGAGGTACAGTGACATCGTCCCACATGACAGCAGCCCCTGGAGGCGAGGGGGATAGGGCAGGCGTGGCTTTCTTTGGGAGAATGAGCCCCATGTGCAGCACTTTTGGCTCTGCAGATGTGATGCTTGTTGCCATGGTGACTGTCCTAACAATAACCTCCCAGAACTGATATTCCCCATACCCGCCCCAGCTGCCACCTGGGAGGGAGAGCCCTCCTCGCTTACGAAAGAGCTAGAAAGGACAAGGTGGGAGGTGGAGATGGCATGGGGGTGGGGGTGGAAGAGGGCCCTTCCTGAAGGTTGGGGATGAGAAGAGGGGGGAGTCTGGGCCTTCTCAACCACAGCCAAAGCCAGATGACCAGGCTTCTGGGGCCTGGGACCAGAAAGTCATGACCAGAAAGGAAGCCTTTGTCCCGTCTAACTTGTTCCCCCTGCCAGGGAGGAGCACCCTGGGTCGGGAGTGGGGAGGGGGCTGTTCTGTGAGTGGGCTGCGGGCCAGGCTGTCTGGGCCCAGCCCTTTCCCACTGTTGGGTGCCCACTCACCTGCTCTTCCTGCCTCTCACAGCAGCTCCACCTCGTGTTGTTAATGCTTCAGCTCAGAGGCGCTGCCCAGGGTTCCCAGGTGCTAACGGGAGTAGAATGGGCAGGGGGAGGTACGGCACAGTGGGCCTCAAATTGCACTGTGACCCCAAATTCTTGTGTCTCCCTTGTGTTAGACAGCCTCCCCACCTTTCAAAATGTGGCCTCACAAAAGACCATACACAGGGCTGCTGTGTCCCCGCCTGGGGCTATAGGAAGTCGTGTGAGTGTGTGTGTTTTATGAATGTGTTTGTGTGTGTATGTGTGTGTGTATGTGTGTGTTTGCATGTGTGAGTTTGAGTGTGTGAAAAGGCAAGGATTCTTTATGGGGCTGTGGGGTGTGAATCCCAGCCATTTCTTGGCGGTGTGACTGGAGGCAAGTTACCTTACCTCTCTGTCCCATCTAGTTAAATGGGGATAATGATAGTACATGCCTTGAGGATTGTTTGAGAATTACATGAGATAATGCCTGTAAAGTGCGTGTAAGCACAATCAATGTCAGCTGTCATTAGGATGCCAACATCACTTTATCAGCTCCTGGATGTGCTAGTAGGAGTGTGTGTGACTTTACAGTGGTTTAGAAAGAGCATGACTTACAGAGGGATGCAGTTTTGTTTTGTTTGTTTTGCTGATTGTATTCTATTGTGTGGCCCTACCTCTTCTTTCTGAGCTCGGAAAGGGAAGGTTGCAGGTGCTCCCAGCAGGTGCTGGGAGAGGCTCCTGTCGTGTTAAACATAACCCCAAGAACAAACCTCAGACTGCAGCTTCTAGTTCTTCTCTAGGACCACGCCAGTCTGTCTGTTAGGATGGCCCAGGGCTCTCCATGTCAAACCCCAGCACTGAGGCATGGATGAGGTTTCCCTTTCTTCTTAGGTCCTGCTGAAGTCAAGGCCATGTTCCCTCTGCCTCCTTAGCAGATGACTTCCATGTGTGACCCAGCACTTGCCTTTAGCCTGAGTTTCTCATCCTCTAGCCGTCTCCTGGGTGCAAACGAGTCTGCAAATCACCCAGAGCAAGGACTTGTTGCCACAGAGCTGATGAATCGCCCAAATGCCTGTGCAAGCAGTGCATCCTGGCCGGCAGGGCCCTGGTGGCCCCCACTCCAAAAGCCCTTCATTTGCGCCTTTATCCAGGCAGCGTTTATTGTGGCTTCTGGAGCTAGCTGTGGGCTGGCCTTGGGGTGAGAGCGATGAGCAGGACAGGCCTAGAATCTGTCCTTGGGGAGCAGTAAGCAGGTCATGTCAGGGCAGCAGCATGACCCAAATCCAGAGCTGGCTGCTGGAAACTCCCTCCTCAGAGCCTGCCCAGGATGGACCCCATCCGAGGAATGTGGGGATGCTGGAGCCCGGTAGGTCTGAGGTCCTGGTTCTGGATGGCAGCCCAGGTGCCAACCCTCAGGGAAAGCTCTTTTATGGGAAACCGGGTCGGCCCTGCCTCCCTGCTCTCTCCTCCTTGGCCTTCAGGGCCACTTCGAGAGGGACATGGAGTGGGTAGACCCTCTTCCTCTAGGCCAGAGCAAGGGGAAGGCAGGTGGACCAGGCCTGGGGAGGGGAAAATGTGTCCCCCTCAAGGTGGCTATGAGCTCTCAGGACCCCAGAGTGGCTGATGGAGCAGCCCAGTTTCCCGGGCTCAAGGCCCATAAGCCTGGACTCTAAATGTTGCTTCCTGCGACCTCCATTTCAGACACCCAGTGATCAGTCCTTGGAGGACAGAGGGCTGGGACCATGGGGAGGGAGCAGCCCCACTTGCTCACTCATCCTAGGGTCCCAGTATGTACCCCATGCCTCCTGGGCAGCTCTGCCAGGCCAGTTGGACTGGACTGGACTCTTCTCTGTGTAGGGTGATGGAGACTGGACAAGAGGGATCTGGCAGCATTTCCTCCTTGGCGTGTGAGACGCGGGTCTGGTGGAGAGTGGCATAGGAGCCCCTGGCCTCCCATGTGGGCCCTAGTCCCCTCCTGCTGTCAGGGTGAGGTGGGCCTTCAGGGGAGAGAGGAGGCTGGGTTCATTGTTAGTCCTCTGTGTGTGTGCAAGCAGGCGGGCAGCAAGTGGAAGAGCTGGCTCAGGTGGCCTGCATGTGCAGGGCGCGAGTGGGTGCAGGGGCGCGTTCTGGGTGCGGGTACAGGGCGCGGGTGGGGGTGTGTGCAGGGTGCGGGAGGGCGCGGGCGTGGGCGCGTGTGCAGGTGCAGGTGCAGGTGCGGATGCGTTGAGGGTGCCGGGCACGGATGTGGGTGCGGGTGTGTGCGAACAGCGCGGGTGCGGTGCGGGTGCGGGCTCAGGAGCGGCGTGTGCAGGGTGCGGATGAGGCGCGTGCAGGGGGCGGCGGGCGGGGCGGGCACGGCGGCGGTGACAGCGGCGCCCGCGCCTCCCCGCGCGTAGGTGTGCGGCGCGCTCCTGGCGGGGACGGAGCGAGCAGATCTCGCGTGCGCTCGCCGCCCGGCGCAGCCCAGCCCGGCCCCCGCCCGGCGCCGCGAGCCGAGGTGTCTCCCGCGCCCGCGCCCGTGTCGCCGCCGTGCCCGCGAGCGGGAGCCGAAGTCGCCGCCGCCCGAGCGCAGCCGAGCGCACGCCGAGCCCGTCCGCCGCCGCCATGGCCACCACGGTGACCTGCACCCGCTTCACCGACGAGTACCAGCTCTACGAGGATATTGGCAAGTAAGAGCCTCGGCGCGCGCGGGCTGGGCCGGGGACCCGGGAGGGCCGGGACCTCAAGGAGCCGGGACCCTCCGCGCGCTGGCTCTGGGCGCACTGCGGCCCCGCACGCCGCCGGCTCCTCCGGGCCGAGCGCACGGCCCCGCGCGGCCCCGACCCCCGAGCCCCGGCCCGGGGCCTGGCCCCTGGACCTCAGCGCGCGCAGCCCTGCCCAGCCTTGCCCAGCGCGGCTGCCCGGCCGGGCCAGGGACTCCGGGCTCGCGACTCGGCGTGGCGGGGGCGGCAGCAGGTGTCCCCAGAGCGCCGGGCAGACGTGACGCATTTGGCGGCGGGGAGGTCAGAGAGGAGGGGCTCGCGGAGGCGGCCGCGGGGTCTGGAGCGCCGGGAGGGGTCGGCCGCGGCCCCAGAGGGTCGTCCCCGGCGTGGGCGCGCTGTCCCCACCCCCATCCGAGCGGCGGCGGCGGGGGTGGCGGGACCTGCTCCGCGCCTGCTCCTGCGCGTGGCCCCATCCGCGCGGGGGGTGCCGGCGTGGGAGCAGCCTTTGCCGTGGGTCCCCCGGGGAATCTGGGTTCTGGAGGATTTTCCCTCAGATTCTTCTGGAAACAGGAATTGGGGGGCGAAGGAGAGCGAGGTCAGGGAGCCTGGATCAGGTCATTGGGATGGGGATGAGGGGGTGAGATGAGAAGCCTGACTGGGCTTCTAATTTCAGGGTCAGAGAGGTAGGTGGTGCTGGATTTTGAAGAAGGTTATTTGTGGGGGCGGGGGCCCTACAGGGAAGGGCTTAGAAGGCTTGTTTCTGGTGAGGCCTCGCGGGGAACAGGTGCTGTGGCTCCCGGCCTCTGCTCGGCAGCGTGAGCGCTGTGGGGCGAAGCCGGGGTTGGGGGCCCCCACCTATGGGCTTCGTCCCTGGAGTGAGAGACCAGGAAGCTACTCAGGGGCTTTCTTTCTGGCCCGGGGTCTCCGCTCTGCGAATCAACCTGGCCGCACCTGGCATCCCTGGAGCTGCTTCAGAACTCCTGAGTCTCCAGCCTGGCTGGGCCGGAGCCCCATCCTCCCCCTCCTGCTGGCGCCTCCTGATTCTCCCCATCCTCCCCCACCCTCCTCCATCCCTCCTGCGAGGTGGGGGCGCTGGCGAGATTTCCTCTTACACATCCCGCAGCAGATCCTTTTTTCCCTTTACTAAATAAGTGTCTGGTGAAACCTTGTGGTGGGCGAGGGACGCTGATCATTGATAATTGTGGAGTGCCGAGCTGGAGGAGTGTGGGGGTGTGTTCATCCCCACTTACCCCTGCACATGGGGAGGATCTGGGTGGGGGTAGGGAGCCGAGTGGCATGGATGAAGCCCATGCTGGGTGGCTCAGGGTAGCCAGGCAAGGCTGGCCCAGGGGACCTTTTGGTGGGGGCTGTGTGGACCTGCCGAGCCCCCCCAAGGCACATACCTCTAGGGAAGGGACGGGCCCAACACCCCTTCACAGGGACTGTGTGGACCTCCCTGTGGGCTCTGGGGACACAGGCCTTGAAGACACTTCCAGGTGCTGTCTTGGGGCTGTGAGGAAGGGGGTGAAGGGCTGGGGGTCCTCAGATGGTGGTGAGGTGTCATCGTATGTGGACAGGAGGCCCAGGGCAGTGCCCCAGCAGGGGTGCCTGGCTCCCCAGCCCTCAGACTGTCGGATACACAGGTCTGTCCTGTTGTCCTCCAGAAGTGTGTCCTGGCTGCCTTAGGGGCAGGTGGGCAGCAGGTGATGTGCCTGGTTCTCCGAGGAAGAGGTCAGCAGTGGGAAGCCACTCCTTCCTAGGGGGCCTTCTTGTCATCTTCTGTGCTCATGCCTGGTCTCCTCCAAAGAAGCCTCTTTTGAGACCGTCCCATACACCCCAGTTTCCTCATGTGCAGCGAACTCTGGTGGTTCCCTTCTTCACTTTGGTGTGAGCCTCGCTGTGTGCAGCAGCAGGGTCAGGATGGCCCCCAGCCCCAGCATCCAGCTCCAGTGGTGACTGGTTTCTCCCTTGTTGCCACCCACATTGGGAAATGGAGGTCTTTGGGGCTGCCTTCAGGGAGGCTGAGAGGGTGGCGCCCTAAGCAGAGACCAGGTGAGGCTGAGACTGCTGGGCTCCTCCTCTGGAAGCAAGAGCATGAGTTGCCACCAGAAGGGAGCAAGTGTGGCTTTCCAGTGAAGACACCAAGATCCATGCATGTGTGCAGTGAGCAGTGAAGCCTGGTGTCGAGGGGAGCACTGTGACCTGGGACGTGAGGGGTGGCATCCTAGCCAGGAGCAGTCCACTCAGCCCAGCATACCTTTGTGAATACCTGCGAGACACCAGGCCCTGGAGGCTGCTGGGTGGCTCTGGCATAGGGAGAGGACTGAGTGCCCCAGGGTGCAGCTGTGCTATGGATGGGACAGCTGAGAGGGTGGGGCAGGGCACCCACAGGAGATATCTGAGGCCAGGGCTGAGCTGTGGGAATTCAGCCCATTCGCAGGGCTGGGGTCTCTCGGGTGGCCATGTTGGCTGGTTGTTGACAGTGCCTGCCTGGGGCACAGTTGGTGTTGCTTCCAGGCCCCAGGTGGACACGTCCAAGTTTATTTAAAGCTGCAGCCCCTGGTACCCAGTCAGGTGACGCTGAGCTTCCTGCCCAAAGGAAGGGCAGGCCTACAGCTGCTCATGTGTGTCTCGGCCATGGGCCATTCCCCTCCCCTGCCCCATCCCTTTTCTGCTGTCCCTGCTCCCGGATCTTCCCCAGGGGCCTGGGCCGCAGGGTCAGCTGGCCAAGAGGAGCCACTTTCTGGGGCCTGCCCTGCCCAGCTCCATGGGGTGTGCCTTTCCTTGCCCAGCCTGACAGCCCGTGTCCTGGGATGCAGAGCCACCTCGAGCCTGGGAGCCTGGGAGCAGGTACAGAGCACAGCAGGGATGCCCTCAGCCTGGCATGGACCAGCCAGCTGTGCAGGTTGAATTATTTTGTATTGGATAGGCTTTAAAAATCCAGAAAAATACCAAGAGTAATAAAACGAATACCAGTGTCTTCTCTACTCAGAATTGAAAACTGTTAATCTTTTGTCGTTTTGGCTTTAAGTCGTTTTTTTAACTTATAAGAAGTAAAGCATTGCAAATAAATAACCCATCTTCCTCCAACTACTGCATTTGCATTTTTCCTCCCAGGCTCTTTTTGGCACATTTACACACACATATAAGTATCCATAACTAATATATAGGATTCTTTTGTGTTTTCTTTTAAATTTATATAAAAAAACTGGCACTTGTATTTTTTGTTCAACATAGTCTTGTTAACTTGATCGCGGGCTGCTGCGCAGCGCTCTGTAGTATGAACACCACGTCTACCTGCTCCGCTCCTGCTGCAAATCTAGGTTGTCTCCAGTGTCCGCTCTCCCCGCACACCGTGCCCGCGCCGTGTCCCTGTCCGCTGGCGCAGGAGTGAGGGTTTCTCCAGGGTGTATCCCTGGCAGTGGCGCTGCCCGTGAGGGTCTGCGTGCCTTGTCTCAGCAGGTGCCACCGCACTCCCTGCCATGCTCGGCCCCACCAGCAGGGATGGGGACCCCCACCCCTAGTGCTGCTGTCCCTCGGCATTGGCAGGTTGTCAATGTTGACGGTTTGTTAGGTGGGAAGCGGTCTCACATTTTGTATTCAGGCTTGTGAATCTTCTTCTACTTTTTGGGAGTTGTTGTTGCCTTTAAAATATGGATGATCTCTCTGGAAGAAGGCAGCTCCTATGAGGTTTTGGATATAATTTCAGGGGTTCATGGACCCCTCTTTTCCTGGGGGAGATGGCACTTGGGCTGGTGGTCTACACTGTAACAACATCTAATACGTACATTACTTTAAACGTTTGATTTTATTTGACTGAAGTTGTCCAGGAAGGCTCTTCTCCCACTCCTGTTTTACAGACAAAGAACCAAATTCAGGGGAACCAAATTCAGCAAGGGTGGCTCCTGAGCTCCAGTCCAGGGCATCTCCCACCTCTCCCAACTTGCCCTGAACCTCACATAGGGCCGGAACCGACTTTGATATGTCCTTGACTCCATCCAGTGGGACCCCAGTGGGCAGAGAGCAGGCTGTGTCCTGAGGCTTCTGTGACCTGGCTTCTGGTAGGGGCATCACTGTCAACTGGTGAATGCCTTCTGCCCAGAGGCTTACACCGAACCAGCGAATGGCCTGCTAGGTAGTTAAAGATAAACTTAGGAAATTCAGAGCAAATCAATTTTTGAGTCTCCAAGCTCTGAAGCTGGTTGCCAGGGAAGAGAGGAATTGGTGGAGGAGCTATCATTGTATTTGCTTTCTCCCTCCCTAGAGCGCATCAGGCACTTCCTGCCTCAAGGCTTTGGCCAAGCCAGCCCTCTCCCCCCTCTCCCCCCTCTCTCCACCAGCTCACCCTCTAGGCTGCTCAGCAGGCTGTCCCAGAGCCCATTCCCGGTTCCCCATCTCCTCGCCAGCACTTCTGTCTTTCCCTCGCAGTCTGCCCCATCTGACACTCTGGACAGCTTACCCACACGGAAGCACTGGGCTGGTCCCCTACCCACAGCTGTGTCCCCAGCGCCTGGCCTGAGGTGGGTGCTCCTACACCTGTGGGGAAGTGGTTGATCAGGTGGGCCTCTGCCTGCTGGCCTGGCTCCAAGGAGGCCAGCTCGAGTCCTCCTGGTCTTGATTCCTTAATGTAGGGTAGTTTAAAAAGTTGCACATGCCGAGGTTGCTGGCAAGATGTGCATTAAGGTGATGCTAGTTTAGTTACTATTTAATGGTATTTTTATACCATAACCTACTTTGCTGAGAGCTAAGAATATATCTGCATGCCTGCTACCCAGACTCTTTCTTTTCTGGTAACAGTTGCTAGCGCTTAAATGGTGCTTATTATATTAACATGCTCAATCTGTGAAATAGGTACTGTGATCATTGCAGGTTTATAGAAGAAGTAACTGAGGCACAGAGAAGCCCCCATCCCCTAGTAAAGGTCACACAGGGTCAGGGTTTGAATCTATGTTCTGCTCTTCTAGAAGCTCATGACCCTACTCTATTCTGTGCTTTAAAAATACTATTATTATTCCACCAGCTGACTCATGGCCAGCTTGTGGTCTACTCTGACCTGAGGATTTTGGGCACCTGTCCTTAGCCGGCTGCTTGCCATGCAGTCTTGTGCCTTTCCAAACCAAGGGCACTGCCCCTCAACTACCCCTCGGTACCCCTTTGTGAGAATGTCATTTCCGTTTCTCATCAGAGACAGCCAACACTCTGACCCCATTTGAGACAAGCAAGACTTGAAATTTTTATTAAACAAATTAACAGGGCAATATGGTCTTGTTGTAAAAAAACACCAAGCAATACAGAAGTTTGTGCAGTGAAATGTGAGTTATTTTACACTCAAGCTCCCTCACTCCCCAGAAGTACCTGGACCCTTTATTTTAATGTCAGTGCGAGGATATGTGTGTGTGTGGACATATGTGCACATATCAGATATATATGATTTCAAAATACAGATGGAATCGCCATATATGTGATTCTGCAATTTGTTTGCTTAACACTTTCATGACTACCCACATGTCAGTAAGCCTTTTCTTACGGCTAAGCGCCTGCCAGTTCTTAGCAGAGAGATGTGTGCATACATGTTGGCCGCATTTTTTAAGCCAAAAATTAGGACCCATCCTTTGACAAGTGTGACAGGGGATGATAGGACCCTATATTTGAAATCAGGGCCTGGAAGGTCATTAGGGCGCGATGGTTATGAACGAAGGCTGTGTTTGCAGCACGGCCAGTTGCAGGGTCTGGACCCATGGGAGTGGGTGCAGGTAGACTCTGCAGAGCTCAAGGCCCCCGCAGGACTAAGGAGGTCCCTCCCAGGTCTCACTTGAAAGAATTAAAGGACATATTCTTGTCTTTTTTGTTTGTTTGTTTCTGGGACTCCCCAAGAACAGAGTGGAGAGAGATATAATGTTTGGGTTTTCTTCTACTTAAAAAAAATTTTAGCAAGGATGGTTCCCTCATTTTTGCTTAATTGGCCTTTGAAGTCTGTACTGAGCCACCCTAGAATTTAACAAGTATTTAAAGGAAAAGACCAAGTACAGATAAATGTACAATGTCTGTGACCCTGGGAAGATGGCTCTCATGTCCCTGTGTTCCCTGATGCCACCTCCCTGGCCCAGGCAAAAGATGTGGCCTTTCTGGATATGTTAAATATATTTTCAAAAAATATAACTCCCTCTCTCTTCCCCCTCAAAAATGGAATCTGATTTGATTATTTTTAAAGCATCTTTTACAGATGCAACTCACTTTGTTAGTGTAGAAACATAAAAATGCATTATGTATCTACTTGGTTTTTAAAAAATTATCATATTGGCATATTACACAGAAATGTATATTTTATTCATATAAAAACCTGAATTCATTTAAAATAAAAACACCCTTTTATGTTAGAGGTGGTGTTACTAGCTGCCAAACTTTTGGGTGGCTTTTGTCTCCTGGGTTAGAGGGTCACTTGTTCAGGGTTTAGCTCCTGGCGGACATAGTTCTTTTTATATTGACATAATGATCCTAAAATAACTAACATTATGATTCTTCGTTAAGCCAGATACAAGCTCTTGTTGAATTCTGGAACAGATTGGCAATAGCCAGGCAAAGATTTAAGAAAATTTCATGGAAGGAAGCATAAAACCACACTGTTGCACGGGGTGTAATTTAAGAACCACAGCCCTGTTTCCCCACTTTGCCAGCAGCAAGCGAAGACTGGAGGGAAGGAGTTGCTCTCACCCTCACAGTGAAATACAAAAGGTGTATGCCTTCTGCCGTGATGCTCTCCAGGTGCCATGCACATCCCTGTTAGTGCCCATTTCCAGCAAGGAGCTGAGGAGCAGCCCCTGCCTCTGTCACCCAATGCTGTATTCAAGGGTTGAGAACAATGCCCGGCACACAGTAGGTGTTCAGCAGTGGCTCAGTGACAGTCTGGGTCACTTAGTCCTTGCAGCTGTGACTGCTTGCCATAGCAGGGGCACACCCACCACATAAAACATGAGATCCTTGCTGGAGGGCTTGGGTGGCACTGCAGGTGGGTCCTTGGGGTCTAATGATGCCCAGCCCAGGTGGGCTGCCAGTCTTGTCACTTGCTGAGACACAGCCTCCAGGCTGTCAGCAGTTATATGCCTGCCATGGAGCTTGACTTTAAGAGATTTGCAACCTTTAGCCCGTTTCTTTTCTTTTC
>VBSM01002217.1:9712711-9723111 GCA_008086735.1 Cheirogaleus medius
AATCCTCCTGCCTTGGCCTCCCAGAGTGCTAGGATTACAGGCATGAGCCACTACCCGGCCGAGCCCATTTCTTAATAAAGTTCTTCATGTTATTTCTGTTCTTGTATATTGAGGTGCAGCCTGATTCTCAGTCTGTGGGTTTGATCCAGGCCATCTGTTAGGGGCTTTCTGGGCAAAGAGCATAGGTTTACTTAGGAGCAGGACCTCCTGAATAAGATGACCAGGACGGTGGTTCTCAGCCCCAGCTGCACAGTGGAGGCCCCTGGGGAGTTCAGCCCCAGCCCAGCTAATCAGACACTATAGGGGGATGGGGAATCAGTTATTTTGAAAAGCTCCCCGGGTGACTCCAATGGGTAACTACAGATATAGATCCTGCAGGGGACTTTCCACCTGAGGCCAGACACTTGCCTAAGCCCACACTCCCTCTCACCTCTCTTGGTTCTTTCAAAGCCTCATCCGACCATGCATTTAGAATTTACCTTTGTTTTCTGACATTACCCCTGCCTCTATCCATGTTAGCACTCTCCAGAAGAAATAAAATGTGGCCACAAAGGTGAGCCACATATGTGATTTAGAATTTTCTAGTTCTTAAAAAGAAAAGTAAAAAAATGCCAAAAGAAACTTTAACAATATATTTAACTGCATATCTAAAATATTATTTCAGTATGTAATCAATACAAAAGTTATTAAGCTATTTTGCATTCCTTTTTATATTAAATATTTATGTTAAATATCTTTGAAACCTATTGTGTGTTTAACACTTATGGCGCATCTCAGTTTGGACCAGTCATGTGCCAGATGCTTATTGTCTAGATTGTGGCAGTGGCCGCTGTATTGGACAATGCAGGGCCAGAGCTTCAAGGTCACCCTGTTTTTTGTTTTTTTTTCTATTTTTCTGGTTTCTTTTAAGGATAGTAGTTATGGTCTGAGTAGTCTTGGTCTGTTCCTAATTTCTTTTGATTTTTGAAGACTTACTCATTTATTCAACAAGTCAGGTTGCACACTTACCATTTGCCAGGCATTTTCTGGGGGCTTGGTAAACAGTAGTGAACAAAGCAGTCAAGGATGCCTGTATGCAGAGAGCTTATAACCGGTGGGGAGTGGCAAATAATAAACATAAAAACTAAACAAATTATATGACATGATAGGGTAGAAGGAGATTAATACCTCTAAGAGTAATTAAGAAATCTCAGGAGCACCAGTTAGGGGGAAGGTTGAAGTTATGTAAAGGGTGGTCAGGCCAAGAAAAAAGAAGATTCTAATGACCCTAATCAAGAATGACAGAGGGGACATTACCACCAACCTTACAGAAATAAACAAGGAAATACTATGAACAATTATGTGCCCCACAATTAGATAACCTGGATAAAATGGACAAACACTTAGAAAGACACATACTACTAAAACTGACTCAAGAGGAAATAGAAAATCTAACTGGACCTATAACAAGTAGAGATTGAATTAGTAATTTAAAAATTTCCAACAAAGAAAGCCCAGGCTAAGATAACTTTACTGGTAAATTCTGGTAAAAAATTAATACAAAACCTCTCGAAAAACAGAAAAGGAGAAAGTTCTTCTTAATTCATTCTGTGAAGCCAGTGATACACTGATATCAAAACCAAACAAAGAAAACTACATAAGATAGTACATACTAGTATCCCTTATGAATATGTATGCAATATCCTCAACAAAATAATAGCAAAACAAATCTAGCAACATATAAAAAGGATTATACATTATGAACAAGTACAGCTTATCCCAAGGATGAAAGGTTGGTTTAACATACAAAAATCAATCATGTAGTACACCAAGTTGATAGACTAAACAAAGAAACTATATGATCATCTCAATAAATGAAGAAAAAGCATTTAACAAAAGCCAAATACTCTTTCATAATAAAAACACTCAACAAACTAGGAGTAGAAAGGAACTTCCTCAGCTTAATAGAAGACATTTATGAAAAACTCAGAGCTAACACCATATTTAATGGTGAAAGACTGAAAGTGTTCTTCCTAAGATCATAAACAAGACAAGGATGTCTGCTGTCTCCATTTCTATTCAACATGGTGCAGGAGGTTCTAGCCAGGGCAATTAGGCAAGAAAAAGAAATAAAAAGCACCCAGATTAAAAAGGAATAGTTATAACTACCTTTCTCTTCAGAGGACATGATCTTATATGTATATAGAAAACCCTAAGGAATCCACTAAACAGTTAAAACTAAAATATGAATTTAGCAAAGTTACAGGATATAAGATAAATATACAAAAATCCATTGTATTTCATTATACTAGCAATGTTCAATATCAAAATAAGCTTAGGGGGAAAATTCCATTTACAATAGCATATAAAAGAATAATAATAAATTTAACAAAAGAGGTGTAAGACTTGTACAATGAAAACTACATGTCACTGTTGAGAAATTAAAGAAGACCTAAATTAATGGAAAGACATCCCATATTCATGGATTGGGAGATATAATATTGTTAAGATGGCAGTACCTTCTAAATTGACCTACAGATTCCATGTAATACTTATGAAAATTCCAGCTGTCTTTTTTTGCAGAAATTGACAAGCTGGTGCTAAAATTCACATGGAAATACAAGGGACATAGAATACCCAAGACAATCTTGGAAAAGAAGAGCAAAGTTGGGGGACTACATAGAATACCCAAGACAATCTTGGAAAAGAAGAGCAAAGTTGGGGGACTCACATGTCCTGATTTCAAAACTATTAATAACTACACAGCTACAGGAATCAAGACAATGTGATATTGGCAAAAGGATAAACATATAGATCAGTGGAATAGGATTAAGAGTCTAGGATAAATCCATACATCTAAAGTCAGTTGATTTTTGATAAGGATGCCAAGATGATTCCGCAGAGAAAGAACAATGGTCCATTCAACAAATGGACAACTGAGTATCCACATGCAAAAGGATGAAGTTGGAATCCTACTTGATACCATATACAAAAATTATCTAAATGACTCATAGACCTGTGTGTAGGAGCTAAAACCATAAGGCTAATAGTCTAATAGAAGAAAATATAGGAGTAAATCTTTGTGACTTTGGTTTAGGCAGTGGATTTTCAGATACAACACCAAAAGCATACTCAACAAAAGAAAAATAGTTTTAATGCTGGACTTCATCAACATTAAAAACTTTTGTGCTTCAAAGGACACAATCAAGAAAGTGAAATAGAATAGCCCACAGAATGGGAAAAAATATTTACAAATCATATATCTGATAAGGAATTTGTATTTGGGATATTTTTAGAACTCCACTGCCTAACAGTAAAAAGAAACAATGCAATTTAAAAGTGGGCAAAGGACTAGACATTTCTTCAAAGTTGATGTACAAATGGCCAAGAGCACATGAAGAGATGCTTAGTATCATTAGTCATTATGGGAATGCAAATCAAAACCACAGTGAGATACCACTTCACTCCCACTAGGATGGCTATCATCCAAAAGACAGATAATAACAAGTGTTGGTGAGGATATGAAGTTGGAACTCTCATCCATTGCTGGTGAGAATGTCAAGTGGCACAGCCACTATGGAAAATACTTTGGCAGTTCCTCAAAATGTTCTATTCCTAGGTATATATCCAAGAGATATAAAAACGTATGTCCACAGAAAAACTTGTTCATAGCAGCACTCTCCATAGTAGCCAAAAAGTAGAAACAACCCAAATGCCAATCAGCTGGTGAGTGGATAGAGAGACTGTGTTGTATCTATACAATGGCATATTATTCAGGCATAAAAAGAAATGAAATACTACTAAGCACTGACACATGCTACAACATGGATGAACCTTAAACATCGTGCACAGTGAAGAAGCCAGTCACAAAAGGCCACATGTGGTATGATTCCATTTATATGAAATGTCCAGAAAAGGCCAATCTGTAAGACAGAAACAGGAGCCAAGGATGTGGTGAAGAGAGGGGATGGGAAATGACTGCTAGTGGGTAGAAGTTTGTTTCTGAAGTGATGAAAATGTTGTAAACTTAGATTGTGGTAATGGATGTACAACTCTGTGAATGTATTTAAAACCACTGAATTATACACTCTAAATGGGTGAATTGTTTGGTATATGAAATACATCTCAATAATGATGTTAAATAAATAAAATCTACTTAGAAAAAACCACTTTCACATCTGGATTTCAATGTTCAAATTGCCGGGAGGTAAGCTTAGAAATTAAAATGACTGCCGATTGTCTAGCTCATGGCTGGTGGTGGCCTCCCCTAATCGTCGGGACCCAGGCAGACGTGAGGCTTTGGCCGGGCCACCTCCTTTGAACCAGCCTCTGCTCCGAAGTGTCTTCACAAATGAAAAACGGTGAGAAGCAGTGTTGTCACTAGAACACCTGACTTGTGCCTGATGACAGTGTCTCTAAACTTAGCCAGTCCTCTGGGCCTTTGCCTGATGTGAGCTCAGGCCTGAGGCACTGGTGGGGGGTTGGAGGGGGGTCAGGCTTCTCTGGCCCAAGAAGTTCCAGGGAGCCATGAGCCCCTAACACGCAGGGCCTGGGGCGGGCTCTAACCTGGAGATCAGAGGACCCATGGCACATTGGGTGACCCCCACCCTGGCCCTCCCAGAGACCGGCACGGGGAGGGAAGCTGTTTGCATCACTTCGCTTTGGGGGCTGCGTTTCTGAGGGTTATTCTGGGATTAGGGACCCAGTAGGTGCTTTGGCTTCCAAACTCTGCCCCCACGGCCCTGCCCCACATTCTGGGCCTTGCCCCATGTTCTGGGGCTCCACTTTGCTCCTTTCCTGAGTGGCCCTTGGGACTGTCCCATCCAAGATTCCAGGCCCAGCCTTTGTAGTGAGGATGGGGCTGCAGCTGCCCGGTTATTCCAGTGTGAGGTGGGCCTCAGGGCTCCCCTCTGTCTCTGCCTTCTTTTCTTCCTCAGAGGAGGTCCGGACCCCTCCAATCTGGGTGGAGACCCTCGTAGCAGCAGTGGGACCTTCACTGCAGTGTGGGGCTTCTGGGGCACAGATGCGGTTGCCCTGAAAGGCAGCCCAAGGACGGGGGAGGGGGGAGGCGTGACAGAATGTGTGAGTGCTGGCCTGTGGCTCAGGCCACCCACCTGGTGGTGGGGGATGGGAAGACTGGGTGGGCTGCTGGGACCCCAGGAGCCAGAGGTTAGGGAGAAAGGGTGGCTGCAAAGCTGCTGCGGAGGATGCGCAGCCGGCCCCGAGGGTCCTGCTCTCTTTCCTGAAATTAATGTGGCCGAGCTTGCGTGCTGCCTCCTGCAGCGATGGGGACCCCTGGCCGTCCTGGGCCACAGCCAACCCCCCATCCTTTTGCCACACCAGCCCCCAGGGACTGATGGAGAGCGCCCCACCCAGTCTGAAAGCCCTAACAAAATCAAAGATTATGATGCTTTTCACAGTTCTTTGCACACCTGAGACCAGGTTCATTTTATCCTTACATTTTCATTTTCCGATTGCCAGTCACAGACTCTCCCCTTGACCAATTGCCCATGTGACAGACAGCCCAGGACAGCCTATCTTGTGGGAGGGGTGTTAATCTCTCTCTCTCCCTCCGTGTCTGTCTCTCTGTCTCCCTCCCTGTCTGTCTTTTCCTCTCTCCCTCTGTTTTTCCCACTTCAGGTTTGCACTTGTCCTTCCTCCCTCTTCTGCTTCCTGGTCTCTGCCAGCTCTTCCCAGCATCCTCATGTGGCCTCCAGGCCTTCCCTTCCCTGTAGGGGGCCCTCCAGGCAGGGCCTGGGGGCTGCTGCTCCCCTCACTTAAAGGACCCATAGTGTGTCTCTCGATGCCCTCTGTCTGGGCGCCTCCTACTCCTGCCTTCCCAGGTCCCCAGTGCCCTGTCCCCGGCTCTGAAGGACATTCTGGGGCTTCGTAGCCTCTGATGAGCGTCACAGGCACTTCTGGGTCTCTGGC
Organism: Cheirogaleus medius; assembly: GCA_008086735.1. NCBI lineage: Eukaryota > Metazoa > Chordata > Mammalia > Primates > Cheirogaleidae > Cheirogaleus > Cheirogaleus medius. The sequence goes on from VBSM01002217.1 coordinate 9,718,622, forward strand.
TCCCCACTGAAGGACAGACGGGTTATTTCCTTTCCTGTGGGCTGAGGAAAAGAGCTGTCATTCTAAATTCCAGTCACCTCTGCTTTCTGGCCCCATGGACAGGGGCTCTGGAGGGGGGACCAGAGCACAGCCTCACCTGTGACTTCTGTGCGTTTTGGCGGCGTCACTGTCACAGGGTGCAAGTGGGGGCTCTTCCCAGCCTTGGTCGCCCATGGGGGCTGCAGTCTCAGTTGAAGCCCCTGCCCCTGTCCTGGCCTGCCTTGATGCTCCCCGGCTTGGTCGGGGCTGCCCCAGGCTGCAGCCAGCAGGGAGCAGACACTGGAGCGTGGGCTCAGTTTCCCCTCTGGGCACTGGGGCACAGTGAGGTGGTGAAGGACAGTCTCCAGCAGGTGTGACTCTTTGGTGAAGGTGGGTCGGTGCCTCACTGGGATCCTGCTGTGTGACCTTGGGCAGGGTGACTGTCACCTCTCGGAGCTTCATCATGAGAGTCAGTCTGCAGTGCAGGGAGCCACCACGCAGCCACCCTTCCCTGTCCATGGCGGGGGCAGGACAGAGCCAGTGGCAGGGCCCCTCCCCTTGTCCCCTCTTCCCGCAGGGCAGGCCCAAAGGCCTCCTGGTTTCCCGCTGCTGTGCCTGGGGCCTGGGGCCAGGGAGGTGGGGGCCTGGGTGAGGGATGGCACAGCTTGGACCCAGAGCCTGGCCAGGTGCTTGCAGGGCAGGACAGCCCCTCAAGGTGCCAGGGCTGGGAGACGCCCGAGTGGGGCCGCCTGTGCCCAGGTCTAGGGGCAAAGGCAGGGCCAGGACAGCCCCATCCGACTGTCCAAGGGGACAGGCCCTTGCAGCTGCCCATTGCTTTTAGTTCACCGTTTACTGCCTGTAATTGTTACAGATTTTTTTCTCCTCTGACATTTTTCTTGTTTGTTACCAGAGGTTAAGGTTTGATTTGCTACTTGATACTAAAGGAGCCTTTTTACAAACCAGATGTTAAAGACAGCATTACAAGTACCATTTTATTTCATTATTTCTTAATAATTTCTTAGAGATACGGCTGTGCATACCCTTCTAGGACATTTTTTTATTGTGATAAAATATGCATTAATAAAGTTTACCATCATAACCCTTTTCCTGTGTCCTGCTCAGTGGCATCAAGTACCTTCACACTGTTATGCAACCAGCACCACCATCCAGCTCCACAGGTTTTCATTTTCCCAAACTGAAACTGTCCCTGTTAAACACTAAATCCCCATCTGCCCCAGCCCCTGGCGACCACCATTCTGCTTTCTGTCCCTATGAATTTGACAACTCTATGTTCCCCATACAAGTGCAGTCGTACAGGATTTGCACTTATGTGCCTGGCTTATTTCACTTAGCATGGTGTCCTCAAGATCCATCCATGGGTGGCGTGTGACCACATCTCTTTCCTCTTTAAGGCTGCATAATATTCCACTCTGTGCATACAGCACATTTTGTTTATCCCTTCTTCATAGACGAATGCGTGGGTTGCTTCTACTTGTAGGCTGTTGTGAATGTGGGTGCACGAAAGACATTTTAAAGGACATGATAATGTGGCCCCCTCCCCCTGGGCACAACGTAGCCACTGGGGCTGCCATGGAGCTCTCTGCGTTTCAGCCTCCCCATCTCTAAACCAGGAGGGTTGGGTCAAATGATTCTCTGGGGTCCCTTCTGGCTCCATGTGTTTCTATGGACACCCCATTTCTTTCCTCTGACACCCGCCCAGAGCTCACCTGTCAGATGTGCAGGTGCCCCACAGGCTGGTCACATGGACATTTCAGCTTCCACAGTCCTTTTGCATTCCTCGAGAGCAAAGCTTAACATGGATGAAATCTGATTGACCTGAAATGAAAAACAAAAACACCAATGTTTTAATTGATATACACTTTGTAGGAAAAAAACACCAAGTGGACACAAAGCATGTCCTAAGTTCTGACACCCCTCTGGTTGCCGTCACTGTGCGCGTGGTCCGCGTTCCTGCGGGTGCCTGGTTCAGCTGAGGCACCCCCGTGTCCCTCAGCAGCCACCAGAGTGGAAAGTCTCTTCCAGCTTGTCCTCTGCAAGCCGACGCAACCTTGGCGGGCATTCTGTTCAGGAGCGATTTCAGACCCTCTGTGATCTGATTCAGTTCTAGTCCCTGTGCAGTGACTTCCCTGTTGTCCCTTCCCGGGCAGAGCACCTGCCAGCCTCGGCCAGGAGGGGAGTGGCTGGGCTTTGAAGAGCTGCCTTTGAAGGTAGCTCTGTGGGGCTGCTCGCAGAACGGCCTTTCGCGGGGGCCACTGCTGTGGTGGCTTCTGAATCCAGTCACTGTTCAGGCCGGTTTCTTCCTAATTGGCTGGTGTCACACGCTTTTGGATCCATTCACGGCCCCACCAGTGGAGCGACGGCACAGCCTGCTTTCCAGAGGGTGAACCCTCTCGGCAGTGCCGTGAGGTCGAGTGTGTCCTTTTCTCGGGTGGGGAGATTGAGGCTGCCTCGGGGCAGAGCCCAGAAGCGCCGCCACCCCCTGCCCAGACAGACACAGACCTCTTGTGTGTCCTGCCCTGCGCGTGGGGGCGTGACGGGCTGGGGCTCGGACTCGGTCCAGGGCAGGCCCTGTGCGTGCAGTGGGGAGACGGGGACACAGGGTGGGCCTGGAGGCTGGAGGTGCAGCACGGCCCCCACGCCTGCTCCTGCTGGCGGGGCGCTCAGGTTCTGGGGCCATCCCTAGAGCACAGTGGCCTTCATGCTGCCGTCTGTGTTCCTTCTCCTGCCAGCCCAGGAGCAGATGGCCTCGGCTCCAGGTGGGTGGCCGACCTGGACCCCAGGGCCTGGCCCGGGTGGGCGCCTGTGAGCTGCTCGTTGTCTGAGCCGCCTGTTCTGAGGAGAGCCCAGCCTCTCTGTAGTGAGACCCCTCCTCTCTTGGGCCTGGTCTGGTGCCTGCCCACTCCTCCGGGACAGTGCCCAGCACAGAGGCGGCACTTTGTGGAATCTGCGTTTGTAGGAGAGCCTGCTGGGTGAGGCAGCCAGTGCCAGGCAGGGCTCCGGGCTGAGGACTCAAAGCCCCTGAGCGGGGCTGAGCCAACCCAGGCCGGCTGCCAGAAGCCTAGGTCCCTTGGTGCCTTTGCCGGACCCTCTTGGGCCCATCAGGCCTGGCGGGCAGTGGAGGGCAGGCTGGCCATGGACGGATGCCCCGCTTGGCCCCTGGTCTCTTGTGGGGAGCAACAGGGGCTGGCGTGCCATTGCGCGTGCAAGGCTTGGTGCTGGGCAAGGCACCTTCGCTGTGCCTCTCGAGGCTAGTCTTGAGGCCAGTGGTCGCCTGCATTCCCTGAGCAGGACTGGGCCTGGCCCTTGGGGCACAGGTGGGGTCTAGGGTCCTGTATCCCCCTTTTTCTGCAGTCTCCCTCCTGCCTTCCTTCTCCCAGGGTGGACATGTGAGGATACCTTGTCCTGCCCCCTGGGTGTCCCTGCAGACCCAGCTCAGAGGGGCAGCAAAGGGGTCCTTGCATGTGGGTGCTGAGGTAAGATGCCCAAGGAAGTAGGGGATGCAGAGGAGTGCTGGCAGTCCCAGGGGGAAGGGACCCAGGACCAGGGCCCCGTGCCAGGCACTGCTGCCAACAGTCGCAGTGGAGGCCCTGTCTCTCCTCCTCCAGCCACCTGGGCCTCCCTGTCTGGAATCCTGGCCTCCTCTGCCCTGGCACCTCACTGATCCTGGGACACAACTTGCCCTGGAATTTCCCAGGCGAAGGTTGGGATGGCAGCTGCCCCTGCCCCATCTGCATGTCTGAACTCTGGAGGAGAAAACACCAGGCTCTGTCCTCAAAGTGTGTACATTTGTGTTGAGGGGACGGAGCAAGAACGTGCCTGCCCTCTCTGGCCCAAGCACGCTCTCACAGTATTTGGGCTGCACAGGGCCAAGGGCTGGTTTCCCTCATATATAAAGAGCTTATGCAGGTCAATAAAAATAGCCAAAACTCCAATTGAAATATAGGTGACTGATAGAAGCAGCAACTCACAAAAAATGAAACGAAAGCTGTCAGCCTGTGACAACAAGAACACAATTTAAACAAGAGTCACCTGCCTTTGTCCCTCAGAGTTCCCCACAGACTTCTTTCATGTGGCCCAAGGCTAATGAGTCCCCGTCAGTGACTGTAGCTCAGCCCTTCTTATATGGCCAGAACCAAGGCCCTGAGACACAGGCACCGTGGACTCTTCCCAGGAAGCGGGTTGGCCCTGACGCGCCTGAGGGCCTCTGCGTGTGGGCAGGAGAGAATTCCAGAGATGCTCCGAGCCTGGGTGGGCTGCTCTGAGTGCCAGGGGCCGGATGGTGCCAGTAACTCAGGAGGCCCCAGGATGGAGCCTGCTCAAGCTGCTGCTCACACCCTCCTCCCAACACCCTCCTCCCTCTGTTCACACCCTCCTCCCTCTGTTCACACCCTCCTCCTAACACCCTCCTCCCTCTGCTCACACCCTCCTCCCAACACCCTCCTCCCCCTGCT
>VBSM01002217.1:9728588-9772755 GCA_008086735.1 Cheirogaleus medius
ATAACCGTAATATTTGTACCCCCATAATATGCTGAAATAAAAATTTAAAAAAAATAATTTAAAAAAATAAATAAAAAAGTGTGGTGTTTAATATCCGTGTATTTTGGACTTCTCCAGCCATCTTTCTGATACTGATTTCTAATTTACTTTCATCGTGAGAGCATACTTTGTATGATTGCTGTTATTTTTAATTTGCCAAGATGTGATTATGGCCCAGAATGTGGTCTATCATGGTGAATGTCCGATGTGAGCTTGAGGAAAATGTGTATTCTGCTGTTGTTGGATGAGGTAGTCTAAAGATGTCCATTAGATCGAGTTGATTGATGGTGCTGTTTAGTTCAACCATGTCCTTACTGATTTTCCGCCTGCTTGATCTGTCTGTTTCTGATGGAACAGAATGAATATTGAGGTCTCCAGCTATGACAGTGGACTCGTGTGTTTCTCTTTTGCACTTCCATCAGTTTTCACCTCACATATTTTGACACTCTGTTGTTAGGTGTGTATACGTTTAGGATTATTATGTCTTCTTGGGAAATTGACCCCTTTATCATTAAGTAGTGCACTTCTTTATTACTGATAATCTCCTTTGCTGTGAACTTTATTGTCTCTGAAATTAATATAGCTAGTCCAGCTTTATTTTAATTAGTGTTAGCATGGTATGTCTTTCTGCAATTTTTAAAAAGTAAATATCCACTTGCTTTTTAAAAATTGTAATAAAATATACATACCGTTTTGACCATTAAAAATAATTATAGCTAACATTCATTGTGTTCTACTATATACCAAACTATGCATTGTTTTTTGACTTGTATAAAATCTCTAAGAGGTACTATTATCATCTCCATTTACAGATGTGTAGTTTTCTCAAGATCACACAACTAGTAAATGACAGAATCCAGAAATGGGCAAAGAATTATCAATTGCAAGCTATTGACCCTGTGAACTATTATTTTCTCTAATTTATTTAGATCACTTATTTATATTTTGATTTGGCTAATCAAAATTATTTTTACTTTTTAAGTTGTGTAACATATACATAACAATTTTTTTTTTTACTATTTTAACTATTTTTTTTTTAACAGGGTCTCTTTCTATCTCCCAGGCTGGAGTTCAGTAGCACAGTCATAGCTCACAGCAACCTCAAACTCCTGGGCTCAAGGGATCCTTCTGCCTAAGCCTCCCAAGTAGCTGGGACTACGGGCACATGCTACCACATCCAGCTAATTTTTAAATTTTTTTTGTAGAGACAGGATCTCACTACATTGTCTTGAACTCCTGACCTCAAGCGACCCTCTTACCTTAGCCTCCCAAAGTGCTGGGATTACAGTTGTGAGCCACTGTGCCTGGCCCCATTTTAACCATTTTTACATGTACAGTTCAGTGATATTTAGTACATTGACACTGCTGTACTACCATCACCACCATCCAGGTCCAGAATTTTTTCATCTTCCCTCACTGAAGCTCTGTACCTGTTAAATTCTAACTCCCCATTCTCTTCTCCCTCCATCCTCTGGTAACCTCTATTCTACTTTCTCTCTATGAATTTGCCTATTCTAGCTATTAATACCTCATACAAGGGTAATCATATAGTATTTGTGTCCTTTGTGACTGGTTTATTTCACTTAGCATAATATCTTTAAAGTTCATCTATGTTGTAGCATATATCAGAATTTCCTAACTTTTCAAGGCCGAATATTAGTTATTATATGGGCTAGGTACGGTGGCTCACGCCTGTAATCTTAGGACTTTGGGAAGCCAAGGCAGGAGGATTGCTTAAGGCCAGGAGTTTGAGACCAGCCTGAGCAAGAGTAAGACTCCGTCTCTACAAAAAATAGAAAAATCACCTGCTCAGGAGGCTGAGGCAGGAGGATCCCTTGAGCCCAGGAGTTTGAGGTTGCTGTGAGCTATGGTGATGCACCGTACTCTAGCCCAGGGAACAGAGCAAGACCCTATCTCAAAAAAATATATTTATTGTAGGGCTATATACAGTACTTTGTTTATCCATTCTTCTGACAGTGGACACTTGGGTTGATTCTACTTTTTGGCTATTTTGAATAATTCTGCTATGAATTTCATATACAAGTATCTGTTTGATTGCCTGCTTTCAGTTCTTTTGGCTCCACCTAGGAGTGGAATTACTGGATCATATGGTAATTCTATGTTTAACTTTTTGAGGAACTGCCAAACTGTTTTTCACAGTGGCTGCAACATTTACATTCCCACCAGCAATGCACAAGGGTTCCAAGTTCTCTACATCCTCACCAACACTTGTTATTTTCAGGCTTTTTGAATTGAAAAAAAAAATTTATAATAGTCCTCCTGATGGGTGTCAAATGGTATCTCATTATGGTTTTGGTTTTATTTCCCTCATGGCTAGTGATGTTGAGCATCTTTTCATGTGCTTATTGTCCATTTCAAGAAATGTTTATTCAAGTTATTTGCTCACTTTTTGAATTGGCTTATTTGTTTTTTGTTGTTGACTTTTAGGAGTTCTATATTTATCCCTTATCAGATATACGAATTGCAGATATTTTCCCCCATTCTGTGGGTTGTCTTTTCACTCTCTGGATAGTGTCCTTTGATGTGTAAAAGTTTTCTGTTTTGGTAGATTCCAGATTATTTTTTTTCTTTTGCTGCCTGCACCTTTGGTGTCATATCCAAGAAATCATTGCCAAAGCCAATGTTATGAATATTTCCACCTAAGTGTTTTATAATTTTAGCTCTTAAATGTAGGTCTTTGATTCATTTTGAGTTACTTTTTGTATATGGTGTGAGATAAGGGTCCAACTTCACGCTTTCGCATATGGATATCCATTTTTCTCAGCACCACTTGTTGAACATCCCCATTGGATGGTGTTGGCACCCTTGCTGAAAATCAATGGACCATATATGGGAGGATTTATTTCTGGGCTGTCTATTTTATTCCATTGGTCTGTATGTCTGTCCTTATGCCAGTACCACACTCTTTTGATTACTATATTTTTGTAGTAAGTTTTGAAATCAGGAAATGTGAGTCCTCCAAACTTTGTTCTTTTTCAAGATTGTTTTGGCTATTTGGTGTCCCTTGAGATGCCATATGAATTTTAGGATAGGTTTTTCTATTCCTGAAAAAAAAAGGCCATTGGGATTTTGATAGGGATTGCTCTGAATCTGTAGATTGCTTTAAATAGTATCCATGCCTTTACTCTTAATCTATTTGTGTCTTCATATTTAAAATGGATTTCTTGTAGATAATACATAATTGGGTCTTGTCGTTTTATCCATTTTTACAGTCTCTGTCTTCGTCTTTTTCATTTTTTTTCTCTTTGCATTTTAGTTTTGGAAGTTTCTATTGATGGTTCTTTAAGATCACTTGTTCTTTCTTCAGCTGTGTCCAGTCTGTTGATGAGATAATCAAAAGCATTCTTCATTTTGGTCACAATGTGTTTTATTTCTAGCATTTCCTTTTAATTCTTTCCTAGAATTTCCATCCTTCTGCTGACATTACCCATCTGTTCTCCTATGTTGTCCACTTTTCACATTAGAGCCCTTGGCTTGTTAATCACAGTTGTTTTAAATTCCCAGTCTGATAGTTCCAAAATCTCTGCATATCTCAGTCTGGTTCTGGTGCTTCCTCTGTGTCTTTAGACCGTGTTTTTTGTCTTGTGTATGCCTGGTAGTTTTTCGTTGCAAGCTGGGCATGATGTGCTGGCTGAAAGGAGTGTGGTATGTAGGCCTGTGGTGATGGGGTGGCATGGTGCTGGGGGAGGAAGCATTCTGTAGCCCTGTTCCTAGGTCTCAGCATCCCAGTGAGCCTGTGCCCCTGGCCGTGACCTTCACACGTGCTTCCCAGCCTTTCCCTTCTCTGCCCTTATGTGGGATAGGATGGGCGGAGGAGGCTGGAGGTGGGTGTTTCCCTCCCACCAGGTTTCTGTTAAAACCCCAGCAGGTTGGGCTTTAGTAACATAGTTTCTCTTGCAGGCAGGCTTTGTTAAGAAGAACGGAATGTTCTGGCATATTTCAAAACAATTACTTTTCTCTTCCCCCTGCCTGAAGCACTGGGGGGTTTTCCTCCAGTCTTCACTGTGAGAACCTGGTAGGGCCCCTGGAGGTAGAACTCACAGAGGTGTGGGTGCACCCACTAAGGCCGGGCGTCCTGGAGTTCCTAATTCTTATACTTGTCCACACTGAGCATCAGTTACCGTTCAGGTATCCCTACCCCAGCACGGTTCCGTGGAGGTTTCTGTTCTGATAAGTCGTGACTCTCCACACTTGATCTTAGCCAACAGGCTGAGACGCGATCAAGTTGTGATTTTCTATATGTGCCTGTCTTTCCAATTTTGGGGACAGCAGTTTGCCTGTGACCTCAATTCTCTGATGGAGCTGAGAAGAGTTGTTGATTTTCCATTTGTTCAGCTTTTTGTCTGTGAGGACAGGAGTGACAACTTCCAAGCTTCTCACGTGCTGAACCATGTTAACCAGAACAAGTGAGCCAAGAATCTCAATTCATCAAGGCTTATTGAGTCAAAGGCTGAGAGTACGCCCGGGAAAACACGAGTCACAGACGTGTCTATGGCTTGTGTTTTCCGAAGAGTTTCTCAGGAGGCTTAGTATTTATACATTTCCTTAAGGAGGGGAGGCATGCAGGAGGAGAGGAGCAGGCAGTGAGGAGAATGGTTACATTTTTGTGAGACTTTAGTTAGTGCCCAGTAAGTTTACATTTTACGTAAGATAAGGTGAATGTTTGAAGAAAAAAGGGACTAGAGGAAAAATCAATGATGTAGACAAGATGGATGGAGGAATGATTGATCTCATTTTGTCTGTTTTGTACCTGAGAAGATAAGCTTGTAATTGACATTATCAGTGTGAGAAAACAGACTTTAGTTTTAGGAGCTAGACTTAGAGTGTAACCTAAACTTACAATTGACGCGTCCTTGTTTTACAGGCGGATATATATTTTGAAAGATTTCAAGGCCAGTGAAGAATGTACTTAGGCATGATTTGTGGGGGCAGTTATCAGAGATGTCTGAGGCCTCTTAAAGCCTTCCCATGGGGTCTGGCTAATGTATAACACTCTGACACAGGTTGGGAAGCAGCAGTTATTCATTGGGGAAAAGAGTGGTGGGGTTGGTGACTCGGCTTCCAGGCTTCGCTTTCTCTCTGGCATAGGAGTTTGGGAGTCCAGAGACATTTTATTTTCCTTTACAACCAGGGAATGTTTTAAGCTTTGCTTTTTACATTTAGGTCTTTTTTAAAAATCTACCCAGAAGTTATTTTTTGGAGTGGTTTGAGTTAGGCAGTTGTTGTTCTAACACATCTACTGTGCATGACATGTAGCATTAAACCCCTTTTACAGACTGTCGCTAAGTTGCAAGTCCAGAGTTCACCCCAGGTCCTCCTGATTCAAAGCCCTCCATCCTTTTACTCTCCTTGGCTTCTCTGAGTCCAGAATTGTGGGCTCTGATTGTCTTTCCTTGACCTCCCATGTCCCAGGTAGGACTGAAAGTGTAGTGCTTGCTGGGATGAGTACATTGTCAGTGTTGCTGATCCCATCTGTGTCGACTCCGCTGCTCTCTGGGACCCAGCTGATCCTGTGTTGGGAGGGGTGGGTGCACTGCTGTGGAGTCCTGGGGAGGCCTTTTGGGTCCCAGGGAGGCCAGCACCCCCAGTATACTCACCACATGAGCATACACCATCCTGTATATGGCTGAGCCATGGCTGGGGTGCCCAGGAGGTGAAGGTGCTGGCCTGGGCACACTTTGGGGAGATGAGGAGCAGAGGGCCCAGGAGTTGAGACTTGCATAAGTCAGGAGAGACAAAGCAGTGCTGAGAGACATGGATCTTTCTAGACCAAGGATAAAGAGCCCGTGATGCGTGCCCACAGTCCCCTTCCAGTACTCAGGGCAGACATTGCTAATCAGTCATGGGGCTCTCTCAATCACGGGGCGTGTGTGTGTGAGGGGCGCTCTGGTGCTCCCTTGGGCCTTCAAGAGGCCTTGCCCAGTGCCTTCTGCACACCTGTCCTGGGCTGGTCGCTGGGACAGAGCAGGGAGCAGTCAGTGCCTGGGGACCAATGATCTGTATCCGTAGCCCTTTTGCTGCCCGTTTGTGCCACCTCTCAGGCCATCCATCACATTAGCAGCGTCGCAGGATGCCTGTGTCCTCATCCTCAGCCTCTCGCCTTGCCCCTCCTGTCTCTCCTGTGAGCAGACAGAGGCCTCGGTTGTGGGCCCTTGGGGTTGGGGGGGTTTGGTGGGTGCAGGAAGGATCCAGAAAAAGAGACAGAGACTGGGGTTCCAGTTCAGAGAGAGGCCAGCCAGGCATTCAGGGCTAGGCAAGGAGAAGGAGGAGCAGCTCTCCTGGGGGTGTGAGGACCCCTTGGGGACCTGTCAGGCCTCATCCAACCCCGGACTGGTGCCTACCACTTGGCTCCCCTCGGCTTTGCTGCCTTGAGGCCTCTAGGATGACCCAGAGGGTGTCAGCTGTGACAGGTCCCAGCTGTGGGTCTGGGCGGTGTGAGTGTGAGGCCCGTGAGGTTGAAATCAAACACAGTGTCACAGAAATGGGTCAAAGTCATGCTATTCTCACACACTATATAGGATTGTTAACGTGGGAGAGAAAAACCCATACAAACTCCATCCGGCTGTGTAGAAGCAATGGCGACTACATGAATCCGTGTGGAAATGTGGAGAGGTCCCCTGGGGGGCCATCCACACGTGAACCTCATTTGGGTATATAAGGCATTTTGTCTTGAGCTTGTTTGTCTACGTTCTGCTCACAGCATTGTCAAAAACGTAAAGAAGACATCGTCTCTGAATACGCTTTCTCAGCTCGTCAGATGATGAGCCGCACCGGGCGTCCGGGAGGAGGGTGCGTAGACCAGTGACAGCTGACGTGGCGGGTTTGGGGATGAGCAGCAGCGAGCGAGTGGTTTCCAGCGCACGTGGTTGGCAGGGGCTGCGTGTGCAGCGAAGGGCTCCAGCGGAGGTGCCTGGCCACCAGGAGGCTGGGGGTGGTGGGGGCAGCCAGACCACTCTGGTGAGCTGGGCGGGGAGGAGAGGGTGCCCTGCTGGGGTTTTCTAGGTCTGAGATTCACCCACAAAGACTACAGGGCAGCGGCTGCTGTTCTGGGGTGGAGCTGTCGAGTTTGGGTGTGTCCTCCAGCGAGCCCGTGATCAGGTGGATGGACGGGTGTTTCTGTCCAGCCCTCGCCGTGTGCTTCTTTGTTAACATGTTTGTTCCACCAGAAGCATCTATTGTGGGCTTCAGTGGGTCTCACAGGGTTTCAGAAGGGGTCACTGTCGAGTCCTAAAAATAGAAGTCCCCTCTCCCCCCACTCTGGCTCTCTGGAGCCTTTTCTGAATAAAGATCTCTGTGGTCAAATAAATAAGGGATTTCTTCTGACTTAGACCAGAGGTGGGGGAAATAGATTAGGGAAAGGCTGCACCTCATACTCCCTTCTTGGAGATTCACAGTACAGATGAAAGGCTCTGAAAAGGCTCTGCAATAAAAAAGGAAGGAGGGAAACACTGTTCAACCTACCAGTTCCCAAACTTCTTTGCCCACAGAACCCCTTTTGTAACTAACATCTGTTCATATCCTGTGAAGCTAATATTTGAGGAATGTAATTTGGGAAATGTTTGCCTACTACACACAGTGGCAGATTCCACAAGGCAGAACTGGCGGGTCATCATGCCTTATTAGCTGAATAATGTCCCCCCAAATTCATATATGTCAAAGCCCTAACCCCTAGTACCTCAGAATGTGACCTTGTTTGGAAATAGGGTAATTGCAGATGTAATTAGTCAAGTTAGGATGAAGTCATGCTGGAGCAATGGCTGATGTCCTTATAGAAAGGGGAAATTTGGACACAGAGGCACACACGGGTGAGAACGCCATGCGATTGTGAAGGCAGAGATTGGGCTGATGCATCTTCAAGCCAGGGAACACCAAAGATTGCAGGCACCGCCACAATTGAGGAGAGAGCCTGGGACACATTCTCCCTGCCAGCCCAGCCCTCAGAAGGAACCAACCCCACTGACACCCTCATCTCCGACTTCTGGCCTCCAGAACTGTAAGAAAATAAATGTCTGTTGTTTAAGCGGCTAAGTCTGTGCTACTTTGTTATGGCAGCCCGAGCAGACTAACACAGCTTGGACAGGTTAAGGCTTTAGCTTCTCGCTGAGCTCAGAAGCCGCCACTGGGAAGCCCATGGCCAGAGCAGGAGAGAACTTTGGGGAGCCTTTCTGGGGCTGTGTGGGCTGCCCAGATTCCAAATAAAGACCTCAAAGAGGCCGGGATGGAGCATCAGGCAGTTGGGAAAATGGCTTTCCATTGCTGGTGACGTCAATTGTAACATCACCCAGTGACTGTACCTTTGGAAATGAACTCTACTGAAGTATATGAGCTGCTCATGGCTGGCCATATGTGAGAAGGGAAGTTGGAACCCCTCAAATGCCTGCTAGTTGAGGAAGTGCCCAGCTCTCTGTGGTGTGTCAACTTGAGCAATGTTCTCTGCTATCAAGTTGAGTATATTGATCTTGGTCAAAATGTGGGAATCGTGTGTAAAGCGATGCTAAACATAAAAGGCGAAATACAAAATAGGAGCTCAGTGCTGGGAAAGCACCTGATCGGACGCTGGCAGGGCCACGGGAGTCTGGGTGTTCACAAGTAGAGTGTCATGTTGCCCAGCGCTCTGGAAGGGCCACCTCAGGCCCGGTGTTTGGAACACAGGAAGTCTGGCCCTGGGCTGGAGTGGACAGACACAGCCCCAGCAGCTCAGCGTGCCCACGCCCGAGGGCCGTCCTGCCAGTGGGAGTCACCTGCCCACCTCCCTGTGGGACTTTGCTCCCGGCCTGGGAACTCCACCTTCTGCCCAGTGCACTGAGCGTGCCTGAGACTCATGCGGAGCCCAAACGCTGTCCTCCCCTGCTCCAACCCAGGGCAGGGTGGGTGGGGAGGGTTAATACCACACTATAGCCCGCAGGACAGCGTCCTGGGGGCACAGCAGTCTGCAACTGGCAGATCCCGCAGGCGAGGGCTGGTTAATGGTGTGGGGAAATATCGAGAGAGGAAAGCACAAAGTAGAGAGGACAGGCTCCTACCTGTAAGGAAGCACCGCCCCACAGTGCAGAGCTGCACGCCTGCGCAGGTGAAAATGGCAGGTGTTCACAGTGCTTACAGAGCTGACTCCAGCATATTCTTTAAACTGCCTTGTTTACTCCATTGCAAACATTGTACACATAATAATATTAATAATACAAACACATTATTCTTCTACTGTGAACATGGATTATGTGTTTCTATTACTGCAAGCAGAAAAATACACAAAAGAAAAAACCCCACAGCAATCTCAGCACTCTTGTTTCATACAGAAGTTACTGTTTCCACCAAAGTGCTTAGGTCAAGATTAAAACATAAAAGAACATTTCCTCATTCACTCCTAGGCACTCATTTTATTCAGAGGTAGGAAAGTTTTTTTTTTAAGCTAACACACAAATGAAAAGCAACTTGATTTAGTTTCAAAAGAAACCCCACACCACGAAGATCCTCTGTGCCACTGGTGGCCCTGTGCCTGCTAGGCTGTCCCGGCCCTGGCCCAGGCCCTCCTCGGTGGAGACCTATGGGCCGGGAGCCGGGGAGAGTGGGCCCAGACGACTGAGGCTGGTTTCAGAATAGCTGTTTATTAATTTACAGCAGGAAATAAAGCCGTCGGCCGTGAGTGCTGCTTTGTCGGCTCAGCCGCTTGCAGAATGACCTGCAGGGTTGGGGGTGCTGTGCTTGTCACCGGGAGACAGCGCCTGGCCTGAGCGGGCAGCCTCACACAGAAAACCCAATCCGATTTACAGAACAGGTCAACAAGGGCTGGATCATTTGCTTTTACTCAAGGCTCCTGGGCTTCTTTCAGCTCTAAAATTTAAGACCCCCTTGGAATTGCCTGTGGCCTTTCTGTAGACCAAAGGGGTCCCAGGCATGGCCTTTGGCTGTCAGTGTTGCTGGGAACCTGAGGGGCCGTTTCTAGCCCATCCCAGATTGTCGAGTTGGGAGAGCACGAGTGTGTGTGTGTGTGTGTGTGTGTGAAATGGCGAGGGTGGAAGTCTGGTGCGGGTTTAGTTGTGCAAATAGCCTCTCTTCTGGGAAGGCAGCCCCTGTGAGCCCAGTGAGGGCCAGGGTGGCAGCAGGAGAGCCTGCATAGGCTCCAGGCTCCGCAGGAAACGGGAGGATGAGAACATGGGCTGAGGAGGCCCGAGGAACAGGGCAGAGAATCTGCTGCCTCCAAAGTTTCCACCAAGGGGACGGAATCCAAGCGTTGAGTGGGCCATCTGGGGAGCAGCCCCTGGCTTCAGCTTGTCTGAGCACTGCTTCGCAGGGACCCTGCAGCCGTCCTGGGTCCCAAACACAAAGAAGCCCCGGGGCCTGGTTCCCTGTGCACACCATCCTGGGAGCAGAGTCGCTTCGCCAGCTCTGTCTGGGTGCCTGGCACTGCTAGCTGGCTTCTGCGTGTGTCGCCTCATTTCTTGCACATGTAGTCTAGGAAGTAGGGGGACAATCATTGTCCCCACTAACTGAGGGAAGTCACCAGTTTCCTTGGTGACACAGCTGGGGATGGTGCCTGAGCAGGCTCTGCCGTGGCCACACGGGGCAGGTGGAGGGTCCAACCTGCCCTTTTGGTGTCATCACTGAGGGTCGTAACTGGCGCCCGGAGAGCCAGCAATCATGGTACCACCCCCCGAAGTCTTCACCAGTGAAGGTGGGGCTTGAGCAGGTCCCTGCGGGGCTCTTCTGCAGCCCACTGTGGGCACAGGGCGAGACCCAGAACCTTCCTGCCTCTCTCTGCCTTCCACCAACTCCAGCCCAGCCAAGGCCATGCTGCTCCAGGATGCCCCTCCTGGCCAGCTCACTGGGGAGAGGCGTGGGGCGGGACAAGACAGCAGGGGCAGCCTGGGCTGCTGGGAAGGGCCGTGGTGCAACCAGCACGGCCTAGCGGAGGGCAGGGCGCCCACAAAGCCACCTGCAGCAGGGAGCACTGTAGGGGTTGGTGGCAGCCACAGAAAATCAGCAGCAGGTGGCAGGTTCCAGGTGGCGGCTGCAGGAAGGGGCCGGTGCAAGAGGGTGGCTAGAGCCAGAGCCTGAGTCTGTGGAAAACCTGGGGCCAGACTCTGCCCCTGAGGGGCAACAGAGCTGGGGACTGAGGCTGGGGCTTTCAGTCTGTCATGGTGCGAGAGCCGTAGACTGGACGAGGGAATAAGATAGAGGCAGATGAGGGGTCCTGCAGACTCTGACACTTCCCACTGTGTCTGCCCCGGGAAGTCCCCACGAGGCTGTCGCCTGCAAAGATCGGGCACTGCCCTGGCTTACAGTGGTATGTGGGAGCACTGAGCACCCTCCTCCCAGGTGGCCCCGGCAATGAAGCCAGTGCCACTAAGAGGCTGTGCGGTTCCAGGGCTCCCTTCCTGCCCAGAATTAATTCTTCCCTTTCTCTCTCAGGACAGATTCCGGGTACTGTTGATCCCATTGTAAATGAGACAGTGTTCTGAGCCTTCCATAAGGCAAGGACTCAAAGAGTATTTTCTTATTTTAATTAGCTTTATTTGATTTTAAAAGCCCCATAATATGCTCGGTGCCTGGGGGCCTCATGATGTGAACAAGTTATTCAAATCACTTTCAGCTGAGTTCAGTAGCAGGCGTCCCACTCCAGGCATTGTGTGGCGACCTTGATGTTCAGAACATGGATCTGGGACTCCATAGGATCCCCTCTTCCAGGCCTTCTCCCTCCCCCTTGCTCCCACCCCCTCTGCCCTGCAGACTCCCAGGGGGGGGTGGCGCCCCAGGGGCAGTCGTGTATCGGGGCACACCTGCAACACTGTCCCAGGATGTTCTTCGAGGAGCTTAGCAGGACGCTGCCACTGCCTGCCTGCCCATCGGTGCTTCTGGACAGGCAGAGGGGGCTTCAAGCCTGTCCATGGGCGGGGACTCACCTGAGCCCCAGCGCCGTTTACTCGGGTGCGCTCCCGCTCTGACTGGGGCCTTGTGGCCTCAGCCCAGGAGAGGCCCATACATCCAAAGGCCCTGAAAGCCTTGGTGGTCCCCTCCTGCTGCCTCATTCTCTAGAGAACAGGTCAGTCTCCCCTTCTGTCTGCCTTTTGGTGGCCGCATTCTTCCTGTCCTGCTAGGCTGGACAAGCGCTGAGGCCCAGCAACCCCACACCACAGCTGTCCTGTGTTGCTTGTAGGTCAGTTCTTGCTCCTGTGACACAGGCCAGTCGCTGTGCCTGACACCAGGGTCTGGAATGTAGGGCACTGGCTTGCTCATAGAGAGCATGGGGGCGGGGCAGAAACAGACAGGTAAATAAGTCTAATAGAGTGGACCTGAGACACATGCAAGGTATAATATTCAGAGGAGAATGAGCTGACTTCCTGTGGGAGCTGGGAAAGGGAGGAGCTGTTGGAATTGGGTTTTGAAGAATGCATAGGAGTTTGCCCGTGGCAGCAGGGACAGGCTTGCAACACAGACCGAGGACCTTTGTTGGTGTTGTCTCAATGATTATAAATTCTGGTGGGTGGGCCCTGAGTCCCTAGGGAGGATGGTGGTGGTACTGACCTCTCTGCTCTTAGAGATGTCTGAGATGTTGGGACCCCCTGCCATGGCCCACTGGCACATGCTAAATGTGTTTGTGGCCACTTCCAGGGGGACTTCCTGTGACAGATTGGTATCTGGCAAGTGGCTGAGCCACCAGGGAAGGGGAGGAGGCAGAAATGGTTCTGTAGCTGGCAGCCTGTGCACCAGCGGGGAGGTGGCGGTTGGGGGACAGCCACCTCCGGGAGGAGCCATTTCAGGGCAGTTCTCTAGGGGAAGTGGTGAGTGAAGTGGGCAGATGCCTGGGGTGGAGACCTTAAGAAGGGATGTATGCCAGGTGGGGGCAGAGAGGAAGGGGAGAGAATCAGGGGTGGCGATTATGACATTAGAGCTCAGAGAACGTCCAGGGCTGCAGTGAGGTGTGGAACGGAAGGGATGAAGAGGCGGGCCGAGGAGCTGGGTGCAGGGAGGGGGTCATCTTAGGGGCCAGCCTTCTTGCCCTCTCTCCACCAGCCAGCCACCTTCCCCTCTGGGGACATCTAAGTTGCCAGGAGTGGAAACCCTGTCCTCTCTTACTGAGGGCACCCTCCACCCCACCTGCAGGCCGCGCCACCCCTGGGCCCTTCCTGTTGAGCGCCTGCTGGGTGCCGGTGCTGTGCCTGCTGCCTTGCCTGTCGCACAGGTGGGCAGCGTGGTGCCCCCACCCCAGACTCATCCCTGGCCCCCCAGCAGCACTGCCTGGCGTCCGCCCGCCTGGCCTCTTGCTTGTCTTGTGCATTTTCCCTGCCTTGGTCCCTGACCGGCCCAGGCCCAGGCTGATGCTGCAGGGCAGCTCTCTGCAGAGGAGAAAGGGCTCTCTGACCTGGTGAGGGGAGAAGGGCCCACTTGGGGCAGTCCCAGTCCCACGACCTGTCCTTTCTCCTGCCAGGCTCTTGGTCGTTTGTTGTGTGGACACCCCTGTGCTGGGAAGAGCCGTGGCTCACTGCCCTCCACGCCTGTACCTGCCCAGTCTGGACGGCAGCTGGAAGCCTGCTCTGCTGTCGGGAGGGGCATTCCTGTCTCCTCCTTGTTCTGGGGATGGGCTCGTCCACGACGGGCGCTGCACCGCCACCGTCAGCTCACCGTAGACGTCCAGCCTGGCTGTGTGAACTTCCCACCGAGGCGCAGCCCAGAGCTGCGAGGGCGGGTCCCCGTGCAGGAAGCCTGGGACTCCCACTCCCTTCAGGCCTTGGCCCAGAACTCAGCGTGGAGGCTGCCAAGCCAGTGCTGTGGCCACCAGGCCCTCTCGGGGTTGGAGCACGACAGATGGCCGGGCAGGACCCTTTGGGGAAGCTCTCACCTCTCCTGCGCAGGAAACAAGCGTGAGCCTGAGCAGTGGGCCGGGTTGGCTCAGCAGACAGCGCGCTGTGCCGCAGGCGGGAGGACCCAGGGCAGAGCTGCGTCACCCGGCCAGCCAGGAGGTGATGGCCAGGATTGAAGCCAGCCCAGGCAGGAAGCCCGGGGCCTTCGCCCTTGCCACCCTGTCTCCCGAGCCAGTGTCACATGTTAAAACAGTAATCCTTTCTTTAGTTTTCTTAAAATCAAAAAGAATGTTTTGAGAACATAACCAACGTACATAGTGAAAAAGTCAAACAGAACAAGACGCTGCGGGGACGACATGCGCCTCCCCCTCGGCCCCCAGCCGTCCGCCGGCAGCTCTGTCCCCGTTCACAGGTTGACCCTGAAAACGGAAGATGCAGCTCAGTGAGTGGCCTGAGCATAGTCATTGATCATAACCTGAGTCACTGAGAAAGTGTCCAATTGGATTTCATGTATTTATTTTTTTTCAAGGAATGGAATCGTACATTTTTTTTTTACCAAGATTTATCTCCAAGGAGGAGCACAGGAAAAACATGTTCGCTGTTTGAGACGCTGCTTTTCCATCGTGCAGAGGCCTTGGCTTGGGCACTCTCGTGGGTTTCTCGGGGTCAGGCTCTGAGGGGGGCCTGCTCCTGTGGGTGGGAAGCCGGGCACTGCGGGGGTGCAGAGGTGGAGGCGCCGTGTGCTCAGGGTTCGCACTGTGGTTGCCCCTTAGGTTGTGGGCTTCCTCCCTGGCCCTGTGCCCTACCACTGCCCTGAGGGGCTCCTCTCTCCCTCCTGTCTGGATTCCCACCCTTCCAGCGACCTTTCCTGCCCCGGCTGCTGGCCTCACGTGTGCTGGCTTTGCCGTTCTTAGAAAATGTTCTGAATGAATGGTGGAGACACTCAGAGGAGGCAGTGCCCTCTGGGTGGGAAGCAGACGCCCTCCCCTGCGCCCGTCCTCTTCCTGGACCACACAGGCTCCCCTGCTCCGTGGCTCCTGGTCTCTGGGTGGCACTGGCTCTCGGGGCTCCCTGCCAGCTGAGGCAGGAGCTCGTTTGCAGGTCAGGGTTTGTGGGTGACGTTCAGAGCCTCATTGTTGGCCTGGGTAACTGAACCCACATTCCCAGACTCCAATTCCTTCCTGTGTCTCTTGGGCTCTGGACCATGGTTTGTGCTGGTCCGTTCCCTCTGCCTCCGCCATGCCCATGCCATTCTCTCATAAACGCTGACACCTCCAGGCTGTTGGTGTGTACATGTCCCTTCGGTTCCCCCACTCTGGGCCTCCACAGATTCTGCTGCAACACCCCGACAGTGGAGGATCTCGGGGACCCTCTCCTCTACCTTTGCAGTTTAATGATGTGATGCTTCTCCCTCCCTACAAAATGAGTCCCTCTGTCAGCCTGCACCAAATCCCTGTGCGTCCTCCCCCTGGAGCTGGGCCTCCGGGACCAGTGCAGCTCTCTTGCCCTCTTGGGAGAACGCTGGAGGGTCTCATGGACTTGGTAGACATCACCTGAGCGTGTGTGCTGACAGGTGCTGGGGCGGGCTCTTGGCCCTGCTGACTCACGAGGATGTGGGCCCAGGGGTCACACAGGAGCTGAGGGGCGCTGCGGCCTCCCTCATGGGACGGGGCCGATCTTCCTGCCCCACGGGCCGTGCCATGGGCAGGGCTCTGCCAGCTGTCGGGAAGCCAGCCCCATCCTGCTGGTGCCTGGTGGGCCGGCCGAGAGCACTGGGAGGGGCACCCCTTCCTTGCACAGATCTCTGAATCACTGGCTGCCTGCCCGAGGCCTGGCCGGTGGCTGGATGCTGGGTGTTTCTGGGGAGATTAATCAGCTTTCTCTCTTTCTCCTTGTCTGTCTATGTCTCTGTCTTTCGCTCCCCCATTTTCCTCCTCAGGGGGGCTTTCTCTGTGGTCCGACGCTGTGTGAAGCTCTGCACCGGCCATGAGTATGCAGCCAAGATCATCAACACCAAGAAGCTGTCGGCCAGAGGTAGGGCGTGGGGAGTGTCCTGCGCGGCTGCAGTCGGGCTGCGGCAGGGACTTGGTAGGACCAGCCCTGCAGACGGCGCCTTGGGGCCATCCCAGGCTCGGCTGGTCCTGGCCTACCCGCCCTGTGGCTCCGTGCACAGAGGGAGCGGGGTTCGTGGAGTGGAGGCTGCAGCGGGGGTGCAGGAGTGTTGGGCACTAGAAGGCACCTCTGGCCTGGTGGGGCCGGGGTCTGGTGGGGGGGGCGAGTGACGCTCAGACCCAGGAGTGCACCTTTGCTTTCTGGTTGGGGTGTTCACTGAGCCCCAACTTCCCGAGTCCTCTGGGGTCTCTGCCCCCAGAACTGGAAGGGGAGAGGGTCGAGGGCGCTAGGCTGCTGTGGTGGTCAGGAAATGTCATCTGGCCGAGAACTGTGATCTGGAGAAGAGTTCAGTGATTCAAAGGCTTTGAGTGACCAGGCCATGCTGGGTCCGTCTCCTAGTTGAGCTCTATGACCAGGAGGGGCTGTGGGAGGGTGACACTGCAGAGAGCTTGGCAGGGACACCAAGGAGTAAGGCCTGGGGGCAGGTCCAGAGGCACAAGTTCTCAACTGTCCCCAACACGGGGGACCTGGGAGCCCAGTGTCCCCTCTCCCCTGCGATTCTGCACAGGCTGGACGTGGGCCACCTGCTGTCGGTCAGCTCTGCTAGCCTCCCTTGGGCCTGGCTCGTGGTGGGGGGTGAGCTGGGGCTGTGTTTTGGGGCCTGGGGCAGCAAGCTTGTGTTTTCTTTGTCAAGACACAGAACTGGTCTGGAGCCAGTGGTGCTCAGGGTGCTCAAGCACCTGTGCCTGTAGCCGGTGCCTGTGGGTCTCCAGGGGACATTCCTGAGGCCTGGACACTCCCTACCTATCACAGGGCACCGCAGAGAGGAGATCTGTGAAGCAAAGCAGCCTTTGGGTGCATGCGAGCGAGCGTGTACACTGTGTCCATGTGCGCGTGTGTGTGCTTGGGTGTCTCTGTGAGGTGTGTGGCTGTGTGAGGTATATGGCTGTATGTGCTCATGTGTGTGTGTGTGTGTGTGTGTCCCCTGATCGAGCTTCCAGAATGGGGCCATCTGGCCCTTGGGCAGCAGGGCTGTGACCAGCCCAGGCTGAGCAGGGAGGCTGAGAGGTCTTCCCAGTTCCTGCTTGGGAAGATGCTTCAGGTATCCCAGGGCCTGGAGTGAGACAGGTGGGGGTCCTAGAGGTGGCCCCTGGCCAGGAGGGCAGTGGGCAAAGGCGAGGGCCATGTGCCCTGAGGGTCGTCGGCTTGGATGAGCTCTGGGACGTTTGGCCAACCAGGTGGGAGAAGGAGGGAGTGACCAGGATTTCAGGCTTGTCTCAGGAGGGGTGTCCAGGAAGGCCCTAGGGACCAAGCCACGAAGTGAGGGCAAAAAGGAACACCAGTCTAAGTGCGTCACATGCATGGGACCAAGGCCAGTTGGGGTGCTGGGGGCAGAGGGGCCTGGGTGGGGTCCTGGGGTCTCTGCTGAGCACACAGACCTCAGAGTAGCCTTTTGCCGTCCGCCCAGCCTGTGCCTCTGGGAGTCATGGGTCAGCGTGTTTGTCCCTGGTGGCCAAACTGTTCCCATGGCCACCCAGGGGCTGCTGCCGGCCTGAGTTCGAGTGCACGGTGGACAAGTGTGGGCCGCGTAGCCTGTCGTATGCCTGGCCCCAGGGTGCAGCTCTTGTGTCCTGTGGCTGCGTGTTGTGGACGAGGACCCATGCGCGTCCAGTGGCCTCACTGGCCCCCGAGCCCTGGCTCTGCTAGCATAGCCCTCTCCCCAGGCGGAGAACTGAGACCTGCAGGGTCGCCGGGCCGGGCCTGGACCCCGCATCTGCACTGTGGTCATACCGTGCTGATACCGGCGTCAGAGCTGACACTTACTGAGCGCTTGCTGTACACACCGCATTGGAACTTGGAAAGCTTCTGTGCTCCTTGACATACGGTGATTGGCACTGCCAGTGGCACGGGTGTGAAGTGTTCTGGGGAATGTCGTGCACCACACAGGCAGGGGGTCTAAGGGCAGGAAGAACAGGAGCTTCATGTGCCTTGGAGCCTCCCAGGTGTCCCCTCGCCCCTCACCCCCTTCCCGAGTTCGTGGTCGTCATTCCCTTGTTCCTCTGTCGTTTGGCCACATGGATGTTTCATTCACTTCATCTGAAGGGGGAGCAGCACTGCCGGTGCGACCCGCCTTGTGTGTAGGTGATGTCCTGGGCGTGTCCCTGTGGCGGACTCCCTCCCGCTTCGGTGTGGTGTTCTGCTGGGCGGAAGCTCCGTACTAGCTCCTGACCATGTTAGCACCGAGCCCAGCACATGGGACACACTCCCTGCAATGCGTGAGTGAACTCAGTTTGGCAAAAATGTTACTTGCCGGTCAATTTAGTGTTTAAAGAGTCTGTCCGAATATATTAGCCTAGGAAACCAGAATCAGTAAATAGCTTTTCTGGCTGTCCCTATGGACAGCAGCCACCTCTGACCCGCCTTGGTCCTCAGCAAGGGCTCTGGAAGGCTTGTCCCCCAGACCGCAGCCCTGACATGCACTTCCTGAGGAGGTACGTGTGAGGCCGGCACGCTGCCCGGACCTCTGCCTGGCTGGTGGGTGTCTGCATGCTGTGTGGCCTCAGAGAACCACCCACGGGCCCCTTTGTCCACAGATGAAGCCACGTGGGCTTTCCCCCCCACCCTGGACACCGCACCCGTGCCAGCGGGCCCGAGCCGGGCAGCACTGTGCTGCTGGCCTCTCCTCTGGTGTCACTTTATCCCTACCAGCTTCTCCTCGCCTGAGGACCATGTGTCGCGTCAGACCCAGGGCTTCGTGGCCTCTCCGCACATTTGGTCTCATTCCTCGCTTGTGCAACGCCACGGGAAGAGGCAGGGGAGAGAAGGCCCACCTCAGATATGCCCTGGATGTGGGCCCTTACTCATGCAGCAGGTTTCTGCTGAGGACACGTGATGAGCAAATATGCCCTGAAATATGCAGCCACAGCTCCAGGTGTTGGGCAGGGGCCTGGGGAAGGGGATCCTTGGGAGGTTGGCAAGAGTCACCCCAAAAGTTGCATTAGATGGGTCTTAAAGGATGAGTAGGAGTTTGTTAAGCTCAAACAGAAAACCACCTGGGTATGTATCTGTGGGATGACATCGCTCCTCTAAATTAACCTCCCACCCCATATTTTTATATCCTCAAAGTGCTCTCCCGGTCAGGAGAATTTAGGGTGCAGGCCGTCTGAAATTCCAGCCTTGTCTGCCATTACTGCCCTGCAGGTGGCCCACTTGCTGCCTGTGCCACGTCTTCCTTCCACCCTCTGGGTGTCACAGTGGCTGAGCCCTGGGAGACCCCTGAGCTGCCTTGTGTTTCAGTGAACGCCTTGGGGCTCATCACAGACCCTGCTCCCTCAGGCCCCACACCCGGCCTCAGTTTCCTCGATGTCACCTTCTTCTGGCAGGATCCCGGCCAGATGCTGCTTCTGGAGGACGACCCCCCCCCGCCTGGCTGTGCGCAGACCCTCTGCCCAGGACCGCCACACTGGCCAGCCCTCGCATTTTAGGGCCATTTTCTTTCCTGTTTAGCTTTTTATTATGGAAAATGTCAAACATTCCCAAATACAGAAACAATGATAGAACGAACCCCAGCTTCAGCAGTTACCAGCTCTCGGCCGATCTTGTCCTGTCCGTGCCCCCGACTGCGGGTCGTTTACTGTTGTGTCCATAAATGTTTCAGCGTGGATCCCTGGCAGAAAGGACTCTAAAAACACAGGTGCAGTAGTGTTGTTATATCGAAAGACACTGGCAGTAATTCCTTGATAGCATCAGATACGCAGCCGTGTTTGTGTTTCTGACGGTTCAGAGGTTTCCTCAGAACTGAATTGAAGCCGCGTGATTAGGTCGTGTGCCCTCGGTGCTTGAGCCCTGCTCCTGGGCAGTGTCCCTGAGTGTGTGGGGCCTGGCAGCTGTTTGTCACAGCCCAGGGACACAGCCACAGACCACTGCGGGGCTTCGGGCCTCAAAACTCTTGGGGAGGGAGCCGCCCTGCCTACCCTGGCTTCCAGGACAGCCTGTGCCCTTGGGGTCGGAACCTGGGGCTCCAGGAAATGACCCAGAACTGGCCTTGCCTTGACTGCTGTGGCCTTTGCCTTGGTTTCCCCTTCTATTGCCCCAGCCTGTCTCTTGGGGTTGGTGACAGTACTGGACAGTCTGGGGACAGCACAGAGGGAAGGCACCTGGCACTTCCTTCCCAGCCCCTGCAGCCGACAGAATCTGGCATTCACCCCCCACTTGATCTGGGGGCTCTGTCCTGTGCCTCTGCTGCCTTGGACCCCCGACACCTGATCTCCTCTGACCCTCAGAGACCCCCAGGCCCTCTGGGCTTTCCTGATGGAGGGGGCAGAGGGGGAGGTGAGGGAGAGTGTTTGGACTGGCTCTCAGAGCCCCACCGTGGGCCTCACCTCCGGGTGAATGCCCAGCTCTGGCCCTGACTGCCCAGCTGTCTGACCTTGGCTGGGTTCCTTAGCCACCCTGTACCTCAGTTTCCCCAGCTGTAAAATGGGGATAAAAATAATGTCTCCCTCAGAGGGACATTGGAGGGCTGAAGGTGGGAGGTGCTTAGGGAGAGACTGGCACTCCGGGCTGCAGAATGTGGCCATGCCCACAGGGCCCTGGACCTCTCCACCTTGCTGCCTTCCTTCCTGGCCAGACAGCTGTGACCCCGCCTGGACACCCCTGCAGCTTTCTGGTGCCCTCCGTCCTGCCCAGGGCCCCCTCCCCCATGAAGCTGACATGGCTCCTCCGGCCAGCAGCCGACCACCCACTTGGAACTCCCTAGGCCGTGTCAGTCGCCCGTGGCTATTTCTCAACTGACCACGTGCTCCTTGGGGACAGACGCAGCTGGTGCATCTGGCGTCCTCCCAGCTCCCTGCCCAGAGCCGGGGAACACATAGGGGAAGCGCCCCCTCCTGTCTGGCCTGCTTTCTCCCTCCCTGACGGTGAGGCAGGCTGCTCTGCAGTGGCCTCCCTGCCATTATTCTGGGGGTGGGGAGAAGGCCTGGAGGGGCGCTCTAGCAGCCTGCCCCCACCCTACCTGCATTTCCCCCCCTTACTTGAGGCCAGTGCCAGTGTGGGGGCCTCACCAGCTCCTTGGGCATCGGCTCCTTGGGTGTCCCCACCCCATGCACAGCCAGAAGTGCGGTGTCCCCACACCCGCTACACGTCCGGAGTTGTCCAGGCCTGAGGCCTGGTGACAAGAACTGTCAGGTAGCATGTGGCTGCAGAGAGAAAGGAGCTGGCACCGGACACAGGAGAGCTCCGGCTGCCCAGCAACCACCCACCAGGACGAAGCAGCATTGCACCAGCTCACACTAAAGACTGTAGCAGTTAGATTTTTTAAATTTAATACTTAATTAAATAGAGAATTGTGAGACATTCAAAGTCTGTGAATGTACTGAATATTTAGAGATTATTAAACTACTGTTAACAAAGGCAGTTAGTGGAAATTTTTTTTTTGAGACAGAGTCTTTCTAGAGTGCAATGGCGTCATCACAGCTCACTGCAACCTCGAACTCCTGAGCTCAAGGGATCCTCCTGCCTCCCGATAGCTGGGACTACGGGTGCCCGCCATGATGCCTAGCTAATTTTTCTACATTTAGAACAGACGGGGTCTCCCTCTTGCTCAGGCTGGTCTCAAACTCCTGAGGTCAAGCAATCCTCCCGCCTTGGCCTCCCAGAGTGCTAGGATTACAGGCGTGAGCCACTGAGCCTGGCCAGTTAGAGCAAAATTAATTGCCTGGGGGTAAAGAGATTATTAGGTACACAAGTCTTAAACATTTCTAGTTGTTCTGGTCTGTCCCTGCAGCTCATTGTTGACACTGAATGGCTGTCCTTTTAGGGGCAGTTTTGTTGTGCCTTTGTTGGACGCACCCTGTGTGGAAGTGAGCAGCTCAGGGAGCAAGGGCAGAGGGGTGACCGTGGTTAGTGGCCCACATGGGGGAGATTGGGCTGGGGGACCCTGCTCTGGAACAGGCCCCAAGCTCAGGCGGGGCTTGTGTGTGCCCTGACACCAACGGGACTCACCTCCGCATCTTCACACCCTCAGAGATCAGTGTGGGCTCCCAGTTTATAGAGAGGGAAACTGAGTCCTGTGGAAGCTGAGAGATGCTCTAGGTCCCACAGATGGGAGTTCGCAGAGCGTGGATGTGGGAAGCTCTAGCTTTCACCATCTGGGGTGGGCTGAGGGTTGGGCCAGTGTGGGGCTCACCTCACGGGTGAGGGGCTCACTTCACAGGTGGGTGGTCCTGACCTGCCCCCAGCACCCTCTCTGGGGCACCTGGCCTCCCCAGGGCCTGTCTTGGGGGGCAGCCCCTGCCCAAAGGTGTGATGGGAAGGGCCTGTATGGGGTCTCTGGGGTCTCTGGGGCCGGGCCTGCACCTAGTGTGGGGAAAGCAGCTGAGGGGAGGCCTGTACCCCCAGCCTGAAACCTGCCTGGGCCCCTTTGTGCAGCTGGCCCAGTGGGGAGCTTGCGTTTCAGGGCTTCTGTGCTTTATGTGGGCACCCCATGACCCACAGCCAGGAAAGTGACCTCTACTCAGGGGATAATGAGTGCCTGGTTGGCAGCACCCGTGGAACTGGGTTAATAGAGGACAAGGCAGGGCACCGCACTGCAGGGCAGCTGAGAACATGCCTGTAGTGGCACCTTCCCCTTCTCAGCCTGGGGACCCTCCCGCCCACCCCGGACCCGGAGACCCCTTTCCCACCCCGGACCCGGAGACCCCTTCCCCACCCAGGACCCGGAGACCCCTTCCCCACCCCGGACCCGGAGACCCCTTCCCCACCCCGGACCCAGAGACCCCTTCCCCACCCCGGACCCAGAGACCCCTTCCCTTCCCCAGCCTGAGGAACCCCTTCCCTCACCAGCTGAGCACTCCCTCCCCTTCCCTCCCCTCCCCTGAGGACCTCCTCCCCTCCCCTCCCTTCCCTGGGTGGCTTCCAGCCAGAGGGAACAGCTTTAGAGCTTGGCCCCCCAACCAACTCTTCACCTCCACCCTCAAGGTTGCTCCCTAGGGACTTGGAAGGTGGGCAGGAGTGTGGGGGGGTCCCTCCCCCTGGGAACTATCCCCTCCCAGCCTAGGGTCCACCTTTAACAGGATGGTGACCGGTCCCTGCCAGGTTCTGTTGCGGGTTTTAGGGAGGGGCCCTGCCTGCAGGTGCAGAGGGAGTTGGAGGGCCAGGTAGGGGCACAGCACTCCCATGCCCTGGGGGGGACCACCAAGGAGTGAGGAGGAAGCCAGGCTGGGGCTGCCAGATTTAGCAATTCAAACTGATTTTCAGATAAACAGTGAAGAAGTTTAAGACATATTTATACTAAAAATTATTCATTGTTCATCTGAAATTGGGACATAATTATAATAAAAAAAATTTTGTCCTTTGTCCGAAATTCAAGCCTAACTGGGCATCCTGTGTTTTATCTGGCAGTGCTGAACAAGGTGGCTGAGAGAGCAGGTTTTGTTGGTTCATAAACCGAATGGGCTTAGCCAGAGGCTCCTGCACAGAGCCCAGAGGAGGATCAGAAGAGGAACGGGGCGCCTGGCAGTGTGGAGGGTCCTGGTTCTTGGTGGCCTCACCTGTGATGTGTAGGGGCAGCTCCGTGGCTGCCTGCTCCCTGGCTCTGGGGTGTGGCCCCTGTGTGGAAGCTGAGTCCCAGGGGCCGTGGGGCCCACTGGCCTGAGTGCAGCGCCAGGTTCCTGAGCCCCCTGAGCTGTGTGGGGGAGCAGAGCCCACCCCATTGGCACATGGAGGGCCAGAGCGGAGAGGGAGGAGTGTCCCTGAGCAGGGGCAGGGTGGGAGGAGGAGTGGCTATCAGGGAGGATGTCTCTGTGAACTTGAGGTCCTTCATAGGTCAATCCTGTCTAGAAGGAGGTACTTCGGGGTTCCCAGGGGGCCCCCTCACCTTCTTGCAGGGCTGAGGGCTGGGGTTGAACAGCATCAGCTTGCCAGTGGCACAAAAGGGAGGACGTGGGGGCTGGGGGCTGGGTTCTGGGTCATGGTGGCCTGTCCGCTTCCCTGCCTCAGTTCCCTTTTCTGTAAAATGGGTAGAAGATTGGCCCCAATGCTACCTGGCCCTTCTAGCACTGACTTTCCCCAAATCTGGAGTGGTCCTTACTACCACACCCTCCTGCTCCAGGAGGTGAGCGAGAGTCAGAGGGGCCGGCCCAAACCAAGGCCTGGGGGCCCAGGATTTGAGGACCTGGTTCTGCCAGTGTGGGCACAGCCCCCGCCAGCCCTGCCTGCCCACTGAGGTGAATGTGCAGGGCCCTGGGACCACCCGGACAGGAGGGGAAGTACCCAGGTGTGGGGCTGAGGCCAGGGACAGGCCTTGGGGTGGCAGTGCTTTGGCCTCTGCCACACTGGTAAGGTTGGTGGTGGAAAAGTCTGGAACTGGACACCAAGGACGAAGCCAGAGTGAGGAATAGCTACGAGGAGGACTGGACAGTGCCAGGGGCCCTGGGTGGACGTCTCCCCTGCAGGAAGTCACTGTCCTCTGTCCCTAGGGCCACACATGCTCTCAGGGTCATGATGTTTCCAACGTCTGCACGTTGACTGAGGGAGCCCTGACCCCAGGTCCGGGGTGGTGATTAGTGCTGCCAACTGGGATCCTCTGATCGGACGCTAACGATCCAACAGGCCCAAGCCAGACAATCAGGCTAAAATTCCGTCAGCTGAGTCATCTCCCACGAAGGGGGAGGCTGAGATGAAGGCAGAGCCCGGGGCCACAGCCTCCCTCCCCTGCCCCATGGGAGTCGAGAGATGGGGCGCTGATGGCGTGTGGGCTGCAGCAGCGGCTGGTGTGAGCTGAGGCTGTCCCGTGCAGCGGGGACCCCCTGGCCGCGTGGCTGTGACAGAGGCTCAGGCCTGGGCCTTTCTGGACTCCAGCACCATAGAAGGTCATGGAGGGTTTAGTGATGTTAGCAGGAGGGTTAGCAAGGAGAACAGCGGGTGAAAGGTGAGGGTCTGCAGCCTCCCCTGCCGGCAGAGGGCAGGGGTGTGAGGATGCTCGTGTCTGGCGGCATTCTGGAAAGGGCCAGTTGGTAAGTGTGCTGAGCTGCTGGCCACTGGGCCTCTGTTGCATGATCTCTGTTGTTTTTCCTCCATCCCTATAAAAACATGGAAATGCTTTCTCCGGCCCATGCTCCCTGGCCTCAGGCTGCGGGCTGGGTGGGGCCCCCAGGCATCCAGTCAGGGATGCATGGGAACATCCAGCCAGCTGTCCAGTCTCTGGAAAGGACAAGAAGGATGTGGTGGGCAGAGTGGGAGGCAGAGGAGGAGGCCGGGCGTAAGGCCCCAGTGGTCGGGAGCTGCAGTCAGGGGTGTGGCCCTGAAGGGATCCCCACATGGCCAGTTCCTGGCCTTGTGTCTGGGCCTTGTCTTCGAGAGTAGGACCCTGGCAAGGTGTGTCCTGCACCCTCAGGGATCTGGCCCGAGCCCCGAAAGCATGCAGTTCATGCTCGGCGCCATGAGCGTGTTCAGGGTCACAGTGCTGAGTCAACCTCACAGAGCCGCAGAGACCCCTCTGGCCCAGGAGAAAGCCACGGTGTGTCTGTGGAGAGGTGGGCTCTGCTGGGGCCTGTGTGCGCACGGAGACCCTACCCCAGGTGGGGGACTTACTGTGCCAGGGCTGGAAGAGGACACAGCCACCAGCTCCTCCTGTCACCGTGCCCTGCTGCTCTGGAGAGCATAGTATTCCCACTTTACAGTTGACAAAACTGAGGACTCGAGTACAGTCACCTTTGTTTAAATCACCCCCTGTGCACGCTGTTTGTGAGGGTAGGAGTCCCGCCCGAGGGCTACGGGGATGACGGGACACACAACACCGTGGATATGCTCACAGACACTCAGGGCCCAGGGAGGAGGGCTCTGCCCTCTGGAACAGAGTGAACAGCAGGGGCCGGGGGAGGCAGGCTCTGTAGTAACAAGAGGGTGTGGCAGCCTCTGGTTCCCACCAGAGGAAGTTTTGGCTGGCTTGAATAATTCCGTGGGTTGGCAGAAAGCTGCAACCTGCTACTCAGGGATGAGCAGGAGCCGTGCCTGGCCCCTGCAGTGAGGAGGCCTGCCTGGCAGGGCTTAGCCACGGGGGAGGGTACGTTAGTGAGTCCACTCAGGGCCTTCCTGGTTTCACGGCATGTCAAGGTAATGCATAATAGTGGCCTTAATTTTAGGGCTTACCCACAGCCCTGCTTGGCACGACAGAGCGGGAATTTCAAGCCATATCTCTGTTTCAAAGCTGGGATGCCCCCACGTGGTAGAGGATGGCTCTGGGGACCTCCCACAGTGTCACCCCCATCCCTGCTCAGGCCCCGGAACGGTGGGACTCATCCCCGTGGGGTTGGCAAACAGCTCCGAGGCCCCCGGCTGTGCCGTGGGTGACATGCGTGTGCAGAGGGGCAGGATGCTCCAACACGGGTTGCCAGGGTCCCCACGAGCCCTGACAGCGAGGTGGCAGGCAGCTGCAGGACACGCACACAGATGCCTCTTGCGGGTGCTATAGCTGCTGGCTGATGCTGGCGGGTTAATTGCTGGTTGCTGTGTTGCCTTTTTAAAATGAAACATGCACAGAAAGCCACAGCAAGAGCCGCCTTTTTGCACCTTCATTGCAGGGCTCGGCCTGACTGGGCTTTCTCGGGGACCCTGGTGCACCCGCCCCTCCACTGCCCCAGCCCCTGCGACACCACCTGTATGTATACCTTCAGAGGATGCTGACCTGGGTCCCAGGCTTCAGAGCCAGGGTGGTTCTAGCCTCAGATCTACTATTTTGAGTGTCAGCCTCCCCACCCGCCATGCCCACCTCAGGTCCCCAGAGGGAGGGCAGGCTCAGGTCAGACACGTGGGAAGTGGTGCCTGCTCCTCCCCCTTGGGGATTGCGCTCTGGCAGCCTCTGAAGTCTCACGGTAAAGAAGAGGAGGAGGTGGCAGTGGCTTCCCAAGTGCAGCTGCCTCCTGAGGTGTAGGCCTCCTTCTCCAACGGGGTCCAGCTCCACTTCTACCCAGCCTCCCAGCGCCCGTGCCCCCATCTGGAAGTTGCGGGGACGTAATAGCAGCCCCGCCTCACGGTGCTGTGAGTGGCCCACAGGCCTGCCCGGAGCTGGGGATCAGCAGACAGAAGCCGTTACTCTGGGCGGACTCGCAGGGCTCTTCGTTCATTCTCAAGAAGCAATTTTTGTTTTAGGAGAAATGGCTAGGATCTGCTCACCACCTTCTTTTGGCCCCTAAACTGTCCTGCACCCCAAGACTGGATGGACAAGTCTTGCAGCATGGCCCCGAGCCGACTCTGGGATTCAAGCTGGGTTTATTCCTCGCTCCCCAGGCCGTAGAGTCGGAGGAGAGGGGCTGCTGGAAGCCTTTGCTTGGAAGCCATCCCCCTCCCCCCACTGCCTGCCAAGGTCAGAGCCACTGGGGGACTGGCCGGCAGCCCGGGTTGGCAAGTGCCAGCACTGAGACCTGAACTCTGCCCGCCGTCCCTGCTCCTGCCCCAAGGCCAGTCCGCCCTCCTCCTGGGACGCCGAGGGCCGTCACCACGTCTGCACGCCTGCCAGGGCAAAGCCAAAAGAGGAGGGAAAGGCCAGATTCCACCTGCTTGGTGCGGAGGTCCAGGATGTCCTATTGGGGTGTGGCCAGTGGCTCAGTGCCACAAGGGCTGACCCCTGGCTCCTGAGGGCGCTCTGCCCACAAGGGCTGACCCCTGGCTCCTGAGGGCGTAGATGAGTTTAAGCTCGCAGCAAACAGGGACACCGGTTTAAATGTGTTGGCACCAGACAGTGCTCGGGCTGTGCCTGGCTGGGGTATGGTGTGGACGTTGGTGAGCCTTCTAAGATTCTAGAAAGCTCTCTCATGCTGTCTGATGCTGCAGGTGGCTAAGACAGGCAGTGCGGGTCACCTGGGTCTTGCCAAAGGGATGAAGGTGCAGGGAGGGGAACCTCAACCCCGCCAGAGTCCGGAGCTTCAGACAGACGGGTGCCCAGCCTCCTCCCAGCATCCGGGCCTGACAATTCCAGAGGCCCTGGAACCAGCGTGGGGGCAAGAGGAGCCTCCGCTCCTGCCCCTCCTCTCCCCCACCCCCGGTGCCTCACAGTGTCCTCCTGGGGGTGACAGCACTGCTGTTTCTCCTGGCAGCTGGCGGGGGGCCTGGCGCCCACCCACGCCCTCCTGTCCCTCTCCCTGGCTCCTGCTCACCACCCCACCCCTCCCTGCTGTGAGTCACCCACTGCTAGGGAGTAGGGTGCCAGGGAAGGTGGAGGATGGCGTTGGGGGTCTGGGTGGGCAGAGGAGCCTCTGCCAGCTCAATCCCGAGCTCCCTCTTGGTGCTGGAGAGAGGAAGGGCGATGACGGGGAGGGAGCAGCAGAGAGTTACTAAGCAACGTGACCCTGACTCGGCCTGCGGGCCTGCGGCCTCTGCTGTGTCAGACCCTCCTCCCACGGAGTGCACTGGCCGTACCATCGCCTCCAGGGCCATCCACATGGGACACAGGGGTCCCCGGAGCCATGCACGGGGCATCTTTGTAGTGTTGAAGGGGAGCTGCCCCTCCTGCCCGCCGGGTCCTCAGCGTGGGCTGTCAGACCCAGCAGCTTTGAACTCTTGTCTGGGCCCTGGTTTCCTCATCTCTGGCTCATACCTCACTCTGCAGTGCACAGGGCCGATGTGAGTGTCCCCCCACCTTTGCCAGCTGCTCCTTTCCCACCCCCCTCCACAGAGCTCAGGGGACCCCACCTAAGCGTGACCCTGCAGGGACCCCACAGCATGCGAGTGGGGAGGAGCTGGTTTGCAGTCTCTCCCCTGCCACTCCTGGTCTCTCAGGGCGTTTCTGGAATTAAATGGGTTAATGCCTGTAATGCACAGAACAGACGGCACCTGGCATGTGGCAGATGCTCCAGAATGGGTCACGTGACATGTGCCTGTGTCCCAGCTCTGTCTCCTCCTGCGCTTGGCCATGGGCACCTTGGGGCAGCTCCTGCCCTGTCACTTTCACACTGGTGGACACCAGCCACCAGCCCACCAGCACAGTGACAGCCCAGAAGAGCCCCACTCCCATCCAGGGCCCCTGGGAGCACCACACTAAGGCTTCCAAAAGGGGCCTGTGGGTCTGGGAATGGCCATTCTTGGGGGACTCTGTGGTCCCCGCTCCTGAAAGGCTTGAGTGTTGGTTGGTGTCCTGTCCAGGCGGACATAGCCGGGCATTGTCCTTCCCCACAAGCGCGAGTGCTTTGCTTTGCCTTGGTCAGGCTTCTGCAGGTGGATGACCCACACTGGCAGGGATCTTGCTGTGGTTTGGAGAAGGCTGTGGGGCGAGGGAGGAGGGGAGCCTTGTTCCCCCGGCCCTTGTGAGCCCTCCTTGTGCTGGCATGGGGCTGTCTCCTCTCCCCTGTGAGGCCAGCATCTGCAGGAAGTAAATAGCGGGTTCTGCAGTGAGCAGAGGCAGACACCGCCCACCAGCCCAGAGAGCAGCAGGGGACACAGACCAAGTGGCATCATCCCAGAGAGCCCCTGCGCTTCAGAGAGAGGCCTTGGCTTCAAGTCCTAGCTCAGCTGTCCGCCCTGTCTGTGCACTGGGTGGCTTCGCGTCCTCCCTGTGCTCTGGGGCTGTTGATGAGCCTGCAGGAGATCAGCCCAGCGTGGGTGTGCCAGGCTCGACTGGGGCCACGTCTCTTCCCGTGTCCCTCGGTGGCCCCCAAGCCCACCTGTATCCCACATCCTGCTGACCTTGGGGGGCACCCAGAGTGCAGGTCTGGCAGGGTGGACACCCTGGCAGGCCAGGGCTCTGCACGGAGACTGTAGCCAAATCACTCAGAGAAGCTTCCAGGCCTGGGCATTCCCCGAGGGATGGAGTCGGAGGATGCGGCGCTATCATTAGAACTCAGGCAGGCGGGCGGATAATTGCAGGCTCCAGTTTAGCCTGATCTCTTGGAGTACAATTGTTTTTGGTTTTTTTTTTATTTTGGGGTGTTTTTTTTGATAAATGCTTTTATGGGTTATAAATGAATGCTGTATTTTATCTGTGGGATGTTTCTCTGGTAGGAGAAATAAATAGCTATGCTTTTGCCAGCATCTCTCTGAGCCAGCCCCCTTGGGGAGCAGGTGTGTAAGTGTGTACACACGTGTGCGTGTGTGTAGGATTGCCTCCAAGCTGAATGAGCCAGCCATCTTCTGGCTTAAATACAGGCCCACACACATATGCCCTTGTCTCTGTTTGGGGTGCAGATTCCCTAGATGCCCAAGCATTTAGGAGACGGTTGAACTCATGAGCTCTCTTTCCAAGCTTCACACTAGAAGGGGGTGTGAGAAGTGAGTTTTTTGCCAGCATGAAAAGACAAACTCCTACTCATACTCCAAAACCCCATTCAAGCATCACCCCTTGAGTCTCCCGCAGTCAGAATCAGGGCCTCAGGACACTCTGCTCATCTCTCTGCTATAACAAGGGGCTCACATCACTGCTGTCACCACCAGCTCCTTGCAGCCCAGGGCCTGTCTCCCGGTGGAGCCCTGGGGCCTCAGTGAGTGCTGGCCGGGGGTTTTTTGGTAAGAGAAAGAAGAGGGAAATCAGAAGGGCAGAGGGCCCTTCCCTTGATGGGGTGGGGTTCCCTGGAGGTTGAGAGTGGCTTGGCCTGTGCCTTCACTCTCTGGCCCCTACCTTCCGTCCCACACCCTGTTCCAGAGGTTGTCCTCCAGGGAAAACTCGGTGCGAAAGGGCACTGCAGTCCTGGCACCAGTGTGCGGAGTGATAGGAGGCAGGCCCAACACCAACAGGGGAGAGGGAACCTAACGCCCTCTGGGGAGTCGATGGTCACTGCCCCGTTGGGCATGTCCTTGGGGTTTACTTGTCATTGGTTTCACAAGCCACAGAGGTGCAGCATCTATCCTGTGACATGTATCAGTACTACCCAGTAAAATGTTAACCACACAGACATCCCTGCGGCTGTGGGAAATGGCAGTGAGGACGATCTCAGGCCTTAGGTGACCCTGAGCACCCCCAGCCCAGGCTCCTCAGAGACCCTGGACACAGCTCTGGGGCTGGGCTCAAGGCTGGCCTGGCCTTCCACCTCTGCGGCCCCCACACCCGGGGAGCCCCTCCTGGTGGGCGAGCTGGGTGACTCACCGCCCAGCCCTGGCCAGGACGTCACTGTAGTGGGCCCAGCCACTCAGGAGGACTCTTGGGACCTCCCTCACGATGGGATCTGGGGCTGGGGTCCCAGGAGTGCCAGGGGGCCCTGGGCAGGGTGGGCATCTGAGGCAGAAGGCGTGGCTGCCTGGCCACGTTCTCACCGCAGGCCCGCTGGAGTCTGGCCCTGCTCAGTGGCCACCACCGTGGTCTCCTGAGTCCAGGTGGGTCCCTGGGGCCAGAGCCCCCCAGAATGAGGCCGGCGGACAGGTGTGGCAGCTCCGGTCACTGCCTGGGGCAGGGAACAGGAGGGAGCCCGGGTCCTCCCGGGTTCCACTTGACCGATTAGAGCCAGCACACATTTCTTGGGAACTGAATTGGGTTAAATTTAACTTACTTAACCTTGTCCATGACAAGGGGTTTATGATGTTAATTTGGCATCCAAGAATAACGTCCCTGACTTTGTAGGAAGAAAATCACAGGGTGTCCACAGAGCCGGGAGCTGGATTCTTGCCCACAGTGACGCGGCCCGTCCTGCCGTGGGGCTGTCAGAGCAGGGCGGAGACGGCCGCCTCCTGCCCCTCCCCTCATGCTTAGATTTTCTTTCTTGATGTTTTGAAATTTGAGGGCAAATGTTCCCATAGCAGATTTTATGGAACATCCTCATCACATTGAACCAGTGGCTTGCTAACTGGAGACAGGCTCAAAATCTTCTTGAAAAACAATGTTTTGCCCAATTGTAAAAGTAACACGTGATCATTGTCAAGGTGGTTGGGGGGAAAGTATAAAGAATAAAACGAAATCACCCACAGTTCTGCCACCCAGAGTGAAGCACTTTTAACATCTATGTGCCACTGTGTCTGGGTGATACCAGCTTTGACTTTGTGTCTTGGTTTACAGCAGTGGTCCCCAACCTTTTTGGCACCAGGGACTGGTTTCATGGAAGACAATTTTCCCACAGGAGTGGGGGGAACGGTGCTCAGTGGTGACGCGAGTGATGAGGAGCGGCTGTAAATGCAGATGAAGCTCCGCCACTCACCTCCTGCTTCGAGACCCGAGTTCCTCAGTTTCATGGAAGACAATTTTCCACAGACGGAGGCGGCGGGTGGGGGCTCGGAGCTGAGATGCTCAGCCGGGTTCCTTGGTTCCTAACAGGCCACAGATGGGTACCCAGGGGTTGGGGACCACAGGTTTGTAGTGTCCAAGCAGCTCCCTGAGCACTCCCCAACAGGGGCTGCCGGAGGAGGTGGCCACGGTGTTGTGGTGCGTGTTACAGAGAGGGGACTGTCAGTGTCCTACATGGCCGTGGGTGGACACCCTGTGCCAGCACTGTGCAGTCAGGTGCCCTTTCCTGGCTCCATACCAATGATTTATCTCCCTAAACACACGCCCAGAAGTAGCTGCGACCTTGTGGCTGGGCTTTGCTCTCAGAGACGTTTCCATAATAAAACACAGCCCTATAAATTATCTGCATCCCAGGAAAACGGATTCACAATTGCATTTTCCTCCTGATTGTTATTTATGATTTTATTTAGCTATAATGAGACAATTTTCCAAAAGAAAACTATCTACCCTGGTCTGCCCACCTCACCCTCCTCGGTTCTCCCTTCCCTCAGCCCGGCTCCAGCGCTGGGAGGGGTCCTGTCCTGGGGCAGATTAGCTGTCAGCGTCCTGGGGAAGTTGGGGAGTTGGGCTGTGGAAGGTGGAGCGGAGAGATGAGTGTGGTGTCTGCACTGGATTTGCTGCATGTGATACCTGCGCCGGGATTATGTAAGGGACGTCTGGTGCCTCGTGTCACCTGCTCTCAAATGCCTCAGAAGAAGCAAGCGGTACATGTGGCGGGAGAGGGGAGGCGGTACAAAGAGCTGTGCGTGAGCACTCCATGCCGTCCTTGCACTGCTTCTCTAAGTCTGACGAATGTTCAGAGTAGTAACTTTAAGAAAGATACTGCAGAAGCAAAAAACAGCCCCGTGAACTCAGCGCCCTGCACCCTTGAAGCCCACCCAACTCCACCTGCAAGGGAACGGAGGGGGGGATGTTGCAGTGGTCGGTCCCCTGCCTTCCGCTACAGTTGGGCCTCATGTGTACGGCCCCCCAGGCACATCCAATGCTGCCTGTTTTTAAGCTTCATACAGATGGAAACACAGATGCCACACCATGTGCGTTCTGTTGTGATTACAGTTGATTTATCCATTCTAATATCAACGGACACGCCGGCTGCGTCCAGTCTCAGCCGTGACGACGCTGCCTCAGCTCCCACCCGAGCGGGGAGGGTGAGGAAGGGGCGCTCGGGTGTGCTTCAGAGGACAACACGGAGCTTGCCGAGTCGAGCGTGCAGGTGGGGAGTGGGATGCCTGGGCTGCTGGCAGCATGGCAGGGCAGGGTCTCACTCCCTCCATCCCACCTGGAGGCTCTGCAAAACCCTCCGGATCCCTTCCGTGGGGTGCCAGGCTGCTGAGCCGAGGCAGGTGGGAGCCAGAAGGGTGGGGCAGGGAGGGGACAGTTTTTCCTAGAGGCTGGAGTGCCTGTCCTGAGGGGAAGGGAGAGCCAGTGGACACCATCATTCCCAGAGCAGTGCCTGTGGGCAGGTGTGGCTTTCCCACTCAAGAAAGGCACATGCTTGTTTGCAAGCATGTCCTGTGCCCCCAGACCACCACTGTCACACCCACCCCAGGCAACTGCCTCGGCCAGGCCTTCCCTCCTACAGGTGGACGATGTCCCCCAAGCACAGGGATCTTTGTTAAGTGGCAGCTGCATTCCTTCCCTGCCTGGGTGCTACTGGGTGTCCCCTTGGTGCAGGAGGCACCCCTTGCGGTCTTGTGCCCCTGGGCCCTGCTCACCTGTCCTGCGGGGGAGCTTGACACTCGCAGGGTAGGGGGCTGCAGACACTGATGCCCCCTCCCCAGTCACATTCTGCTCTAGGGACAGCCACCATCCTGAGCTCTGAAAGGCCCCTTGTCTGTCTTCAGGGTTCCCCCACGCCTGGTTGGGCCCCAGCGACTGTCTGCGCTCGACCTTTATGTAAATGAGGCACGTTTTGGGTACTCCTTTGCCGTTGCTTTTTCTCCCCAGCACTGTGCTGGGATCTTGGGCGGGTGTGGCAGAGGCCTTCATGTCCTTGCTGTACGGGGTCTGTGTGTGACTGTAGCCATGTGGAGTGCTGCCTTCTCCTGTCAGTGGAAATGTAGGGGTTTTGTTTTTTTGCTATTGCAGTCTCCATCAGTTTTTAAAATCTTCCTGGCACCTGTTTGAAATACAAATTTCTAGCTGATAAATTGCTCAATCCTTTAAGGGCATGGGCCTCTGCTCTGGAGATGGGGCCCAAGCACCCGATGTCCCAGCATCTCTAGGCCTCCTGTTTTCCAGCCCCAGTCCTGGGCCCTGGAGGGGAGAGGAGTGGCCGCGGCACTCGGCTCTGCCGCCAGCTTGCTCCTCTTGCGCAGAAGAGCCACTCTGATGCTTTCAACTTTCCTCCCGCCAGCCGGGCAGAGGGCACACCCTCACCCTCACCCCACCGCTCCCATTCTGCCAACCCCACCGCTGCCTGGGAAGAACAGACTTGGCTTCAGCAGAAAGCTCCGAGTATGGAATTAGGACAAATAAGTGAAGGATTAAATCAGTTCGCTGCTAATACGCAGCACTTTGTGTTCTTGGAATCATCTGGGGAGATGTTTAGCTCCAAGTTAGCACCACTCGCGGCCTCCCGTGGGCCTCTCCACCCAGACACCTGCTGCTTCGTCCCTGCTGGCAGCCCAGCGGGGGCTACAATAGCATCCCTGGATGGGCACGGTCACTTGCTGCTGGGTCACCTCCACTCCTCTCTTGGTTGGCAGCCCCTGCACACCTGCGAGGGCCTTTGCTGACATGGGTGACTGGCTGTTGGGGCAGGATTTGACACCTTTTCCTTTTCTGTTCCCAGATCACCAGAAGCTGGAGAGAGAGGCTCGGATCTGCCGCCTTCTGAAGCATTCCAACATCGGTGAGCGGCCCCCAGGGGGTGGCAGGTCCCCACCTTCTCCCAGGCAGCAGCCCTTTCCTGCTTCTATATCAGCCTTTCAGAGGGATGCCGAACTTCCTTTCCTTCTCCAAGGAAATGTCCTACCTGAATCCCCTGAGGAAGCTCATTCTCTGCCACCCCCACCCCCACCTTGAGGGCACCGTCCTGTTTGACGGAGACAGCCCCCTTTGGGATCAGGGGCAGGGCTCTGGTGCCCAGCTCCACCCAAGTGGACAGGCTCCCCCCCCACCCTACTCTGTCCGTGCATCCTCGTCTGTGGCCTTGGTGACAGTGGCTGCAGAGAAAGGTAAATGACACACTCCTTGCAGAGCCCCCCGTGGAGCCAGTGTGTGACTCCCCAGAATGCTGAGCGGTGATTCTGGTGAGAACACAGAGAGACCTAAACATTCTGTGACTTCAAAAAAAGCCACAAGATTGCCTGATTAAAAAGGAAAGTTTTAAAAGTTTGGAAAACAAAGTCTGATCAAAGACCCTGTCACACGCAGCCTTGGTCTGAGAGCCTCTGACTGTCCCCCTTTGCTAATCCAAGGCTCCTGGAACTCCTGCCTAGGGAGGAGGACCCACTGTCCTGGAGCCAGTTGCCCCAGGGACATGTGGCTGGTCCAAGCCTCACTGGCTGGGCACATGGGGAAGGTCTCCGAGGTGGCCTGGGCTGGCCCTTGTCTCTGGCATCGAGGCTTCTGGCTCTGCCAAGGAGAGGTGGGCTCTGGCACATGAGCCACCTGGCACTTCCTGGCAGCCCCATCACCTGCCTGC
Source organism: Cheirogaleus medius (assembly GCA_008086735.1). NCBI lineage: Eukaryota > Metazoa > Chordata > Mammalia > Primates > Cheirogaleidae > Cheirogaleus > Cheirogaleus medius. Next base: position 9,764,404 of record VBSM01002217.1, read on the forward strand.
ATCTGGGTCACAGCCCACCAGCCAGGTGGAGCGAGTGCCCCAGAGAGTACGGGTCCTCTGCTTGCAGGTCGCCTCTCCGAAGCCCCAGACTGAGTCCATGTTGGGGTAATGCAGCTCTGGGACCTCTGGGGACTGCAGACTGGGCAGAGCCCTGGAAGTTGGCTCAGATCTTCCCAGGGTCACTCAGCCCTCCTGCCCACCCTCGCCCTCCATGGCTCCAGGCTGATCTCCACTGTGCAGCCCCTGTGGAACATGCGTGTGCATATGCTTACCTGTGTGCATATGTCCAGCTGCCTGCCCTTCTCCAATGCTGGTCTCTGGGGACTTCTGAGGAGTCCAGGAGCTCAGGCCCATGTCAAGGGGCAGCCAGGAGATGTCTTGGGGCGGCAGCTGCTCTCTGCTGACTCTTGGCCCAGAGGCACCTGAGAGGCATCCAGCTTGCCAGGTGGACTCCTGGGCCCTCTCTCCAAAGCTCTGAATCACTTGTGCCAGGATGAGGCCCAGGAATCTGTGTTCAAAAGGGACATCCAGGGGCTGTGAGGTACAGCCAGTTCAGGAGCCTGGGCTCTCCACACATTCACCTGGGCCTGGCTCAGGGAGTTGGCAGATCCTCACTGCCTGGCACAGGGGCTAGAACACCCTCCCTCTCTTGGTACTCCACCGACAAGCTGGGCAGATTGGCACCCAAGGGACAGATGCTCCCTCCTCGGACCCAGCAGGAAAACAGGACTGGGCATGGAAAACAGGAGCCCCAACTCTGGGCCCCAGGGCCAGGCTGCAGCCTTGGCCAGGCTCTTAGGGTCCTGGGCCCTTGAGTCTCTGCCCAGCAGGGGTGCAGCCCCAAAGAAAGGGCTGCTTCCGCAGAGGGGAGCCCTGACACAGAGCCAGGAAGAAAGGAGGGGCCCTGTCACTGAGGCCCTCCAGTGAGTTGGTATTTGCCACCATCTGCCTAACCCAGGGCTTCCAGACTGGACTCTGGAGATATGACCCAGGACTTTATTTATTTGCACCTATGTACTCTGCTCACGGTGTTAACTTGCTTACTGCTTTTATTTAAATAGATTTTATGCCAATTCCCTTTTTTACTTAGCCCTGTCTGTGAAATCATGGGTCTGATGTGCTAGTTAGGTTTTCTTCTAAACCAGTAAAAAGTGCACGTAAGTATGCAACTATTTATAAAATGTTAAAAATGTTTTATAAAAAGGTGTCCATATGCATCCTGCCTCAACTCCCCACACCGACCTCGGGTGTCGAGGAGGTGGGACCCACCCCAGCGTGCCTGAGAGCCCATCTGCCTGTGCCCCCAACCCCACCTTGCCGCCTGCGTGGAGTGGCGGGTACCTGAGGGCAGGGGCAGCCCCCTCCAAGAGGACGGCTCTGCAGCACCCCAGGAGCAGTGCAGTGGCTTCATGGGTAACCAGGGCCTCCTTGGTGCTGCCTGTGGGGGCTCCGAGGGGCGCCTCCCTCCATGGCCCTGGGGCCTTCTTTGCTCCAAGTGGGTGATTTTCATGCAGTAGGTCCCAGGTGGGGCAGCTCAGAGGGGCCACCCTGCTGGGCCCCCACTAGAAAGGGGTCACGAGGGTGAGCTTTGGGGTAACTCTAGTGATTTTATGGAGGGTCCTGGAAAGAGGTTGCTGGTGAGCCCTGGGGGCCTGCTGTTATCTTAGGGGATCCAGAGGGAACCAGTGTCCAGTGAGCCAAGTGGGAGGGTGCCCTTCCTCTTGGGACAGAAGTCGGCCGGAGGGTGCCGTGAGGGAAGGGGGGACATTCGTCACAGGGAGTGCCTTAGCTGGTGGAGGCCCTGCTTGGCCAAGGTCAGTGTCGGCCTGTGGACAGCCAGTGGGTGAGAGCTGACAGAGGATGTGGGCCGTGGGAGACCTCGCTCTTTGAGGAGGGGCTGGGTGGGGGCAGAGGGGAGAAGGCTGGGCTGCTGGGCCTGGGGCAGAGAAACGGAGTGGGTGTCTCTGTTCTGAGCTTGGGAAAGTATCTCAGGTGCCTAAGTGGGCCCCAGACCCTGGAGCTGAGCTTCAGTTACCTGGGATTCCTCATGCTCAGATGATGGTGACAATGACAGTAACAGAGCTGTGGCTTACTGAGCACTCACTGTGCCTTGGAGCCTCAAGTTATATAATCAATCTTCACAACCCCTTGAGTAGGTGCTATTTATCCATTTCACAGAGGGGCAGACTGAGGCTTAGGTGGGCTGAGTTACCTGCCTGAGGTCACACAGTTGGTACAAGTAGCAGGGTGGGGCTGGCGCTATTTCTGGCTCCCTGGAGGGTGTTTTGTCTGAGGTGTGGGTGCTGAGAAGGGCGTTGGTCTGGGGCTGCTGCAGCCCAGGGATCCTTGGGGTGAGGCCCGGGCCCCACGGACACGATGGGGCTGGGCCCTGGGAGAGGCAGAGCCAGAGGAGGAAGGGCACTGGCAGCGGCTCAGAAACTAGGACAGCGCTGGCGGGTGCCAGGAAGGGGCTGCAGCTGAGTCAGCGGTTTGCGCCTGCGGCCCAGGGGCTGCAGACCCAGAGGAGGAGGCTGCTCTTCACCTTGTCAGCACCTGTGGCCCAGTCTCGCTCGAGTGCTGGGGGACAGTGAGGCCTCGTAGTCCTGTCTTCCCAGGACCTGAGGAGAAGGGCTGAGGCAGGTGCCGCACAGACTGGACCTGAGTCCACGCCTTGCTCTGCCTTTTGTGAGCTTTGTGGCCTTAACCTTAACCTCTCTGTGCTTCAGCTTCCCCATCCGTAACCTCTTGGGGTGCGGACTGGTTGAGAAGGTTGGATTTACACACACAGAGTGCTTAGAGCGGCCCTGGCGGGCAGGGAGGGAGCACTCTGTGTGTCGGGCTGTCACTGTCCTCGTCGTTCTAGCAGTGGGCAGAGTCAGCACGTGGGAGAGCAGTGTCCAAAATGAGTCATTCCTAGAAAATATCTGCTGCTTGGTGCAGGGCACATCTCCAGCTCAAGGAAAAACAGGCATTGGGTTTGTGTGCTCCGTGCGGAAGTCACTCACTGTCCCCGCGAGCCTTCCGCGTACGTTCGTGTGTTTGTTCATTCATCACATCCTGCCTGGCTCCTGCCAGGCACCAGGCAGAGCAGCAGGGTGAGGGCGTGGCGCACACAGACCGTCACAGGCAGCTGTGCACGCGATGGCCCTGAGGAGGGAAAGAGGGACAGCGCTCCATCCTGCTGACCATGCATGTGCTGGAACCTGAACTCAGGCCCCGAACCTTTGGATGACACCGTGTCGGGCAGCTTTCCTCCGGGTGGGGGCCCTGCCTGTCCGCCTGTGCAAAAGAGACTTGGAGCCGGAGGGCCAAGGGCAGCCCGGAAAGGCCTGGGGGGAGTATTGGGGGTGTTTTCATACCGGCTTCTCTCCCACAAGAAGCTTCTCGGTGGCCCTTTCTGGGGACCAGTTGTGTGATCCCCTCCTGCTGCTCTCCTCAGTGTTTGGGAGCAGCTGAGGCCCAGACCAGGACCACAAGGGCAGAAGGAAACATGAGACCAGACTGGTGGCTGAGGCAGAGGGAAGGCAGGGCCCTGCCAGAGGCCCAGAGATGCCCCACAGTGGCCGGCCAGCCTGCAGGGCCCTCAGCCCTGCCCTCCAGCCCACTCCAGCCTCCGCAGCCCTGTCCTGAGGGCGACCCCAGGGCTTGCGCAGCTGGCCGGTGCCTGCACAGGTGCAGAGGCGGGCAGTGGGGTGTGTCCTGGGCGACTGCCAGCCCCTTACGGCTTCTCTATCCCCGCAGTGCGTCTCCACGACAGCATCTCGGAGGAGGGCTTCCACTACCTGGTCTTCGATCTGTAAGTTCCAGCGCTAGAGCCTCTTGCCCTCACCTACTCCCAGCATTGGCCCTGGGTGGGTCCCCTAGCCCCAGGGGACAGTTCTGAGTCCCGGGCTAGGCCACTCCCTCAAGTGTACCTCTGCTAATGGGGGTCACCTTGCTCCAAGCCACCAGCCCAGCCGCCCTCACCTCTCCTTGCTTGCTTTGCACCAGGTTTATTGGGCCCTGTGGAGGCTGCACTGCCATGCTGGGTCCTCCTCCACCAGAACGAGCGTGCCGGAGGCAGAGGGGGGCGGAGGGGAGAGGGAGGACCCCAGAGGAACAGTTAGCGGTTTCGTTCACCTTCCTTCCCTTGGTGCCCTCATCACGCCTGGACTGGGGCACCGCTGGCTGGTGTGAGCATGTTTGTATGAGTGTGAATGTGAGCATGAGTGTGTGCCACATACAGGTGTGTGAGCATGTGAAAGTGAGAATGCATATATAGGTGGGGTGTGCACCCATGTGTGTGTGCCTTGCATGAATATGAGCATGTGCAGGTGTGTGCATGTGGGTGAGTTTACACAAGTATGTGCATGCATGATTGTGTTTGCATGAGTGTGTGCATATGTGTATGTGCATGTGTGCATGGGTGTGTGCACACGAGTGTGTTTGCGTGTGCATGTGTGTGCACTCATGAGTGTGTGTGCATGTGCGTAAGTGTGTGTGTGCACTCATGAGTGTGTGTGCATGTGCGTGTATATGTGCAGTAGCTGAGTGAGAAGGCGTCTGGGGCTGCTGCCGCCTCTCACTTCCTGCCGGATTTAGAAGCAGTGATCTCATCTTCCTCACTCTTGACAGCTCCCGATAAGCAGCACTATATTTAGCTGTCAGTGAGTCAGTGCAGCTCTGGGACCCTGGGCTGGAAAGGGGCCTATAGGCCTTGGCCTGTCCCTGTGGCCTCCAGGCGGCCACGCAGCCAGGAAAGACTGGTTGTGGTGCTGTTGCCATGGTTACCACTGTGCCCTCCCCACGGCTGCTGTGAGTGTGCCGGCCAGGCCAAGATAGGACATGGCCCTCTCAGCTCCTCCTCCCTCAAATGACAGATGACTGGGCCATGGGGCATGCAGAACTGAGGCGGTCTACATCCATGTGGGGTCTTATGGTCAAGAAGGTCTGGAACTGTCCCTGCATGGGCTTGGCCACCACTCAGGTTATCCTGTGTGTCCCACAAGACACCACCTCAAATTGCCAGCCAGGTGACTGGGACTGACCTGGGACACAGCCACCACTGCTCAGCCAAGACTGCACCCTAGAATATCTGTCCCATGGTGCTGGGGAGCTGGCAGGCTCACTGCTAGACATGTGTGCCCCAGACCCACTTCCACCAGCCTATTTTCCCAGAAAAACAGAGAGACCGCTGGGCTAGGGGTGGCCCTCTCCGGGGCCCCTGGTAGCCAACAGAGGGTTGTGTGTGTTTCAGTGGCTTAGAAAGGGAGAGAGAATGGTGTGTGTGTACATGCGTGTGCATGGGTGTGTTCATGTATGCTAGACTGTCGTGTCTCCTGGCTGGCCAACCACATGCCAGGCAGGTGTAGGGAGAGGCTCTGAGGCGGGCTGGGAAGAGGAAGTTGGCCTGTGATTCTGAAAAGCCCTGCACGCCCTCCTCCCAAACCTCCATGGCCCCACCCATGAGAGCCTCCAGGGCAGCAGAGAGAGGAGCAGCGGTTTCTGGGGTGCATCACCTTCAGGAGACCCTGAGGCCTCTTGGCAGTTTGGGGGCTCTGTGGATTCTGGGGGGTTGTCCCTATTCTTCATGCCTGGAAATGTCACAGAGCTTGAGGACTGGGCCTGGGCATAGAGGGTCTCACACACACCTGCATGCTCAGAGGAAGGCGGCTCCCATGTGGGCCGTGGCTGCAGCCTAGAATCGGCCATGTGTCCCCCATGGCCCGAGGAAAGGGGAGCATGGGGGACGGATGTGGGACCTCCAAGACCACACCCTTTCTGGGCCAGCACTGAAGCTCCCACACCCCCACAGCAACCTACACAGGAGGAGCACAAACTCCCTGCCCCAGAGCTCTAGACCACGAGGCGGTCGTGGCCAGGAAGTCCCAGGTGCCCATCAACCCAAACTGCAGCTTCCTGAGCACACAGTGCACCCTACAGGCCCCGGCCCTGGCCGCATGAGGCACTCCTCAGAGGGCTTCTCCGGGCTGCAGCCCAGGCTCAAGACTTGGAGGCCTTTTTGCCACTATTTTGTGCTTGAATTGAGGATCTACAGTACTTGATCTGGGAACCGTGTGTGCTGAGACCTAAATAGTTATTCACACAGCACTGGGGCATGCCAGTCCCTGGCCTGGGCTACACCTAGGATTTGATCCTCCTGCTCCATGCACGTGGATGCACATAAACACATGTACACACATGCACACAGACACACATGCACACATGTGTGCACACAAACTGGTATACATGTACACAAGGGCATATGCAGGCACACACATGTGCACCTAAATATAGACAAACCTGTATACATGAACACAAGCGCACATATATGCACATGTATGTACAGGCATCCACACAAACATACATGCACGCATATGTGCACACAAGCTGGTCTACCTGTACACGGCCACATATAACCACAGCATGTGTATACACATGTACTCACATGTACACATGCGTGCATAGCACATGTGCGCACATGCACACACAAACCAATATAGATGAACACTGGTGCACATATAGGCATACATATACATGTACACACATGTCCACACAGAGACCAGTACACATGACCACAAATGTACACAGAAACATACATGTATGCATGAGCACGAAGGCACATATGCATACATGTGTGTATGTACAAACCAGTATACGTAAGTGCACACATAGACACACATACATGTGCATAGGAGCATACCAGTATACATCTATACATGTGCACACATGCACACACCCTCACAAGGACAGGCCAAGCTTGGGAGCCAGGCCAGATGCCCCTAGGAAGGCCCCACATAGACATCCTTTTGTTTCCTTGTGGTCAGTGGTTACTTGGTTGCAGAACAGTGATGGCTGACAGGGAGGGAGAGGAGAGAGCTACGGAGGAGAGAGGGAAGCTGAACTGGAACTCCGCAGTTGACTGCAGGGTGCGTGTTGAGGGACACAGAACAGCACAGGCAGTTGGGCAACAGAGGCAGAGCCCCTGTCCCCAGCCCCCAAGCCAGGACAGGAAAAGGGGTGAGGAGAGAGAACCCCCAGTCCTTTAATGTCCTGTCGTGTGTCAGGGACCAGGTGGCTCTCCATGCATTCCACCCTCATGTCACCCCAAGAGTCAGGGGTCAGTGGAACCATCGGGGCATGCGTTCAGCCTGGAGCAGGCCATGCTAACACTCCACACTTCCCCACTTTTATTTTTCTCCAGCGCTGAGTGAACACCCACCCATGCCAGGGTCACCCGTTCAACAGTCCCCCCTCCCCTGGGTCATCCCTGCCGTGGACCAGCCCAGCCCTGAGTGCTAGGCACAGCAATGAGGAAGACCCAAGCCCCACCTTTCAGAACTAATGGGTAAAACTGAAATGCAAATGGAGAAGCCCCAGTGCCCAGGGCAGTACCATGGAGCAGTGTGGAGATGGGGCAGAGTGCAGAGGAGGTGTCCTCAGGGCCCACTCCTGCAGGGGGCCACAGGAGGGAGATCCTGACCTTCGCAGGGGAGGGAGCTGCTAGATGGAGCCTTCTAGCAGACTCGGAGCAGCCCAGGTGGATGAGGGGCTCTGCCTTGCTCCCCTAGTGGGCATCAGCCCTCACCACCTTTCTGTCCATACCCACATTACACAGCTCAGGGGACCCTGGGCAGCCAGACACTGTCCAGGTTCCCAGAAGCCCTCCAGACAGTGGCTTCTGCCCTGGGTGTCTATCTTGACCATGGGGCCTTATGGCCACTCACTGGGTGGGGACACAGGGTGGGAGGGTGTGTGAACAGAGACCTTCCCTCTGCCTGTCATCTCTGCTCTCCTCCTGGAGATGGCACTTTGAGCACCTCAAGGCCTCAGCCTACCAGGGAAGCTAGATCTGGGCACCGTATCTTCTGGCCCCTCTACTCCTATTCAAGGGCCGCAACTCTGGCCCTGGGAGCAGGTTGAGGAAGGGAGACCGGATTTTCTTAGACTTGGAGCTCAAGTCACCATGCCTGGGTATAACACTGCACAGCCCTGGTGAAAGCTACCTGCTGCCCACTCTGGGCAAGTCACTTAAATCTTCAAAACTAGTTTTTTCATCCATAAACTGAGTGCCAGTGTCATGGAATAGTTGTGAAGATTGAAATGTTAAATGTCATTATATATGAGTAAGCACTTGGTAAGCTGTCAGACCTGAGTGATGTTGCTAATAAGGTGGAGGTGGTGATGCAAGTGGTGGCGGTGATAGTGATGGTGATGATGGTATGATGGCAGTGATGGTAATGGAGGTGATAGTGGTGATAGTGATGGTGATGATGGTGGTGAAGGTGGTGGTGGTGATGATGATGGTGATGGTGGTGGTGGTGATGGTGGTGATGATGGTGGTGATGGTGGTGGTGGTGGTGGTGGTGGTGG
>VBSM01002217.1:9779050-9790739 GCA_008086735.1 Cheirogaleus medius
CCTCCCAGAGTGCTAGGATTACAGGCGTGAGCCACCGCGCCCGGCCTAGATTCACATCTGTTAACCATGATTAAATAACACATGCATGAGCACATCATTGCTGCTCCAGAGCAGAGCAGGGGCCACACACCAGGGCACCCCTTGCCCCCACCCTCAGCCTTCCTTGGCCCTTCCCTGCCTTGCTTTCCCTCGCTTTCGCCCGCCCCTTGCAGGGTACAGGCCCAGCCTGGCCTCCTGAGGGCGTCCAGCTGAGCATCTGGCTTGGCCAACATGAGCCTGGGGATGGGGCGTTTCCTCTAAAAGTCTCTCCTGGAGGCCTGGCCTGAGCAGAGGCGGGCCCAAAGGGGAAGGCAGGACCAGGGCTAGGCTTGCTGGCCTTGCGGGTGAGGAAGGAGCCCCATAGTCCCCTCCTGGCCAGCATCTCCTCTCCCCTTGATCCCCTACATCCCCCTGGTCGCCCAAGCTGGGGACCATGACCAGTGCCACACAACACTCCGGCCCCTGCCCCCAGCACCTCCTCTTGCTGCTCCCTCCCCAGCCCCACCCCAGCCACTTGCACTAACCCTAACCCGCCTGCTGTTTGCCGCAGTCACTGCATCCAGCAGATCCTGGAGGCCGTTCTCCATTGTCACCAAATGGGGGTCGTCCACAGAGACCTCAAGGTGAGTCCCCACCCCATTTGTGCCAGGTGTCTATTGTCCATACCTGCATGCAGTGTATAATGAGGTGTGAGAGGCTGGGCAGTGCAGAGCACCACAGGACACCAGGGAGGTGTGAGGTGTGTGTGCACATGTATGTGTATACATGTGTGCATGCACACAGGAGTGTGTTATGTGCACGTGTGTACATGAATGTGGAGACACATGCATATATATGGAGACGTGCATGAAGGCATGTGTGCATACTTATGTGTGTGCATGGAGGTGTATGTGTGTGGTTGCATGGAGGTATTATGTGAGTGTGTGTGGGGCATGTGTGCATACATGCTTATGGGTGTGCATACACATGTTTGTGTGTGGGTATGCATGCATGTGCATACATGGAGGAGTGTGTACATATATGTCTTCATGAGTGGTCATTTGTATGTATAAGTGTGTATACCTATGCATGCATGCACATGTACATGTGGGTGTGCTTGTGTGTGCGCACATGTGTGCATATGTATATGGGCCTGTGTGTGCGTGTGGGCATGTGTGTGCATGCACATGCTTGTGCACATGTGGGGGTGTCTGCACACATCTCTCCCAAAGCCTCCAGGCCTCCAGGGCTGGGAGGAGCAGTCTTCAGAAATCAGTTTATTAGCAAATATCCACTCAGGGTCTCACCTTCTGGGCTCTCTCCAAGACATGGCCCTGACAGGTGGGGACACATGTGACAGAGGGCTGATGCCGCTGGGAACAGGATGGTGAGAGCAGGCCTTGCCCGGCTCTGCCAAGTCCTCCCAGCCCTTTCTGAAAGTCTCTGCTGCCCACAGCTCAGCTCTGGGCAAAGTGGCTCCAGGCTCTATTCAAAAGATTTGTCACCCCCAGGGCACAGAGTGGCCACAGCCTCTCAGAAGCTTTCCTTCCTCTCTACTCCTCCCTCCCTCCCTCCTCTCCACCCTCCTCTCCTCCTCCTGCCTCACCTTCTCCAAGGCTTGGTTCAGCTGTTGCTCCTCTCTGGCCAGGCAGACAGTGTGGGCCCTGGGCCTGTCGCCCTGGTGGCATTTAAGACCAACCTTCTCATGGACATTTGTGCATGGGGTGGGTCACACCCTTCCTTGGGCCATCGATGAGGGGGGCTGATCTCTGCAGCTGCTCTGGGGAGGGGGTCACACCCAGAGCAGACCCAAGACCCTCTCCTATGCCTTTCATGTGCCCGCCCGTCTGCCTGCCCTGCTCCCTCCGGTATGCACAACCGAGTGGGTCCCGCCTCTGTCTTATCTGACCTGCCCGATCCGGCTGCCAGGGGGAGGTGGTCACAGGTGCTTCCCTCGGGACTCAGTGGCTCTCCTGTGAGGGAACATGGGCACTTTGTTCCCACACCCCACAGTTGACCTAGTTAACTTTGAGGTCAAGGCATAGGAGTGGAGGTCAGTGCTCCCCTCCCGTTCTGGAGACAGAATTCTTGCTGTGGCCTCCCTCCTCCTGTTGAGGGCGACAGAATAGCTCTCCTCTCCAGGATAGAAATCCACCATGTGGATTGAGACAACCCCGGAGGGGTACTGTGGCCGGTTCACTCACCCCGTGGCAGAGGGAAGTCGGCACTGTCATGGGGGCTGTGAGGGAGCCAGGGTGGAGGCTGGAGGTGGCAGCATCACTGTGTGGCCCAGCGGGTGTGCCCAGCCTCCAGCTCCCTCCAGGGGCCCCCAGGCCTTGTTGCCTGGGCCTTCCTGGGGCTCAAGTTCATTTAACTGCTCCTTCCTCTCCTTGGGAAGAAATGCGGGTGCGTCCTCCGAGGAGGGGTATGAGTGGCACATACCGCGAGTGCGCTGTGTGCTGGGCCCCAGCCCGCGGCCCTGCCCTCTCCCAGCCTTCTCCACGCATGTGTGCAGGGAGCGTGGGGCCCTGCCCCACTCACCGTGGCAAAATCAAGGTGTCCAGGGGCCTCTGGATCAGTACTCAGCGGGCAGGGATGCATGTGTCCCAGCCTGTCACCTGACGAGATGGAGAGGGCCCCCCAACACTTCCAAGGGGGCACAGGGCCTTGACCCCACCAGCTCAGCAGGGCCGGGCTGGAGCTCCCTGAGGAAGCTCTGGGTTTCTGCCATGTGGGGCGCTCGCAGCTCAGGGGAGCAGGAGTCTGTCCATGTAGGGTTAGTGTAGCTCATCTATTCTAAGGGCCACTTTTGCACACTTAAAAATCTCTGAAATTTACACCCAGTGTTAAAAAGCAGGTTGAGTGGCAGTGTTTTGTCCTTCCGGTGGCTTGTGAGGTGGCAGTGTGATCCCTGCAGGTGGTACATCAGAGGGGATGAAGTGCCAGGATCTTGTGGCACTTGGTGAAGGGAAGGGCGGCAGGGAGGCTGGCCAAGGGGACCTGAAGGCCCCAGAGAGCCCCCTGGTGGTCAAGGGCTAGGAAGGCCAGCAGCCGAGAGCTCCTTGCGGGGCTGAGCACAGCGGCTGGCTGGTAGGTGACCAGGCCACAGGGATAGGCCTGGCCCTGCCAGGTCTGGAAGCTGGAACAGGATGGTCCCAGGGGATGCAGCAACCCGGGAAGCCCCTAAGGCCCTCAGCGTCAAGTGTCCTCAGTCTGGGGACAGCAGCCTCCTTGACCTTGCTGCAGGATAGGGAAGACACGTCCCTCCAGCCTGAGCAAGGGCGCTGCTCCCTGAGGGAGGGCCTGAGGGCCTACCCATGGGCGCCCAAGGGAGCAGGGGCCTCCTTTTCACCCCCAGTGGTGGGGCCCACCAGAGCCGGGGGATCTTGGTGGGTGGACTGTGCCTGGCAGGTGGATGTCCTGGTTGCCCCGGGTGCTGGGGCACCTTGCCCTTTGGAGGTCACTGTGGGGAACATCGAGTTTGCTTGTAAGGGTGAGCTCAAGGTTTCGGTCCGAGTGGCCCTCAAACCCCTGTTCAGTGGGATCTGAACCCTGGCTGAGGGGCTGTTGTCCCTGTCCCCGGGACTGACTGGCTGTGGGGTGCAGGCCTAGGGGTGAAGGCTTAGCTATGCCCCACGGACACTACGGGTCAGAGGCGTCAGACTTCTGTACCCCCTTCCTGCAAATTGTTATCTATGTTGTGTTCCCCCATCCCCTTCTGTAACACCCCTGGGTGTGAACAACTCGTCCTCGCGCCGGTAACCTCCCTGCAGCCAGAGAACCTGCTCCTGGCCAGCAAGTGCAAAGGGGCTGCAGTGAAGCTGGCAGACTTCGGCCTGGCCATCGAGGTGCAGGGGGACCAGCAGGCATGGTTTGGTGAGTGCCTGGGACGAGGACGTCGGGCAGTGCGCGGGGGGCAGGGAGGTGCTGGTGGCCCCTCATGGCCCCTTTCCCTTTCACCAGGGTTTGCTGGCACACCGGGCTACCTGTCTCCTGAAGTCCTTCGCAAAGAGGCATACGGCAAGCCCGTGGACATCTGGGCATGCGGTGAGGCCTGGCCTGGGCATGGTGGGACCTTAGGTGTTTTGGGATGTGTCAGGGCTCACCACCGCTGACCTGGAGCATGCAGATGACCGGCACACCTTGTCCTGAGCCAGGTTTATCTGTGCCAGACATGCCCTTCAGCTACTCTGCAGGGCTCTGCTGCACAGCCTGGAGCCCCCGCCCCACCCAGAGTAGAATTGCTAATGTGACCCCTGGCCCATCACCTGGTGTCCACCTGCACTCAGCAGAGGTCCATGCCAGAATGAGCACATGGGGAGACGGGGAGTGGAGGGGTCGGGGCTGTAGGGCCACTTAGCAAGGCCACCTCCCTGGGTGGGGGTTCCCTCCCACAGAGGCAGGGAACAGAAGAGGGGCTGGCCTTGGGCCTGGCGTGGGGCAGGGTGGTGGGGGCTGGTTGTGCCATTCTGCCCGTGTGTCTCCAGCATGGTGTGAGGGCAAAGGAACGCTGTGGACCCCAGTGCCCTCACAGGGCTGCGGGAACCGGTGTCGGGGTGCAGGGCACGAGCTGCATGGATGGCCGTGCCCTGCACGTGAGCCCGGTGCTCATGGGCTCCGTCTGCAGGGGTGATCCTGTACATCCTGCTCGTGGGCTACCCGCCCTTCTGGGACGAGGACCAGCACAAGCTGTATCAGCAGATCAAGGCCGGCGCCTACGACGTGAGTGCACCTGGGACCCTGCTCTGACCCGCCCCCTGCCCCTGGTTGTGGCAGGTGGGGCAGCCTGGGAAGAGGCTGGGAGTGGGGTGAAGTCACCTGTGGCCAAGCCCACAGATGAGAATCCTGGCCCCTACCTGGGGAGGGGGCTTCAGGCTCAGCCCGTGCCTTGTCTCCTGCAGTTCCCATCCCCCGAGTGGGACACCGTCACTCCTGAAGCCAAAAACCTCATCAACCAGATGCTGACCATCAACCCCGCCAAGCGCATCACAGCCCACGAGGCCCTGAAGCACCCGTGGGTCTGCGTGAGTTGTCCTTAGCACCCACGGTGGGGAGGGGCTCCCGGTGGAGGTAGCTTCAGACCACTCCCCTGACAAGGGCCCTAGAAGGGCCTTGGTATCCTGTTCCTTGCATTCAATAGGTCCCCTGTGTCCCCTGGGTGTTACTTGTGGCCTCTGGCTTGGGACCCACTGGTGGGTTTGTGAGGTTGGGGCTCGGAGGGCATTGGAAGGTAGAGCAGGCCCCTTCCTCCTGACCCCAGTCCTGTCCATGAGGGACAGCGCGGGCAAGGCCAGCAAGGGACAAGGCTTGGAGTCACAGGCAGGTAGGGATGGTCCATGAGGACAGGTGGCCTTTTGCTGCAGTGGTGGCTGGTGGCTCTCAGCACATGGGGGCTCCAGGGTGCCTGAAGCCCTGCTGCCCTGGCCTCTCCTGGGCCCCCGGGCTCCTGGCTGCCATGTGACCGCTCCTCTCCCTGCAGCAACGCTCCACGGTAGCCTCCATGATGCACAGACAGGAGACAGTGGAGTGTCTGAAGAAGTTCAACGCCAGGAGGAAGCTCAAGGTGAGGTGCTGGCCCCTAGCCCCTGGCACCGCCGTGCTTCCCTGCGTCCCCATGGCATCCATGCTGGAGGGAAGGAGACCTGGAGGGGGTCCCAGCAGGCCCAGCAGTTGCTGGTGCCCCCAGGACTATGGGTGTTGGCAAATTCCAGACCAGATGCGACAGGTGAACTTAGTCCAGCTTGAGAATGAGGCCAGAGGTGGCCTAGGGCCAGGTGTGGGCTCGGCCTCCAGGCCCAGCACCAGTGCCACCGAGCCACCTGTGCTGCTTCCAAGCAGCCTTGGAGAGGCTGTCCGAGGTGCTCCCTGCAGGGCCACACCTGGGGCTCTGCAGGCAGAACACACCCTCTAGCAGGCATGCTCTCTTTAGTTCAAGTGAGTCCAGAAGCTTCTCCGACCCGGAGCAGGTTTGGTAAGGAGAGCAGAGCCGAGTGCTGGTCTCGGATGGTCTCGGGGAGGCTGGAGAGAGAAGTGGGCACAAGTAGCATGTCTGGCCCACCCGCTGGCCAGAGCTGGTCCTGATGGTGGCCGTCTGATTAATGCGAGCTGGCTGTGTCCCTTGGCTGCCTGGTACTCGGGGAGAGGCCCAGGCCGGCAGCCTGGTAGCTCCTTGCCGGTCTCCGAGTGAGTGGTTATCCCCGAAGCCCTGAGGACAGCAGCCACTGCCCTGAGCCTGTCAGGGAGAGGAGGGGCCACCGGGGAGCCAGACCCCAGAGGAGCTGCTGTGGTGACTGGGGTTCCTGGTGACCCCTGAAGCTCACAGGGTCTTGAAGCATTTAGGAGCCGTGGTCAGACAGCTGGTTTAGGGTCCAGGATGTGTGTGAATTCTGGAAGCAGGTGACCTGTCGTGGCGCCACTGCCAGGTTCCTGGAATTCTCGCCTCTCTAGGAGGCTGTGATGGCGTCGTGCCAGGCACCCGTGAGCCTGAGCATCTGGGGGGGCTTCTCCTGGCCAGAAGCCTGCAGGGGACGCTGACAGGACTGCCCTGGCTTTGTCTGTGTCTCTCCCCAGGGGGCCATCCTCACCACCATGCTGGCCACGCGGAATTTCTCAGGTGAGACTCTCCTCTCCAGGGCGACTGGCTGCCCCTGCCCTGCAGTCTGCCCAGGAAGGCTCCTCCTTCCCACGAGCCCCTCGGCCCCTCCTCTGCTGCCGGCCTGCACCGGCCCTTGCCCCAGCTCCAACCCCCTGCCCGCCTGGCCCAGCTGGGCTCTCTCCTTGGGTGACCCTCCGGGTCCACCCCCACTCCCAGCCCATCACTTTCGTGCCGGGTCTGTGTCCCCTGCCCCGACGCGTGTCTGTGCTGCCTACCACCGGGGCGCAGTGCCGCGTGTGTCTGTCTAGGCGTCTGTCGGGCATCTCTGTGGCCTCCTTGTCGTTCTGAGCACTCTGAGCACCGTGTTGTGTGCGGGCAGCAGGCAGAGGGGACATGGGGTGGTGCAGGAGGCTCCGTGGGCCTCCTTCTGAGTTCTGGATGAGCTGCAGCTGCCTGCCCCAGTCACTCAGGGTGGGCGGTGGGGAAGCAAGGTCTCCAGGGGTCTGTTAGAGACCCCCAAGGCCCAGGGCACTGGCAGGCCCACCCCGGGGACGGCGTTAGTCCCAGAGTGGAGCCAGCGGCCCAGGCCTGGACGAGCTGTGCCCGTGGCTTCTCCGTCGTTGACACTCAGTGTGCGAGCGTCTGTGATCCGTCTCACGTTGTCCGTCTGCATCTGGCGCCCCTCCTGCCCCATCCTGTTACTTTTGCTGTGACACTGTGCCGGGAGCGGGTGCATCACACCAACACTAATAGGACTGTCCTGTCTGCTGTGTGCCCACCACGCCCCTGCGGGCACGAGAAGCCCCCGCTGGGGTTTTCTAAGGAGAAAGGAGGCAAACGCTTTTCAATGTCGATCAGCCCAATCTTGTTTTCACTCTCCTGAGAAAAGGATTCTGGAACCATCGGTCACCTAAACTTTAACTCTAATCTTCTCTGCTTCCTTTGTCTCTTTTCTTCCCTTACCTCGCCCACCCCTCGTCTGTGTCCGCCCACCCCTCCCTCCCCCTCGTCTCTAACCCGGTGCTAACAGTGGGCAGACAGACCACCGCTCCGGCCACAATGTCCACCGCGGCCTCCGGCACCACCATGGGGCTGGTGGAACAAGGTAGATGTGTCTTGACCAGCCTCCCACCCGCTCCCGCCTGTCCCTTCTGCCAGCATGCAGCCCCCGCTGCACGCAGCCGCTGGCCAGGCTCCAGAGCTGCCCCAGAGGCCGCTAGGCCCCCGGGAGCCCCTGTTCCCGCCGTGGTCACATCTCAGCAGAGCCCCCCCAAGGGCAGGGAGGCAGCCCCCACACTCCTCATCTATAAGAGGAGGGGCTGGGCTAGGTGACCCCTGGGCTACGCCAAGCCTCCCGATCCTGGCCCCTGAGATCTGGGGGTCTAGAGACTCCCCATTCAGAATGGCCTTGACCCCACTGGGAGCCCCTGGGCCTGCGGCCGGGGTCCGACTCCTGAAAGGAGAGCCATGGGGAGCAGGGCCAGAGTGGCAGGGGCACGACCCCAGGGGAGCCCATAGGGCTCGGGGTCAGTCTCTCCTGCAGGGCGATCCCCAACCAGCCCCCAAGGGGCCTGCCCGGAGCTGGTGGTCTGTGCTGCTGAGTCCCACACTTTCCCGTCTGTCCTGAGAATCCCCCAGGACAGGCTGCTCCAGCGCCAGGGGGCTCCGGGCACACTGAGGCAACTTCGAAGGCTTCATCTTAGAGTCTTTCTACAAGGTCCTTCTCACGTGGCCCCAAGCACCAGGAAGGGAGAAGGTGACTGTGCCCACCTGCTCCTCTGGGCCTTGCGGGGCCAGACCCCTCTCCCCAGCAGGAGCCAGGGCCAGAGCCCAGAGGCCCAGGTCAGCTTCCACCGCCTGCCGGCTTGTGACCGTGGGCAGACCCTGTGAGGGCTAGGTGACCCTGGACCTCCCCGTGAGCTCCACAGCCGTGGCCCAAGCTGAGGGCTGGCGAGAGCATAAGGCAGACTTAGCTGGCCTCAGCTAGCCGGTGAGCACACGGGGCCAACTGGGTCCTCCCTGAGCCAAGATGCAGACAGTTTCCTGTCATGCCTCCAGCATTGGCTGGGGACAAGGCTTCAAGGGCCTGGGTACTGCCCTCCCCAGGCCCACCCACCCCAGCTCCCACTGACGACCCAGTGGGTGAGCAGCCCGGCCTTCCCAGCCAGAGAACCCTCCTCCTGGGGAGGCTCAGGCCGTCCCTGGGGAAGGGAGTGTGTCCTCACGTGAGCCCGGTGGACCTCTCCAGCAGCGGCGCCCTGGGAGGGCACTTCTGAGTCTGCTTCATGTGACAGGCTTTCTGGGGCACATGTGGGAGGGGCCAAGGTTAGAAAAGGATGAGGCTAGTGGCTCCTGGGGAGACCCTGCTGCCCAGGGGACAGTGCCGAGGGACAGTCGCCTCTGCGCCGCCCTTTGCCCGGGGCTCCTGCTGCAAAGCCCGCCCTCCTGCCTGCAAGTGAACGTGGGGCGACGGTGCATGAGGCCCATGCATGCGCGGCTCATCCCTGGGCGCCGAAGGCCGCTCTGTCTTGGAGGGTGGTCAGTGCATGTGGGCAGAGCCCAGCATGGCTGTCCAGGGTGACCAGCAAGGGGGCGAGGCAGTGGCGGTGCTACGGGGCCACCTGCCCCACTAGGTCTGCCCAGCTTAGCTGCACCCCATAGACACATGGCGGGGGTCTCACTTCTCCTTGGGTGATGGCTGAGTCTGGTACCGTCGGTCAGACCCCCTGTGTGGCATAGTCCCCCTCTGTCAGCAGGGAGATCCTGACTGTAACAGCATGTTGCAGTCTGTCCTGCACTGAGCAGGTGTAAGAGCAAAGGAGAACCCCCACTGTCTGGCCAGCTGTGGGCTGACAGCAGTCACCCCAGCCTGGAGACTCCAGGAGTGGGCGATTCCCTGCCAGGGTAGGGGCAGAGGGTCTCTCCTTGTCCTCCAGAGGCCTGTGGAGCCTTAGCCCAGGTGTCTGAGACACCTATGGCTGCTTGGTCCAGCCTTGGCCCGTGCTACACCTAATCGATGCTTTTAACTTGAGACAGCACTGGGGACGCTCCCGTGCCCTTGAACACTGGTGTCAACAGGGTTCTGGCCACAGTGAATCTGGAGTTAGTCCAGGACAGAGATGTGAATGTCAGGGAAATGCCAGGAGCCACACATTCAGGGCGGCGCCCAAGGTGTGCACAGTGAAGGTTTACAAAAGGGATTCACCAGGAAGGGTGTTGGGAACTGACTAAAATGACAGGGGTGTCTGCTGCGGGGCTTCCCAGAGCCTTGTCCCCAGCCGTGGCCTGAGTTCTCAGAGGAGGGTGGGTTTACCTGGGGCATTTCCCACCCACTTGACTATGAACTTCTGTCCTCTTTCTTCCCCACTGATGCTGTTAACGTCTCCAGGAGCAGTTTGGAAATGTGGGTTTTGATGGACTCGGGCACATAAATGGAACCCTCTTAGGACCACCCCTGCCCTGGGCTTAACTCAGGTGCCTCCTTCCTGCGAGAGTCATCTGAGGGTGGGCCGAGGGAAAGAGCCAGCCTGTGCTGCCGGCCCCAGGCGAGTCTCAGACCACTGCTGGCCCACGCTGTGCAGAACCCGGCGGGAAACGCCACAGGGCTGGCTGCGTGTGTGGCTCTCCTTACGGTGGGGGGTCAAGCCAGCCTTCTGCAAACCACCCATTTTGACTGGCCACACATTTGAAATGTGTGTTTCTGGAAGGGACGGGGGTGCCCTCGCTTGCCTGCTCAGCCACCATGGCAAGTGTCCTCAAGGTGAGGCTGCTTGTCTCCTTCCTCAGGCCTCTGGGCGGAGCCCATTTCCCCAGCCCTGTTAGGCAGCTGTGACCAGCAAGGACAGGGAGCCCCAATGCAGCCTCTGCAGGGCCTGGCCCCAGCTCGTGCTCCGGGGGCAGTCGGGGCAGCCCGGGCCGACCGGCTCGGGTGGGCATTCCTGGGGATGAGCCATGTGCATTGGAGAGGAGGAAGGAGGGAGGGAGGGTAGGGTCCACAAACAGGGGAGGGGCTGTCCAAGAGCCACATGTCCCCAAGTCTTCAGGACTGGCCTGCCCCTCCACAGTGACTTACCAGGAGACAGATTTTCGCCACAGTGCGGGAGAGGGTTTTCACAGGCTGCACTGTGGGGAGCGGGAAGTCGGCATTTCTGGCCCCGGAGCGCACTGGGCAGGGGGGTGGTCCTGCTGCAGCTTCGCTGGAGTGGGAGCCTCAGGCCTGGGAGAGTGGAATGCAGGGGGCAGGCCTGGGGACAGGGGAGTGATGCCTGTGCCCCTTCACTGCTCCTGAGGAGGCCTCAGGCGTCGGGTTTCTGGTTAACTCCAGAAAGACCTGCTCCAGGGATCCTGAGGGCACCCCTGGGCTCGATACAGAACTTCTGAGTATTGACAGATCCGTGAGGGCCGGGAGGCTGTGAATGGAAACCGCGCCTGCTGCAGCAGCACTAGGGCCACCTTGTGGGGTCCCCAGGGTCACTAGCAGCCACTGGGCTGTCATGACTCTGTGTCCACACAGTGCCCAAGAGGGACCAGGCCATGGAGAAGGCGGCAGTGGGCATCTGGGAAGGGAGGGACATAGCCAGCAGCAGCGGGCAAGACCTCCTGGTCTCTGAAATGAAATGGGGGGTGACCCAAGCATCAAGTGTCAGAACTGCCCAGAGGGCTTGTGGAACGGATGCCCAGCCCCCCAGAGGGTCTGACCCAGGAGGTCTGGGTGGGCCTGGGAATTTGCATTTCTGATGGCACAGAGTGATGCTGCTACTGGGAGTGGGGGGCGTTTGAGAACCACGGCAGCTCCAGGCCTCTGTGTGCCCGTCCGTTCCCAGCAGGAAGGAGTCCCAGAGTCCCGTGCTGGGCCCGTGCCCGTGTGGGCAGCACAGGGCCCCCCAGGCAGGCAGGAGAACCGGACATCAGGGCCTGGCCGGCCGCATCCTAGAACCAGGCGGGCAGGGGTGCTGTGCCACTTGCCTTCCCCACTTGGCCCAGAGGCAAGAGACCCCACCCCTCCCCCGTCGTCCCTTCGCACAGCGTGTCCAGCCTGGCTGCTTCTCTGACCCTGTGCGCCTGGCTCTTCTCGGG
>VBSM01002217.1:9790839-9812655 GCA_008086735.1 Cheirogaleus medius
TTCTTGATGGGGATGGGGTGGGGGTGCCTGGGCGGAGGGAGGGACAGGGAGGGGACACTGTATGACTGGGGTGGAGCCTCTGGGAATGGTCAGAACCCTCCCCTCAGTTTCTGCAGCATCTCATCTGGTTTTAGTGGCCTCACTGCCCTTGTAGAAGTGGACAGGTTTGCCCAAGGGGGTGGCCTGAAAATCACTCCATTACATCCTTGTGACCCTGGCCAAGACTACAACCAGCCCACGAGGTCTGTGCAGTAGCCCGGGGTGGGTGCTCTGAGGACAGGGCTTGTGGTGGGCATGGGGCGTCCAGGTCAGGGGGCAGCAGCCCAGGCTCACTCTCGGAGCCATGGCACCGACCTGCCCCTTCAGGGTCTGTCCTGAGCTCGGCTGGGTGTTGAGGCACAGAGAGGGGCTGTGAGCTGGGCAGGGGCTGGAGGAGACGTCCCGTGGAACTCAGGGGAAGAAGAGTCCAGGGGCACTGGCCTGGGAGCAACAGGGCCAGATGGCACGTGGCTGGCTCCTGGCCATCCTGCAGACCAGTCCGTGGTCCCCTTCTTTCTCAGGAAGTTGCCCACCAGCTGTGTAAATAGGCCAGGGGGCCTCTGGGCCACCTCAGGCCGGGCTCCTCCCCACCCCGGGGCTCTGCATGCCCCAGGCCTCCAGCTCTCTAATCGGGGATTATGCACAATCCAGGCTGATCCTCCACAGCTGCCCTCCCTCCCGCAGCACCTCTGCTCTGCGGGACAGGGCTTGGGGCCAGCCTGGGGTCCCAGGAGTACAGGCCAGGGTCAGAACCTGCTCGGGCCCCACCCAGACACTTTGGGCCTCCTTGGGCCTGTTGGCTCACCCTGAGAGAGCTGGAAGCAGCATGCAGCACAGGTCCACCGCTGGTCACCCTCCCAGGCCGGCCCCTGCTACGCCCTCAGCTTTGTCCCTAGCGTTGCCTGGCGCAGCTTGTCCTCAGCTAACGGGCTTCGCCACAGGGTGACCCTTCATGCTTCCCCTCCCCAGCCCTTCATGGGCCCAGACACTGAGGACACAGAAGTGCCCGTGTGCTATTTGGGGAGACAGAGTTGGGGTTGGGTCCCATGGGGGTCTAGGCAGCAGCCCCTCTGCAGGTCGGGAGGCATCCGGGCCCAGCTCACGGGCAGCCTCAGCTTCCCTGTCTGCAGGCGGGCGGGCGGCTCCCACAGCAGACCTGTGTCCCGCACTTCCGCACGTGGTCACCTCCTTTAATCGGAGCTCTGCCCACGCATCTCCTCTTCTGTTTACTCCATACTTTCTCTTTACTCTGACGCCCATTTTTGTAAATTACAGTTTGTGTGAAAGCACTTCATATTACTCCATTAAATGGCAGATTAGTTTCACTTACCAGAGGTATAAGGTGACTGTAGAATCAAAGTAGGCTGGAAACAAAGTCGTGTCACTCAGTTCCAGCTGCGTGCCGCTGTGCCAGCCTCCTGTGGTGGGGGAGGGGCCACTCGCTCTGTCTGTTAAAAAAGGGGGGTTAACAAGCGTCAGGGGGTGCTTGGGACACGTGGACACCACAGACTTCTCCCTTGACGTGATTAGGGCAGAGAAGAGGCAGGGACATAGCAGCGGGGGTGGTGTAGGACCTGAACTGTCACATGCTGCTGCCCCAGGGTCCAGAGGGCAAGGACAGAATGGCCATTCATGTGTTGGGACAGAGCCCAGGTGCCCTCCCAGAGCTGAGCAGGACTTATGGTTGCCTTAGCGTGAGCGGGAGGGGAATGGGCTTCTGGAACCCTCAGTCCACCTTCTTGGAGGCCAGCTTTCCAGGGTTGACCAGGTGGGTGGGGACGGGGCTTCTGCAGCAAGACTGTCCTGAGAGCAAACCGTGTCATGGTCTGGACACAAAGTTAGGCAAGAAACAAACAGGATGGCAGCAGAAGTACAGCTGGGTCAGGAGAGAGGGCCTTTGAAGATGGGGCAGTCCAGAAGTGCGCATCCACCCACCCACACACACACTCACATGCATGCACACGTGCCTACGTGCACATGTGCAGGCTCTTTTGCACAAGTACACATGTGTGTTTCCATGTGCAATGCATGCACAAGCATGCATGTACACACATGCATTGCTCATATGTGTGCATTTGTGTACCCAACTCGGCAGAGGTGCCATTGGGCTCCTCCTGCCATCACTGTGCAGCAGGGGCGGTGCACCGTCCCCTGTGGGTGCAGCACAGGTGTTCCCAGGCAGACAGAGGTGCCCCTCACACCCAGCACATGCATGGCCACAGCTGGGCGTGCAGCGCCTTCTGCTGTGCACTCAGTGCACCTCCCACCTGGGTAGGGCGAGCTCCCAGAGGCCCTGCAGGTGCTGGGGAAGAGTGACAGCAGCCGTGCCACAAGGCGGGCTTCAGAATGAAGCTCATGCACTTAGAGGGCCAGCAATCCCTCCTCTGGCGCTTCTAGGCAGCATTCGCAGCTGCGGAGTGGAAACGCTCATCCCTGTGGACGGAGGGCTGGCGGCCACTGCCTGTAGCGGTTTGGGGGACACACGTGGGCAGGGTTCCCAGGATCCTGCTCCTAGGACACCTCTGGGGTCTGCGTTTTCACCAGGGCAAGTTACTGTAAGAAGTCGCGACGTCACTAGTGCAAAGAGATGTGCGTGCAAGGACCCAACTCAGGGCAGGGCTTGTCTGTAGGGAGAGGGAGTGAAGCCCAGGTTGGAAGAGGACACAGACATCTCCAGTGGCATATGTAATGCTTCATTTCTTTAAACAATGTCTAAAGTGGTTATGAAAAACGTTAAGATTTGAATCAGCAAGTTGTGGGTCACATTATTCTCCCTGCTTGTTTCATGTTTAAAAAATGGAAATCGATTGTGGTCAAAGCAGCAAAGGGGGCTACTAGTCAGGACCAGCGCGGGGCGTCTGGAAGCCGGCAGGGGGTGGGCGGTGGGCGGTGCAGGGGGCTCAGAGAACACGGGGCGGGGGGGGGGGGGGGGGGGGGGGGGGGGGGTGCTGCCAGCAGGCGGGCCCGTAGGGAAGAGGGTAACGAGAGACTCTGGGCTCTCTCTTCCTGCCTCCTGGGACCCCCAGGCCATCTGGCCCCTCAGCCTTTGCCCCTGACTGCTCCAGGGGACCCTGCAGCCACCACCCGTGCCCGCCCACTCCCTGCTGCTTTCTTCTCCACGGCCGCCACGTGGCCTTGTTGCCTGGGGCCAGGGTCTTCCTCACCTGGCGCCAGCGGGCAGCCCTGCTGCAGGGCTGTCGGATGAAGGAGGCGCTAAGTGAAGAGAGCCGGCGGGAGGATGGAGCCAGGAGCTGGTCGTGGTGTCCAAGCTACAGGGGAGCCCAGGGCAAAGCCTGGTGGGCCAAGGGGCACAGCACACGTGAGGGCAAGAGGGTGACCCTGGGTTGGGCTCAGCACATGTGAGGACAGTAGGGTGACCCTGGGGGGTGAGGTTGTGGTCAGGTGTTTTTCCCCTTTCTGTGTTTTCCAGGCATTTTATAATGTGGATGGAAACTTTCTGTCATTTAGAAGCATTTTATTTAGGAAAAATAAGATAGAAGCTGTCACACTCAGAAACGAGGAAGCCCTTGGTGCCCGTGGAGGGGCGCTGTGAGCGGAACAGTTTGGGCAGCAGGAGCCAGCGCCCGAGAGGGTCCCTTCTGGCGGGTGTAGGCAGGGCAGGTGCTGCCTGCAGCTCCTGGTCCCCCAGGCCCCACCCGGGCTGTGTTAGGGGTGTCCAGGGGTGGGATTGGCCAGAGCCAGTGGTCACCGGGCCCCGTCTCCCCACAGCCCGGAAGCAGGAGATCATCAAGACCACAGAGCAGCTCATCGAGGCTGTCAACAACGGCGACTTCGAGGCCTACGCGTGAGTCCCCGGGGCCGGGGGCTGTGCAGGACAAGGATGTAGGACCCTGGGGGGCTCTGTTCTGAGTCAGGGGTCCACAGGGGCCCCTCCTCACTTGGATTTGTCCCCCAGGAAAATCTGCGACCCAGGCCTGACCTCATTTGAGCCCGAAGCTCTGGGCAACCTGGTTGAAGGGATGGACTTCCACAGATTCTACTTCGAGAACTGTGAGTGAGGGAGGGGACATGGAAGCCCTGTCCTCTCTGTGCCCAGGGGTGGCCAGGCCTTTGCTGGTACCCTCTGTGGCAGTGCCCCCCAGGGCATACCCAGCCCCCAGACTCACACTCTTGGGGGGGCCTGTGCAACTCCCAGGAGAGCCAAGCCCTCCCCCACAGGGCTGCGCCAAGACAGGAAAGGGTCGGGCTGGTGCGGTGAAGGGCGGGCACGTGGGTGGCCGCAGTGCCCGAGCCCCCGCCCACCCGCTGTCTGCAGTGCTGGCCAAGAACAGCAAGCCGATCCACACGACCATCCTGAACCCGCACGTGCACGTCATCGGGGAGGACGCCGCCTGCATCGCCTACATCCGGCTCACGCAGTACATCGACGGGCAGGGCCGGCCCCGCACCAGCCAGTCCGAGGAGACCCGTGTGTGGCACCGCCGTGACGGCAAGTGGCAGAACGTGCACTTCCACTGCTCGGGCGCACCCGTGGCCCCACTGCAGTGAAGGTGAGCACCCTCCCCGAGAGCCCTAGGGGTGTGGTGGAGGAGACCGAGGGGAGGGGCAGCCTGGGGCAGAGCCTGCTCCTGGGGACCCTGGAGCTGCTGGGTGAGACCACAGGAATGAAGTCACATCAGGGATGACAGCAGGCTGGGTGTGGCATCCCCCCCAGAGGATGAGGGGCTGTTGAGGGCATGAGCTGTCCGTGCTGGCCAGAACTGGGTGGGTCACAGGTGGGTGGGTCCTGGGCCGCGCAGCCCTGGGCACCATGTCCTGCTTGCCGGGACTGTCAGCACCCAGGATAGGGCTCCCCAGGTGGGTGCAGGGGGCCAAAGCCCGGTTTTACAGGCAGGTAGTAATTGGGTCGGGCGCCTCGAGCCCCTTCTCCTGAGCAGG
This sequence comes from Cheirogaleus medius, assembly GCA_008086735.1. Classification (NCBI taxonomy): domain Eukaryota; kingdom Metazoa; phylum Chordata; class Mammalia; order Primates; family Cheirogaleidae; genus Cheirogaleus; species Cheirogaleus medius. Next base: position 9,795,778 of record VBSM01002217.1, read on the forward strand.
CCCTTCTCCGGACCTGGTTCGCTTTGGCCGTCCCTGCGGTCCCTGGGCAGAGGGCAGAGCCTGGCACAGGCGGGCAGAGGGGCTTCTGACGGCCGACCTGCCCGCCCTGTTTCAGAGCTGGTTTCGCCGGACAGAGTTGGTGTTTGGAGCCTGGCTGCCCTTGGGCACACGGCCTGCCTGTCGCATGTTTGTGTCTGCCTCGTCCCCTCCCCTGGTGCCTGTGTCTGCAGAAAAACAAGACCAGATGTGATTTGTTTTTAAAAACAAGATGACGACAACGACAACCACACACAAAAACAATTGACGTCGGATGAAACGAAAACAAAAAAAACTAAGGAAAGGAAAAAGCTGTAAAAATCACTGGCATTCGTGGGGCCAGTCCCCACCCGCTCCACGTGTGTCCGTCCATGCTCCTGGCCTCTGGGGCACCAGCTGGGACATGAACTTGTCCGCCAGGCCCCCGTCGCGTGCTGAACGGTGTTAGTTTGTAGGTAATGCACACACCCCACACCTAAGGCGTCTGCATCCTCCCGCCAACGCATGGGCTCCACGTGGTGTGCTCGCTGGCTGTGGTGACCGTCAGCTGTCTTTTGGGGAGGGGCTGTGGGGGCCCGCGGGGCTGCCCCCTTCCTGCTAGTTGTGCCTGAGAGTTGCTGTCATTCCTGCTTTCCCTTCCCTTCCCTTCCTTTCATCCCCGAGGGGCTGAGTGTGGGCTCCGGGTGCCCGGTGTCCCCATGTACCCAGCATGGACAGCCTGCAGCAGAGCCTAGGCCAGCCCCTTGCCCCCTGGAGCATCAAGGAGACTAGAGTCCTATCCCCAAGGCCATCAGAGATGCCCCCACAGACCCAGGGCTCCAGCTCTGGCCCTTCTGGGGGAGTGAGGTGCGAAAAGGACACACCTTAGCTTCAGGCCTCCACCTGGCAAGAGATGGCACTGTTGGCTGCAACTCCAGCAGACCCGGCATGGAGAGGGGACTCAGCCTGGGCTGGCCTCCCTCCTGTTTGGGACACCTGTCCCTTCCCTGCGGCTCCTGACCCCATCTCCTTCCTGGCCCTCCCCCGGCCCTTGTGGCTTCTCCCTGTGCAGCTGGGAGCGGACTTTTTACAAAGGACTGAGGGCCTCCTTCGAGTCCTGAGCCGCAACGGGGGCGGGGAGGAGGCCAGGTCGCACGTCTGGGGATGTTCAGGGAGCTGGGGGCTCCGGGCTTGGTCAGGTGATGAAGCAAGTGGCAGAGAGGGGTCAGAAGGTGGTGGCTGCCGGGGCTCCTGGGCTGAGATGGGTCCAAGCAGGTGTTTGTTGAAGTGGGAGCATTTCTGGTGTCTGAGCCAGGAGCAGAGGGAGCAAGAGCCACAGTAGGCTCGAGCCCAGGCCACACGGGAGGCACGAGGGTGGCAGGGCTGCCGGGCCAGTGTTGGGTGTGCTGGCTCCAGTCGTGTAGGCCGGCTCCCTGGCCCCTGCCCTGGGCAGGGCTGCCCTGTGTGTGAGGGAAACTTCCAGGCAGCCAGGGGATAGCCATGGAGAGAAGGCGGGCTGGGGGCAGAAGCAGGTAGGGCGCAGGGCCCGGGACCGAGAGGATGGAGAGGAAGGTCCCGCAGGGACGACAGTGCTGCCTCGAGGGGCCAACCTCGTGCTCCGAGAGTCGCTGCCTGGGCTTACTGCAAGGTGGGACCCCTCAGCCCCTTGTGATGTGGGCACCCCAGGGAGGCTCGGGGCCAGAGTGAGCCCGCAGGCAGGTGGGCTGCAGGGGCAGCTCTGAAGCCAGGTTGGGTGGGTCGGTCAGGAGCCTTGACTTCAGAGGTTCGGGTCGCCGCCCGACGCCTGCCCACCTCCATTCACGTCGTTTTCAACAAGGATTTTCTTTATCTTCCCCCACAAATCAAGCCAAGGGAGGGGCATGGAGTGGGGAACGGGACACAGGATCCTAAACTCCAAAGGGACTGTCCACCAGCGAACACTCAGAGTGAACGCCACCTCCGTCCTCGCTGTGCCCAGGACAGCTGCCCACATCCACGGACACAGGGTAAACATCTGCTGGGCTCCGCACCAGTGGCTCCCTGGGCCACAGGACAGCGGCAGGGCTCGCCATGGACAGTGTGTGGCCCAGCGGCCGGCCACCCTGGCGTCCTAGGGCCTCCTCCCTTCCTCTCCCCTTCACCTTGTCATCTCCACGGAGCTGCCTGTCTGGGATAATTTGGGGATTTTTTTTTCTGGGGGATAATTCTTTTGCATGACCCCTAAAGAGCAAGCCACAGCCGCTCTGCTAGCTAGGTGTCCGCGGTGTGGTGGCAGTGGCCTGCCGGCCAGTGCTGCAGGGATCAGTTGCCCACGGTGCTGGCTGGCCTCCCCTTTTCTCTCTTTTTGCTGAGTTTCATTGTCTTTTCTTTCTGAGCCTTGTAAGTGTACAAAAATTATTTTGTTCTGTCTCGGGAAACTGCAAATAAAAGAAAAACAGGACAAACCGCTTCAAGTGCAGCTGGGTGATTTATGCCAGGACCCTGTGACACAGACTCAAGCCTGGTCCCTGGCCTGGCTCAGGCCCCTCCTCTGACGGTGGGAGACATGGAACCCTGAGCCAGCCCAGACGTTCCAAAGCCCCTCTAGGGTAGACGGTGCACCCGGGGTGGAGGGTACCTCTAGCCCTGGGTCGTAGCTTCACTAGCAGTCGCCACCACCTCCTCTGGTCCTCTGAAGTCCTCACCAGCACTGAAACTGGCCCCCAACCCCCAGGTCCCCAACCTTTCCAGCCACCCCAGTGACCTCTAAAGATGAGGAGGGAAGGCCCCAAGACTCCGTCCATCCTGCTGTCTCCCTTCACACCCCCTCCACCACCCTGTCGGCTGTTCTGGGTGCTGAGGACACACGGTGCCCATGGTGCCAGGCCCTGCTCCTGTACATTATGCAGGCAGATGGCACACAGGCCGCACAGATGTCGGACTCGGACCTCAGATGCAGGCGAGATGCAATGATGATGTGGCAAGCAGCTGCCACCAGGATTAAAAGGCTCTTTATGGAGACCACACAACCTGGAGCCCAGAGCAGAGGTCTGGGGCAGGGACAGGGGACACGAGGTGCCAGGCCCAGCCCAGGAGAGCAGCTGAGTCTGCCTGTGCTCTGCTGGCCCTTCTGCAACCTCAATGCCCTCCTCTCTCCCAGACACAGCCTGGGTAGCCCCTGCTGGTGCCCTAGGTGCACCCTCGTGTCTCCATGGCAACCTGCTCAGAGTGTGGCCTCCCCTCCCATCCCAGGCCCTGCTGCTGCACGTTGCTGACACGGAAGCATTGGCATCAAAACACCAAATATCCCAGACACCAAACATGCTCGCTTCTTGAGTCCAAATAACTTCCAGTAAGACAGGTGCCCCTACACCCTCTCGGACCTATCCACTATTGGCCTGAAGCATCCCCTGAGCTGGCCAAAGTCCCCAGCCTCCCCCATCCTGAGCATCTGGTTATAGACACCTTCGTTCAGCGGGAGGCCCTTAATGTCAGCTGCTCACTCTCCACAGGCTGCACCTGGGCAGGTGCTCTCAGGAGCGTGGGCGGGAGGGTGGTAGGTTCCAAGAACTGGGTGCAAAGAATCTAGGCCAGTGCCCACAAGCGCTGCGATGTCTGTCCCCAGGCACAGTATCTAGGGCTCCACTAGCCTATCAGCTGTAATCAGAGGAGCCTTTCCAGGCCAGGCCTCCCTCAGGAAGGCCACACACTGCAGTTCCTGAGCCTCACGCATGCATTATTCCTGAGGCCTCTCTGCAGATGCCATCAGGGCCACTCTGATGAGGTTTTAGGGCACAGTACACATGGCTAAGCCACGCTGTGTGGGGCCAAGTGCTACAGGCAAAAGGGACATCACTTTTAAGTAGCACCTACTTTGGATGAAACTCTCTGGACCCTATTATCACCCCAAGAAGGCGTGGCTTAACACCCCTGAGCTCCAGTGGGTCCTCTGAGCAGGCAAAGCCCATGCACTCAGTTCAAGGCTACTTCCTAGGCCCAGGGAGAGGTCTCTGCTTTAAAGGATCACAAGCACAGACTGAAAGTAGCTCCAGGCCCTCCTGCCTGGGAGATGGAATAAAACCAGCTGCAGAGGCTGCAGACTTCTAAATGCCCTTAGGCATTCCCTAAACTCAGGACAAATTCGAAACTGGAGTCTGATCTGCCCCTGGTTCACTTCCAAACCTGCAGAGGTTGGCTTTGGAGCAGAATGTCCCCAGGTGCCCTGTGGAGCCCACTTTGCTGCTGAGTTTCCACTGGAGCTTGATGGGAAGCCAGGTAGTTTCAGAGCAACCCTGGGGGCAGCAGTGAGGAACAGGGAAGCTTACAGTGGGATCAGGGCCCCCTCCCCTGTGGCTCTGTAGTTAAGAGACAGTTCCTCAAGGGGGTCTCCGGTTTGCAGCTATTACTACCTAGGGGAACAGGATTCAGAGGCTGCTTCTACTCCAGGGCGCCCTCACCTGGTTAATAGCAAAAAAGAAAATATGATTCCTGCTAGAAAGGCCTATGGGAAAGGATAAGGAGCTAGGTAGGCCTGGAGCTACCTCTCCTGGACAGGCCCTGCCAGGATAATGTGGACCTTGTCCCCTGCAGGCCCACAGCACCAAGCCTCCCTCCCCAGGGCAGGGCTTGGTGAGGAAAGGGTTCCCCGTGAAGCTCAAACAAAGGACAGGACCATTTTGGAATTTCAAAGGGCAACTTTTATCAGGACAGGAACCTCTCAAACAGAACACAGAAAAGTTAGGCAGCAGTTATTAAAATACACTTTTGCCAAATGATTTAATATTAAACACAAGGAGCAGGAAGTGCCCTCTGTCCACCACAGGGCCTGAGTCAGACCCACCACCTCGCCCAGCTCAAGCAGGGGCTGACCCAGGCAGGCCAAGCCCCTGGAGAAAGCATGGCCAGGTCTCACTTTCTTTCCCCAAATTCACAACTCCAGCCCATTCCTCCCCCAGCGACTTGTGAGGGAGGGAAAAAGGCTTCATCCCGCTGTCCCTGTCCCTCGGATCCAGGCCCACTCCACTCCGTCTCAGGCACCAGTGAGAAGGCTGGGTCTGTGCCTTCGGCAGGCCCTGGACTTGGGGTGTCTGTAGCAGTAGAAAAATGATATGGACGGGTTCCTTCAGGGGTAGGCCAAGGCCAGCAACACGCAGAGAAAAAGGTGGCAGCAGGTAAACCAGCCAGAGGTGGGGTCCTCAGAATCCTCAGCAGACGCCACCCTCTTGCCACACCCACTCTGGGGATTCAGGGCCTGGGACTCCTGGTCAGCACAATGGGAGCTCTCAGCAGAACGGCAGTCTTGAGGCAGGACTCCCGAAGACAAAACCATACTGGTTCAAACTCGTAGATGACACCATCCCAGCAGGGGCTTCCATGGGGACTGGATGCCAAGGGTGCAAATGGGGGGCACAGCAGGGCATGAAGAGGCAATTTGGAGCATGGCACTAGGACACGAGGGGCCTGGACCATCCTGGGCCCATCTCCTGGGCTGCTCCAGCCTGTTTACAGGACTGAGCCTTGGGGCTGCGGCAGGCCTCCTGCTGGGGGCAGGCACCAGCTTAGACCAACCCCTCGGCCTCCACCACCCAAGCAGGAGCCTCTGACCAGGAGGCCTGCGCTGGCCAGAACACAGGAGAGGTTGTGGGAGTCCTCGGGCAGGCTGGCACCTCCCCCTGGTGCCCACGGGAAAGACCCACTTGTTTAGATGTATAGGCCCCAGGCAGTCGTCAAGGCAGTCTTGTAGCCAGAGAGGCCAGTGAAAACCATTTTTGAGAGACTACAGCACCTATTGCTTTGATCTTGACGTTCAAAGTCAAATTGCAAGTCAAGGCAGGTGTCCCTCAGACCCTGGGTAGGTAAGTGCACCTGTGTTTGGATCTTCCTCTGAAGATGGGACACCCCCAGCTGAACGCTGAAGGAACATCCCACTCTCCTGGGCTCCAGCCTGCAGGCTGGTATGACCACGACCCACATATTCCAGCCCACGTCTCAGCTCCTTCCAAACTCCTCTCACAAGTCACTTTTGTGATACTTGATGCAAGTAGCTTAGAATGGGCTCTGCCCTCAGCAGGAAGCCAATCCTAGCAGCTAAGTTAACAGTCTCAGAATCTGCTGTTTTCCCCCAAACAGGCCTTGAGCCTGAAGTACTGGTCCGGCTGTGGCCACTGCAGTGGGCTCACCCCTACCCAGCCCACCCCCCCTCCCCCGGCCCCAGGAGAGGCTTTCCCAAGGGTCTCCAAACTCTGCCCACTCCAGCCCTTGTATCAGGGACTCTCCCCTCCCCACCCACCCCACTCACTGGAGTGTTAATATCATTAATGTACAAATAAAATACAAAGAAAATATATCAAGGGTCGAGAAACAGCTGGCTCTGACCTCCCCACACAGAGCCTTCCTGGGGTTGGCTGAGAACGAGCCCTTCAGCATCTACAGGAGCCACTCAGAGTTTATGGTTTCATTTACCCAAAAATACACTTTTGGGGGCCTCAAATTCTTTCCAAAAGTCTCTACCAGACATGAATTTGAATGGTCCCCAACCCTTTCACCATCCCTCAGTTCTTCCCGGAAACTCCAAAATAAAAAGTGGCCAGTCTGCCCCCACTCCGGGTCCTCTTCTATGGCTGTCTCTTCTTTTCTGGGGGCTGTGGTTCTGATGTGAATGACGGTGACGTTCCAGCACTGGGCCTCTGCGGGCTGTGTCACATGATTGCACAGCAGGAGTTTTGTTTCCGGGCCTTGAAAAAAACAAAGAGGAGCTGAAGAGGACTGAGGAAGGCTGGCCTGGCAGCCCCAACCTCAGCCAGTGTGGCAGAGGGAGCTCCCGGGAAGCAGTCAGAGAGATCAGGACAGGAGGCTGAGGAGGGCAAGAAGGCCTCAAGGGAAGCTGTCCAGAGCAGTTTACATCACTAAATACAGGTAAGCCACAGCTTCCAATGCTGTCTGGGATCTTTAGTTTTTTCCACACCCCACTAATGCTTTCAAAAAGTAAAATTCCTGCTATTAGGCCATATACAAAGAACCAATAATACAAACTGGATTGGCTCAGTATCTTAACTTTGCCCCCACTTTTGTCTTCCAACAATACTATCCGACCATCATGGTGGTGTTTCTTCCTAGAGGATGGTCCTCAGGGTAACAGATGTGGTCCCCACTTGGGATGTGGTCCCAGCTCAGTTCCTGGGAACCACTGTTACCACCTTCTCTCTGGCGTTCTGGTCACAGACTCTCCTACTAACCCCACTTGGCCACCTCCCTCCAATGTGCACATGAAAGCAAATGTGTGTGGACAGATCAAGCAGACTTGTCCCTATTACTGTCCAACAAAATGGGCCAGCAGTGCCACCTTTAGGAAGACATTAGCACTGCCCTGAGAAAAAGTGGCAGTCAGCAGGATGCATCCTTCTCAGTGGAATACTTCTGTAAAAGGGAAATTAAGTAAAAGCTTAAGAACCCCTTCAGAAAGGCTGAACTGCTGGCATCTTAAGGACTTATAACTAAATACTCACCAGACAGAAGGAATTAAGGGCAAACCCTGGTGATAAGAACTTGAACCAACCTTCTGTCTTCTTGGGGAGTGGAGTGTAGGTTTGGGCATCAGCAGAGCAGAGGCAAGGGTGGAACAAGGCCTCTGCCTGCATCCGCCTACCACCACCCTAGTGACCCTGTGCCTGTGATGCTCCCCTCAGGCTCTCACTGCACAAGGAGTGAAATCTCAATCCAACGTGAGTAAACAGGCTACGACAGACCTATTCATAGTGGCGAGTGCCAGAAGAAACAAGCTGTGACTGCTCTCTGGAAGGGAACACCCCAGAGCGGGTAGGCACTGGGTACTCACAGTTTTATAGAAGGCTTTAGACTGCGTTCCCAGCACCTCGGATTTGGACACCAAGTCATCTAGCTTCTCACCTCGCTCTAACAAAGATTCCATGGTGTTGTGCTGGACAAAAGAAAAAAGAGAAAAGAGAACTCTGGTCTGTTCAATGACTTGACATGAACCGCTTGTGGAAATTCAGTCACAGGGGTAAGCACCTCCCCTGGCCTCTTCTCCAACACACAAACTTTACCACTAAGCATCAGGACTCAGTCCCAGAACAGTTCCTGTCCCAGTGGATGGAACAGGACCTGGTGACATTCCTATGGAATCTAGAAGTGCTAAATGGGATATAAAGGATTTCCCAAAAAAACTGTCCCCAGCACAGGCTTAGCCACCACTCTAGGAACACTCAAGTATATCCTTTTATATATTAGTGTGGGGGGGTGTGTGCATGTATATACGCGTTCTTTGGAAAGAGAAAACAACAGCTGGGTACTATATGGTTGTACTGGGTTAGACAGTAGCCCCTAAAAATTAACGCCCACTTAGAACCTCTGAATGTGACATGATTCAGAAACAGGGTCTTTGTAGATGTATTCAGTTAAGATGAGATCATACCGGATTAGGGTGGGCTCTAACTGGCGTCCTGATAAGAGAGAAAACAGAAACGCACACCGAAGAGAAGCCCATGTGACGACAGAGGCAAAGACTGGAGGGATGCATCTACAATCCAAGGAACACCAAGCACTGCCAGCAACCACCAGCAGCTGGCGATAGGCCTGGGATGACTCTCCCTCAGAACCTCTAGAAGGAAGCAGCCCTGCAGACACCTTGATTTCAGACTTCTAACTTCCAGAATTGTGCGACAATACATTCCAGCTGTCAGGTCATCCAGTTTGCGGCTATTTGTTACCAGCAGCCACAGGAAACTGACACCATGGGAGAGCTGTGCCGTCTCATACAGCAGCCACAAATAGCTCCTGAGCACTTAAGATGAGGCAAGTCCAAACAAATGTGCTTTAAGTGCAAACAAACCAGATTTCACACTCAGACTTGGTATGCACAACGCCTCATTAGTAACTTTTTAGATTGGTTACATGTTGAAAAGTTAGTATTCGGATATACTGGGTAAAATAAAATATACTATTATAATAAATTTCAACTATTTTCCTTTTACCATTTTAAAATATGGCTCCCAGAAAATTCAGAGTTAAAATATGACTCATATATATTATATTACCACTGGAGAGCACTATGACAGAACATGTCCTGCTTCCCTAAAGGGGGCTGTACCCTAAATGTCTTCACTACAAACTGACTTAGGAAACAGAAACACCAACCCTTTTTTGAGGGTTCTAGGGAGAAAGGCCCTGCTGCCAGGGCCCCAAGGAAGCAGCAGCTCACGTCTCTCCCCAGACGGCCACTACTACAGCAATGTATGCTCTAGCAACGAAATACCATTTCGCATCTGTGCACGTATGTAATAGTATAGAATGAAGAATTAGCAAAAATGTCCTTTATCCCTACATGCAGCTGAATCACTCATATTTTTAACATAAAAGGTAACTGGATTATGGATATGGACACCAATAACCCAAACTTTACAAGTGCAACTAAAATGGGTCTGTGTGAACATGACCCATCAGGTGTCCAGAGCAGGGAGAGGAGAGAGAGAAGGTGTCCCAGACTCCTCAGCACTCTCAAACTCAGACTCAGCAGTAGGAGGAGAAAACGTGGAGAAACACTCCCATGGTGTTAAGAAAGCTCAAGAGGTTACAAAAGACAGAGAGATGCTGCAAGACTTTCACATCTAACTTCCATCCAAAGGCATGTTATCGGGAGTGCAGTCCAGATCTATGTATGAAGGCTCTGGGACGCTTTTAATAGAATGTAGACTCCCAGGCTCTACCCCAGACCAGCGAGTCCAAGCCCAGGAGACGCTGATGTATGCTGAAGCTACGCTGGTGTAGATGAAAAAGCTTTATCCTGGGGGTGGGATTTTTTCTGGGCTTCACATCCACTTTATATATCCATCAGCTGCTGTGCACTGGTGGAAACTAGCCTGCATGGTGAGCAGGATGAAAAGATGTTTCAGGTGCTCACACACTGGTCAGAAAAAACACATAAACAAGCAGTGACAGCAGAGTGACATGAAAGGGTGTAAGAGAGGACAGGGCATAAGAGAGGACAGGGCCCAATCATGAGACTGTGTCAGGGAGTTTGCACTTTATTCTGAAGTGGATCTGAGAGCAGGAGGATTTTGAGAAGAGTGCAGATCAAAGGATACTGCATGGTGGACAGACTAGAGGTGGACAGCAAGTAAGGGGATCAGTTAGAAGCAAAGGCCACAAAAGCCAGATCTGAGGCAAAAAACAGATGGCTGTTCACATTTCACATGTGTGCAGAATTAAAAAAAAAAAAAAAAGTTGAAGCAGCTGTTACAAATCAGGAGACTTCAACTAAGAATGGATGGTTCTACCTTTTCTTAAACAGGCCTGACCAACTCGGCCTGTACTCCAGCCCATCGCCACCCTTTGGTCAATGCAGAGGGCTTCAGTCTGCTTACCTCTGATGCGGATACTGCAAGGGGAGGCACCTTTTGTGGGCTCTGAGACCTAACCTAACATAGGCACAGCGGTGGGAATCAAGTACCATGGAGGCCAGACCCTCAGAGCCCAGGACTGCCCAGACAGGGAGTGGCCATGGGGAGGAGAGATTCAAGGGCCCCACTGGTTCCCAGCTTGGTCCTCTACAAACAGTGGGTGCTGTGAACCAAAACAGGGGTACAGGAGGAGGGAGAGTCAAATGCCTGGTGGTGAGGGGTGGGCAATCCCATCTCCCAGAGAGTGCTGTGGTTATTATCAAAACAAGGAGCAATTCTGTGTGTGCCTGGGCGGTGGTAAATCCTTTCACCCGCCTGCCCACCAGCCCCAGTTCTTGGGTTTGTTCTCCACTTTCCTGCTTACCAGAATGATTTTGGTCTCGTCTAGTTCGGCCTGCACTTTACTCATGGGGTCAGCTTCTCGGGGGTTCTAGGAAAGAGCCAAAAATAAGAACAAAGTCAGGACCAAGGTGGCTACATGGAAACAAAGCTCAAAACTGAGGAAGCTGGACAAACTTTCATAGGTTAAAAACCATGGCCTGTTTAAACACACAACAGAGAAACACAAAGCCTGCCCAGAGCTTGAGTTCCCACGTCTGCAGGTAGATTCCCTGTGATTTTCAAACAGAAGGCTCAAGAGAGAACAATGGCACCAAAACCAGAAGTCACTGGACCAGAACTATCAGAACAGTTGACTTTTTCAGTTTCACACGGATTCTGGGCCACATGGTCTCAGTATGAGACCGTTTAAGGAAGTTTCCTTAAACTTCCTTTAAGGAAGTATCCTTCCTTAAACCCTACCTGGTATCTGCTGAGGTGACCATCCAGGGCTGCATAATGGATTGTGGCAGGGGATCCTACTGGCCAGTCCGCCTTGTCCACCTGGTTGGAGAATTCATCTAGTACCTGCAAGACAAAAGAACCTCAGCAAGTCACCCACATGTACTCACCACTACCTGCCGCAACAGGGCTTCACCCCTGAGCACCTCACCCTGATAGAGGCTCCCATGCCACCCAGAGCCCAGGAAAAAGAGGATATATAATGGCAAGGGGAAAATCTAGGCTAAAGTTCTTTCCAAATTTTTCTTATCATTAAAACAAATCCTATTCTAGAAATCAAAAGTGAAGTATGCTCAGCCTGACATGAACCTCACCTGGGGAATAATAAAAGTATTTCAAATTTTAACCTACAGGTGTCCAAGAAAAAGGACACTGGCCCTCTAATCTTTCAAAGCAATTTTTCAAAAACGGAATTAGGCCCTCCAGATTTAAAAAACCACCACATTTCACATGCTTGGAAGTGTAGGGAATATGCTGATGCCTCTGTTTTCAAGGAGTTTAAAATTAGCACCACATGAAAAAATTAAACAATGCTTAGGTACAAGCTCCATGGTGCAACTGACCAACACCAGGGATAGAGCTGCAGTAACTGCCAAGAGGCAATGTGGTGAGAGTGAGGGCCTTCAGGAGGGGACCCCTCCAGCAGGAGCACAGAAGTGAGAACACAAGGCACAGCTGTCTCCAAGGGCCCCGTTCTCTGAGGAGAGAAGCTGCAACTCAGTAGCCTAAACCCAGATAGGATGAGGATAGAAGTCAGCACCAGAGAAGGTACCTGGGCAGGGATGCCAAATTCTCGATTTTGGGGGGTGAGGAGAGCTGAAAATATTTTGACTTTGGACACATTTCATCCCTATTCCTCGGTCACTGCTGTCACCTCTGGCCCCAGATGTGCCACACTCATCATCCAAGTCCCACCGAACCAAACCAAAAACTCACCTTCTCCAGCAAGGTAAAGGCCACCCGGGATGGGTATTCATTGTCAGCAATGGCCACACCTGCAAGACTGTCATTCCGGACGTAGACATGGCACAGATACTCTAAGAAAACAACAGATCAGACATGTGGATATTTACATGAGAGCTTAAGACTTTTTTTAATCCTCCAAAATCAAAGCATCCACAATGCTGGGCTCCTGCTTTTTGGGTCAAATGAAGCCACTTGAAAGGTCAATAGCTCTAATCAAGATTTGTGGAGAGACTGTGCAGCCTGGCTCAATGGACCACACATGGGAGCTTGGTGCAACACCTACTTCAGCACCAGTAAATGGGCAGAGGCCTAGTATGCAAAGCCAGGGCCAAAAGGACCACCAGTGGTGCAGAAAATACACCAAGGCAACATGGCCCTGGGAGCATTTCCAAGTCACTACCTTGAGCTCAGGTTAGGTTGGGCTGTTATCTTGGGGATTTGCAGTTCTCTAAGGCTCTGTGCTGCTTCCAAACTAAGGGCAGCCTGGACAAGCCAAGCAGCCGCCACTTTCTTAAAAAACAAACAAACAAACAAACAAACGAAAAACCTTTTCAGAGCAGACAAAAGTCAGAAAATTACCTCCCAGGCCCAGTCTTCCACATCACAGCAACCCTGCTTGGCCTGCTGGGTCGGTGAATAGGGGGAGGGGGGTCAATCTAGAAAAAGATTAGCCACTGCTGGCTGAGGTCTTCAGTGTTACTGTGCTAAAGTCATCACAGGATTGAAAGGTACAGTTTGTACAAGGGCTTCTGCAAAATATTCATAATCCACAGGATTGTTCATTTTCATCACTTCAAAAGGATTCAGAAATGACACAGATAACCATATCCCAAGGAAAAAGAAATGTAAGGATTACAGCTTACAAATAAGAAACTTCTTGTCCTTAAGGATCTGACCCAGAAGATTACAATGCTAAACAACAGAAAAACAAATAAAAGAGGAGGGAAAGACTATGAGCCCCTGAAATCAGAAAAGGGCCAGAGATAAAGGAGAACAGGAATGAGGAGGAGGAGGACAGGAGGTCATCACCAATGATCCTCAGATTTCAAATACCATTCCCAAAAAAATAAGATTCAAACATGGGGTCAAAGTGCACACACTCCACAGAAACTGAGAAGCTGGTCAGTGTCTGAGGAATTGTCCTTAAATAATAAACTTGGAAAGGCAGACACCATTTAAAGGAAAACAAAGCGAAAACACTGAAATATTCGTGATTCAATTAATTCTGTAGGGTTAACAGCACAGACACCCCACATACAGGGTATCCCAAAAGTCTCCATACAAAGGAAAAATTCTGTAAAATCTTATAATGAATATTTTGTAAATAAAGGTACATTTAGCTACAATTTCCCATTTTCCCTATGTTGTATGGTGACGTTTGGTACACCCTGTATATGCAACACTGCCTGTGTTGTCAGTGACATTTATATCATCAATTCAGTTACTCTTCATCACTGACTCAAGGTCCATGCATGTGTGAGATGGTCTTTGTCTGTATCTGATGAAGTTCATTCCTGAACTCTTTCCTTATCTGTCTGTATTAATATACACATCTAAAATAAATTGTTAAAAACTCTTATACAAAATCTGAATTATGAAAAACTAAAAATAATGAGTTTTCAGATTCCTGATCAAAAAAAATCTAAGGAGCACAGAATGCAGTAGTGCTTCAACACTGCAAGCTGGAAATCCTTTTTTGAGGGGTCTGTAACTCTGAGGGGAAAGGGAAGAATACAATATGAGCATTGCTTACTGCTCCAAGAGTGTCAGACCCTGATCTTAAGAGAGTCTAAGCTTGGGAGCACTTTTATCCATGAAGCTTAGACTTCAACTGTGGGAACAGAATTCTGCATAAATATGAAAACGAGGAAGAAAGAGAGAACAAGCTAGCAGAGGAATAGGGTCCCAGTAGAGAGGAGAGCTGTGTGCTGCCTGAGGTGTGGCAGCCAGACCAGCACACACTCAGAAGTTGGAGAGCCCTCTTACCTTGTTCTTTGACAGAAGATCTGGTGCCTTTCGCTGAGCGCTCCACAATCAGTTGACTTGTGAAGGTCATGAATTCCTGAACACTAAGAAATAGTGTATTTATTTAGTATGTATTTATTATCTTCTTCCCGTCACCTTGTCCCCAAACAAATGGAAAGTGACCTCTGAGCTTATACATAAGGAGACATTGCTTCTTGGTTTTGCTCCTTTCCCTCTCAACCCTAATAACAAATAATAAACACTCTGTAAATGAACACAAATAAAGATAATTAAAAATCATCATCACCATTCAAGCAACATCTGTTTGCTACCTAGCTTACCAAAACCACCCACTTCAGACTTCTAGGGAATTTTCTACAGGCTACAGTCTATTTAACATCTTGGTCACAGCATGATTTGGGACACAATGGCGAAGCAGGAGGCAACTCCTGCTCTTAAGGCCCCGCTAACTTTCAAGAAGCAGGACAAATAAAAACAGCACTAGAAAAACAGTAGTGGCAAAAACTGTCAGGCAGATGCACAACCAGTTATGGCTGTGGCCACATGACGGACCCTGGCAATGCCACAAACATACATAGTGAGTGCTGGCTCAGGTCTACTGGGGCTCATCCATGAGACCAGCACCCTGGGAGGAATGGAAGGAAACAGATTAGCCAAGACAAGGAAGGGGGAAATGGCTCATACAAAGGCTGAAAGGAAAGAAAGGGTTCATCATGGGCCCAGAAGAGAGATCTACCCAGAATGGAATAGTCTTAGATGATCCAGCCAGAGGACCAGGGGCTAACAAGGAGCCTCTGACTGGGGATGTGATATAAAGGGCAGCCAGAGCCATCAGAGCAGGGTCTTTAACTTGGAGTTCACAGCAGGCTCCAGCAGAGCCATATAGAAAACTGAAGACCCAACTCTGGGATCACAGTTCCACCACTTACTAGGTATGTGACCTCAAGCCAGTTACTACGCTGTGCCTTATCAATAAAATCAAGACCCATGTGACAATTAAATGAGTTAATAAAGTACTTGGCACAAAGCTTGGGCACACAGTATTACTTGTTATTATCTTAAGGGAATAATATGATAAAAATAGTCCCTTAGAGAAGAAGTCCCCAAACAAAGAAGCCTTTGCAGTAAAACTAAAAAGAGACAGCACTTGAAGTAGGTCTGTAATTAGACAGAAGAAGAATTGTGTTAATTGTGACAGCATGTATGTGAAGGCCAAAAAAGCTGGAAACCACTCAAAAGGTTTTAAGCTTGGGGGTCTGGTAATCATGGGGCAGGCAGGACAGAAGTGAGGTCATCTTATAAGAAAATAAGCTCAGCTGGAATATGTGTTGTTTTGAGATGTTAGTAGAGATGTCCATTTAGTGTTATAGCTGTTAGTCATCTGAAGGTAGTGTGGGTATCCCAACCACGTAAGGTATAAGTCCTACAGTAAAATTTCTGAGAATTTTCAATATTTTTTTTTATTATTAAACGTGTGGCATCACTATGAGAATCTTCAATATTAATTGAAAGGAAAAAATTAAAAAATCAGAGTGAAATTGGCACCAAAAGTTCCATCTGAGAAAAGCAGTAACACAGAGCAGAGAATAGAGGTCATGGTAAAGAAAGCAAAGTAACAAGAAGAACTCTTAAGAAGGAGGCATAAGATGATAAAGCAATTCCACCTTTGGATATATATCAAAAATAAATGTAATGAGGGTCAAAATATTTGTACATCATGTTTATAGCAGTATTATTCACAATGACTAAAACGGGGAAGCAACCCAAGTTCCATTAACAGATGAGTAAATAAGCAAAATATGGTGTATATATACAGTGGAATATTATTCAGCCTTAAAAAGGAAGGAAATTCTAATAGGTGGAACATGGATGAACTTTGAGGACATTACTCTAAGTGAAATTAGCCAGTCCCAAACAGACATAAACTGCATGATTCCACTTGTATGAAGTCCCTAGAGTAGTTAAAATCATAGAGACAAATTAGAATGGTGGTTGCCAGGAGATGGGGGAGGAGGGAATGAGGAGTTAGTGTTTAATGGGCACAGAGTTTCAGTTTTACAAGATGAAAAGAGTTCTGGAAATAAATGGTGGTGATGGTTACACAAAATTATCAATTTATTTAATTCCACTGAACTACACACTCAAAAATAGTTAAAATGACAATTTTTATGTGCATTTTAGAATTAAAAAAATAAATTTTTAAAAAGAACCCAAAAGGAGCAGAAAGTTTCAACAAAACAACAAAATTTTTTTGTAGATCTAGCCAACAAGTCACTGGCAAAGAACTCTCATCAAGAACAAATAGTTGCACTGAAGCAGTGAAAACAAAATCCAAATGGCAGATTCCATCAGACTTTAAGACAAGATGACCACAGATACTGATCCTGTAGGGTCCTTCTCCTTTTGTGCCTGAGTCACCCCACCCCTCCCACCAATGGGCTGAAAGTGTCTGTGGTACTTCTAATACCTTCTTGCAATTAAAGCACCCCAGAAACATTTAAAATCCTGTAAGCCCTATAGATTCCATGCTTCCTTCCAAATCTTCAGTGTAGAAAGAATCCTCTCCTACTAGTAGTTCTCAACCATTAAAAAGCATACAATCTGGGTTTGCATCCTAGGTGGTGGTGGTATATAATCTCTCCGGACCTCAGTGATTTCACGCACAAAAAAAAAAAGA
>VBSM01002217.1:9821675-9841167 GCA_008086735.1 Cheirogaleus medius
AATTAAAAAAAAATTAAAAAAAAAAAGACTGGGGGAGATATCATAGCATATTTAACAAACAAAGGATTAATAATATGATAGATATTATAGACAATATAAAAATAGTTTCTACAAATCAATAGGTAGAAGATAATTCAATAGCAACACAGTTAAATAATATAAATGAATCATCCTTAAAAGAAGAAATGCAATCACCAATAAATATATGAAAAGATATCCAGCTTTTTGCAATTCAAACAACAATGAGATGACCAATCAGCAAAAATCCATAAAGATTTATCATCTCAAGGATTTGCCAGGATATAATCAAACTCCCAAGGTTGGTGGAAGTACTAATAAACTGGTGAAGCCATCTGAGGAGGCGAAATAGTCTCCAATTAACCAAATTGTTAAATGTGTACAGCATTTGAACTTGCCATTCAGCCTCTCAGAGCCATCCAGAAGAAACACTGGCACATTTTTACTTAGATGACATACAAAGATTTCTACTGCAGCCTTGTGAAAATAGTCAAAAACTGAAACTGTCTCAATGATCATCAATAGGAAGTTGATTTTTAAATGTTAGAGTATGTCCTTCTGGAGAGATCTCACCAGTCACTCCTCCTCACTTCCCTGCTGACCTCTGGATGTCAGTGGCCTCTGTGGCCTACACCAACACTATCCAATCTGGTAGCCACTAGTCACACTGAGCACTTGAAAAGTGGCCAGTCCTAACTGAGAAGTGCTGCGAGTGTGAAATACACACCAGGTCTCAGGGTCTTAGGCCAGAAGCACGTTTTGTTCCAGACTGTTGACTGAGCGCCTGGAGCCAGCGCCAAGTGGGCTCCGTTCTCTGAGTCCCCCTGCCACTCAGGGCCCACCTCTCCAGGGGCACTTGGACTGCGAGGATGAGAGACAGCTGAGGCTCCCCAAGCAGGGCAATCGGAGGACGCAGTCTCTATGGGCCCCCGTTCTGGCAGTGCCCACCTTAGCCTGGCTCACCTGGGCCAGGCCCACTGTTGCAGTTCAGGTTTCCAGACGGCAGGCGGGAAGGCAGGACAAAGCCCTCTGGTGGTCCCGACACACGTGGCTATGCCTGCGGCCAAGCTGCCTGCTCCCTTTCCTCTGGTTCCCAGACTCTTGGGCGTCTCCACTCCTCAGGACATGAGTGTGGGAGATCCTGAGACACTGCCCTGGGAACTGAACAGGTGGCAAAGTCTCACAGGCTGGCAGTCACTGCAGTGACAAGGTGATTAAGCAGTCACCATGGTGATGGGGATGGAGGCCTTTTGCCACCAGTCCCAGTTTTCTGCATGGCAGCAGCTCTAATGACAGGATGGTCAGCCCTGCTGAGGCCACTCCTGGTTACCATGATAACCACGGGCCCTCTCTGGAGCACAGAAGCCCTGACCGGAGCATCCCCCGCTCCACACCTGGCCGGAGCAGGCAGTGTCCAGCACCACTGAGCCCTGGAGGAGCAGGCCGGGGCTTGAGAGGTACAGTCGCTGGAGGCCTCATTACTCAAAAGCTGTCTCCAAGCCTCAGGAGGGGAGAGGACCTTTCCTGCTGAGTCTGTCTAGAGGACACCGAGCCCCACAGTCAGCACAGCCCAGAGAAAGCTGACCAGTGCTGAGGACGCCGCCCTGGAGGCGAGCGATGGCCCTGCCTGCGGGACAGCCGGCCTGACAGCCTCCGAGGGAAGGGTGCGGAAGAGGCGTTTGCCACTTGCTGGAGAACAATGAAAAGGAGGAGACTGTGACTGAGCCTGCCTCAAACCTGAAACCAGCGAGGTGGGCCATATTCTCCCAGAGGCCGGTGCCGCCGTGCCCCCTGCTGGGGAAAAGCCTTGGATATTTCTGCTTGCGAGACCTGTCGGGAAGCTGAGGGGTCCCAGCTCCCCAGGCTGGCCGCTGCGCAGATGCTGGACGACAGAGCCAGGATGGAGGCCTCCAAGAAGGAGAAGGTAGCCCGCCGCTTCGTTCGGTGTTCTGAAAGTGTTCATTTGCACCTCCCTGACACTCAGTGGTTTGTTTTGCACCTCAGAATTTGATTTTATGCACAGGCTCTTTGAGAAGGATCTAGCTGGGGACCCTTGTGGGCCAGGAAGGCCCTCACTGGCTAGCAGATCTGTCCCCGTTTCAGACTCTGACCCTGTGACCTGGAGGTCAGACTGCCAGGAGGTCTGGGAAGCAGCCTCCTCCACTGGGAAGAGGGTCTGGGGAGTTTAACCCCCAGCTTGGGGGGTTATGGGTCTGGGGTCTCAGTGCAGAGCCCTAATTTTGAGGCAATGCTCAACAGACATCGAGACAGGGCAAGGACAACTACACTTCCTTGCAGGAATCTCTCCACAGGGAGCCTGAGGCTGCTGCTCCCTGGCGAAGAGAGAAGGGCAGTTACTTTTCCAAAAACAAAGAGAAATCCAGATGTCCTTTGAGCCATCCCTGAGTTCAACAGTGATTGAGGAAAGAGCTGGGGACAGGGGACATTTGCTGTGACACCTCGGGGTAGAGGGTTGTGTGCCCTCATCGCCCACTCTGGGGGTTCAGGCACAGTGGGGGAGACAGGGTAAGTGGGCAGATCTGGCCACGTTGGGCATGTTTTCCTCTTGCCACTGTGTGTGAAATGGCGAGGTCAGCACAAACACCGGGCTGGGGCTGCTCTGGTCGAGCTAATGATGTTAGGCGGAAAACAGCCAGCCCAGGCCAGAGGCACGAGCCCCAGCCAAGTCCCTTGTCCCAGTGGCTGCCTGCCACTAGTTCCATGGCAGCGATCTGGATGAGAAATCCTGCCCAAAGGGGCCCCTTCAGGCCACCTGGGGAGAAGGAAGGTGGCGTCTTTGATTGGCACAAGTGGAGCGGTGGCTCAGAGACAGAGCAACGTGGATGTGTGGGCTGCAGAGAGCTGGCGCTTTCCCCAAACGGGGAGAGAAAGCATAGTACATGCGTGTGCATGGGTGTGTGTGTGCTGCAGAGAACTGGTGCTTTCCCCAAACAGGGACAGAAAGCACAGCATGCTTGTGTGTGCCACGCACGTGTGTGAGTACGCTATGTGTGCACATTTGTGCCTGTGCATGCCTCTGTGTGCACATGTATATGTACGTGTGTGCCTGTTTGTGCCAGCATGTGTGCACAATGAATCACTTTAATAAAGGCTGCAGCATAGCTGTCCCCAAGCTTCCTGCATTCACAGTGAGCCGCCTTCTTAACTGGGCATCCGTTCCTGGACTCTGGGGCTGCCCATCCCCCGGCCATTTCTGCTCCACATGGGAGGAGTTGCTATTCCTGCCAGGGCCATCTATAGACCTGGGCCAGGGCCTTTGGGGGTGGTCTCTGATACCCTGGTCAGGGCCAAGAGTAGAGCAAGGCACTGCCTTGTGCACAAACTTTAAGGGGGCACCAAAAACATCAGTTGTTAAGTTATATACGATTTTAATGCAATATTTTAAATAATTAAAATTAATGCCAAAAATTCATGATGCACAAAATACCAAATTCTAAATGAAGACAGGATGAGTATCATCGACTCCTCCATTTGCCTAGGCACTATGCCGGCCCCTCCTCCAGTGCCCGGGTAGCAGGGGGCCAGCGTCGGGTGAGGGAGCTGCAATATCCACTCCTCCCCTGCTTGCTCTGGCTGCAACCCTTGTCTTGGGGAGCCTGGCTTGGTTTAAGGGTCATCCTGAGGATCTGTCCAGGCCCTCCCAGGTCCAGTCCTGTGTCCCCTGGGAAGTGAAGTGCTGTCCCCACCCCAAGCCAGAGTTTGACCTTGGAGCGAAGAGCAGTGCCCTCTTTACACTTTCAAAGTTGTCCTCAGGACGTCAGCTGTGGTTGTATCTGTGCAGATTTGTGAGGGAAATGTCTTCTTTTCCCTTTTGGTTGCTTTGAAGGGGACTAAAGTGTTGCTGGTTTCCCTCTATCCGTTTTTCTGGTTGGGAGCAGCCATCTTGCCTATGCTGACCTTCCAGATCTTACCCATGGTCACTCCTTTGTAATCTGCAGGATCCTGTGGCCTCAGTACTGTGTCCAGTGGCTTCCCCATGTAGATGTCAGCTTTTTAGGGGCAGACTTTGTCCTACTGATGCCACCCCCACCCCCAAGGCCACTTCCCACTAGCTGGTACCCATCATCACTGACTCCTGCATCGGCTTCCCTCTTCCTGTTTCTACCACCTACCAGGTGTTCAGACTCCTGGGTACCTCTGGCTTCTCCTAGGGCCTTGTCACACCCCATCCCTGCCGGATGGAGCCCACAGTCCCCCCAGGCCAGGTCTACGCAACACCCCCACACACACACACACACATGCTGGTCTCTCCCTGAGCAGGTGAGCGCCGGGCCTCGGAGTGGACACACAGCTGCTGTGAGTCCACCTGCTAATGCTTGGCCTCTTTGGGCCTGTGTGCTGGTCACTGATTGGGAGTAATAATGACGTTCACCTCCACCAGCTGCTGCAAAGAGGAAGGAGAGCCTTCCTGTCATAGTGGTCAGCTGCAGGACTGAGGACATTGGCCTGAGAGGAGCTTAGACGAGGAGGGGTGGACACATGAGGAGTCAGGGAACTTAGGCTTCTGGCCTCCACGGTGACCAAGGACTGGCAGGTGCAGGTGGCCCTCTCCTGCCCGGGCCTTTCCCACAGCTCAGCTCATTTGTGCTCACAAGCACTCTAAGAGGTGGCGTGAACATCTCCCTGTTGTACTGATGATGGAGTGGAAGCTGACAAATGTCATGCCTGAGGTCACACAGGTTGGAAATCGCAGAGATGAGACAACAACCAGATCTCTGGATTTTGAAGCCGCACGCTCTGCCCCATGGCCACCAGGACTCGAGGGCTCACTGTTGTGGCCATGGGCAGCGGCTCTGCCAGGTGGCAAATCTGGAGGCACCAGCTCTTGTGGCTCTGGCTCCAGCCCAGGGGCTCCCCGCCCTCCCCACAGCACCGCAAACACCTGTAGAACACCCAGGAGCAAGTGCTCTAGATCCGCATTTAGCCACTCAGACACTCTGCTGGGCAGCGGCCGTGAGATGAGAGTGCACGTGCCTATCCCTGTGGATGGGAGCCTACTATTGCTGCCGTCACAAATCGCACAGACTTGGTGGCTTAAAGCCACACACACTTATTGTCTTACAGTTCTGGAATGGATGTCCTGGGGCTAAAACAGAGGTGCCAACCCTCTGGAGTTTCTTGGGGAGAACCCATTTTCATGCCTTTTCCAGCTCCTAGAAGCCACCCACATTCTTTGGCTCACGGCCCCTTCCTCCATCTCCAAAGCCAGCCACTACATCTTCTCACCCCTGCTTCCTTCCTCATACCTTCTCTGAGTCTCCTGCCTCCCTCTCCCACCTCATGGGGACCTGTGTGATGACACTGGCCCACCGGATAATCCAGGATAATCCTCCACTGCAAGTCCTTAACATAATCACATTGGCTAAACCCCTTTTGTCACAAAGGAGACACATTCATAGGTTTCAAGGGTTAGGACATCTTGGGGACCTTGTCTGCCTCCCACACTGTCCCACCCCCACCTCGAAGGCCCCCTCAATGGTGGGCACCTCCTGCTTCTCTCCTGCGGTCACGCCCCCCTCACACTTTGGCTCTCTGTATTTGAAGACGTTTTCTTTTCAGGAGTAGACACACACACACACTTTTAATCAAATTCTTACCCTGAAATATTACAGAAGGACAACTCAGAACTGCTCCCTTCTGGGCAGCACTGAGGGTAAAAGAGGAGACCTGGTCAAGCCCAGACCAGCACAAGGCCACAGCATGCACTCTCTGTGCCAGAGTCTCCTGCATGGCCAGCGGGGAGGACAGGTGTACAGTGGGCAGGAAGGACCTGGTTGGGGCGGGGAGGGGCCCATGAACAGCAGAAGGAAAGGTCAGAAAATGGGGAGGGCTCCTGGCGCGTGTGGATCTTAGGCAGTTTGGAGCCATAACGGGATACACAGCCTCAGCCTCCCTTTCCAATCCTACCTTTCGGGGCATATTGGCTCAAGAAGGCTCTGCAGGAAATGGTGTTGTCCTGGGGCCAGGGTGCCTCCATGGGGGCTCCGAGGCAGGAGGAGCAGGCAGAAGTGGACACGTGGGGTCTGGCAGGCCCTGAAGTGCAGGAGGGAACCACTTCAGCTGGGGGAGGGGAGGAGGAGCCTGCCCTTCTGGGTTGTGAAGGTGAAGGGATGGCACTACAGGGATGACCAGGAAGGTGCCCATCTGTGCCTGTCACTTGCCCATGGCCATGTCTAAGGGCTGGGCTGGTGTCATGGGAGGAGACCCCTTGAAGGTGTCAGCAGTCCAGTGTAGGCACATGCTCTACAGCAATGTTACCTGAAGGAAATTTAATATAAGCCACATATATAATTTTAAGATTTCTAGTAGCCACATTAATAAGATAAAAAGAAATAAGTGAAATTAATTTTCATAATACTTTAACCCTCGAGTGAGCCCTCGAGTCGTGGTGGCCATGGGGCAGAGTTTGTCACTTCAAAATCCAGAGGTCTGGTTGTGGTCCCAGCTCTGCACTTTCCAACCTGTGTGACCTCAGGCATGACATTTGTCATATCCAAAATATCATTTCAACATATAATCAATATAAAAATTATTACTGAAACATTTTGCATGCTTTTATTCACATTGTCTTGAAAAGCAATGTCTTAGTCTGCTCAGCCTGCCGTAACAAAACACCACAGACTGGGTGGCTTAAATGATAGAAATTTATTTCCTCACAGTTCTTCTAAGATCAGAGTGCCAGCAGGGTTGGTGTCTGGTGAGGACTCTCTTCCTGGCTTGGAGATGGCTGCCTTCTTGCTACATCCTCACGTGGTCTTTTCCTGGTGTGTGCATGGAAGAGACAGAGAGAGACAGAGAGACAAAGAGAGACAGAGAGCTCTCTGGAGTCTCTCCTTAGGAGGACACTAATCCTATCAGATCAGGTCCCCACCCTTATTACCTAATTTAACCATAATTACTTCCTTAGAGGCCCAATCTCCTCAAACAGCCACTCTGAGGTTTAGGGCTTCAAACTATGAAGCAGGGGCATATGTAGTCCATAATAAGCAGTGGGTGTTGTACACATACAGCATGTCATAGTCAGGACTTGCCACATTTCAAGTGCTTAAGAACCACCGTCGCCAGCGGTGTCCGTGCTGGGCCCTGCCAGTGACAGCAAGTGTGGCGAGTGGGATTGGTCTGGGGTCTCTGGCCACAGACAGCACAAACTCAGTGGACCCAGGGGGTGCACAGCTCGACATGCAGTGTTGAGGCCAACACTGGGGAGCAGGGCCTGAGATGCAAAGGCACCCAAGAACTCTCCACTGTGCCTCCCTCTGGGGCTACCTCACTCCCAGCGACCGTGGGTTTTCTCCACATGGCAGGGACATGCTCCAGGCTCATGGCCTGACAGCCTTACAATCAGAAAGGACAGCTCTTCCCCATGACTGTAGCCAGAAACACCCCCCCCTGGAAGGATTCGGGGGTTCTGCTGGGGCCACACACCCACACAAGACCCACCAGGGCCACCGAGGCACTATGATCAGCTGCCCCTCAGGAAGCGTAGGGCTGGCGTGGGTCTGGCCACACTCGGCCCACACTTCTCTGTGCCTGTCTTGCCAGGCCTCCCAAAAAGCACAATCAGGGAAGCATGGCTTGCATGAGCAGTCACCTCTGCTCTGACTCCAGGTGTGGTCCTGGCTGGTGTCTGCCCCGGAACAAGGCAGGATGGGGCCAACCCACCTTCCTCCCACGGCCGCCATCACCAGAGCTCTTGCTCAGCCAGCTTGTCCGAGTGACCCTGCCACCTTCCTAAGCTTATCAGCTCCTGCATGCCATCCTGCCCCACCAACTCCCCTTGTAAGCCTGTCTTTCCCACACTTCCAGGGAAAGCAAATCCAGCCATGTGCCCTGCACAGACCCTCCCCTGGCCCCCACAGGCCCTCACACCACAGCTGGGGGATGCACGATCAGCCCGCGGGCTGGCCTTGCAGGCTGACACAGCCACACTCTGGCCACCCAGACTCTGGGCCCTTTGCTGTTCCCCTTGTCCAGCTTCTTGGCCTCAACTTCAGGTGGTGCCCTCCCTGGGACTCCCTTCCATGTCCTCCTCACCTGGCTCTGAAAGTGCAGCAGCAGGCTGGGGGAGGCCAGAAGAGAGGAGAGAAAACAGAAGAAGGGAGTGTGGGGTGGGCAAGGCACTGCCCTCAAAGGCTGAACTCCTGGGCCTCCTGGGCCTCCTGAGCCTCCTGGGCCTCTGGTTTCTTGAGCCTCCTGTGCCTGGATGGGAGCAGGACTTGGTTCACCCTTTCTCGATCCCGGGACTGAGGTCACTGGCCTACCTCCTCCCTGTGTCTGGGCCAGCTCAGCTACAGGGGGGGCTGGGACGGCTCAATAGGTCCAAGCTTAGGAATGGGCCTGAGGAAGACAAAATTAGGTAACCTGAGGCAGGGGCTTAGCTTAAACAGTGCCTTCTTGGTGAAGCCTTCTCCCGACTCCTGTATCCGTGTATCCACAAGTGTTAACTAACCGAGGACCGTCAATACACGTGGTGCTGCTCCAGGCCTGGGACACGGAGGTACACAGATGTGCCCCCTGCTCTCATCACGTCTATCTACTGGGCAGTCAGATGACAGAGGGTGAATAAAAGGTCCCATAATTTCAGAAAATGGCTATTGTCATGAAAAAAATTACTCAGGGAGATGTGATAACGAAAAACTCGGGAAGAAGCCATGAGATCACACAGGCTGGCTGGGAGGGTCTCACTGAGGTCGACCCAAATGAAGAAAGTTGTCCACCTCGTAAACATCAGAAGGCACACATCTGCAGAAAGAACGCCTTGTTTCAGGAACAGGAAGGAAGGCTGTGTGGCCGCAGCACGAGGAGTGGGGGAGCGGGGAGCTCAGAGGCAGGGCAGGAGCGGCCGGTCACATAGGGCCGGTAGGTGCTGGTGCTGGTAGGTGCTCAATAAGTGCTTTTGGATGAATGAATGAATGTCATTCCATATGCCCGGGGAGCATAAAAGCTATGCTCTGCGCACTCACAGGTTGTTCAAGCCTAGCGAGAAAATCAGACAAACACGCAATTATAGAATTCCGTGTTCTACTGATGTACAAATTCTAGTTGAAAAAAAAAAACTTATACAAATATGCAAGAATAACTGAAAGTTGTAACTATTGATATTGGGTAGTGGGTTCATTATACTATTCTAGTCAAGGTTCATTATATTCTTCTATCTACTTTGTATATGTTTGAAATTCTCCATTACAAAAAAAATTGAACACCATAAAAGAAAGGAAAGGAAAAGAAAACGAGGCTGGGTTTGACACAATTTACTCTTACAGAACCCATCTCAGCTCCGGGAGTCTCCTTACACATGTACTTACAACCTGGAGTGACATTCACAGTATCCTCATTGAGTAAGACCTGGACATTGGCCCCTCCTAGTGGGATCTCTGCTGTATACAACCAGTGACTCTCGGCCCTGCTAATAGCCCATTAGGAGAAGGGAGTGGTGCGGAGGCTGAGAATTGGGATCCTCTGCTCTCCAGGGCTGTGACCCAGAGGGCAGGGCTGTGAGACTGATCTCAGTGAAGATTCTGTCTTGGAAGGACAGGGAACCCCTGTTGCCTGAGCACCTACTATCTGAACAGTCGCTCTAATGGCTTGCAAAGTCGTTTGCCCAAGATGCTCTCTCCAAATGAAAAGTGAGTGTGATGAGTCAATGTCCAAGTTGTACCTGGGTCCTGGGAGAGGGTATGGGTGTCATATCCCAGCTGTTCCCCCAGGAGGATGTGCCTCAGGCTCACTGTCTGCATGCATCGTGTGTCTCTGCTTCCAGGCCAGTGCAGTATGAAGGGAGACACGAATTGTGTCTGTTTTAGGTCAGGTGTTCAAGAATTAGAGCCTGAAATTGGAATTCTTGGAAAATGGCTTTTGAGGGAGTGCTGTCAGCAGAAACTGTGAGGAAGTGTGGGGACAGAAAAGGGGAGGGACGAAGCCAGGTGTACAGGTGAGTCCAGCTTCAGCTGGCCTCAGTCTGCTCCTACTGGGGCTCTGATGCATGAAGAATCACAGGGCTGTCCCTCCAGGAAGGAAAGGGCCAACTGTGGTACCTGTAGCAGAGTCATCAGCTGAGGGCCACAGTGAGGGAATGTCCTCCAGCACTTCTGGGAAAGTCTCAGGAGACAGGTACGGCTGTGAGCACTTAGTGCTGGGGGCTGGGTGTGCAGCCTGGCCGGGCAGTGTGTGCCAACAGCAGGCTACAGTCCACCCTTTGGCTGCTCAGCCCCTCCTGCTCCCCACAGTAAGCTTGTTCCGTCAGGCACAGCTTCTGGGGAAACTTACAATTGGAGGGATAGAAGGATGAACTACGTTTTCCACTTCTCCATGTGGTCCTAAGACTGACACATACTCATCACCACCCCCGTCCATTCTAGCATCCCCTTTTCCTTGTCTAACGCTGCGAGTCTGGGTGGTATGCCTGGTGGAGCAACCCAAACCCTTATCCCTGAGTCATATCAATCCTAGGTCCCCTCATCAGGCTGTGGGTGTTCTAAATTGTCTATTCCCAGTTACAGCTGGGCGTGGAAGTACTGAGACACAGACCAGAAAATCCTCTGAGTACATACCATATGCTTTCCTGCTCCACTCTGTGGCTGTAGTCCTACCTCCTTGTGATGACAAGGGTCATTGGCCACACTGTGCCCCTTATGCCAGGATGGTGATATCTTCTCTACCTGCTTGGCTACTGGCACAGGAGCACAACATGACCAGGAAGCAATCATAGCTCTGCACTCAGTAGCTCTACTGAGGATACTCTACTGAGTATCCCCCGGTGGAAGCACCCCCCTTCTGAGAACTAGGATTTCTAGATCCATAAAACCTAAAGTTGTGGGTGCAGAAAGTACAAGTTCCCCAGGTGGGTCATCAGGAGTAATGAAGAGCTCTTGGTTCCCAGATCCTCATACGTCACCTTTTAGGAACACAGCATCATCCAGTGGCCGTCAGCGTGTATATTGCATCTTGGAGGACGGTGGCCCCTCCTCATAGGGTGTCATCTTCACAATGACAGCTCAGTTGTGCCTTCAAGAGGATGTTCCACCACACTGTCTGTAGTTTCTCAGCTGGCAGGACTGGCTGAGGCACTGAGGGTAGGAAAGGCAAACCCATAGCTGGCTGGAATATGAAATACATGTCAATCTGACCAAGATAAATTGCTGCCCCTTCCACAGTGGAAAGGGTACAGTATAGTCACCTTATCATCAAGTAGTGGTTGGTTGGTCTCCTTGAGGGATGGTGCCATATTGCTGGCAGTTCATACATTCAACAGCAGCAGAAGCTAGGTTGGCCTTGGTAAGAGGGAGCCTTTGCTTTTGGGCCCATGCATAACTTTCTTCTCTGCCACTGTGGTTATTCATTTCTGAGTGCATTGTGTAAACATGTAGGTAGCTGACTTTAGGAGCTTCCTAGCTATCCTGTCCACTTGGTTATTTATTGCCTCTTCCACAGCAGAGGTTTCTGGTAGTCATTAACTCCTCATGTGTTGCACCACTCACATAGATACATTTGTCTATACAGCTTCCTCCACACCACTCCTTGCCCCCGGTCTTCTAGTCTTGCTCCGTCCAAGGCTCTGAACCACCAGCTAAGCTATTCACCTCTGTCCATGAGTTTGTCTTTGCCTTGGGCCACTTCTCTCTCCACACAAAGTGAATAACCAGGTGTACGGATTTCTTCTCACCAGTGCCTTTCAGAGCCATGCTGAGTTGGGCCGTAGTGCAACAGAAGTCCATTTCCAGCTTGCGTCAGCATGCCAAACTGGCTTATCCATGATCGAAGCATTGGTGGGGTTTTTCCCTTCCTCAGCAGCTAGGCAAAAGGACCCCTGTCTCCACCAAGAGGCCATGCATATGAGCTGACAGAGAGGCACAAGGGCACTGGTGTGAGAGAGGTAGGTGACAGGCAGGTCTGGGCCACCTGTCCCTGCAGCTTGCCTGTGCCCTCTGGACCTGCTCGAGACTGATTCCAGATGTACCATCCCTGTCTTATGATGGATGGCTTATGACCTGGTGGGTCTGACAGCACCTAATTCTTAATGGGCAGTTATGGCCACATGGTCACCCAGTGTCCCGTGGTCAGATGCTCTGCCCAGTGGCCTGCTGGGAAATGCTTTGCAGGTGGTACTTGGTTCTCTGCTGCAGGTGGCATGACCTTGGTCCACAGCTATAGGGTCTGGACAGTGACTCCTGTTGGGGCTTACCTCACATTCCATGCAGTGTATACCTCAAGTGTCATGGGATCTGCCAGATGGCATAGCCCAGGTGTCAGGGCTGATTGTGGTACCATCTGGCCCAGCTGCACCCTTTCTTTCTCACACTTCACTTATTCACCTTCTGTATCACCCAATATATAGGGAACAATATTTCCAGGTGTGGAATAAGCTGCCTCCAAAACGTGAATAGGCCTATTGAGCACTATTGCTCCTTACTTGGTGATAAGAGAAACAAGATACAATAATTTGTTACTTACCTTAAAAAGATTGTCCTGGCAGATCACTTTACCCCTAAAAACTTCACTGCTGTGGCAGGCCCCTGAATATTTTCTGGAATGTATGTGTCATTCCAGGACATCTATGCCCCTTCTTGCCCAATAGCATCAACAGCAGAATGTCGTCGATGTAGTGGACCAGTACAATGACCTGTGGAATGGCCAGATGATCCAGTTTCTTTCAGACTGCATTGCAACAAAGAGTAGGAGAATCCACATCACTTTGGAGCAAGACTGTGAATGTATATTGTTGTCCATCTCACATGAGTGCAAACTGTTTCTGATTTTCTTTCCTGAGGGACATTGAAAAAAATTAACTTGCCAAATCTGTAGCTATCCACTAGGTACCTACTGTAAGCTGTGTTAATCTGCTCTAGAAAAGATATTAGATCCAATACATCAGCTGCGATTGGGTCTACTGTTTCGTTAAATTTGCAGGAGTCCACTGTTATCTGTCCCGAACCAACCAGTTTTTGTAGGGATCAGACTGGAGCATTAAATGTTGCTATGATGTGACCCACCACCCTGCATCCTTCAGGTCTTTGAGAATGGCAATAATTTCCACCACTCCCCAAGATTTGATGTTTTTCTATTTTGTCTGGGTAAGGGTGCAGCATCTTAAACTTGGCCTTTGCTATAAATGTTCTTATTCTATAGGTCAAGGAACTGCTGTGAGGGTTCTTCCAGTAGTTTAGTATGTCCATTCCAATGACTTCTTCAGGGTGCAGGGAAAGGACCTCTGCATGAACACACGAAACCAGTGGATCCAGTGTGAGACAGACCTGCACCAGGACCTCACTCCAATAAGCTCCTCTAACGGGGGCACCATGATGGCACTTTGAGATCCTAGATGTCAGTGTCACTTGCTATGAAATAGCCATGAAAAGATCTGAGCATATACCTTTACCCAACGCAGTCAAATAAATAGCCATAGGTTCCTATTATATACACTTGCTGTGGTGTTATAAGGTCCTTTCTATGGGAACCCAGTTCCTCTTTCAATAAACAGGTTCTGGATCTGAGAACTGGCTTGGGTTTAGGAACTGTGCCTTTCCCCCAGAACTTTCCACTGGGGTGGCTGACCTCAGCCTTCTGCTCACCCTTTCTGACCCCTAAGAATCCAACACTCTATTAGCCTTCTCCTTAGATCCCTGTGGGCTAACGCCCTCTGGTTGTGAGTCGGACCTTGGTACCCTGTATGATAATTGTCCCCACTTTACTTTCAATGTGCTTCCAAGTGCTGCCCTCTGGTCCCTGTCATTTAGGGATCTGTCATCCCCATGGCCACTGGGGACAGCAGCTCTGAAACAGCAGTGCCTCCCATCAGCCCTGGTCTGTAGGGGACAGCCCTACAGAGCCTCTCGGCAATGTGCCCCTCACCAACAGGTTCCTTACAGCCGTGGAAACAGGGCCTCCTCCCTGCCTGACCAAGAAACATAGCCAACTTGCGGGTTTTCCAATCTTAAACAGTGGATTGATTTCACTTTGCCAATTTCTTTTATCCTTTCGATCACTTCCTCCGTGGTCCACCACATAAACTCGAGCATCTCATTCAGCGTGGGCTATTGTTTTATCCAAGCTTCCAAGAGCCACCCCAGCAATGTATCAGAACCATCTCTTGGGCCCCTTGCCAGGGTTTTAAATCCTGCATCACGGTAGAATGTTCCCGCGGCAGCAACGTCTGCCTTATCCTCTATATTCTACCTGCCTGGATCCAGCACCTTGGAGATCCAGCCTCCCACTTCCTATGGGTACATATCGTTCAGGGCCTGCTGTTCGTTTGGCACATAATTCTTTCCCTTCCTTAGCAGGTCCAACACTGCCCCAGTTGGGCCATGCTGAGATTTGACCCTCCTGTGTGGCCAGGAGGGGAGTGGGGGCAGATCCTGAGGGCATGCACTGTCTCACAGAGCACGGGCCTCTGTGAGACATCTGGATACTCGTCAGGCCAGAGAAGTTCTTACAGCAAGACTACTTCTGTAGGCCCAGGGGGCTCATGGGGATCTGGGAATTCAAACTTCCCGAGTGTGTACCTACCCCACATCAAAAAGCTGATCGTGTACATCTCCTTCCAACTCCTTGTTCAGTGACACCATGTTGGTAGCTGGAAATTGGCCACGGTGGGAATGTTTACACCATGAAAATAAAATGCTATGAACCGGGGCATCCCCCATCCGCAGAGAGCCGGTTGTTAGCCATTTGCCAAGGCTGTGGCACACACTCATGCCTGGTCGGGGCTCTGGCTCGCCGCAGGGGAGGACCCAACCCTCGAGGAAGTTCTGCGGCTGCTCTTACGGTCCTGTGCCTGGGCTCCAGCTCTGCCTGCCTCACTGCAGCAGACAAGGGCTCTTTAAACCCTGCCGAGCAGACCCTCTGGCTCTCGGACTTGGCTTTAAACTGAGAGACCTGAGCCTGTCGTTTTCTCTTCTCCTTGCATCACGCCACATGTTGACAGCTGCTTGGGTGCTGGGTCCTTAGGGTTAGCATCTCCCCACACTCTCAGAGCCAGAGACACAGAGAGAGCGAGTACCTCCCTGTCCACCACCCAGCCCAGCTCCCCACAGGCAGGGTCTTGGTGACCCACTGCTGCCGTGTGCCAGAGACTGTCAGTCTCTTCCTTCCACCAGGGAGGGGTCCTTGTGTTGTCCACCAGGGAAGTGATTCAACTTCAGAATCCCACCGTCAGAGGCTGATTTCTGGAACCACCTCTAGTACCAACTGTCTTAGGTCCTAGGAGCAGAGCCTGAGATGAGGATTTAGTGGGCGAGGCTCTCAGCATGAGATAAGAGTAGAATTAGACAAAGATATGGATTCAGCAGAAGTTGACCCTCAGTCTGACCCCATAGGGAGCTCTGGAGCATGAATGACATTGCAGCGTTGTCCCTCTGAGGCAGGGGCCAGCCTTTGTATTCCTACATCAGTCAGCCACTGGCTGGAAGTCCCTTGGGGGAGGCGAGGGCTGCCAGATTTAGCAAATAAAAATTTAGGGTGCTCGGTTAAATTTTAATTTCAGATAAACAACAAATCACTTTTTAGTATATGTCCCAAATAGTGCATGACATACTGTATTTTCTCTGCCAACCTTAGGAAGAGTATAACCTCCCAGATATTTCTGGGTGAGGTGATCTCATAGATTGGGGGGAAGTCCCAGAAGAAGAGCCCAGCTGTGAGCTGGCAGCAGCCAGCTCTGGCAGCTGGGTAGGTGCAGGGGCCCAGCAGGCTCTGACAGCATCTACTGTGGGTTCCTTACGTGCCACATACAAACATGCCCACTACTGAGTTCTGTAGGGGGTAAATAATTAGGCAATTGGTGTTTTAAATGCTTTGTATTATGGAGAAATCCTTAGTGGATTGCTATAATTAGAGAGAGTTCTAGTGATGTTCGGAGAATTAGATGGGGTTTTCAGATGGACATCAGACTTTTTCTCATCTAAAACCACAGAGTATTGTCACCCTAATTTACCACTCCCAGTAAATTAGCTGTCCAGTACATCTTCAAAGTGGCTGCAAAGGTCGTGAATGAGGTTCACGTACCCAGGAAATCCACGGGGGCAGCAGCCCGGTTTGGCTGGTTGGACAGCTGACACTGGGCTGTCAGCGGTGGGGGAGATTGTTTCCCCCAACCCTTCCAGACACAGCCCAGCCCACCCCGCCAGGCCACAAGGTGTGTCCCCCATGGGAACCGCAGCCTCTCAAGGTGGGCTGGGAGGATCAGAAGTCAAGGAAATTCTTTAATTGGAGGCCACTGCAGCAAGGAAGCCTCAGGGTGATTCTATGACAGATCCAAGGGTCCAAGCTGCGGTTCAGGAGCGGGGTTAGCTTTACAGATTCTCCTGACTGTCCCCTCGTGGCTGCCAGATGCCGTGGCAGGCACCCGAGGTACAGACAGACCCAACAATGTTCTGGAAGCAAGAAAGGGTGGAGCTGTTTTCAGCTGCTGGGTTGTTATCAGCTTCCTTATTGAGTTGTAAGAATTCTCCATATGTTCTAGAAGGAGGCATTTTATCAAGCATGTGTTTGCTAGGAGATGAGAATGGTTCTACACCAGTCCTAACAAGTCCCTGACTGTTTCTGTGAACTGGGTCCCACCCTCTGCCCCCTGCAGCCCGGCAGCTGCTCTTAGGCACTGCCGCTGTGCCTGCCATCGTGCCTCTGCCTGTCTGTCCCTCCCTCAGCTCCTCCGGAAGCAGGTTGGCTCAGTGACACAGTGGGTCCTGAAGACAGAGTGCCAGGCTTGGACCTCGTATTAGCTGGGGCAACAAGGGAAAGTTACTTTCTCTCTCTGTGGCTCAGTGTCCTCATTGAGTGAAATGAAGATACCTCATGGGGCTGACATGAGGATTAAATAAATTAATCCATATAAAGAGCTTAAGACAGCACCCGGCACAGAGCATACATGAGCTGTTATGATACTATTCTCCCAGCCCTGTCGTCCCTCTGTTGCCATAAACAGAACAGCCTTCCACTGTGCGGGACTCAGTGTCCCAGCTCTGTGTCTCCCACGTACGTCTCCAGACAGCTGACAGGTCTGGTCTGTACCCACCTCATCCAATAAGCCAGGATTCAGCCTCTGCTGGGCCTTGCACTGGGCATTTCCATATCCATATTATTTCTTTAAAAACTAGCTGACGCTGGGTGCAGTGGCTCAGACCTGTACTTCTACTACTTTGGCAGGCCAAGGCGGGAGGATTGCTTGATGTGAGGAGTTTGAGACCAGCCTGAGCAACATAGCAAGACCCCATTATCTACAAAACATAGAAAAATTAGTCAGGTGTGGCAGCGCATGCCTATAGTCCAAATTACTCGAGAGGCCGAGGCAGGAGGATCGCTTGAGCTCAGAAGTTTGAGGTTGCAGTGAGCTATGATGATGTCACTGCACTCTAGCCCAGGCAACAGAGTGAGACTCTGTCTTAAAAGCAAAACTAAACAAAACAAAACATAACAAAAAACTAGCACTGGGCTTGGTATTCTTGTTAGGGGAAGGTTTTTTGACATCTGTTAACTTTTCTTCTATTGTTATCCATTTGTTTAGGCTTTCTGGCCTCCTGAGTCATTTCGATTTATTTATATTATTTTGAAAATCATCTTTTAGACTTTAAAAATTTATTGAAGCAAGTCTTATATATAACTCGCATATGATTTTTCAGGCTCCCCTGTAATGAAGTCCCTTTCTTTTTCCTGAAGTTGTTTATTAGTGTATTCTCTGTTATCCTTAATCAGATTATCAAGTGTTTGTCTATTTTATGGATCTTTCTAAAGAACTGTGTTTGGGATTTGTTAACTAAGTTTCTTGTTGCATTTGATAGTGTGTTTTTCTGTGTAATTAGTCTCTATTTTCGTCATTATCAATTCCTTTATTCTGATTGTCCTTTTCCTTTACTGTGTCTTCTGTGTGCTGGAGCCAGGAGCAACAGCACACGCCTGTGGTCCCAGATACGCAGGAGGCTGAGATGAGAGAATCACTTGAATCCAGGAGTTTGACTCTATCCTGGGCAACATAGTGATCCTCCATCTCAGAATAAGCAAAAAAATTTTAAGAAAAAAGTGTTCATTTATCTTCTGTGTCCTGGGGTTTTGAGCATCTTGAGAGAAATACTTTGCTTATTGACTTCCTATTTATTTTCTAGAAAGTCTATTTAAGGGTGCATATGTTTCTTTGAGTACTGCTTTGGCTATTAGGTGTACTTTTTATGTCTGGTACACTCATGGTTATTCATTTATAAAGGATCTGGAATCCAGTGCACGTTTCCTCTTTGGCTCAAGTGCCATTCACAGAGGAACTTTTCTCTTTCCAAGCAGACAGAATTTTTTGGTTCCCTTCTGCTCATTTCTAGTCCACCTCAGCCTCCTTTGCTACATGAGCCCTCGGTGCACTTTCGGTCTGAGCCACTCTGAAATACTGTGCTTCTCTAAACACCCCTGACACTGCCCTGCTGCCCTCAGTCTGGAATGTCCTTCCCTACCTGGCCACTCCCTACTCAGGCATCAAGGGCTGCAGGAAAGAGTTAAGAAATCCTGTCCTGTTGCCTCCAGAAAAAACCTGTCAGTCTTGTTTGTGTTCCCCAAAGACACCATAGCTTTGCCAGAATCAATTTGTTTGTTTCTCTCTTCTGCTAGATGGTAAATTCCTTAGGAACCGAACGAGTCACTCTTATAACCTCAGTCTGAGCACAAATTAGGTACTCAGTAAACATTGAATGAATGCGTGATCCAGAATCCACTTCCAAC
The DNA here is from genome assembly GCA_008086735.1 of Cheirogaleus medius. Classification (NCBI taxonomy): domain Eukaryota; kingdom Metazoa; phylum Chordata; class Mammalia; order Primates; family Cheirogaleidae; genus Cheirogaleus; species Cheirogaleus medius. Next base: position 9,840,411 of record VBSM01002217.1, read on the forward strand.
CCATCTTTGATCATTGATACCATCATTCTGAGTATCAATAGTAACCAATACACCAAAACACAAAATAGGCCTACATAGTAGAATTTTATTTTTCATCCAGATAATAATCAAGTGCAGTTCTTCAGAGCTGGGAGGTTCTCCACATGGTCATTTAGGAATCCAGGCTTCTTCCGTATCTGGACTCCAGCCACCCACTAAAACATCATCATTATCTGCGTCTAGCCCACAGAAAGGTCAGTGTTATGGTCCATGGTATGAGAAAAGACCACTTTAGAAACCAAATTGGGTCAAATTGTGAGTCTTTATTTACTGGCCAGGACTACTCCTGTCCTGCAGAGTGGCAGGCACAGAAAGTAGCGACGAGATAGGAAAAATAGCCCCTTTTTAAAGGCAAAAACCACACTCTAAAGATCTAATTAGCAAGCACTTTTACAAAAGCAAGAGAAAGCATTAATCGTACATTTCTATCTTGTTTTAGCACAATCAGGGGAGTTTGGAGCCTTGAGATGGGTTTTGTAGGAGTCACCAGCTGCAGCTAAGATTCAACCGAGAAGAAGCCTCTGAAGTAGGCTAATTACGGACAACATTAATCTTAGTTGAAATGCATTCTGCATTCTGTGATCTAAGCCAGAGCACATTTCACTAGGTACATGAACCATGCCAGGTGCCTCCGGGGTCCAAGGCGTTTTGACCCTGGGCTAGTGGCTATATCTTGTGGGCAGCTGTGCCATGCACCACCGCCCTTCTCCTTAGTTTC
>VBSM01002217.1:9846826-9866374 GCA_008086735.1 Cheirogaleus medius
CTCAGCCTCCCAGAGTGCTAGGATTACAGGTGTGAGCCACCGCGCCCGGCCTCAATCCATTATTGAAAGTGGTATATTGAAGTCTCCAACTATTATTGTAGAATTATCTATTTCTCCCTTCAATTCTGTAAATTTTTGCTTCATGTATTTTGGGGCTCTTTTGTTTATAATTCTAATATGTTCTTGATGGACTGAACCCTTTTTCAACATGTAGTGTCCTTCTTTATCTCTTGAGATCTTTCATCACTTAAAATCTATTTTGTCTGATAATAATATAACTACTACAGTTTCCTTTTGGTCGCTATTTTCATGAAATATCATTTTCCATCTCTCTACTTTCAAACTCTTTGTGTATTTATATCTAAAGTGAGTCTCCTATAGATAGCATATAGGTGGATTGTGTTCTTTTTATTCATTCTGCCAATCTCTACCCTTTTTTTTTCTGAGTCAGAGTCTCACTCTGTTGCCCAGGCTAGAGTGCCATGGTGTCAACCTAGCTCACAGCAACCTCAAACTCCTGGGCTCAAACAATCCTATTGCCTCAGCCTCCCAAGTAGCTGGAACTACAGGCATGTGCCACCATGCCCGGCTAATTTTTTCTATACATTTTTAGTTGGCCAACTAATTTCTTTCTATTTTTAGTAGAGATGGGGTCTCACTCTTGCTCAGGCTAGTTTTGAACTCCTGACCTTGAGTGATCCACCTGCCTCAGTCTCCCAGAGTACTAAGATTACAGGTGTGAGCCACAGAGCCTGGCCCAATCTCTACCTTTTAATTGGAGAGTTTAATCTATTTAATTATTAAGTAATTACTGATAATGAAGGACTTACTTCTATCATGTAGCTATTTTTTTTGTACATCTTATATTTTTGTTGTTGTTCCTCAATTCCTCCATTATTGGATTATGTTTTATTTATTTGATTTTTTGGTTTTTTACATTTTTATTCCTTTTTCTTCCCTTTTCTGCATATTTTTCAGTTATTTTCCTAATGGTTGTCTTGGGGATAACAATTAATATCTTATACTTATAAGAAGCTAGTTTGAATAATACTTAGTTCTAATAGTTCTAATACTATATATCTCCATCCTTTTTCCTTCATATTATTATTCTATTATTATTATTCTCATAAATTACATTTTTATACATTGTGCATCCACTAACATAGATTTATGATTACCATTTTCTACATTTGCCTTTTAAATTATATAGGAGAACAGAAGGAGCTGCAAACCAAAAGTATACTGATATTGGCTGTTATATTTAACCATGTAGTGACCTTTACCAATGTACTTTATTTATTCATATGGCTTTGAGTCACTACCTAGTGTATTTTTATTTCAGCCTGAAGGTCTCCCTTTAGCCTTTTATGTAGGGCAAGTCTGCTTGTAATTAATTCCCTTGGGTTTTATCAGATATATCTCAATTTCTCCTTTATTCTTGAAGAATAGTTTTGCTGATATAGAATTCTTGGTTGCCAGGTTTTTTTCTTTGATCACTTTAAATATATCATTTCACTGCCTCCTTGTTTCTCCATAGTTTCTAATGAGAAATCAGCTGTTAATCTTACTAATGACATTTTGTATGCAACATGTCACTTCTCTCTTGCTGCTTCCAAGATTCTGTGTTTTTGTCTTTTGTCAATTTGACTATAAAGTGTTTCAATATGTATTTCTTAGAGTTTATCCCACTTGGAGTTCACTGAGCTTCTTGGATGTGTATATTCATGTATTTCATCAAATATGGTAAATTATTTCACCATTATTTCTTCATATATTTTTTCTTCCCCTTTTCATCTCTCTTCTCCTTCTGGAACTCCCATGATACTTATGTTTGTATGTTTGATTGTGTCCTACAGGTCCCTTGGGTTCTGTTTATTTTTCTTCTTTCTTTCTTTCTTTCTTTCTTTCTTTCTTTCTTTCTTTCTTTCTTTTCCTGCTCTGTATACTGGGTAATTTCAATTGCTTTATCTTCAAGTTTCCTGATTCTTACTTCTGCCTTCTCAAATCTACCACTAAACCCATCCAGTGACTTTTTAATTTCAGTTATGGTACTTTTCAGCTCCAGAAATTCTATTTAGTTCCTTTGTAACAATTTATGTTTGTTGTCATTCCCTATCTGTTCATACATTGCTCTCCTGATTTCCTTTAGTTCTTAGTCCCTGGTTTCCTTTAGCTCATTAAGCATATTTAAGATAGTTGATTTAATGTCTTTGATTAGTAATTACAATGTCTGAACTTCCTTACAGATAGTTTCTTTTTAATTCTTTTTATTCTGTGATTGAGCCATATTTTCCTATTTTTTGTGTGCTTTATAATATTTTGTTGAGAACTGGACATTTCAAGTAATATAATGTGGTAACTCTGGAAGTGAGTTTCTTCCCCTCCTTAGAAATTGGTTTTGTGGTTTGTTGAGGGCTGCAGTTGTCCATTTATCTGGTGACTTTTCCAAAGTATTTTTGCAAAGTCTGTATTTCTTGTGTGTGGTCACTTATGAGCCATCAGCAGCCTCTCCCTTCATGAAGCACTGCCATGGTTGCTGTAAATGTCCAATCGGGTTCTGGAGTTCTGAAATAGTTGACTTTTACAGGTTTTTTCCCCTAACCTGATGGTTGTTTAGGTGGAGAGACCCAACCCTTGGAATTTCCTACTTTGCCATTTCTCATGACATCATCCCTCAGTCATTCTCTTTTCAAACAAAAAGCTCCATTGATGTAGGTAGTACTAGCCTCAAAGAGGCTATACCACTTGGTCTGTCTCCTTAAAACACTCTGAAATAATCAGTAGGCATTGGGGTGGAAGTTTGGCAATAGACCTGCCATGGATCAAGAGCTTTGGACAGGCCGGGCGGGGTGGCTCACACCTGTAATCCTAGCACTCTGAGAGGCCGAGGCGGGCGGATCGCTTGAGGTCAGGAGTTCGAAACCAGCCTGAGCAAGAGTGAGACCCCGTCTCTACTAAAAATAGAAAGAAATTAATTGACCAACTAAAAATATATATATACAAAAAATTATCCAGGCATGTTGGTGTATGCCTGTAGTCCCAGCTACTCGGGAGGCTGAGGCAGCAGGATCGCTTGAGCCCAGGAGATTGAGGTTGCTGTGAGCTAGGCTGACGTCACGGCACTCACTCTAACCTGGACAACAAAGTGAGACTCTGTCTCAAAATAAAAATAAAAAGAGCTTTTGGACAGCCAATGTCTTAAAATCTGATCCAGGAGCTAAAACATCCTTTGGTAGCAACAATAGCTACATACTATTGAACAACTTGTATGTGCCAAGAGCCTGATGTACATTATCCCATTGAATCCTCTCCACAGCCCTGTGAGGTAGGAAATTTATTACTCCCCCTTTACTGATGAGGAACCTGAGGCCCAGAAACATTAAGGGACTTGCCCAAGGCCCTAGAGCCTGTAAGTGGCAAAGTCAGTCTTTGAAATCAGACTGGGAGCCTCAGGCTCTTGTATTGCCCCATGTTATCCTGCCTCTCCTCGTGGGGTCTTGGATGATTCTCCCACCCCTTAGGCCCTCCCCAGGCAATGCACAGGACTGCTCCCTGCTCCCTCACCCAGACTCTGCCCTTCTTGCCCTGTGGAGCTGACCTTAGGCTTCAGCCCTGACACCCTGCCCTGTCTGCTGTCAGAAGCAAACACTGGGGCAGAGCAGACTCTGTGGCTACCACTGTGCCTACCTCCACCAGCTTCAGCTGAAGCCTCTGGACATCTCCAGCACTGAAGAAGCCCCAGAGGATCTTTCTTGCCACCAGCATCTGCTTGGCCCTAAAACATTTCTCACATAGTCAAGAAGACTAAACTATTAACAATCCTGGAGTTGGGCTGACCCAGGGGTGAATCCTGGCCAAGTCTCTTATAGCTTTTGCATCCTAGTAAGTCCCTTAACTCCCATAGACCTCAGTTTCCCCATATATAAAATGGTAGCCCCCAGCTTGCAGTCCTGTTGCAATCCATGTAAAAGGTCTGGCATAGCACCTGGCATGTGGAAGCCAGTGGGCATACACTAGTTGTGGTTGTTGGATCCTGGCATGCTCTGCTGTCTCTCAGCTCATCTCCCCTTGCCTCTCTTCCTGACATGCTGGTCACAGGCCACCACCCACTGCCCGATACCCTCCCACTCACCAGGCCCTTGGCCTACCCTTCAGCACAAGAGCACAGCCAGTCTTGAGTCTACCCTGCTATAAGCAAACACTTGCAACACCATACTGACCTCTAGGCCCTGTTGCATCAGTGTGCCCACACCTGGTGCCCAGCTGGAGCTGAGGGTAGTCAGGGAACAGGCCAGTGGGGGAGGGGCTGGTACTTCGGGTTCCCTGACTTCCTAGTCACCCACTTTCTTTCCCACTGGCACTAGGGGCTGGCAATTTGGCCTATTTAACTATGAACCTCTATCCTTTAGAGTCTGGGCCTCTGAGTTTCTGGGCAAAATAGCAGATGAGGCCCAACCTTACTTTTTAACTTGATTTTTAAATATTACTTCATTAATACACATTTATTACAGAAAATATAAGAAATACAGATAAACAAAAAGAAAAATAAAGTCACTTATATTTCTAACATTAATGTAATTACTGTTACCATTTTGTTGTATTCCCTTCCACATGTATATTAGCTATTAATATTATTAATAATATATCACATATACATATATATGACAAAAATAGATCATACTGTTTTCTGTGTATCCCCTGTGTTAGTCATCTATTGCTATGTAACAAAGCTTAGTGGCTTGACCTTTCCAAGCACATACTATGGTGATCAGAATGTTGTATCATACTGTCCTATGTCTGGAACATATGCTAAAAGATAGAAAATGGTTTCTGAACTGATTTGTCCTACAATAATAAAATTTTATTTTATGCAATGCTTTTTTTAAAAAGGTAGTGGCTTGAAACAACAAACCTTTATTATCTCAAGCAGTTTCAATATGTCAGGAATTCAGAAGCAGCTTAGCTGAGTGGTCTGGTTTGACGTCTCTCCTGCGGTTGTAGTCAGGGTGTTAGCTGGGGCTGCGTCATCTGAAGGCTTGACTGGGGCTGGTGGATCTGCTTCCAAGGTGGTCCACTCAGATGCCAGGCAAGTTGGAGCTGCCTATTGGCAGAAGGCCTCACTTCTTGGTGGACCTTCCCAGAGGACTTGAGTGTCCTCATGGCATGGCAGATGGCTTCCTCTAGAAGGAACAATCCAAGAGTGAGCAAGGCAAAAATCACAATGTTTTTTCTGGCTTATCTTCCAAAGTCACACTTTATCATTTCTGCATCATCCTATTAGTTACACAGGCTAGACCTACTCAGCATGGGGTGAATACCAGAAGCAGGGCTCACTGGATACCACCTTGGAGGGTGGTCACCACGTTCCCTTTAAACAACATGTCATGAACATCTTTCCATGCCAATAGAAGCAGATCCATCTTACCATTTTTAATGACTGCATATGAGTGTAGCATAATTTATTTGCCTGTCCCCTACAGTGGGATATTGGGTTATATTCCATTTTTTGATACTAGAATGGATAATCTTGAATATCCATCACTGGACTTATCATATTATTTTCTTGAAATAAATGAAAAAGAAAATGAAGTCATGCCTGTCAATCAGCTCCTTTAGCAACCAAGGGGCAGGGATACCCCTGGGACAAAGAGTAGGGTCCCTTCTGACTCTGCTCTTCTCTTTCTCTCCCCATTGAACAGAGAGCTCACTATCTTCTGACACATCCTAGCCCATTGCCATTGTTTTTTTTTAAGAAAGTTCTAAACAGAAGCAATGTTCACTCATCTTCCTAAGGACAGCCTTGAGATAGCGAAGACTCTGAGTGTGTCCTGGGCGTCCCTCATGAGCCATCGTCTCTCCTCTCCAGGAAGAGGCCCTCCTCTTCCTGGCCCCTCCTCTCGGGACAGGTTCTGGACAGGCTTGTGTATCCAAAATTCCTTGAAAGCAGGAACTGTCCCCTGCCACACTCTCAGTTCTAGCGCAGTGCCAACACATTGGCATCAGCCCTTCACCTACAGAGGAAGCGTTGAGACAGGACTAGGGGGGTGCACAGGAGGGCTGACATGGTGTGAGAGTCTGGTCCTGGGGGGTCAGCCAGTGTGGGGAAGTGGGGATATTGCACCCCTTTCTGCCCTCGCAGGTGCCAGTGAGTGCAAGCAGGAAAGAACTCTGGGCAAGGATGCATGTTGCCTAAAGTACAAGCTAGGCCTACAGAGAGGGCACTGAGAGTCCAGCCAAACCAGAAAGGGGGCCCGTTTGCCTCAGCCTCAGTCTTCGTCCTCACCCTCTGCTTCCACCTCCCAGAGCACAGAGCTGGGGGGTTTAGATTCTCCTCACCTGTGCTGTATGCTTGGCTCTGGGAAAGGTCAAGCCCCCTTGAGAAACTGCGTCTTGGTGTGGCTGGTCCAGAAGATGGCCCCCACGCCCACTCCAAACCCGAGTAAGAGCCCTGCCCCCACGAGCAAACAGTGGCTCAGAGCCAGGGGCTGGACAGGTCAGGGACCTCTCACATGGGGTCTGGCAAGGCCATCTTTGCTCTATTTTGGGAAAGCAATCAATCCTGTCAAGGGCTTCCTCAGGGGTAAGCATACTGGCCACGGGCGGGAGGACCTGGCATTCTGACAAGGCCCCTCTGTACCCTGACTCACTTGCCAGCTCCAGCTAATTTTAGCAGGGTTCGGCAGGTGTCAGCAAGTTCAGGGTATGTAGGCATCACTCCCAGGTAAGCCCAAGGAGGTGACAGGGCCAGAGCCTGGGAGACAAGGTCTGTGTCTGGATGGACGTGCCCAAAGAGAGCCCTGGGCCTAGACTTTGCAGTCACAAAACCTCAGAATGACCTCCCCAGTTTTTTGCTTGTTTTTGGTTCAAGGCATTTTGAGACAAGTCAATGATTTATTATTGAAGAGTCCTGACTTTACTTAGGGGGGTGTGTTGGGGGCAGCCCTGGGAAGTTCCACCTGCTCTCAAAGGCCCCATGAGGCCATGTGTGCACTGCCAAGCCAATCCCTTGTCCCCATTGGCTGGAGGGTTTGGACCTGGTTCCTACTACTGGCCTGCCCCCACCCCCAAGGGCCACACAGACCCCTAGATTGTATGAATGCATGTTGGACGTCCCCACAGATGAAAATCCACCGGGGGTTCCCATGATCTCCACGAGCAAGTCCAAACTCTCCCCGGCACAGGCCAGGCCCTGTTAGTCCCCCTCCCTGTCTTTGGGCATTTCAATGAGCGCTGTCCCCCAGGCAGCCTGGTGACTTCCCACCTGCACAAGTCTGAGGAATGGAGGACGCATTGGCTGGCCCCGCACTCCCTCTCCTCTCTCTGGGCAGCAATCCCAACCGGGTGTTCACAGGCATGGCGCTTGTCCCGTGGCCTGTCAACTCTGACCCCACGTGGGCCTCCTCTGCCCTTCCAGCCCTGCCCCTGACCCCACAGCAGTGGGCAGAGTATTTCAGCAGCCGCCTGCTGAACCCTCTCAGTGCAGAAGCTCTGAGCTGCCTGCCTTGGGCGAGTCTGGCCAGGCAGCCCTCGCCTGCCGCAGGCGAGCCTCAGGCTTCAGGGTCGCAGACAGGAGGAGCACCTCTATCTACCTCCCAAAACACCTGCCTCTTGTCCCCTCGGAGAGATGGCAGTGGAAGCCACAAGAAGCAAGTCCCAGACAGCCTTGACTCTGGTAAGCGTCACTCCAAAGCCAGGGACTCTACATTGGGAGAGTGGTCCCCAGGGTGGCACCCTTGGTTTTGGAGATTGCCCAAACCAAGGTTGGGGGCAAGGATGGGGAGTGGATGCTGGACCTCTTGGAAGAAAGCACACGGCCTCAGGGGTCCTGGCTACGGCAACTGTGCCTACACTGGCCCCTCTCCCCGTTGCCCCCTCTTCACTGTGGCTGTCTACTGTCCAGCCTCTTGGGAGTTCTAGGGAACTTGCTCCTGGGGCTGACAGTGACCAAAGACAACAGCGTCTGGTGCCGGGCTTGGAGCTTTTATGGGGGCAGCCGGCTACTCAGTGCTGTCAGCTCTCAGGGGTTCTGCACAGCAGCTCCAGGGATTGGTGGATCAAGGATTCTTTCTGTGGAGAATGTGGTAGCTGGCCCAGGGTCACTACTACTGTGTACACAGCCACCCGAGAGCCCAGAAATGGAGGGGGCCAGGCTGCAGCTGGACACATGGCTCTGAAACGGGCTCTGGAGCCCACAGGTCCGCAGCCCTTGCCCAGGGGCTGCCCTGGCCCTTGGTCATGTCCTCTAGGCTGGCCGTGTCCACCCAGACTGGCCCCCCAGGCCTTCACTAGAAGGTGTCCTGCCTTTTCACCATGTTCTGGGGGCGGGATTTCAAAGCATTGCTCACTGCGTAAAGGGGCTGGCATCTTCCCAGTGGACTCTGCAACCCTGCCTCCGCCCCTTCCACTTTGATGCCCAGCTGTGCGACCAGTGACCTTGTTCAGGCCTGTGGCTTCAGGCCTGTCTGCATACTGATGGCTTTCAAATTTATATCTCAGCCAGACCCTCCCCTGGGCCCTGGCCTCACATAGCCAAGTGCTACCTGGGACGAACCTCCTGTTGGTCGACAGGCCTAGACCAAGTTCCCGACCCCACCTCAGTGAGCAGAGCCCCTCCTTCCCCGACTCTTCGCCTCCTCTCACCCCGTCTCAATCTGTGGGCAAACCTTACATGTGCCCCCCTTCGGAATAAATCTGGAGTCTCACCAGCCCTGCGCCCAGATGGTTGGGGCAGCCTGGCGCCCCACTTCCTCCCCAGGCCACTCTGCTGCAGACGCCTCCAGGCCTCACTCCCTTCTGACCTCAGTGCAGGCGCCTGCCCCTGTTGCTGCTTTGTCCCCCGCACCCCAACTTGCCCCCAGCTTGATGATTCTTTCCTGCTGCTCCCACCAGAGGGGCTGGTCCTGCTCTCGCTCTGCTCCTGCACCCCACGTCGTGCCTGGCTCAGGGGGGGCATCTACTGGGGATGCGGGGTTCAGTTGTCCTGCAGGGAGTGTGGGGGAGTCCTCAGGCAGGAAAAGCCTGACATTTGGTTGTCACTGTGGGCCCTGATTACGTATCCTCAGTGAGAGAAACCTCTGCCAGCCGACTGGGGTTGCCTCCCCAAGGCTGCTGCATAGGACAGGCTCCGTCCGCGCTCTCTCCTCCCGAGGCTACACCTGGGGGACCAGGCGGCAGCCACATTCCCTAAGCTGCTCAGGAAAGTCCTGCAAGCTGGCACAGACACCCAGCACAAGGCTAATCAGAGAGACACTGGTAGCAGGGTCTGGACTCCAGGAATGGCTGGGGTCAGGCCCTGGAACCAGGCAGGAGGTGCCCCGCTGGGCGTGGGGAAGGCTCAGAGCTGGTGCCTGGGTTCGAGCCCCAGCTCTGTGCCCCCTGGCTCTGAGGGCTTGGGAAGGGTTTGTACCTCTGTGTTCAGTTTCCTCACTTGTGAGAAATAGAGATAATAAAATACCTGTGTCTCTGGGTGACTGTAGGAATGACAGGAGGTAGTGTCCGGAGTGGGCCTGGCACACAGGAAGCTTCAGTCCCTGCTCCCAGACGTGTCCGGGGGGTCTATGAGGCAGACACGATGTGATCCCCAAGGTTGCGAGACCAAGCCAGGTCAGAGCTTCCTGCCCTGGGACTGCACACTGGCCAAGCGTCGGGAGTGTGGCGTCTGCAGGCCCAGTGCGCCCTGGGGAAGGGGCCTGTGCCCGCCACGGACAAGATTGCTTTGGAGGATGCTCCCTTCGCAAGACGTGAATCCCCAGGTCTGCCGTGGTTACAGCCCCAGAACCTTGCAGCACCCGCCCTCCCACCTGTGCGACCGGGAAGCGTATGTGTGTGAGGAGTCCCTACGGCCCCTGTGATGTGGACAGGGCAGGAGACCCTGCAGCACCTGGCTAGGGCAGTGCACAACATGAGGTGACTCCGGCCAGCTGCCACCAGTGCTGGGGAACACGCTTCCCCACCCAGCACACCCTGCCTCCCTATAGCTCCAGGGAGAATGCAGACCTATTTTTATAGAAATCCAGATTTTTCTATAAAAGTATCTCTAATTTAAATAGATTTTAAATTTTGGCAGCAAATGTAAGCTTTTGAGAGTGTTATACAGGACAAATCGGATCCACAGGCCAGATGCAACTTTATTTGCAGAAATGGGATCAGGTCACCAGAGTAGGGCCAGCCAGGAAAAAGTATAAAAAAGGAAGAAATGCGATCAGGTCCTGGCTAAGGTCCCATCCCCCTCCTTCACTTACGCCCAGACAGGCCTCACGGGGCAGGTCCTACCTCCCTCACGGGACAGGCCACACAGGTGTTGATGGCCCACTGGTGGATACAGGGTCCTCACTGTTGCAGTAGGGGGCAGCCTCGTGTGAACCTTGTGAAATGCTTACAGGACACTTTCTGCAGAACAGATTCTTAGGAGAGAAATTGCTAGATCAAAATTAAACTCCAAATTGCCCTCTGAACAGGTGGTATCAGTTTGACTTCATGCCATGCTCAGGATTCCTCAGGGGGCACTTTCTGGCCTAGAAGCCGGCAGAGTCGGGGCGTCATCCAGTTGGTGGCAGGGCCCCACACAGGCCTGGGTACAGACGGTGAAGACTGGAGCCTCCTCGGCAGTTTGCAGGGCCCCACTGGCTCCCGTGCCTGTGATAACAGAAACAGCAGCCACCATTTCTCTAGTTCTTACTGTGTCCCTGCAAGGGCTGGGCCAGCTCTCCCCATAGCCCTTCGAGGGAGGGCCACTCAAGGGCCCTCGTCTGTCTGACAATGTAGCCATGCTCTGCCCGGACACAGGCTCCACATCATTGTCCTCCCCTGAGACCTCAGGCTGAAGTGTTGGCTCCTCCCATGAAAAGCCTTGGGCTTTTCTAGGGCAAAGTCCAGGCCCATGGCCACCAGGTTGGCCTGCCAGGACAGACGGGCAGGCATGGAGCCCAGTGGGCCGAAGGGCTGGACCCTTGCAAGATCAGCGTCACTTTTGCTGAGAGCCCACAGATGTCTTATAATTGGCTCCCTCTGAACAGTTTCATCTTGTAAGAGATGCCAGGCAGCCTGGTGAGGACTTCCTGCCAGAAGTCCCCATACATGTGGCTCTGGGCACTGGCCCCACTGCAGCATGCTGGCTGCATGTGCCTGCACAAGTGACTTCTGTAAGCCTTTCTTTGTCTGCAAGATGGTGACACCTCTTCCTTAGTGCTGCTGGGACAAGGATGTAGAGTGCGAGGCAGCTGTGGAAAGCACCCAGCTCAGGGCCTGGCATATGGAGAAATTCAGCAAATGTTAAATGTTATTACAGTTAGTTCCTGCCATATTCTATATTAGAAAGCGTAGGAAAGAAAGACAGGAGGCAAAAGTAATAGCTGTGGGCCTATCAGGACAGCCTGGATCGTTCTACAGAGCACTGAGGATGTCTCCAGGGGTGTGTTCCACAGGGACAGGTGGGGAGGGCTGCACTGCCACCCCATTGTCTGAACAGCTCCTGCCCAGACAACACGAGTGTTTGATTCTGTGTCTTCTGTCACAGACTTTGTCAGCCCCATCCCTTTCTGACCTTCCCTGGGTTTGAATTTTACATATGGGGCCTCATTAAGAGAAATAGTTCTTAACTGAGGCTCTATACCCATTAGGAATGTTTTGGACTGCAGGAAACCAAACAGCTGACTCCTTGCGGCCTAAGCAGTTAGTATTTGCTCCCATACCTAGCATGGGGAGGCGGGTGGATCTGGCATCAATCTCTCTTCTCTGCCATCCATAGTTTTCTAACAGCTTTTTCTCTGCAACCTTGTCTCCTCAGGGTTGCAAGGGGGGCTGTTGCAGTGCCAGTCATCACATCCTTATACAGCTGTGTTTACAATTTAGGGGGCACTGAGCTCCCCCCTACTAAAATTAGGCTTCCCTTCACCTGCATTGGCCAGGACTGGGTCACATGCCCAACCCTAGACCCATCACCAACAAGAGAGGATAGAATTGCTGTGCTTGGCTTAGCACAACCGTAGCTTAATGTCCCCCCACTCCCAGCAACACAACAAAATCTGGGTTCTAAAAACTAAGGCAGAAGGGGCAGAAGGCTGTGTTGCCTGCTGGCTGGAATTCGGAGCATCTCCACCCCCCAAGCTTATGGGTGAGACTGGGCAAAAGAGTGTGAGTTTTTGTAAAGAGTGGATTCACAGCTTTTATCAGAGTATCTTTCATTTTCAAGAAATGAAATATGGGGGAAAAAAGAAATACGGTTTAAAAGGAAAATATCTTTATGATTATCTTTCTTACCACTTCCCACCAGTGTATCAACACGGCCTTTTCTCCCTGAATATGCACTACTGTGCAAAGGGCAAAGACACACGGCTGTCTGCCTACAGGGTCCAGCTTGCTGGGGACACGGGGACAGAGCCACAGCTACATTCAAGGCCCGTCTCAGGCCACTGTGTGCAGGCCGAGCTGCCACACCACGGGCCGTCCATACTCACAGGAATGGCGGTATCGAAGCTGAGCTTCGTGTGCACGGGCTTCTCTCCCGTCAACGCAGAGAGACCCTCCTCCCTCTGCGGCCTCAGAGCATCCACGCCATGGGTGGCTTTAGTTAGCAGACACCTCCTGATAGATGTCAATGTTCACTCCTGGCTAGGCTTTACCCAGGCTAGTGCAGACCGGCCCGTTATTTCCTGGCATAGGTCCCGTAGAATGACCGGATCTTTCAGACAGTGATGCCAGCTGCCCGGCGCCCTCCAGCCCTAGCTCGCCAGCCTTCCCTGTGAGCCCCTGCCTCTCCCCTTGTCCCAGTGGGAGGGACAAACGGAGGCATTACAAGACATCATGCGATAAGAATATTGACAGGGACAGAAGCCACTCTGCCCTCTGCCCCTCATCCCTCCAAGTATATCCCAGGCTAAATTTGTTGAATTTTTGAGTTTTGAAATTCAGCTCTTCTGACTTTTTAGCTGGTTTTGACTGGGGTGAATAGTTTGGTGGGCCATCCTGGACCTGGGGTCAGAGGACAAAAGAAAACCCAAGGCGAGGCTGGGCACAGTGGCTCACGCCTGTAATCCCAGCACTCTGGGAGGCCGAGGTGGGAGGGTCGCTTAGCTCAGGAGTTTGAGACCAGCCTGAGCAAGAGCGAGACCCCTGTCTCTATCTTAAAAAAAAAAAAAGAAAGAAGGGGGGAGAAGGGCATGGGCAATATACATAACCATAATATTTGTACCCCTATAATATGCTGAAATAAAAAAAAAAAGAAAGAAAACCCAAGGTGTGTGGGGAAGATGCCCGTGAGACCCGTGGCGTGTGGGTGTCTGTGACAGCCCCGCCCGCCCTGTGCAGGTGGAGCAGATCCTGGCGGAGTTCCAGCTGCAGGAGGAGGACCTGAAGAAAGTGATGAGGCGGATGCAGAAGGAGATGGACCGCGGCCTGAAGCTCGAGACTCACGAGGAGGCCAGTGTGAAGATGCTGCCCACCTATGTGCGCTCCACCCCAGAAGGCTCAGGTATGGCAAGGACAGGACCCACACGGGGACTGGCTCCTCGTCTGAGGCAGCTGTGGGCCAGCCCCAGCCTGGGGCGGCCCTCCAGGCACTTCCAAACCAGGCTGTCCCCAGCCTCCCTGACATGGGATCCCTGGGGAGCGATGAAGTCTCACCCTTGGCTCCTGTGATCCAGCCCTGGGGCACTCAGGCCCACCTGGAGCCGGCAAGCCTCAGGAAAAATGGCCTTCTTCATTTTGCTGCTCCCTTAGTCACTTAGGGGACCCCTCCCTCCACCCAGCCTGAGTCTGGGCCATTGCACTAGGTCTCAGTTGATTCCTGGACTCCAGGTGGCCCAGTCCAAGGCCAGGATTTCCCACTGGCTTTTCCCCAGTTTCCTTTTGACCCCTCCGCAGCTTGCTATGTGTCCCCCAGAAGTCTGGCATCAGCAGCCCCTTGCCCAGTTCCCTTGGTCCCCCCACACCTTCCCCTCCTCGTCTCTCTGGTCTCCCAGGGGCTGGCTACCCGGGTCCCACCCAGCCCAGGGCCTGCCAGTTGGTGCCCATGATGCACTTCTCCCTGTGCCTGCAGAAGTTGGGGACTTCCTCTCCCTGGACCTGGGCGGCACCAACTTCAGGGTGATGCTGGTTAAGGTGGGGGAGGGCGAGGCGGGGCAGTGGAGCGTGAAGACCAAGCACCAGATGTACTCCATCCCCGAGGACGCCATGACGGGCACCGCTGAGATGGTGAGCAGCTTAGGGGGCCAGGGACGAGGGGTGGGGGGTTGAGGCCGTCTAGGATCTCAGGGCTCAGCTAGTCCATCTACCGGGGCAGGGGGAGCTGTGGGCAGGATGACTCCCAGCCTCCAAGGACCCAGGAAGGCAACTCAGAGGCCTAGGTGGACAGGCCAGGTATGGCCGATGTGCTCCCAAGTCCCACAGTCACCATCTGGCCAGTGTTGGGAGGGGCCAGTGGTAGAAGAAGCCCCAGGCAGTCACACCCTGTCCAGTGTCCCAGAGGAAAACCTGGGAGGTAAAGACAGAAACGTGATGGGGCAGCCAGGAGAATGTGCTCATCCAGCCTCTCGCAGCCCGTGCAGCCCGCCCCTTCCCAGGGTTGCCCCTTGCCCTCCACCAGCGTGCACACAGAGTGGGGTGGCAGCAATTGCAACCTGTGCCCAGGCAGCAAAGACCCCTGACCATGGGGAGGACTGGCAGTGGGGAGCATAGAAGTAGAATGAACCCACACACCTGCAGCTTGCTGGTCTGCCCCTCAGGCTGGGCAGGAATTAAGGCGGCAAGAATGATGTGGGCCTCAGCGCTCAGCAGGGAGCTCAGTCAATCGCACTCGGCAGTGAGCGAGGACAAGCACATGCGGCGGGAGTGGGGCTGGACTTTGGCAGGGGTGGGGCAGCCAGGACACCTGGAAGTAGCAAAGGAGACTCCAGGTGCTAGAGACAGAAATCGCAGTTATGGCCAAGGATGTGCATCCATTTGGAGCCTCAGGAACAGCCAGCCAGGCCTGAGGCTGGACTCCACCGGGTCAGCTGGGAGGGCTAGGAACCAACCTACCCTGTGTCTCCCTGTCCCTGGTGCTGCTGGCAGCAGGGCTCTGGCACCATGGGAGGCTCAGGCTTAGCCTCCAACAAGCAGCTGTGGAAGAGGAGAAGGGAACCGTGGACAGGCTGCCGTTCAGTGGCGGGCACAGAGGCCAGCGCTTCCCTGGGGCCTGGTGGCTCAGCAATTGCCCATCACCTTGGCATGTGGCGCCAGGGAGCACTGCTGGCCGGCCCAGCCCTGTGGCCTAATGGCCACCTGGGTGTGGGTCTTCCAGCTCTTTGACTACATCTCCGAGTGCATCTCTGACTTCCTGGACAAGCATCAGATGAAGCACAAGAAGCTGCCCCTGGGCTTCACCTTCTCCTTTCCCGTGAGGCACGAAGACATCGACAAGGTGGGCCAGGGGGAGGCACGGAAGGCCGACAAATGGGGGGAGGTGCACCCAGAGGAGCTCTGCCTTCAAGTGCAGCCCCCCACACACCACGAGGGGAAAGAGCCCAAACTCCAAAGGGAGATCTGGATTCGGACTGTGGCCCATCACAGTCTGTGAGGCTTTGGGAAATAAGCATAGTATTCGCTGATTCTTACTGTGTGCCCTGAGCCTCCCACAGCCCTGCGAGGCACGTGCTGGGGTCCTCCCGCTACAGTGGGATGTGTCGGCTCAAACTCAGGCAGCCCGGCTCCGGCTCACCCACAGATCACGGGGACACCCCACTGCCTCTGGCTGAGTCAGAAATGTGAAGGAACTGAGATTGTGCCCTACTTGCAAGCTAGCAAGGTAGAGTGCCAGTTACAGCTACACACACACACACACACACACACGAAGGTGTAAATTATACTATACATGTGCATGCGTGAAACGTGAGCCCTCTGGGTCAGAGCCAAAGCCAGGTCGTTGCTCATGGCAAAAGCAGCAGCCCAAGTAACATCTGTGGTTTTCCAGGCCCCAGTCCTTGCAGAGGTCCAGTGAAGGCAAAGCGGCACTTTCACGTGCAGTGGGGTGTGTTGTAGGAGAGAAACCCTGATCTTATAGAGAGCTGCTCCCCTTGGGACCTCTCTTGTCACTCTGCAATGACGTCTCAGGGCTTTATAGTACAAATATTCTTAACTTGGCTGGGACTCAGCCCTGCAGAAACATGAGATATTCAAGGAGAATCGTCCCCAACACCTTTAAAAGCTATGAGACTGCTCTGAGGGTGTTTCCTCAGCTGTAAAGTGGGGTGCATATTCCTGTGTTCCTAAGCAAGAGCTGGTGAAGGGCCACAGCGCCCTGTCCCAGCGTGGGTCAGCAGCTATGAGGCCCTCCTCTTCCCACAGGGCATCCTTCTCAACTGGACCAAGGGCTTCAAGGCCTCAGGAGCAGAAGGGAACAACATCGTGGGGCTTCTGCGAGACGCCATCAAACGGAGAGGGGTGAGGGAGTGCCTGCGTCTGCCCAGGGGCTGCCCTGGGCCCCAACCCCAGTACTACCAGCCTTTCTCCCTACCCCCATTCACTGCAGCCTCTGTGCTTCTTGGTAGGACTTTGAGATGGACGTGGTGGCGATGGTAAATGACACGGTGGCCACAATGATCTCCTGCTACTACGAAGACCGCCAGTGCGAGGTCGGCATGATTGTGGGTAAGGGCTCCTTGCACCCCTGACCCTTCCAGACTGCTAAGCCACCCGCCCCCCTACCCGCCGTGTTCAGCAGTCTGCACAGGGGCCCAGCGGGGGGAGGGCCAAAGTACCTAACAATGGTGACGCTGGAGCAGGGCCTGGTACTGGAGCCCAGGTGGTCTTGGGGTGTTGAGATGCAGGAGGCACTGCTTCGTGGTGGGAAGCCTTCCGACACGGATGCTGCGTGACCGCATCAGGTGGCACGCCAGCTGCATACTGCCTGGCCCATTGGGATTTAAGTAAAACACTTTATCTGGTAAATTGGCCAAACTGGAAAGATCTGTCCAAGTGGAAGAGGATATGCAAAAACGGCATCATTCCTTCCTGGATGTCCTTACCTGGACCTGCCCCAGCCAGAAGTGAGGGCAGGTAGCAGAAAAGGGAGCGGCGGCCCTTCCCTCCCAGCAGAGGGGTCTCCCACACCTATCTCAGGCCTTTCTCAGAAGTTCCTGGGGTCGTCATAACGAGCCTCTACTAAGGAGTGATCCGATTAGATCGGTTATCTGCTGTGCACACAGCATGTGGCTATTTTTCTGTACTCTGGGCCCTGGTTACCCAGAAAGTCAGAGTTAAAGTTATTTGCTTTTATGGGCCCTTCAGAGCCAACTCTGCAAGGTTATGTATTTGTGTTCTTACCCATTCAGAATTGTATTCCACCCCCTAAAAAATAGCACATATGTGTTTTTTATATATTGTACGCATGTATACCTATGCATGTAACGTAAACGTACATAAACACACATCTTCTAAGCTCCAGCCTGACCTTGCCTTGTCGCATGGCTTGTTTCCTACTTCTCTCACTTCCATTCTCACCTTTCAGAGGGAAAGTTGTCTTTAAGTCCAGCACCTAAAAGTAAGCCCCAGTGTCCCAGGCTGTGCTCCCTCTGCCCTCCCAGCCCTCTCCTCCGCAACTGCCTGTGGCTCCCCAAGACACCCTGACATTGAATTCTCACCAGGCCAAACCACAGCCACTCAGCCCAGGTGTGCTCCTCCTAGAGCAGAGGTAGCTAAGCGTGGTTCATGTCTGCCCTGAATACTCTTGGTGACCCTGCTCAGTGTTTAAAAACATGTTTATAATAATTACCAAGATCTAAAATTTGGAAGAATTCATATCAAAGTATGGATTTCCGGGGATTTGGGGGAGGGGGTTGTTGTTGTTGTTCACAAAATGCTGGAAGGCTGGGCATCACTGGGCCCGGATTCCTACCCCGCAGCTTGACTGACTGGCATTTGAGTTGCTGTCCCTGATGGCTTCATGCATGTGCAGCCCACGCGGGTGGCTGGCTTGATGCTGTGCCATTACCATTTTAAAACTGTTAATAGTTTATGAACAAAGGACTCCACATTATCACTCTGCACAGGACCCAGCAAATGACAAATTCCATATCTGGTCCTGCCTGCAGTAGCCTCTGCGCTGCTCCCAAGGGCCCACTCCATGCCTTACTCACCTTGGGGTGCCCCCCAAACATGGCTCAGGACAAAGTAGCTCAAACACATGCATGGAAAGTGCCAGAAAACAAGGGTGGTGCATAGAAAAGAAAAAACATAATATTCCACTCTCATCACTTTGATACATGCTGTCCCTGCATCCTCTCCACAGCCAGATAACAAGTGGGGGAGGTGTTACCATCCTCTCTTAGGGAAGGGAACAGCCCAGAGACTGGCCCGTCTACCCCTAGCCACACAGCCAAACCAGGTGTTCCAGCCCCAGGGAGAGCCCCCTGTCCATTGCTCCAGGCAACCCAGAGAGACCCTCCACACCAGCATGGCGGGGCCATGAGAAGGGGGGAAGGGGGGCTCCAGCCGGCAGGAACCAGGCTCTCCTGGGGGCTCCCCAGGGAAGTGCAGCTCATGAGCGCCCGGCCTCCACCAGGCACAGGCTGCAATGCCTGCTACATGGAAGAGATGCAGAACGTGGAGCTGGTGGAAGGGGATGAGGGCCGCATGTGCGTCAACACTGAGTGGGGTGCCTTCGGGGACTCGGGAGAGCTGGACGAGTTCCTGCTGGAGTATGACCGCCTGGTGGACGAGAGCTCCGCGAACCCCGGTCAGCAGCTGTAAGGACCCCCCCGCCCCCTGAGCCCGGGCCCTGGGCCGCTCTGGCACAGCAGCAGATGGGAGCCCAGCCCCCACAGATAATGGGCTTGTTTTTAAACAGCTCTGGGGAAAAGCAAACTGGCCTTTCGTGAGCTCTGTCCCTTTAGCTCTGTGAACGATTAGTCCGCAGTTGTTACAAACTCTCCCCTTCCGACAGGTGATCTTGGGCATAGAGAAGGCTCTGAGACATCCCAGCAAGATTTCTGGGTTTAACCCATAGGTCCCCAAAGTACATATCTGTCCACGTTCACAGAATGTATATTAGTCTTTGTGGAATGCTGCGGGCTGGCAGACGCGGCATAGGAACCAACAGGCACAGAGCTTGTCATTAATCCTGGCTGTCATTTGTTAATGACCTACTACGGGCGGTGCCTGTGTTAGTTACTTTATTAGCCTCCATTAGGTCAGTGGTATTAAATGTAAACGAAAATACGGAAGCTCATAGATTAAGCAAAAATGTGCCCACTCCATGGTGCTTGCTCAGGCTGGGCACTAACCCTTTGAGCCTTAGTTTCCCCGACCATAATTGGCCCATGGGGACAGCAGCCCCTAACATGGCTGTAGGAAGACTAAAGATACATGCCGCATGCTCAGCGCAGCAGAGCCAGGTACAAAGAAGGTTTCAGAGGAACTGGGCCGGGTCTTGGGCTCTCTGTCCATTTC
This sequence comes from Cheirogaleus medius, assembly GCA_008086735.1. Taxonomy (NCBI): domain Eukaryota; kingdom Metazoa; phylum Chordata; class Mammalia; order Primates; family Cheirogaleidae; genus Cheirogaleus; species Cheirogaleus medius. Next base: position 9,866,249 of record VBSM01002217.1, read on the forward strand.
CTGAGCTGAGCCCAGCGCCAGGCTGAACGTGCACGTTCCCAATCCCTTAAGTTTCAAAAGCCCCGCTTTAAAAATGAGGAAAAGACGTGAACCCAGGTCCCTGGGCAACGGGGGTGGGGATTGGGG
>VBSM01002217.1:9866474-9888808 GCA_008086735.1 Cheirogaleus medius
GCCCGGGGCGCAGGGGCAGGAAAGGAGGACTAGGGCGGGCTCAGGTGGCAGGGGGCGGTGTCCAGGGTGGGGACGGTTCCATGGGCAGGACGCAGGAGGCGGGGTCCTGGGCTGCGACGTAAAGGGCATGGGCTGGGACGGCTGGCCGGGGCCCCTCCCTGGAGAAGCGAAGGTCGTCGCTGGGGGAGACTGGCTGGCTGTGCGACCCTCAGCGCCGGCCCTATCTCCTCCCGCCCCGCAGCGACTCGGGCGACTGCAAGCAGATCCACAACATCCTGAGCACGCTGGGGCTGCGGCCCTCGGCCGCGGACTGCGACATCGTGCGCCGAGTCTGTGAGAGCGTGTCCACGCGCGCCGCGCACATGTGCTCGGCCGGATTGGCAGGCGTCATCAACCGCATGCGCGAGAGCCGCAGCGAGGACGTGATGCGCATCACCGTGGGCGTGGACGGCTCGGTGTACAAGCTGCACCCCAGGTGAGCCCCGCTCTACCCGCCTGCCCTCCCCCTGCTAACGCGAGGCCCAAGCTGTGGCTCCCTGCTCTAGGGAGAGCGATCCTCTTCTCGTTCCCCTCGGCCTAGATGCTGGGAGAGGGTCGGCTGCGTTCAAGGCTCCGGGTATCAGCTATGGAGGATGGGCAGGGGTGAAGTCTGGGAGGGCAGGGAGGAGGGACAGCAGCCCTATTTCCCTGCTGCCCAGCTTCAAGGAGCGATTCCACGCCAGCGTGCGCAGGTTGACGCCCAGCTGCGAGATCACCTTCATCGAGTCGGAAGAGGGCAGTGGCCGGGGCGCGGCGCTGGTCTCGGCGGTGGCCTGTAAGAAGGCCTGCATGCTGGGCCAGTAGGAGAAGAGGCCGCAAGGACAGGGAGGAGGCCGCGGCTCGCTGGTCGCGGGCCCCATGGGGACAGCACTCTCCACAGGTGCTCCCAGCCTGGCAGGGGCAGGAGGAACCCTGGACAAGCTTCCACCCGCTGGGGAACCCAGGAACCCAGCAACCGACAGCCCTAGGGCCCTGACTGGGGCAGTGGGCTGGGAGCACAGGAACAGACTCCCACCGCTCCTCTCCTTTCTTGCTGGAATCAACTACCCAGAAGGGAGTTGCTCTCAGGATGTTTTTGCATCTCCATGCTGCCTGCCTCTCAGAGCTGTCAGCCTGGCCTGGGCCCTGGCTTTCGGAAGGTGGTGCCCTCTGGACCCTACTGTAGCCTGATTTCCCTGGGAACTCTCCTGTGTGGGGAGGCAGCTCCAGCAGCTTGGCCAGACCTGGGCCCCACGGGAGAGCCAGGGGCAGCTGATCACCCAGGCCTGGCTGTCTTTTTGCCCATGGCTCAGGATGCCCGGGCAGCAATAGGAGAAGGCTCCATGGAGGAGGTGTCCCAGGTTGTGGGTACCCCTAGAGACCTTTTCCCTCCCATACCCCCATCTCTGAGTGGTTTGTGCTTCTGGGATGAACACTCACAGCAGGTGACAGAGATAGAGCCCCTAAGCCCCTGCCCCAAGGGGCCCATGAAGGGTAGGAGGACCAGCCCAGCACCAGCCAGAGCCCCCTACCTGCTTCCACAGGCAGGGTGGCATCTTTAGCTCCCACGGCACTGGCCCAGGAAGAAGCCCTGAGCAGCATTCAGCACACCCCCAAGGGACCACCCAAGGCCCCCTCTCTTGTCCTCGCCAGACCTCTCCTGTGCCATGCCACCTTCCCACAGTTGGGCATGGACTGTGTGGGTTTTTTAATTAAAAATTTTAAAAGTTTAAACATGGCCTGTCTACCGTTCTTTGACTTCTATGCATAAGGGCTGTGGGGACAATAAAGAAAGAGACATTGTCATGTGTATGCAGCAGTTCTGTAGGCCAAGGTATATCTTGGGATTTGCCATCCCTTCTGGCCAGCAATGCCCAGAAGATTGTGAAGAGTGACAGATCAGGCTATAGCAATAGGAATGGGGTGCCCTGGGGGTCAGAGGTACTGGACAGCACACTGCCTGGCCCAGGCCCCTGCTTGCCTACCCATGGGATGTGTGCAGAGGGAGTGCCAGGTCATGTGCTACTGCTGGGGGGTGGCCTCCTCCAGGTATGTCTCAGCAGGATCCTGTCCCCTCAGAGCTACTTAGGTTATGACAATGAGTAGAGGGCCAGGGATACAAGATGTCACAGGATTGCTAAGGTCCTTCCACATGCTCCTGTAGGGGAAATGCCTGTTTAGAGTTAGCCAAGCATAGGGCCTAATGCCATCTTTATGCAGCATAAACACAGTTAGTATAAATGCATAGCTGTGTGATTATAATGCACATTCATTTTTCAATGAGAGAAAGTATACCCAGCCAATCAGGAGCAACTGCGTTTTGTTGCATTCAGAACTTAACCCAAAGTTGTGATTTTGGAAAGTCATTTCCCCCTTCAGATCTTCTCTCATTTTCTGGTACTTCATATGTGGAATGGCTTCAGATCTCCCTAGCACTCTTTTTTTTTTTTTTTTCTTTTTGAGACAGTGTCTCACTTTGTTGCCTGGGCTAGAGTGCCGTGGCGTTAGCCTAGCTCAGAGAAACCTCTAACTCCTGGGCTCAAGCAATCCTCCTGCCTCAGCCTCCTGAGTAGCTGGGACTATAGGCATGCGCCACCATGCCCAGCTAATTTTTTCTATATATATTTTTAGTTGTCCAGTTAATTTCTTTCTATTTTTTTAGTAGAGACAGGGTCTTGCTCTTGCTCAGGCTGGTCTCGAACTCATGAGCTCAAGGGATCCTCCTGCCTTGGCCTCCCAGAGTGCTAAGAATACAGGCGTGAGCCACCGAACCCAGCTTTCCTAGCACTCTTGAGTGTAATCATTGTTAAGTTGGTGCAAGCGTCTTATTCATTGTCAGTACCATTGTCCTCGTGTTGGAGCTTTCATATATTAGAGCACATTTCAATATAAATCCCTTTCTATTTCCTTTATATTACAATGTAGGGCATCATATGGATTTTTAAAAATTGTTTGTATAGGTCTAAATGGGAATGAATGAGTTGAAATAAATGAAATGAATTTCTTTTCCAGACAGTAAAGGAGGTGTCATAAACACTTGTTATACACATGGGGCCGAGGGTCTGCCCCATGAGAGCCCCTGTGCTCTACCAGCCAGCAGTAGAGGGTAGCAGGAGGGAGCAGCCTTGCATAGCTGGGTTGGCTGGTGGTAGCCAGTGAGCCCAGCCGGGAGCAGGTCACTCCTGCTGTCTCCAGGAGGTCCTCTGCTTCCCCACCTCCTCAGGGGCCCATGTTCTAGATGAGCCGCTCTAGAATAGCAGAGAGCACCTGGTCTCTTGTTCTACCATTCAGCACCATCTTCAGGGGATCCAAGAGGATGCTTGGAGTTCAGGCTGTATATTTCAAAAGCTTCATGCAAAACAGCATCACACAGGTCTGCCTGTCGGCCAGGGCACCAGGCCCTCTGTGGACACAGATGTCAACGAGGTGAAGAGCCACTAAGCAAATGGGAAATGTGCCCCATGAGTTCACAGCAGAGAGAGCTTTTCAAAGGAAGTGGAGTTGAGATGGGGCTGGAGGGACGGCAAGGCTCCAAAACCCAGAGGTGGAAATGTCCACAAGAGGCGCCCCAGGCAGGGCAGACTGCATAGGGAAGGCAGCCAGGGGGTTTCCTTCTCCCTCCAGAATTGCCCCAAAACCAAGCAAAAGGTTCTGCCTGGGGTCACAGCCAGCTCAGGGCTGCCTCCCGCCCATCAGTCAGAAGGGAAAGAGGTCAGAGCCTAGAGTCTTCATCAAATCCTCTGGGAGACCCTGGGGGTCTCAGGCCAGAAACCATCCTCAGAACACCCACTGCCCCCTCAAAGTCCACAAGAGCCCTGAGCCAGCCCTCCCCAGCTCACCCGTGCCTGGCCAGGGCTCCGGCCAGATCTGCAGGACAGAGATGGCGGTAACCTTCATTCAGCACTTAGAGTGGTGAGAGACATTGCACCCTGAGCCATCTCCAGGATGTTACACACTGGGGACGTGACGATCACTAGGAAAGTGGCTGGAATCTACAGGCACTGGGGCCCTTGTCCTCCGTTCCCAGGCAGTGGCTGCCAAGTTTGGGCCTGTCCTCTGTTCCTGTCCTTATTTGGACCTCCAGGTGATAAGGCTGAGACATAAAAGAGGCTGGGCCCTGTGACGACCGATGACAGCAGCCAGGCCACTGTGGAGAGAGAATGGTGAGTGCCTGCTGGGGATGGAAAGGGCGGTGGCCCCCTAGGTGCTGGGCTTGGCTTGGGGAGCAGAGCCTCTGCGCCTGCATTGGGCCAGAGAGGAGGTCTCCAGGGACAGGAAGAGGACCCTGCCCCAGGCTCTCCTGGCAGTGCTCTGGGACTGTGCATGGATGGGGAGGGGAGACTTTGTGGAGTTGGGGGGAGGACCCTCCCTACCTATGGAGTTGTAGGCCAGCAGGAAGGCGGGGACCCGAAGCAAGGCTGCAGCCACCAAGCAGACCCAACGTGGCTCTTCCAACGTCTTTTCCATGTTCGAACAAGCCCAGATCCAGGAGTTCAAAGAAGTGAGTGCCCCACCCCCAACGGCCTCAGACCCCATCCTGGCACCCCCACCTGCCCCTCTCACACCACCCAAGACTCTCCCCCACCTCCCACCTTCCCTAGGGTGGGGGCTGCATCCACCTGAAGGGCCCCCACCTCACAGGCCTTCAGCTGCATCGACCAGAATCGTGATGGCATCATCTGCAAGTCGGACCTGAGGGAGACCTACTCCCAGCTCGGTGCGTGCACCCACCAGCCACACTCTGCTCATCCCAGGGACCCTGCTCAGAGCGCTGGGTGGGTGGGAGCGGCTGAGAGGACAGTGCCCTGCTCCCCCCCCTGCACTCCTCGCATCTCCTCACACTGCCGCCCCCCTTGTCACACCTTCTTTCCATGTCACCTCCCTCGCCCAGAGCTGCTCTGCCTCTCCACCCACTGTGGCCAGAAAGGAGGGAGAGCAGCCTGGGTCCTTCTCAGGGACACCCAGGGTCCCTGTGTGCATCTCATGCCCCACTCCCACCAGGGAAGGTGAGCGTCCCAGAGGAGGAGCTGGACGCCATGCTGCAGGAGGGCAAGGGCCCCATCAACTTCACCGTCTTCCTCACGCTCTTTGGGGAGAAGCTCAACGGTGAGCCGGGGCAGAGCTAGGCTCCTTTGGCCAGGCAGCAAGCCTGAAGCCCGCCTGAAACCCACCCAAACCCTGCCTAAGCTCCACCCAAACTCTGCCTGAACTTTACCTGGACCCCACCTGAACCACACCCAGACCTCCCCTGAACCCCGCCTGGACCCTGCCTGGACCCCACCTGGACACCACCTGCCGTGGCACATCCAAAGGACTCGGGGCCCACCCCTGCACATCCTCTGCTTCGGCATCCCATGGGCACTGTCACCCCAGTGTTAACTTGGGAGCAGGAAATGTGCCTTCAGCCTCCACTCCCAAATCTCAGTCCCCCAGCGAGGCCTGCCCTCCCCAGCGGACAGGCATTGCCAGCCTCTCTGAGCCCCAGGGAACACTTTATATTGGAAAATGCCCCCCACCTCTTCTGGGACACAGAGGGCTCCTCATGCACCCCAGGTTCCTCCTGGGTGGGACCAGGAAGGCTGGAGACGTGGGTATTCACCTAGTGCCTCGGCTTCCAGGGACAGACCCTGAGGAAGCCATCCTGAGTGCCTTCCGCATGTTTGACCCCAGCGGCACGGGGGTGGTGAACAAGGATGAGTAAGTTGAGGCCGGCCAGACAAGGGGCACTTCGTTGGAAACAGAGGAGACAGTGGGGTCCCTCGTGAGGGGGGCTGTCTGTACTTCGGGGCCTTCACTGCTCTTTGTGGGGTGGATCAGCCCTTCCCTGGGCTGTGGGAGCCTCTGTCCTCCTCTTCCCTGTGTGGTTACCCACCCCAGGTCACCCCACTGAGGCCCTCCCACGTCCCCCAGGTTCAAGCAGCTTCTCCTGACCCAGGCAGACAAGTTCTCCCCAGCCGAGGTGAGCCTTCCCAACCCCTTCAGCACGTGTCCCCAGCTCCTTCCCCAGGGCCTCCCCCTAGGCAGGGCACTGGGGAGGCCTGGGTGACCCACTGCCCACCAGGGCTCAGAGCCCAGCACCAGTGTGGCAGTTGCTGAAAGTGTGACCCAAGGAGGTGCCATCTGTGTTGAGACCTAGAGGTGAACGTGGAGTCAGAAAAGAGAGGAAAGTGTGCCAAGCAGGGAAACTGCGTGCAAAGACCCGGAGGCAAGAGCTTCCAGAAAGGCTTCGTACATGTGGGATGGGCCTGTCCCCCCGTGGCCAGGGTGGGCCCTTTGACCCATGGGCCCCCTTTGGGACCACTCCCCAGTATGCTCAAAGTCAGTCAACGGAAAAACTTTAACCCAGAGTTTTGGGTTTGGGGCTGAAAAGGCTACAGCCCAAAGCACAGCCCCAGTAGGCAGGGTGAAGGGTCACAGGTCTCCCTCGGGTCACAGCTTTGTGGGCTGTGTTGGCAGCCAGGGGACTGCCTCACACCAGTGCCTCCGCAGGTGGAGCAGATGTTCGCGCTGACGCCCATGGACCTGGCAGGGAACATCGACTACAAGTCCCTGTGCTACATCATCACCCATGGAGATGAGAAAGAGGAGTGAAAGAGGGCAGGCCGTGGGGCCCCTCAATAAACTCTGTTGTTGAACTAGAACTGCAGTGGTGACTTGTCTGGGACAGACGGGGTGGGGCCCAGCCCAGGGGATCCCAGGGGCCAAGCACAGGCATCGCTGTGATAGTGACCACCACACACAGTGTGGGAGCCAGCCCCTCACCACCTCCCCTCGACTCACCTCACACTGCCAACTGCAGTATGAACCATGATCATGCCCAGTTTACAGATGAGGACACTGAGGCCCAGCGGGGTCCAAGGCCATGCCTCTAGGAGAGAAAATGGTGGGCTTCTTTTTTTTGAGACAGAGTCTCACACTCTGTTGCCCAGGCTAGAGCGCCATGGCATCAGCCTCGCTCACAGCAACCTCAAAGTCCTGGGCTTAAGCGACCCTTCTGCCTCAGCCTCCCAAGTATCTGGGACTACAGGCATGCGCCACCATGCCCAGCTAATTTTTCCTATATTTTTAGTTGTCCAGCTAATTTCTTTCTATTTTTTTAGTAGAGACGGGGTTTTGTTCTTGCTCAGGCTGGTCTCGAACTCCTGAGCTCAAATGATCCTCTGGCCTCAGCCTTCCAGAGTGCTAGGATTACAGGCGTGAGCCACCACACCCAGCCAACTGTGGGCTTCCTTTGCACCCCGTTCCACCAGACCCAGGAATGAGCCACGAGTGTGTGCACTGCCCAGCTCCTCCAGGCTGTGCAGAGAAAAGGCTGCTCGCTGGGCACTCAGCAAACTCTCTGCCCAACAGCCTGACTGGTGAGCAGTGGCCCTGGGACCCTCCAACAGCACAGCCCCCACCGGCCACTGCCCACACCCCTCTGGGCGCACTGGCTCGATGGGCCTCCCTGCACTAAGTGTGTGCTTCGCTGGGCCCTGTGTGGAAGGCACAGAGGAACCCATTCAAAAACATGACCAACTTCTTGTGGGAAATACAAGTAAGGCACTGTGACATGACAGAATGGACACCCAAGGAGGGTCCAGAGTCCACACAGACTTTTAGAGGAAATACCCAGAGACTGGCTTCGTGCCTCGTGAATCCCTCGTGCATGGCCAGGGGTGAAAGCGTCAAACAGCTGGAAGGCAGGGAGAAGACTTCACGGGAGAGAGTTGTTAGTGTCCCTGTCCCCTACCTCGTCTGCAGAAACCAGGGGCTGGAGGAGGAGGTGACCCCTGTCGTGAGTACTGGAGGAGCAGCAGGGGACATCCAAAGCTCCAGAAAGAGACAGAGACAGAGAGAACAGTGACAGGCCTGGAGGGCACAAAGCCTCCTGCAGGCACAGAGGAGGGGCACTCTGCCCTCCAAGCCCAGCTGCAATCCCTGCAGCTGGGGCACTGGGGAGAGGTGAGCAAGAAAGGAGAAGCTGACCACATCGTCTTCCTGAACATCCCGGGAGGAAAGCTACTTTTACCTGGAGAGCTGTTCAGTTTTGATTTTTACCCAGGACCTGGAAATTTAATCACCAAATTGAGATTTGAGATTTAAAGTAATCATTTCATTTTCTATTGCTTATAAGGGATCACAAAAGTCATGGAACTGCCTGAGTTTTCATCCTAAGAGCAGGCCACCAGCCCACTCACACCAAGCTTGCATAAAGAAAGGGACAATGGGTGAACAAAATCGAGCAGCTGTAGACGCATGTGATTCTGTCACATGTGTCTGCTGTTCAACAAACTGATTTAATAAAGTAGGTATAATTTTATAAGCCAAGCCTCTAGAGGAAAAAATTGTGAAAGACTGAAATGGACCAAAAAGATTGGAGGTGTCTGGTTATCTGATTTGATGGGGTCACTGCGCCTTTCATTGTCTTTGAGCTATTTCACAGCTCTATAAGTTGTACGTAACCATTAATAATAGCAAGGCAATGGTCCTTGTCCATAGACATGCAAATAAATGTTGTCCAGTGAGAGCACAATTGATTTTCCCCTCTCCTCTGCAAAGAAGCCAATTTGGCATCTATGAAGCAAATTCATCTCAGCATTCCTGACTATACATGCGCCTGCTCTTTGATTTCTCCTCTGAACCAGTTGTAACATCTTATTGGTTCCCTCGTGAATTAACAAATAAATAAAGTCTTTGGGAGGTGTTCATTTTATTTCATATGTTAGTCATGATTTTGCTTTTAAAAAGTTATCTTTTCACACTCCTGGTGTAACTATCTGGGAAGGTTAGTCCTTTCTGAACCAAAACTGCCTGTACTAGTGTTAGTTTGGACTAAACTGAGGGCAGAGAGAGAGAGAGAGTATGTGCATGTGTGACAAGAGACAAGAAGACAGAGAGAAACAGAGACCTAGGATGAGAGTTCAGCCTGGGCTGTCCAACAGGGCAGCCTCAGGCCCCCCAGGGCTGCTGAGCACTTGGAATGTGGGAGGTGCTACAAATGTAAAACACACAGCATAGTTTGAAGATTTAGTACAAAAAAGAATGCAAATATCTCAATTAATAACTTTTATATTGATTATGTGTTGAAATATTTTGGCTACATTGGGTATGAACTCAGAATAAAATCCTAAGCCCCTGCTAATTGGATGCACCCCTCTTGGCCAAGGGGAACCCAGAAAAACCTTAAAGCTGAGTTTCCAGCCATGACAGGAAGGAAGGCATTAAGCACAATTACACATGCCCATGTTTTCTGTTTTCATAAATATTCATGACTCCTCCTATAGCTTGTTAAACATGTACATTTGGCCACCCACTCAGTATGAAATCCTGTTCTTTTTGTCTCTGGAAGCACGTGTTCCTGGCTTGTGGCTGGGAGCTGTGTTTCCCAGCTTGCTAGAACAGCCACTGCCAGCTAAAAACCCTTTACAAGAAATAAACCTCCCCTTTTTACCTCATTGTTGTTTTTTTAGTTAATATGGGCTAAATTAAAATATCACTAAAATTAATTTCACCTATTTTTCACTTTTTAAATGTGGCTACTAGAGGATTTTGCATTCCGCATGTGGCCCACATTCCTGGCTTTCATTGCTATTGCACAACACTGAGCTAGACCGTGTAACGTGTCTGTTTGAGCCTGTGCTTTCTGGGAGGCTCTGGGGCAGTCACTGGGTTCAAATGCCGCCGACCTGCTCTGCAGATACTGTTCCCAGTAGGGAGCAGTTGTTTTTGATGTCCTCAAAAGAAGCCAGTTTCATTTGGGTGGAGTTGCCTGTGAATGTCCCGGCAGCATGGGCAGAGGGGAGAGAAGACTGCTTCTAGACAGCTCAAACGAACTCATCTGTAGAGGCCAGACTTTGTCCTGCGGTGAAGCTCAAGGCATCCCTGATGTAGAGTGTCTAGCAGTCTATGCCTGAGGATGCTGGTGGGCAGGGGCTGTGAGGTGGGCATGGCTGGGGAGAGCCCTGGGAGGGGCCCGGCCAGCTCCGTGTTGTCCACCTGCTGAGAGGGGCGCTCCCTCCAGGGGTGGGGATGGATGCCCCTGGCCAGGCCCTCAGGTCCCTGCTGTGAGCCCTGCATGGTCCAGGCCTGGGTCCCACCTGCCATTGCCAGACAGTAGGTCCCATTTGGAAAGCAGACAGAAGAAATGCAACAGGGCCTAGGAGCCTCCAACAGTGGTCGGAGTTCTGTGTGACTTGGGGACAGGCCTCCTCCACACTCCCACCACCCATCACCCTGTAACCCAGGGGAGTCTCATCAGAAGGCTGCATGCAAACCCACCTCCTCCTGTCCTTCCTGTCTTTCTAGAAGCCCCAGAAGCCTCTCTGTTCTAAGGCTCTCGCTCGAGATGTCCCAGAGCTCCTCCTGGTCCTTGGGGTCCCCGCTCCACATCCCCACATGGAGCCCTGCTCAGGCCCCAGCCCCCTGACTGTGCATGAGGAGGTTGCCAGGCCTCTTGCTCTCACTGGGACTGTGTCCAGAGCCTCCTGGTCTCTCTGGAGAGACTTCAGCAGCTTCTGCCCCTTCTCCTCCTCTCCCAGGGGCTCACGCTCAGTCTGAGAGCAGAAGCACCATCCCATCCGCCCGGCCTTCCCCCACCATGCCCGCACGACATCCCTACAGACCCTGGACGAAAAGGCCTCACTGGGGGCTCTGAGGCGGACCCCTGTAATCAGGACAGACCCAGCTGTGCTGCCCAACTGCCCCCACTGGGCGTTGAGGCATCAGGCAGCGATGGCCATACGGGCAAACACAAACTAGAAATGAGAAAGAGTTAATACTCCCTGGTACAAAAATAGGAAACTTTCCCCACTCCCTTTTCTTAGAGCATTTTCTTTAGAAAACTCATAATTGTACGTTTTTTCTCAGCCTCTTTTTATGTAAATCTGTTTCAAAGCTATGATATATATGCCTCTTGCCAATTTTACAACCCAGGAATGTCTCCTTAAGGACCTGGGAGCCACTGTTTGAAACGCAGTCACCAAGGGAGATACAACCTTATCTCCCAGCTTCCGTGGGAGGGCAGGAGCCTAAATTGCAACATACTTTCAGTCTTAAAAGTGTGAGTTTATCTTTCCCTTGGATAAAGGCAATTAGCACACCCAGGTGGCCATCCCAATTACCTGGGATTGAGGGAGATCTCTGTGTGGCCACTGGTGCTGTGAGTCCTCTTACCTGAGGACTGTCACGCTTCTCTGGAGGACACGGATGGAATGAGTTGCACCTGGCTTGGCAGAGGGCGAGGCTTCTGTCTTTGCAGTCTCTTAGCAGATTGCCCGAGATGAGCACTGCCATCTGTTTAATGCTTATTCAATAATTAAACCGTTTTCTTTCTCATTTATTTTTGTGGAAAGGTTTTCTGGGTTGGCAGGAGACTTTGTTTTTCATTCTCTCTCCAACATGGCTCGTGTTCCATCCCTCAAGAGCCTCAGCCTTGCCCAGGGAGGGCACGGGAGGAATGGTCCCTCCCGGGGACAGTGCTGGCAAGCTGGCCCAGACCCACAGATGCTCCCCAAAGGCCCTTCCCAGTCCGCAGGGCTCAGGCCCCTGTTGTGTTACATTTTCTGATCTTACCCTGCGACCCCTTTAGCCCCAGCCTGGGCCCCAGTCCCTGCCCTGCCCAGACCCCAGCCCTCCCTCTCTGCACATTCTTTCTGTAGCCGAGTTAGCATCACTGATAAGACTAGAGACAGGCTCTTAAATTCCTGCCCTGACATGAGAAATATGTGACCCGCATGCTTCTCCAGCTTAACTGTCCAGTGTAACTGTCAGGGCCTGGCAGGCGCCTGCCGTCCCGCAGCCCACCTCGACACCCCCAGTCCAGACCCTCCCCGCCAAGCTGAGAGGCCCCAGCCCGAACCTCGACTCCCTCAAGTTCTGATTTTTCTGTGCATGCTGGAGAAACAGCAAGGAATAGGTAGGTCTGCAAATACAAACTAAAAATGAGCAAATTTTCTAGACTCTTCCAGACTGAAAGGTTGGGGGTGGAGGTGCAGAGGGAGGCTTTGGCCGAAGTAAAGAGCCCACACTCTCTGCCCTTCTCTACCCCTTTCCTCCGGGACTCATTGCCCTGTCTCTACCACCCCAGGTGTCTGCAGCAGCCTTTGACCTTCCATCCGCCAACCTACCTCAGCCCTGTCCCTCCCGTCTGTGGAACATCCCCCAGGATGTGCCGCTGACATGCAGAGCCCATGGCACCAAAATAGAACCTTATCTCCCCGCCTGCCACTCTGCCATCAGGAACACCTCCACCATCCTTCTCCCCAGAGCCCCTCGGACTCTCTGCTTCCTCCCACACCTCCATCCCGACCCTGGGCCAAGCAGCCAAGGCGCCCTGGCCAGCCCTTCCAACTCCCCACAGCCAGATCTGGTTGTGGTCCCACTGCCAGCCCCCCCAGCACTGCCTGGTCCCCGCCAGGGCTCCACCCACAGCCCCCTTGCCCCTCTCCCCACTTTGCCCACAGGGACAGGCAGTGACAACCCTTGGGAAATTCCCCTCTATCATTGGACCATAGGTAACTGGACTAGGTGGCCACATGGCCCAGTGGGGCCATCAGAGATGCTCCAGAGAAGAGGCCGAGCTGCACTGAGCAGAGAGGTGGCCATCGTCTTCAGAGAGACACAGAGCAGAGGCTGCAGTTCTATAGGAGAGCAGGGCAGAGGCTAAGAACCTGAGGCCAAAGGATAGACAGGAAAGGGGCCCCCTTCCTGCCCTTGGGTCCCACGGGGACATGTCCTTGTAGCAAAATCCAATTTTTGCTTGAGTTGGATCCAGTTAGTTTCCGTGGCTTGCAGTCAAGACCATGCCCCACCGAAGGCCTGCCTCTGGGGAATAGATCCTACTTTCTGCCTGGCCTGGGCCCGCCTGGCACCTGCCAGGGTTCCAGCCTCTGAGTCAGCCCACCTTGCTCACATCTGTGCCACCTCCAGGCAGCTGTCCACAGCACAAGCTCCAGCTGTCTGCTTCCGTCCTACATGGATGGTGCCTTGAAGTAGACAGGGTTGTCCAGCCCAGCATCTGTCCCCTCCCCAGTAACACTGATTCCATGGGAAGTTGCTTTTCTCAGACTACGGATGGGTTGGTGGGAGGGTAGTTCCTGGTAGCCAACCCTCGGTGACACAACAGGCAGCAGGCTCTTGAGCTAAGCCCAACCAGCTGGACCACCTCTTCCAGATTCTGCCTCATGAGCACATAATCCAAGGGAGGGGGAACACTAGGGACCTCCGTCCCAATACTCGTGTGTTGATCAGAGAACCCAGATAGGAGGTGATTGCTATGCTCCCGGCTTCTTGGCCCTCTAGAGCACCCATATGTCCCACCTGCTCTGACCTCCCACCACATCTGTGCATCCCCGATATCCAATGAATCAGCTGCCTTTCATTTAGGTTGGCCACAACCAAATGATACACCTCCCTTAACCCAATACTGAACTGCAGCTGGGTCTGCCCAACTTCAGGACCCAGGTATCATTTCAAGCCTCAGTCTTGAATAACGTACCCCATCCCACAATGTGAAGATGGCCATCACCTTGGTCTTCTGTCCACTTGTGTCCTGAGCCATGTTTCTCATAATCAAAAATACAGCACCCTGATTTTCAGAGCCCTCCTCTTTACCTCCCGGGGTTTCCTTATGCGAGCCCTCCACTCTCCAAGTTTAGTGGCCCTGGCCCATGCCTGCCTTCACAGACATGGGGTTCAGGCCCCTCCCCTGCTCTGCTCTGTTCCACCTATGGCCCCTGGACTGCCCCACCCTGGTGATGCAGCCCCCATAGCACAACCCTTCCATTAGGTTCAACCAGTTCCCACTAGCCCATCTTGTACTGCGGCCTGGCCTGTCATCTAAGGGTTACTCCTAACTCTCTGGGGAAGCCAAGGGCCACCTACTCTGCCTTGCCTCTTTGTATATTCTATTCTCCTCCTCCTTCACACCTTAAATGAACAAGAAATATTTTGAGGTAATCAGAGCACTTTGGGAGGCCAAAGTGAGAGGATCACTTGAGACCAGCATGGGCAATATAACGAGACCCACCTCTAAAAAAAAAATGAGAAAAATTAGCCAGGGTGGTAGCACATGCCTGTAGTCCTAGCTGCTTGAGAGGATGAGCCAGGAGGATCACTTGAAACCAGAAGTTTGAGACCAGCCTGGGCAACATAGTGAAACCCAGTCTCTGCAAAAAATAAGAAAAATTAGCCAGGGTAGTGGCACACACCTGTAGTCCTATCTACTCAGAAGGCTGAGGTGGGAGGATCACATGAACCTAAGCATTTTCAGTTACAGTGAGCTGTGATCACACCACTACACTCCAGCCTGGGCAACAGGGCAAGACTTTGTCTCCAAAAAAGAAAATATATAGATATATAGATAAACAATAAGCACATGAAAAGATGCTCAACATTATTAGTCATCAGAAAAATGCAAATCGGGCTGGGCGAGGTGGCTCACGCCTGTAATCCCAGCACTCTGGGAGGCCGAGGCAGGGCCTCCCTTGAAGTAGACAGGGTTGTTTGAGCTCAGGAGTTCGAGACCAGCCTGAGCAAGAGCGAGACCCCATCTCTACTAAAAAAATAGAAAGAAATTAGCTGGACAACTAAAAAAAATATATATATATATAAAATTAGCCTGGCATGGTGGCACATGCCTGTAGTCCCAGCTACTCGGGAGGCTGAGGCAGGAGGATTGCTTGAGCCCAGGAGTTTGAGGTTGCTGTGAGCTAGGCTGATGCCATGGCACTCTAGCCCAGGCAACAGAGTGAGACTCTGTCTCAAAAAAATAAAAAGAAAAGAAAAAGAAAAATGCAAATCAAAACCATAATGACATACCACTTCAAACCCACTAGGATGGCTAGAATAAAAAGTCAGATAACAAGTGTTATCAAGGATATGGACAAATTAAACCATAATGGACTGAATGTAAAATGGCGCAGCCACTTTGGAAAACAGTCTGGCAGTCCCTCAAATAACTGAACATAGAATGCAACAATCCAATGTCTGTCAATGGACGAGCTGATAAAATGTGATGTATCCACACACAGTGGAATATTATGTGGCCATAAAAAGGATTGAAGTACTGATACACGCTACAACATACGAACCTTGAAAGTGAAAGAAGCCAGTCACAAAAGACCACAAATATATGATTTTATTCACACAAAAGACCAGCATAGGGGAATCTATAGAGAAAGAGAGTAGATCAGTGATTCCTTAGGGTTGGTGGAGGGAGAGGTTTAAGGTCTCTGTGCCACAAGACTGCCTCATTTCAGATGTCAGCTGTAAGTCTCAGGGGCTACCCACACTCCTGACCGAGTGGCTATAATTTCAGGGGTTCTCAGGGCCCCTCAGTTTTAATAGTTTGCTAGAATGACCCATGGAACTCACTGAAAGTACTATACTTATGATTACACTCTTATAAAGGCTACGACTCATGAACAATCAAATGGAAGACAAGGTATGGAGGTGGGGGGACACAGGACTTCCATGTCCTCTTCTAAGGTAATATGGGTGCATTATCCTTCCAGGACATCAATGTCTTCACCTACCTGAAAGTTCCGCTGAGCTTCTGTGTCCCGAATTTTTATGTGGTTTCATTACCTGGACAAGAATGATTCATTCATTGTCAGTGTGATTGAACTCAATCTCCAGCCTCCTCCAGTCCTTGCCCAAAAGTTAGGCTGGCCCAAAGTTCTGACCTTCTAACATATGATTGGTCTTTCTGGTTATCAGCTGCCTCCTGAAACTATCTAGGGGCCCATTGTGATTCACCTCATTAACATAAGAAAGATACTTCCCTCCACTCAGGAAATTCCAAAGTTATTGAAGCTCTGTGCCAGGAACTGGGGGCAAAGACCAGATATATTAATATTATTTATTATGCCACAACTGAGTAAAAGGAACCGAGGTAAACAGGCCTAGTTCAAGGCTTTATGTTTATCTGGCTAGGAGTTTGGCTGTGTTTACCGCTTGCTGTAGCTATAGGTGTTAGAGGCTAAAATTCCCTCTGGTGTTCTTGTTTTTGTCTTTTCTGTTGTTTGGGGTTGCAGTTCTTTCCACTGTAATCCCCTGTTATTTATCCCCTGTTGATGTGGGTATGGAAGGAGGGGAAGTGTTCACGGTCCTGTGATGAGTCTCAGAGTGTCAGGGAGCCTGTGCCTCTGGGCTGGACTTCTCCAGCTTTTTCCCTCCACCGCCCCCTGCCCAAGGAGACAGGAAGGCTAGAGGGGGCTAGAGTTAGACATTTCTCTTTCCCCAAGTCAGTTAGGCTCTGATAAAGCCCCAGTTGGTTAAGCTATGGTAAAACAGTTTCCCTTGTGGGCAGGTTAAGAACAGAATGCTCTGGTATATTTCAAAAGGGCTATTACTCCCACCCCACCCCACCCATGCTGTAAACACATGGGGATCTTTCTCACATTGGAACCTCCCTTCAATAACAGGGTATAAGGCAAGAACTATGGTAAAGTCCTAGCTAAAAATAATGAGAATGTCCCCATTTGCTTCTCTATAATTGCCTCTCCAGAGCCCCGAAGCTGGTGGTCATAAAGATTCTTAACTTCTCCCCATAGCTGGTGTCCATAAAGATTCTTAACTTTCTCTGTAGATAACATCACCTTTCTGAAACCTAAAGGAAGTTTTTAAGATATCTTCCAGGCCCCGCACTCCATTGGATTGGTTGCCACCCCCCGCAGACCAAAGGCCCATATCAAGAAACCGACTCACCTGGGATTGTGACCCTGGGGATTCCTATACCCCTATAATTTTGCCCCAATTTACAAACCTAATTGCATAATCCCTTGCCTGCCAAACTATCCTTAAAAACCCTGTCTCCCAAATTCTCGGGGAGGTGGATTTGAGAAATTTCTCCCATCTCCCCATGTAGTGCTATGCGGAATAAAACTCTTTGTCTGCCTTGTAAACCCTGCTGTCTCAGCACATTGGCTTCCGCTTGGGCAGTGGGCAAATGAACAGGCAGATGAACCTGGCTGGGCGGCAACAACATCGTCACTATGACAACCTGGTGGGGCTCCTGGAGGTATAAGTCATGAAAGTGTGGGGTCTCCCTAAGGCTTCTCTGGAGTTTTTAACTCTCAAGATTGTCCATGTCGACGTAAACTAAAAATAAAATCCAGGTCGGGCACGGTGGCTCACGCCTGTAATCCTAGCACTCTGGGAGGCCGAGGCGGGAGGATAGCTTGAGCTCAGGGGTTCAAGACCAGCCTGAGCAAGAGTGAGACCCCCGTCTCTACTATAAATAGAAAGAAATCACAGTGGCGCATGCCTGTAGTCCCAGCTACTCAGGAGGCTGAGGCAGGAGGATAGTTTGAGCCAAGGAGTTTGAGGTTGCTGTGAGCCAGGCTGACGCCACGGCACTCTAGCCCAGGCAAGAGTGAGACTCTGTCTCAAAAATAAATAAATAAATACATAAAATCCTAAGTCCCCAATAGAATGGACCCCCTGTTGGCCAAGGGGACCCCAGGAAAACCTTAAAACTGAATTCCTGGCCATGAGGGGAAGGGTGATTGGACATGCCTCGTTATACCCCTAACCTTTTGGAGTTTAGCTACAACAATTGATCAGCATTACTGTTAAAACAGAGATTATAGGCCGGGCGTGGTGGCTCATGCCTGTAATCCTAGCACTTTGGGAGGCCGAGGCGGGTGGATCATTTGAGCTCAGGAGTTCAAGACCAGCCTGAGCAAGAGTGAGACCCTGTCTCTACCAAAAATAGAAAGAAGTTATTTGGACAGCTAAAAATATATAGAAAAAAATTAGCTGGGCATGGTGGCGCATGCCTGTAGTCCCAGCTGCTTGGGAGGCTGAGGCAAGAGGATTGCTTGAGCCCAGGAGTTTGAGGTTGCTGTGAGCTAGGCTGACGCCTGGCACTCTAGCCCAGGCAACAAAGTGAGACTCTGCCTCAAAAAAAAAAAAAACAACAAAAAATAACAGAGATTATAAGACTGACAAAAAATACTCTTTGTGACAATAAGATACTACATTATTAACAGAACCTAAGGCCACACAAGGCAAAGGTTAAATCACACCTGTAGGCAATGAATTTGCTTAACACATCACTTGAATCTATATATTGTGGCTTGTCTCTGATTAACAGCTTTCCTTAACTTAAAACATTCCAAGCTTTTAGACAAAGCTTCATTTCTTTAACCAATTATAAATCAAAGAATCTCTGAACCCACCTATAACCTGTAAGCCCCCCCTTAGAGATGTCCCTCATTTTTGAGTCAAACCAATGTATGCCTTCCATGTATTGATTTATGATTTTACCTGCAATTCCTATCTCCCTAAAATGTATGAAACCAAACTGTAACCTAACTGCCTCAGGACCGCTTTCAAGGCTTCTTGGGTATGGCTCCCCAAGCCAACAGTCACTCATGTTCAGCTCTGAATAAATTCTTTAGGTTATTTTACAGAGTTCAGGTTTTTTCCGTTAGCATTGAGCCTCTAGCAATTTTTCAATTACAGTTTAAGTTTTCCTAACCCAGCACTGGCTCTAGCTGTGGGCTTCTGCCCTGGTACACTGTGATTCCCTGTGTCTGCCTGCCCATCTCTGGTTTTAGGGACAGCAGTTTGCCCAGACCTCAATTCTCTGACCAATCTAAGAGAAGTTGCTGATCTTTCAGTTTGTTCAGCTTTTTCCTTATTGTGAGGACAGAGTGCTGACTTCAATCTCCTTACATGCTGGAAAATATGACCTATTAAAAAGAAACAGGATGGGGCCGGGCGCGGTGGCTCATGCCTGTAATCCTAGCACTCTGGGAGGCCGAGGCAGGCAGATCGTTTGAGCTCAGGAGTTCGAAACCAGCCTGAGCAAGAGCGAGACCCCGTCTCTACCAAAAAATAGAAAGAAGTTAATTGGACAGCTAAAAATATATAGAAATAATTAGCCTGGCATGGTGGCGCATGCCTGTAGTCCCAGCTACTTGGGAGGCTGAGGCAGGAGGATTGCTGGAGCCCAGGAGTTTGAGGTTGCTGTGAGCTAGGCTGATGCCATGGCACTCTAGCCCGGGCAACAGAGTGAGACTCTGTCTCAAAAAAACAAAAACAAAAACAAAAACAAACAGGATGTTAAAGCTGGTATTTAAAGAAAATAATTCAGTGTCTCTTCAGATTAACTTTTTTCCTAAAAATATTAGTAATTGAGGAGTGATGGGAAGACAGTGGAACAGGAGGCACTAGGAATCTGTCTCCCCACCTGGAAAAAACTGTCCTCGCAGAATCTGTCTAACGTAATGTTCTGTGTTTTCTTAGATTCTGTATTTGCCTATTTGGCATCTATTCATCACAATGCCAACTATATTAGCTATATTTTGTTATCTTTGAATGCCCTGGCATTGGTGATGTTACTAACTGGGGAGAGACTACCCCTCCCAAGGCTAGCCAATTCTTAGAGATAGCAAAGGGCTTGGTGGGCCAGGGGTGCACCTTTTATATGCAAACCAACAAATCCAGAGTCTATACCTTCAATAACTTCTCATCTAACTGTCACATACCAAGTCAATATTCCCTCCTCCCTAAACCAATCCAGGACCAGGTACCAGGCAACTAGAGACCTCACCTATGCCCCAAAGTCTGTTGGAATTATTCAAACTAGCTAATCCCAAATTGTTTATTCTACCCTGCTTTGCCATTCCCATGGAAACCTCAATAAAAGCTCTGGGCTAGACTTTCCCCTTGCTCTTGTCTTCTGCCTCCTGACAGATGCTGGTGCTTTCCCCTGTGACTCTGAGTGCCATGTGGTACCCTCTATCTGGGACCTATGAGTATAATAAACTTCTTCCTTTCAAGCTTCATTCTCTTTTCCTCCTGTGGTGGCGCTGAATTTACCATGCCATAACAAGCAGCAACATTTTTAGAACATGTAACTATTTCAGAATTCTGGAGTCTATTCAAAGACTTGCAAGGGAGGGCAAATTGCAGCTAATTTTGGTCAATTTCAGCCTGTAGCACCATAGGGGCTACCCATCTCCACCCCCACCCCATGGCAGGCAGCTGGACCAGTCTTCCTAAAGTGGCTTCCAGGTGCCAGGGTAGGCAACAAAGACCTGGTCCTCCACAACTCAGGGATCTAAGTTCTGATCGCTGATTGCTGTTTCTGATCATGGAAGTGCAACACAAAAGCGGGCAGGGGTTGAGGCAACCTCTATCACCATTATTTCAAACTCCTCCAACTAAAGAGGCTTCTAGGGGATTTAAAGGGCCAGCACCTGTTTTGGATTTTTTTCTTTTGTCCTTCACTGTTCCTTTTTCCCCCTTTACATTTCAAGATTAGGACATTTAAAAGCAACTGTATACACAGGGAAATTTAGGAAGTCACTACACATGCCCAAGGAAGGACACAGGCACAGAAAAGACCTGAGACATTAAGCTTTCACCTCAGGCTAATCCCCAGCATAGAGACAGTGAACAACAATTTTAAAAAAAGAAAAAACAGCAACTTGGAGAAAAGGAGAGCATGATTTCCAGAATTTCCACACTGTAAAATTCAAATGTCCAATTTTCAACAAAAAAATCACAAGGCATACAAAGGAATAGGAAAATATGACCTATTCAAAGGAAAAAAAATAATAAATCAATAGAAACTATGCCAGAAAAAGACTGGATGGGTGACTTACTAGACAAAGCCTTTTTTTTTTTTTTTTTGGTAGAAACAGGGTCTCGCTATGTTACCTGGGTTGGTCTCAAACTCCTAGCCAAGAAATCCTCCCCGCTCCCCCCTCAGCCTCCCAAAGTGTTGGAATTACAGGCATGAGCCACCACACTTAGCCTAGACAAATGATGTATGAACATATGGGAATATCAATAAAGAGATAGAAAACTTTTTTAGTTTTTTTGTTGTTTTAGGTGGCAAAAAAGAAATTCTGGAACTGAAAAATACAATAACTAAAATGGAAAAATTCACTAGAGGGATTCGAAGGCAGATTTAAGCAGGGAGAAGAAAGAATCGGCAAACTTGAAGATTAGACATTGAAATTATCAAATCTGAGGACAAAAAGAAAAAAGATGGAAGAAAAATGAACAGAGCCTAAGGGACTTGTGGGGATGTCATCAAGCAGACCAACACAGCCACTGTAAGAGAAGAGAGTAAATGTACAGGGAGATTATTTGAAGAAATAATAACTGGAAACTCCCCAAATTTGCTGAATATCATGAATGTAAACATCCAAAAAGCTCAATAAACCCCAAGTAGGATAACCTCAAAGACACCCACATAGAGATATTATAACCAAATTGCTGAAAGCCAAAGATAAGGAGACAGTCTTAAAAGCTACAAGGGAGAAGTGACTTATCACAACAGGGGATCCTCAAAAAGATGATCAGATTTCTCATCAGAAACCTCGGAGGCCAAGAGGCAGTGAGTTGATATATTCAAAGTGCTGAAAGAAAAAAAAAGTCAACTGAGAATCCTATATCTGACAAAACTGTCCTTTAAAAATGAGTGGAAAATGAAGACATTCCCAGATAAACAAAAGCTGAGAGAGTTCATTATCACTAGACCCACCCTGCAAGAAATTCGAAAGGGAATCTTTCAAGTTGAAATGAAAGGACACTAGACAGTAACTCAAAGCTGAATAAAGAAATAAAGATCTCTGGTAAAGGAAAATACAGGGGCAATTATAAAAGCTAGTATTACTGTAACTCTGGTTTGTAACTCCACCAAGTGGTTTGTAAATCCACCAAGTGGGATTTGTTCCTGAAATGCTAGAATGATTCAGTATAACAAAATCAATAAATGTAATCAATTACATGACTAGAAGACAAAAAAAAGTGATCATCTCAATTGATACCAAAAAAGTATTTGACAAAATTCAATACGCTTTCATGATTAAAAAAAAATAGTAAAACTCAACAAACTAGGAATAGAAGAAAACTACCTCAAATAATAAAGTCCATATATGAAAAACCCAAAATTCACAGCTAACATCACACTCAATGCTCAGACTGAAAGCTTTTCCTTTAAGAGCAGAAACAAGACAAAGATGTCCACTTTCATCACTTCTATTCAAAATAGTTTTGGGATTTCTTGTCATATTAGGCAAGAAAAAGAAATAAAAGGTGTCTAGGCCAGGCGTGGTGGCTCACACCTGTAATCCTAGCACTCTGGGAGGCCAAGGCGGGAGGATCGCTGAGGTCAGGAGTTCGAGATCAGCCTGAGCAAGAGTGAGACCTCATCTCTACTAAAAATAGAAAGAAATTATCTGGACAACTAAAAATATATAGAAAAAATTAGCCGGGCTTGATGGGGCATGCCTGTAGCCCCAGCTACTTGGGAGGCGGAGGCAGAAGGATCGCTTGAGCCTAGGAGTTTGAGGTTGCTGTGAGCTAGGCTG
>VBSM01002217.1:9889274-9904781 GCA_008086735.1 Cheirogaleus medius
AAAAAAAAAAAAAAAAAAAAAAGGTTATGTGAGGAGTAGATGAATTAACGCGTCAGGACCTCAGAACAGTGCCAAGTCCACTGCAAGGGCTTTTAATAATCAAACAAAATATTAAATTTTAAATTATATCAAATAATGATAATTAACGAGTGTTTATATCCACTCGTGTGGAGACAAGATCTGGACTTAGGAAACATGCCCAGTGACCGAGCGTTACAGTATGCTGAGGGGCGCGGAGGGAATCAGCACGGTGGGCGTGGCCGAGAAAGGTTCCCTGGGAGGGAACCGTGGGTTCGGTGAGTGTGAGTTCCAGGAATCAGTGGAGATGCAAAACAGAGCATTCTCAAAGTGAGGGGCGGCGCCAAGGAAGACGTGGTGGGTAAGAAAGCGTACGACTAACGGGGCGACGACGACATCGGAGACCGGGGAGTGTTGGGATGCGCAGCTGTGTGCAGGGTGGGCAGGACCCTGAAACAGCCCTTGTCCGTGACCCGGCGCAGATGCTGGTAGGACTAGAGCGTTCTGGAAGAACCTTGAGTTCCCGCGCTGTCCCCTCGGGCAGAGGAATTGCTTCCCCGGCCCGGGGTTGTGCCCTTGGACCTCCTTCCTTCTGTCGGGATCCTCCCTGCGTGTCGCCATCGCTTCAGGGAAGCAGCTGTGCCGGGAAAGCTGGGATGACGGGCACAACGGAAGGGGCTGCGGGCTCAGCGCACTCGCACCCTGAGCCACCTCACAAGCTGTAGCCAACCCGGGAACGTCGGCGCCGGCCCCACCCCCGCGTTGCCCGGGAAACCGGGGGGCGTGGCTCTGCGCTCGCCGGCGGTGTCCGGGGGCGGGGCGCACAGTGGTTGGCGGGATGCGGCGTGTGTTGATAGATGGGCGGGGAGGGCAGCGATTGGCGAGATGCGGCGATGGGCGGGACAGGCACGCAGGGATTGGCGGGATGCAGCGAGGGGCGGGGTGGGCGCGCGGGGATTGGCGGGATGCGGCGCGCTGTGCGGTGAGTGGGGCCCGGTGGAGCGGGGTTCGCGGGGGATTGCAGATCCAGGCCGCGGAGCCGGGCTCCTGGGACCGTGGGCTGGTGTCTCGGCTGGTGTCTCGCGGCCGCAGCGGCCGCGTGGAGCCGAGCTAGAGGGCCGGCCGCGGTCCCATCCCGGACAGCGCGGCCTGGCTGCTGCCGCCATCGAGCAGGTTTGGGCTGAAAGCTCATTCACATTCACTCTTTCGACACGTGTGCAGAGCCTGTGTCCCGGACCAGTGCTGTCCAGTGGAGACAGAATACAAGCCAACTACGAAATTTTAAACTTGCTAATAGGTGTACTAAAAAAAGTAAAAAGAAACAGCAGAAATCAATTTTGGTAACCCAATAAATGTATCCAAACGTACTACTCTGTGGAATCTAGTGTGTGTCCTACCCGTACATCGCAGTTGGACTCGCCGTATCTCCAGTACTCGGTAGCCCCAGGTGCCTAGTGGCTACATATAGGGCAGTACAGTTGCAGGTGCTGGCAGTACCTCCAGGAATAAGACACAAAAATCTCTGCCCTCCTGAAAGTTATGGTTTAGTCGATGGAGGCAGACAACAAAATTTAAAATATATAGTTTATTAGAAGGTAAATACTGTAAACAGCAATACAGTGGGAGAAGCAGAAGTACCAGGGAGGGCTGCAGTTGTAAATCAGATGGTCAGGGGAGAAGTTGAGTAAATTAGTAAGAACCTTAAGGAGATGAGCAAGTGAGCACTGTAGACACATGGGAGAGGGGCCAACAAGAGCGGGGAGGTCCTCTGCTGTGGGGAGGAACAGGTGAGGAAGAACAGTCAGGCAGATCTCATAGGCCATTGTAAGGACTTGGGGCTTTATTCAGTGAAATGAAGAAACTTTGGAGAGTTTTGAGCAGAGCAGTGACTGATTTATGTTTTTGGTTAGTTTTAGTTTTATTATTTAGTAATAGGCATATTGTTACATGGTCGGCTTTTTTAATAAGGCAGGCCTAATGCCTGGAGATGGGCAGGTGCTGGAGAGCTAGATGGAGATGGATCACGAACTCCACTTGGGGTGTACTGAACTTGAGACACGTAGTTGTCAAGATGGAGCAGGCAGTAGACGCCTAAGTGTGGGGTTCAGAGAGTGCTGCAGGTGAGACAAAGGCTTCTAGCTTTCCTTTTCTCCCTTTTTGGATGAAGGTTACAGGGTAAGACATAGTATCCAGCCACAATAAATTTCCAGGTGGACGTGATATTTGGTGTTGACTACAGCTTTCCCCTCTTTCCCGGTGCCCTCTGGGTGCAGTACAGTCAGCTTGGCTGAGACACCACCAGGAGAGCTGCTCTTTTGGGAATGGGCTGGGGTCAGGAATGCCTTTGTGTTCTCACAGTGACCCTTCTTGGCCTTGGCGAAGCTGTCCGGACAAAACAAGCCAGGAGCACGACCATGTTTTCGGAGCAGGCTGCCCAGAGGGCCCACACTCTGCTGTCCCCACCATCAGCCAACAATGCCACCTTTGCTCGGGTGCCTGTGGCAACCTACACCAACTCCTCGCAACTTTTCCGGCTGGGGGAGCGCAGCTTTAGCCGGCAGTATGCCCACATTTACGCCACCCGCCTCATCCAAATGAGACCCTTCCTGGTGAACCGGGCCCAGCAGCACTGGGGTAAGTGAGAGTTTGGGGAGGTGCTTCTGCCCCACCAGCCCAGAACTCAGAAATGTTGTGTGAGAACTGGAACATTTCTCTGATTTATCCCACTTCCCATTACCTCGGGAAAATTAACTTCTTTTTCCCTCAGTTTCAAGGATTAAATTAAGTAATTTGTGGGTTTAAAGTTAGGTTTAGTTCAGAGGCTGATCCGAGGTAAGGCCTTTGTTCTGACAGTGACAGTGATTATTTTATTGGCAGAGGAAAATGTTTTTCCTACCTTCAGTGCAAATTATTCAACCATTTGCCCACACTGTAATTAGAGAGCCTCTCAGCATGGCAGGCTGGCGCCAAGAGCCAAGGTTGGTGAAGATGCACCCCCTGGACTCGAGGGGACCCCCCTCTGTTTACTGATGTCTGTTTGCCCCTCTTCTGGGCCCTCCATATTTGTTGGCCATGAAATTCTCCGTCCCTTGGGCTCACTAATAAAGTAGCTTAATGAACACAGCCCTTTTTCTTTTTCCCACTTCTTCCTTGGTGATCTCTCCTGCAGTTAGATTGTTCTTGTGGTGAAGCAGGGCCCCCCATCTACCATCTTTGACTATTGGGTGATGCTGCATTACCCCATTCTTATCATTTGCATGAGAGTGGCTTTCCATGTAGTTTCAAATTATCTCCTGTTAAGATTTTAAACTGAGGTCTTTGTAGGTGAGACCATGTCTTATTCATTTTTATTATCCCGGCACCAGGCTTAATGGGTCTCACCTCTGGTCGCACATTGAACCACCCGGGGAGCTTTGAAGCCCATCCCTTCCCACACCAAGCCACTGGATCCACTCATGTTATTACAGGCAGCCAGGAGAACACCGCCCAGAAATCTCCTTGCTAGATCATCAAATTTATCAGGAGCGTTTCTGTTTTCTTTACCTCAGGCAGAAGCGCTATTCACCTCTCTACCACATAACAAGGGACTCCTTCCTCTGGCTCCCAGTAGCCCTTTCCTCACTTTCCTTTAAGTCCTTGGGGACGCCTTCCTTGGGTCCTATCAGGGCTCACTTGCCACTGAGGCCCAGTTCTTTAGATTCTTCACGGCAGCACCCTCCTCTGGTAGCACATTTCCCTTCCAGTTGCTGTAGCTGCTAACAAACGCCCCCAGTGACGGACAACAGCCACTTCCCTCTGCTCCCAGACTGTGCTCCGGAAATCAGGCAGCTGCCACGGTGAATGCAGTGATTGGTGGTGGGGCAGCAGTGTTACCTGCTCACAGGCCTGGTGGTGGATGCTGGCTGTCACCCAGAACACCTACACGTGGCTTCTCTGTGTGGCCTGGGCATCCTCACCAAGGCTCAGCCTGCCTCTCCGAATTGGTTGCTCTACCCACCTGTTCCCTGAACATGCCAAGCCCTTCCTGCCATGGCCTTTTCCCTTTGCCTGGCACACTCTTCCCATGGTTCCTTACGATCTCAGCTGAAGCAAAGTGTCATGTCCTTCGAGAGGCCACCCACCTGTGGTCACCTTGGCTGACCAGGGCCTCTGTTTTTCTCCCTCGGTTCCCCATTTGTTTGTAGCACTTGTCACGGTGGCTAATTATTAATATTTGTTTATCATCTGTTGTCTCTCTCCCCCTAGACAGTAGGCTCAGTGGGGGCAATGTTGGCCTTTGTGTCCAGTTTCGACACTGATGCCAGCACATCGCCTGGGTGGAAGGGAGTCTTTCTTGCCCTCGGTTACAAGGATGGGTCCTTCCACCTAGTGCTCAGGGACACATATTTGGATCCCAACTGTGTGACCTTGGACATGTTACTTAACCTCTCTGTGCCTCAGTGGGGGTGATAATATCCACTTGTGGCACGTTTTCATGTACATTGCTTAGGCAGGGCCACCTGGTGCAGAGTAAAGACAGGTGGGGATTGGAGTCTGTCGTGTCTGCCATTTCTATCCGGTGCTTGTACCCTCCTTATCTTGTTTTGAGTTACTCCCCTCTGATGGTGTAGATCCGAGGAATGTTCTCGGTTATTCCAGGCAGCAGGGGTTTGGGCTGTGCTGGAGTCAGCTGGGCTGAGGGCCTGGTCTGGCATCGCCTCATAGCCCAGCTGGGTCTGTACTTTTTGGGGACTTGTGTTCCTCCCTCCTGCCGGCCCTGACTGTCATCACACTTTTCTTCCTGAGAGTGCCAGACCCTTCCCGTGTGTCCTCATTTGCCCCCAGGATCCTGGGAAGGTGCTGAGAAGATGGCCCCCAGGCGCTCTGGGTAAACAGGACTGCCTGACTCCACAGGGAACAGAACGGGTGGAGGGGCATAAAGTCTGCATTCGGGTATCTCTGTTTTCAGGGGATGAAGCATTTGGTGGGGTGGAGGGCAGGGTGGAAGAATCCAACCTCTTAAAGAAAACCATAATATTTTTAGGGTAGGGCTATGCTGAGACTTGGCATATGTCTTCCTAAGACTCAGTGTTACAGGTATGAGTGAAGTAATTCTCCATGTGAGCTTCCTGTGGCCACTCTAATAAAGCATCATGAACTGGCTGACTTAAAACAACAGACATTTATTCTCTCACAGTTCTGGAGGCTGGAAGTTGAAGTCCAGGTGTCAGCAGGGCTGGTTCCTTCCAGAGGCCCTAAGGGAGGATCCCTCCTGGCCTCTTCCAGCTCCTAGTAGCTGCCCTGGCATCCCGGGGCTCGTGGCCACATCACTGCAATCTCTGCCCCGTCTTCACGTGCCCTCTTTTCTGTGTGTCTGTCTCTCTACCTCTTATGAGGACACTTGGCATCCAGGGCCCAGCCATACCCAAAGTCCCTTGTCTCCTGTGACTAACTCCTCCTGTACTGTCACCCTGAGGTACAGGGGGCCCCTGCACTTGATGTTCTCTACCTCCTGGCAAAGGCCAGGGCCCCAGGCTGCAGCACTCCAGTGAGGCCATGTTGTGCCCCATGCTGGAGGCCTGGGCTTTGTCAGGGTGGGGGCACCTAGTGTCTGAGTCTGTGCCCCTCGTGCCCCAGGCAGTGGAGTCGGGGTGAAGAAGCTGTGTGAGCTGCAGCCTGGGGAGAAGTGCTGTGTGGTGGGGACTCTGTTCAAGGCCATGCCGCTCCAGCCATCCATCCTGCGAGAGATCAGTGAGGAGGTGAGTCGGAGCAGCTGGGCAGACTCGGCTTCCCACTAAAATGTTTCCCTGATGTGCCACTCGTTGTAGAACCAGAGGATTGGGGATGATCCCCTGCCCATGGCAGGCAGGGAAACAGGTCCAGAGACAACGGGCTCCAGAGGGGTGGGGGCTGCACTGTCACCTCAGTAACACAGGAGCCTTGGTTGGCTCTGGCCAAGACTACCTCCCATCTCTGCATTCCAGCACAACCTGCTCCCCCAGCCTCCTCGGAGCAAATACATCCATCCAGATGACGAGCTGGTCTTGGAAGATGAATTACAGCGTATCAAACTGAAAGGCACCATTGATGTATCAAAGTTGGTCACAGGTAGGGAGCCCAGTGACGGGGTGAGGGGTTATGTGGATGGGGAGCCCAGAGGGTAGGGTAGCCTGTGTGTTGAGGGAACTGCCCTCTTGTATGTTCCTGGGGAAGTAGTGAGGGTTCAGGCAGTAGGAAGCCATCAGAGTAGGTGAGACCTGGTGAGACCTGTCTCCCAAAGGCAGTGACCCCGGAACTAGGAATCAGTCCTGGAGTCCTAGGTGAGAATTCGCCAGTGTGGCTGAGGGAGACTGGCTGGTTTTGCCTGTTTGGGTGACAGGAAGAAGGTGGTAACACCTGGGCTGCCCCCTCGGGCTGACACTGCTGCTTCCCAGGGACGGTCCTGGCCGTGTTTGGCTCCGTAAAAGACGATGGGAAGTTTCTAGTGGAGGACCACTGCTTCGCTGACCTTGCTCCGCAGAAGCCCCTGCCCACCCTTGACACAGACAGGTGAGGAGCCGCACTCAGGGGGCAGGACCTGGCCCCAGCACAGGGGAGGGAATCTGCGAGGCCCCGTCTGCGAGGGGCTGCCTTCTTTCTCAGCACCCTGGGGGACCCCACCTTCTCCCACAGGTTTGTGCTGCTAGTGTCCGGTCTGGGCCTGGGTGGAGGGGGAGGCGAGAGCCTGCTGGGCACCCAGCTGCTGGTGGACGTGGTAACGGGGCAGCTGGGGGACGAAGGGGAACAGTGCAGCGCCGCCCACGTCTCCCGGGTCATCCTCGCCGGCAACCTCCTCAGTCACAACACCCAGAGCAGAGATTCTATCAATAAGGTATGGAGCCCACCCGGCTGCATTCAGCTCCAGCATGGGAGAGGTCGGTGAAGAGCGCCCTGCCGTGACTCTGGGGCCTTCTGCACTGGGGGCTCATCCTGCTGCCCAGGCTCCCTCTGAGGTGGCAGGAGGCTAAGGGAGTGAGGGTCTGGGGGACAACTCCTACATCTTCCCACTGCGGGGGCTTCGCTCTGTTCTCTTCTGAGCCCGGGACCCGGGCGGGCTCTGAGTGTTCCTCTGATCTGAGCCCCAGTTGGGGCCTGACAGCTTCCTGGGCTTCTACTCTAGGCCAAGTACCTCACCAAGAAAACCCAGGCAGCCAGCGTGGAGGCCGTGAAGATGCTGGACGAGATCCTCCTGCAGCTGAGCGTGAGCGGGCTGGGGGCTGGGGGCCGATGGACAGTCCAGTCTTGAAGCTGCCACTGGGCAACAGCAGGGAAAGGGAGGTAGAGTGGAGGGAGCAGAGGGTGTGGCCTCCCTCAGGGCCCCTCGAACTCTCCCTGCCCTGTGCCTTCCAGGCCTCGGTGCCCGTGGACGTGATGCCAGGCGAATTTGATCCTACCAACTACACACTCCCCCAGCAGCCCCTCCACCCCTGCATGTTCCCACTGGCCACTGCCTACTCCACGCTCCAGTTGGTCACCAACCCCTACCAGGCCACCATCGATGGAGTCAGGTAGCCAGCGGCCATGCTTCGGTCTGACCCAGCCTTTCGCCTAAGGAGGCACCCCCCCTTCCCCCTAGCCCCTACTCCTCCCTGGCCCAGGGTCAATTGAGCCTTGCCTTACAGATTCCTAGGGACATCAGGACAGAATGTGAGTGACATTTTCCGATACAGCAGCATGGAAGATCACTTGGAGATCCTGGAGTGGACCCTGCGGGTCCGTCACATCAGCCCCACAGCCCCTGACACCCTAGGTAACAGGCTTAGCCACACGGATGGGAGCAAAGGGCCAGGGAGGCGTGGCAGGGCCCTCATGTGCACAAGGACCCCACGTGTGCTTGCACTTGCCAACCTTGCTGAGACCTAAGAAGCCCAGAAGCTTGATGTCTGTTCTGGAAGCTACTCTGGAATCGTAATTCTAAGGCCAAGGCATGCTCAGGGCTGAGGGCCATGGGAGCATATGGGAAGCCTAGCTGGCCAGAGCACAGCACCTTCACCCAGGGCCCACCCTGAAGGGCGCAGTAGCAGGGGTAAGCTGACCTGTCCCTGGCGTCATGTGGCAATGTCTAGAGGTGCTTTTGTTGTCACAACTGGGGGCTCTGCCAATGGCACTTAGTGGGAGAGGAAGGGATGCTGGTCCACATCCTGTGCAGGGCTGCCGTCCGGCAGGACCACCCAGGCCAGGTGTCCTGGTGCCGAGGCTGCGGAGCCCTGCTCAGCAGTAGGCCCTTCTCCTCCAGGTTGCTACCCCTTCTACAAAACTGACCCATTCATCTTTCCGGAGTGCCCCCATGTCTACTTTTGTGGCAACGCCCCCAGCTTTGGCTCCAAAATCATCCAAGGTAATTTTTGTCTTCCAGGGGTCCCAGGCTTGGGTTGTCATGTAGGATTTGCTCTCTGGGGAAAAAGCTCACAGAGAAGAAAACCTACCTTGTGGAGTCCCTGGCCCCCCTGTTGGATGGACAGCCCAGGGGCTGCCGAGTGGCCGTAATAATACTGTGGGGAGCAAGCTGAGTGGCCAACTGGGCGAGGGCTGAAATGGCTCCAAGCCCGTGTGCTGCTGTCAGGGCTGATCTCTGGCCTTCTACTGTCACCGTCCCACTGTGTGCCAGTGAAGACTCCTGTTTACTTCTGGAAGCTTCTCTTTGAGGCAGGCCTCACCCAGAACCTAAGAGGGGGTCCTATGTGGCTTCTTTGCAGGCCCTGAGGACCAGACAGTGCTGTTGGTGACTGTCCCCGACTTCAGTGCCACGCAGACCGCCTGCCTCGTGAACCTGCGCAGCCTGGCCTGTCAGCCCATCAGCTTCTCAGGCTTTGGGGCAGAGGATGATGACCTGGGAGGCCTGGGGCTGGCCCTCTGACTCAGAAAGGTAGCCCCATGCTCAGAGAGACCCGGATGCAGGCTGCTCATTCCCTGCAGTGTTGGCGTTGTAAATAAAGCCTGAACATTGCTGCTGCGAGCTGTGAGTTCCTAGCACTTTTGGTACCAGACTCTTGCAGGGGAGCCCACGGTGACTGGAAGCCCTGCGCGCACTAGCCAGCCTCCCTCCTTCCTTCCCCCTCCCTGAGCTGGTCAGAACAGGAGAGGTCAGTGCCATGAGCTTGTTTTATTCGAGTGACCTTAGCTCCCTCGACCTGCCCCCACCCCAACGCTGCAGCAACCCTGTCCTTTATCAGCAGGCAGAACTGGAGCCTCTACACAGACAGGCTCTGGCTCTTAGGTCCTGGTCACATTTATACCCCCTCAAAGGGGCAGGACTGGCCCTTCCTGCAGGGTCCACACCAGGTGGCATTCCGTGGACTGATGTGTGATGTGACTGTGGGTGGCAGGCTCAGGAAGTGCTGCTGTAGCTTGAGCTGGGCCAGGGCCTTGGTGAGACTCTGATCTCAGAAGTCCCCGAAGTTCACTGTGTAGGTCTCGACTGTGGTAAAGGGGAATGCCTGGCCAGTGGCCAACTCTTCCTCCTCTATCTCCACCTCTTCTTCCTCCTCCTCTACCTCAGTCCACCTTGGTTCCAGCTCAGGCTCCAGCTCAGTACCAAACTCTGTCACTACCTCTGTGTAGGTCTCCGTCTCCGACTCCTCCCAGCCAGCAGTGGTGTTGGGTAGAAGGCCCCAGGGCTCCAGGGTAGTGCTCAGAGTGGTGGCAGGGGCAGGGAGCAGCGTGGGGGGCTCAGTGTAGGGGCTCACAGTGGTGGTGGCATTGAGGCGCCGCAGCCGCATCTGTGCTCGCAGCCGCAGCCGGTGCTGTAGGCGCCGCTGCTGCAGGCGCCGCTGCTGGGGGGTCATGGGGCGCGATGGGTCGATGCGTGGGATAGGCCGGTTCCCGTTCATGGCCAGGATCTCCCGGATGCGCTTCCAGTTGGAGCGAGCCAGGATGAAGTTGCACTGGGTGGCTCCAATGTCATAGTCCACATTGCAGGTCTTGGCGCTCGGGGTGTATCCCTCTGCATGGACTGTCACGCGGTACTCACCCGGATTCAAGATACGCCAGTAATCGCCACCACTTGCTGCAGAGGGAGGACGTGCTGGCTGCCCCAGAGCGCAATCCCTCGCCCTCCCTCTCTGAGTGCTGCAGCCAGGCTCCCCAGACCTCACCCTCCGAGTCCCGCCCCCAGGTTTCCCTGACCCCGCCCTCTCCTTCTGAGTCCTGCCCCCAGGATCCCCAGACCCTGCCCTGAGTCCTGCCCTAGGCCCCGCCTTCCTTCTCTGAACCCCGCCCCCAGGTTCCCCACCCTACCCTGTGAGTACCACCCCAGGCCCCACCCTCCCTGAGTCCTGCGTCTAGGCCCCGCCCACCCCCAGCCTCCCCAGACCCAGCCCTTCCTCTCTGAGTACACCTCCCTACTGTCCACTCTCTCTGGTGGGGTCTTCTTGGGAAGGCGGGATAAAGGTGTGCACACAAAGTACCTGTCTTCACACCGTGGTTAATGCCACTCACGGAGATGGTGGCGTTGGCAATGGGGATGCCTTGCTCGTCCGTCACCACCCCCTTAATGCCGCGGTGCACCTGTGGAAGCAGACAGGGCTGGGAGTCCTCACGGAGACCCCCCACCCCGTGGCCTGCTGCTCCCTCCCTCCTGGGCAGGGCCGAGTCCCAGAGCTCTGCCCTCCTCTGCCCCGTGCTGCCCAGGCCGCCCCACCTGCTCCATGAAGGTGAGCAGCGCTTCCTTGTTGTTCTCCCACTCACGGGCCAGCTCACTCTCATGAGGGAACTTGTCACAGCCCAGGTAGATGGAGAGCTCCAGGCAGTTGGTATGCAGGTAACTGAAGTCATTGATGGCTGGCCAGGGACAGACACAGACCTGCAGTCACCCCCTCCTCAGGCCAGCACCCACCCACAGCCCCTCCCAGGCTGACTCACTCCCAGACCGGGGGTTCCACTTGGCCCCGTTGACGATGCCCATGCCGCTGGTGTAGTCCTGCGCCTGGCAGCCTCCCCGGTAGGGCTCCGTCATGGTGAGGTGGGTGGAGGCAAAGGAGATGGCCAGCCAGCGGAAAATGGCATGGTCTGGGGTCTCCTGGGCCTCAGACAGTTCATCCTCGTCTTCCCCCCGGGCGGCCGCCAGGGCTGCGGCCCGCAGCTGCTCCTCGCTGGGTGGGCGGGCCAT
This sequence comes from Cheirogaleus medius, assembly GCA_008086735.1. NCBI lineage: Eukaryota > Metazoa > Chordata > Mammalia > Primates > Cheirogaleidae > Cheirogaleus > Cheirogaleus medius. Next base: position 9,900,418 of record VBSM01002217.1, read on the forward strand.
GTCGTAGGGGTAGGACACGAGCCGCTCGCCACCGTTCAGATTTGCTCCCAGCACGAAGGGGTTCTTCTCCATCCAGGCAATGATGGCCCTGACCTCTGTGGACACCTGGGGTGGCCGGGACCTGTGAGGCCAGGGCTGCAGCCTCAAGTACCCATGTCCCCCACACACATCATCCTCCACGACGTCCCGCACCAGTGCTCACACTCCCCTCTGTCCCCCAGCCCCCAAGGTCCAAGCTGCTCCCCCCACCCCTACCATGTCAGCCAGACTGTGGCCTCACCGTGGAGTCTGGGGAAAGGTAGTGTTCAGGGATGGGCAGGTTATTGTTGGGGACCCGGTAGGGGACCCATTTCCTCTCTTCAGCTCCCCAGAGCACAGAGTTGAGATCCGGGAAGTCCTCAAAGATGTCAAAGCCCTCCTCGGTCCACAGTCCCAGTGCCCAGTTCCCAAACTCTGAGCCCTGCAGGGATCCAACAGAGTGAACATCGGCCACCCCCACAATCCCCCCAGCCCTGCCTGTGTGGCCCCTGACCAGCCCCACCCCCCACTCACCATTTGCGCTGCCACTTCGTAGCCATCAGGGTTCAGCGAAGGCACCAGGTGGATGCGTGTGTCTTGCACCAGGCTGCGCACGCGGGGGTTGCCATCGCGGTACTCGCGGCACATGTACTGCATGAGCAGCAGCAGCAGCTCTCGGCCCAGCACCTCGTTGCCGTGGATCCCAGCTGTGTAGCGGAACTCTGGCTCCCCTGCAAGGGCAGTAGCATCAGCAATCACTCAGTCTCCTGAGGCCCAGAGTGTCTGAGGAAGGACCCAAACCCACCTCATACCCAAGGGGCTGGGAGATTGGGGAGGCTGGAGTACAGCTGAGGCTCGTAGGGCCCAGCAAGACAGGCCTGAGCCTCCAGGGGCTCCAGGAACAGGCAGGATATGATGATCTCTGCACATCAGCAGCACAGGCCCAGCTGCAGTGCCAGGGCCTTGCCTCCAACCCGCAGGGGAGGGGAAGGTGAGCCCTGTCCTGGGAGCACCCAGGCTGTGCCTCCAGGGCACGGCAGATAATGCCCCACAGACCCTCACCCAGCTCATGCTCCCCAGGGTTGTCCGAGATCTCCATGGCATAGATCTTGAGCCCTCGCGAGCTCTTGCCCAGGCTGTACGTGCGGGTGATGGTGGGGCACTCCTCGTTCACTACCTTCATGAGCTGGCAGGGGCAGAGGACCCCAAATCACACAATGCACCCCTACTGACCACGCCTCTCCCACTGCCTTGGTCTGCTTTATGGGGAGGGATAGGCATGGCCCCTGCAGGTAACCCCACCCCCTCAGGCAGCCCCCAGCTACTAGCCTCCTTCCTAAGGTGAGGGGTGGCCACCGTGCCTCTCAGGGAGCCTGTGCCATTGGAACCAGCAGGACTGGGCCAGGTGCTGGAAGCACCAGGCACACGCTCCTCCGTCAGCCCAAGGACAGGTCCCACCCCTGGCCCCGGGACAAATGCTCCCAACCTGGCGCATGTCCTTATAGCTGTGGTGCCGGAAGTCCAGGTCATCAGTAGCCACCACCTCGTTCTGTGTATAGTAGCTATGGATGGCTGCAGAGGGTGGGCAGGCAGGGCTCTGAGCCAGCTGCCTGCCAGCCCACCCCCAGGTCACCACAGCCTCCCTCTGAGCCCCTGCCAGCCCCTCTGCACTCACGGGACACGGGGCACCCCAGCACCTCCAGGCGCATGCACAGGCTGCCATTCCAGGTGAGAGGGTAGATGCGGATGAAACGGGCCACCACTGGCTCCGGGAGCTCACTCAGCACAGGTGTGTCCTTGTCCACGTTCCCATGGAATGTCTGGGGGGAGGCAGGCCTCAGTGTGGCACCCCCATCCCCTTTAAGAGCCCCCCCCAGCCCAGACAATGGGAGCAGAGCTGGGGGCTCAGGCACCCACCATTTCCTCATAGCCATTGGTGTACATCACCCACGTCTGGCTGTCATTGCTGAAGCCCACGAAGAAGGTGGTCACAAAGTCGTCACTGTGGAACAGATGGCAGTCACGGCAAAGCTGCTCTGCTCTCCTGTCTCAGGACCTCAGGTGACCTCAGCCCCCTCTTCTGAGCCCAAAAAATGAAGAGCTAGCCTGGCTGTGGTGCATGGCCTGGATCAGGAGCCTGGGTGCTGTACCCACAGGGTGGCTGGGGGCAGGTGGTCTGTCCCTGACCTCGGGTGCTCATCTGGACACAGGGGCTGACAGGCCTGGCTGAGAAGTGGGGGTGGGCAGTGTCAGCCCCTCACTGATCTTTCTGACCTTCCTGAGCCAGCTCAAGAGCCCACTATAATGTCCCAAATGGGACACAGAACTGTGCCTGGAGCCACTGGCCCCTGCCAACAGCCTATGAGCGTACTGGATGCTGGAGTCTCGACCCTGGGTGATGACGCCCGTGAACTGGGTGGTCCTCCTGGTGTCCACTTCGATCCACTGAGTCCTTGCGTCGTCCTCAGCACACCACGCCCCATCATAGTAGTCATCCTCGTTGGTGCCGGCCTGTCCAGGGGCAGCAGGAAGCTGAGTATGGGTGGTGGAGCCCCTTGCCTGGCTGGGAGATGGGCCCGTCCCGATGCCCACCTGTATGTTGAGCCGGGCGCGCTGTGCCCCCAGGCCGTGGCGCAGCATGGAGGAGGCTCGGATCTGGTTGTCCTCGATACGATGTGACTCCATCCCAATGGGAGGGCACTCTGGGGACATGAACCCCAGGCTGGTGTCTCACTAGCTTTATCCCTCTCTCCCTCAAGCCCAGAACCAAGGAGCCCCGGCTCACTCCCTAAACACCAGGGGGCGCCAGTCAGGGGACAGCTCTGGTTGGCCACTGGCTCCCTGGTCCCACGCACCAGCCCACCTCAAAGTGACTCAAACCCAGGCCAGGAGCTGCTTCCCAGCCCAGCCTTCCCCTCCCTGGGCCTCAGCTGCCCCATCTCAAGAATGTGCTGCCATGCCTGGCTCTCGGGGGATAAGAGGCTCACAGGAAATCATAGGCAGAGTCACCTCGGCACCTGGCCAGTCATAGACATTGTCTGCACACTGGCCCCGCAGGGACACCTGCAAAGGCGACCGAGGCCCTGCTCCCCAGCCAAGGGCCCAGATCCTCCCCCAACTGCTGCTAGGGGCCCAGAGAGCCACCGCCCTCCTGAAGCAGGCCAGCCTTGGGGCAGAGCAGGGGCAGCCCAGCAAGGCTGTACTTGGCTCCCAGGCACCCCCTTCTGGGCCTGAGAGCAGGAAAGAGTTCTGGGGGCCTGGAGTCCAGTCAGGAAATCTAGGTTCAGGTCCCATCTGTGGCCTTGGGCAGGTCATTTGTCCCCGTGCCCCCATCCTGTGGCCCCCCACCCCCCTGGACCCCCACTCACTGACTTTCTCCTTAGGAGTCCATTCCTCCTCCGACTCCTCACCCTTACGGGGCCCTGGGGACAATGAAGGGAAGGAAGGCGCTGAGGGCCTGGGAGGCAAGCAAGAGTGCAGATGCCGCCCCACAGAAACCCGGGCCCCGGCCCGGCCACACACCTTTGCGGTCCTTGCCCTTCTCCACAGCCCACTTGTCGGTCTCGTCCTCCTTGGGGCTGCTCTCCTTCTTGGGTTTCTCTGGAGGGTGCAAGGTAGGAGGGGCTTGTCAGCCTGGGCTTCCGGGGGCACGCTGGTGGGGGTCAGGCTGAGCTAGGGACACGTGGGTGGGCGGGCAGACCCGAGCTGGCCCTGGGTAGGCCTGGTGTGGGAGCCCGTTGGCCCCACTCACTCAGCTCATCCTTCTCTTCGTCCGTCTGGCGCTCAGCGTCGGGCTTCTGGGGCGGGAAAGGCCGAAAGTAATAGTCCACTGCGGGGTGGGGGAGAGCCGGGCTGAGGCAGCCTCACCTGCTGCGGGTCTCAGCTCTCAGCAGATAGCAGAGCGAAACTTTGCTGAAGTCACCAGCCCAGCCCCCCAGGCAGCTTTGGCCTGAGGAAGGGAAGAGTCGGGGCCAGGCAGGGAGTAGTGCCCAAAGCACAGGACAGGCCCTAGGTGACAGCTGGCCCCTGTGGTCAGGAGTGGAGAGGGGGTCTCATGGGCTGAGCTGGGGCCCAGGGTTGGAGGGACTGGTGGGGACATGGGTGAGGGGCAGTGACAGCCCATTGGGCTCCCTGAAGGGTGCGAGGCCAGGGCAGCACAGCGCAGCAGGAAGCCAATCCAAGCACAAGTTGAGGGAGGGTTGGGGCCCACGGGAGTGACAAGGCTGAGGGCGAGGCCTAGGGACACCCCAGCAGGGGCCAGAGGAATGTCAGGAACGAGGAAGAGAAGACAGGGCGGCACGGCAGGGTCAGGCACGCCGGGGCCCAGGTGAGGGGCAGTGAGGTAG
>VBSM01002217.1:9936865-9946906 GCA_008086735.1 Cheirogaleus medius
GGGGACCCTCCTGGCAACCCACATGTATGCATGTGCACATGTGTACACAACATACGTGCACTGCAGACAATGCATACATGCATGTGCATTTACATGGATATGACACAGACAATGCAGAGACACACCAGTACATAGCACAGGTGTGTGGTGTACACATGCACACATGCAACAGACATGCGTGTGGACACACAACACAGAACTACACACATGCCTATGTGTCATACACCCCTTGGCTTCCCTTAACGCACCAGTTTCCTTAGTGAGATGCAGGCTTGTCCCCAGTTGTGAAAAGGGTTGGTATTTTTTGTGCCTGTCTGAGCAGGAAAGGGCTGACTGGGCCACCAAGAGTCCCAACCTAAAAGAGTCTGCCCCTGGAGAGCCCCCTCCTGTTCCTGCTGCCCCTGCCTTCCCCAGCCCTGCTTGGCAGCCCCATCCAGCCGGAGCTCTGGGCTGGTTACGGACATGCCACCTGAGCCCAGGCCAGGGGCTATTTTAGGTACAGCTCCTTGGCCGGCAGCCCCCCTCTGCCAGCAGCTCTTCTACTGGCCACCTGCCGCCTGTCAGGCCTGGAATGCTGATTGGCAGTTGGCAGGGGTGGGGCCTGGGGAGAGACTGTTATAAAGCTGGGGGTGCTGGAGAGTAGCTGTCCCCGTCCAAAGCCCCCGTGGTCCCTGCTGCCACCATGGCCACCCACCACCGCCTTGTGATGGTCCGGCATGGCGAGAGCACATGGAACCAGGAAAACCGTTTCTGCGGCTGGTTCGATGCAGAGCTGAGTGAGAAGGGGGCCGAGGAGGCCAAGCGGGGAGCCAAAGCCATCAAGGACGCCAAGATGGAGTTTGACATCTGCTACACATCAGTGCTGAAGCGGGCCATCCGCACCCTCTGGGCCATCCTGGACGGCACGGACCAGATGTGGCTGCCCGTGATACGAACCTGGCGTCTCAACGAGCGGCACTACGGGGGCCTCACAGGCCTCAACAAGGCAGAGACAGCTGCCAAACACGGGGAGGAGCAGGTGAAGATCTGGAGGCGCTCCTTCGACACCCCGCCACCCCCCATGGATGAGAAGCACCCCTACTACAACTCCATCAGCAAGGTGGGCTGCCGCAGGGAAGGCCTCTGGGAGGCTGCAGGGTCGGGAGCCGGGGATGGGGGCCAGCTGCCTAGGGAGGGAACAGCAGTGTTCCTGTGTCCTCCAGGAACGTCGGTACGCAGGCCTGAAGCCCGGCGAGCTGCCCACCTGCGAGAGCCTCAAGGACACCATCGCCCGGGCCCTGCCCTTCTGGAATGAGGAGATTGCCCCACAGATCAAGGCCGGCAAGAGAGTGCTCATCGCGGCCCATGGGAACAGCCTGCGGGGCATCGTCAAGCACTTGGAAGGTGAGGCCCACCCTTGGCAGTAGGGGTGTGCGGGCGGACGCAGGAGGGTTGACAGCCCTGACTTCTTATTTTAGCAAAAGTTCCCACTGCCTGGTTGAGGCAGCCTTCCAGATATGGGGTTTTCAAACTGTCCACTGATCATCAGAGGGTTGAGAAACCATTTAAAAAAGTTTTTTGAAGCTTTTGCTTCATTTCTGCGTGGGACACCATGTAAAGTGCTTCCTTCTGCAGGCTGTGGGTGAAAAGTCTGCACTGCACCGACTGGGCCCACTCTTGGGCCTGCCCCCCTGGGAGGCAGCTCGCTGTGGTCAGTGGTGGGGCCAGCTCCAAGGGTGGAATCTTGCCTAAGGACACCCAGCTAGGAAAAAGAGGAGTCCCACCTCAGAGCATCTGGCTCCAAATCCTGGTTTACGGCGGGATGCTGGGCAGCCACTTCAGCCGCAGGAGCTCCCTGGCGCCTCTTCATACTGCCTCTTGACGTGGGGCTAGAACCCCTGCACACACCCCCACCATCCTCCTCCTCCTCACACCCTCTCCTGGCAAAGGCAAGACCTGTCAGAAGAGGGGTACAGAGCTACAGAGTGGCCAGATGCCCCCACTAAAAAGCAAGGGCTGAACAGTGGGCCCGGAGCAGCAGCATGGGGAGGCCCCTCCACCCCCTAGGATCCTCAGACGCCAGGGCAGTCTAAGTTTAGCATCTAAATGACCTTCAAGCTTGCTGGGATCCTGGAAAGGCAAGAAGGGAGCAGGGTGTGCCCCAAACCTCTTGCTCCTGAGGGCTGACAGGCATCCAGCCAGCCCCAAGTCTGCCAGCTCTACCCGCAGACACCTGGCCCTGGCACTGCCACCTCTCCCTTCTGGGGGCTTCCCTAGCCCCATGTGCCTCTCACAGCCTGGGCTGGAGGAAAGGGACGCACCATGATGAATGTGATGGGATTTCTATGAGAGTCAGGGTGTCCCTCACTCCCCAGAGAAAATCCTCTTAAGCCCTCCTGCACAGAGGGGGTGGGGTGAACACCAAAGGTCGAGCTGCTATTCCCAGCACAGGGGCTGCAGGAGGCTGGCAGGGTCGGGTTTCAACCCAGCTCCTCGGCAGGCCTGTCTCCCTGTCCCTCCTCCAGCCCCCTGCCTCACTCCTCGCTCAGCATGTCTAGAATTGAGAACACCTTGGAAACCAAATGGCTAACGTTTGTCCTGGCCCTCAACTTCAGTCTGGCCAGGGTTCACCCTGGACTGAGGAATTTGGTGATGGCACCACAAGTCACAGCCATTCAGGCAAGGACAGGTCTCCGTTTGATTTACCACTGGCTATTTCTTAGGTTCTTGGCCCAACCCGGTTTTGCCATTTCTGTGGCTGTATTCTCAGGGCTGGGAGGGCTGATGCCAGGTGGACTGGCTCTGCAGCCCATAAAGGTCACAGCATCTGCTGTATGGACAGGCTGGGGGCAAAGGGCCTAAGGACACCTGTTCCTCCTGTCCAGGGATGTCGGACCAGGCTATCATGGAGCTGAACCTGCCCACAGGGATCCCCATTGTATACGAGCTGGACCAGGCACTGAAGCCCACCAAGCCCATGCAGTTCCTGGGTGACGAGGAGACTGTGCGGAAGGCCATGGAGGCCGTGGCTGCCCAGGGCAAGGCCAAGTGAGGGGTGGGCTTGGGCAATAAAGGCACCTCCTCCCACTGCCTGGAGTCAAGTGTGGCCAGGCATGCCAGGCTCTCAGGCTGGCTCCACAGGCCTGCCCTCTGGGGCCTGTTCTGCTCACCCCCACCATTAGCTGTGGGGACTCCAGGGACTAGGGGTACAGCTATGCCCCCAAGCCCATGTCGCCAGGGGCAGGAGCCCAGTGCCCATCCCTAGTCATCAGGCAGCTGAGCCAGGGCTGCAACCACCCCAGAAACTTGCCCTCTGGACAAGCCCCTGGGGTGACCCGGAGCTTCAGAGCTTTTTGGTAACCATGCTCTAGAATCAGTGTGCTTGGGGCCACTTAGGGAGAAGAGGCCAAGTGACCCAGCCCTCCCTGTGGGGAACAAGGACCACAGCCAGGACACCACTTCTCTGTCAGCTTCCTTCAAAGGATGGGTGCTCCTCTGCTGTCCCTGTAGCCCCTGGGGTGGCACCTTGAGCCCCACATCCTGGATGGGACAGATAAGCCCACAGGGGTCTCAAAGCCAGCAACATCCCAGATTCATGGGGCTTCCACAGCCTGGGGGGGGGGACTGGGGGGGTGCCATCTCCATGGGAAAGAGACCAGGAAGCCCTGGTAAGAAAAGTGAGAAGCCTAAGGGGCAGGAAGGATGGGAGGAGGGGTTGGGCTCAGCTACCACCTGGGGCCAGCAGACTCCTCAGTGCAGCCTTCACGCCAGGCCACTGGCAGGTGAGGCTGGGAGTTGAGTGTGTCTGCCTAGCACCTCCCAGGCACCAGAGGGATCTAATTCCCCAGAGCCTCGGTGGATACCAGGCACCTCACTCCACACCAGCACGCTGTCCCTCATGGGCAGAGGCTCCCGAGGCAGGTGGCAGGGCAGCCCCTGGCCCACTCCCAGAGGAACTGGAACACAGGAAGGCTCCAGCTCCAGTCACATCATAACGTTTCTGCCTCTTCCTGGCAGCTCATCATCGGCTGCACAGGGCTGAGGGTGCGTGTGCGCGCACACGTGTGTACACCCTAGGCAGAGCAGGTGGACACCCAGGCAGGGGTCTGTTTCCACATGGGGCATTCAGGCTACAGCAGGGCAGCTCAGAGCTGGGAGCCTGTGTGAACCAACTGGCAATTCTTAGTCCAAACGCAGATTGTTCCGAGACACAGATGGGCTGGGACAGAAAATAGCGGGCAGACAACAGGCAAAGGCCACTCTGTGTTACTTTTCCTGAAGCCAGAGTCAGCTGAGGTGCACACCGGGGCAGCAGTGAGTGAGTCACACGGAAGAGCACATTGTGTCTGTTGTTTTCACGTACCCAGAGATGGGAGCTTGGTCGTCCCCGTCCCCACTTCCCACAGCCCAGGCAGAGGGACAGAGAAATAGAGTGGGGAGCACAGAGCAGGCTCCAGTAAGACAACTTCCCTGCTGCCAAAACCGTCATGATCCACTACTAACTTTGGTCACAAACTCTGCTAAAAGCAATTCTCTAAGTTCACTATTTCCAAGGGTCTTTCTAAACAGCCACCACCCCTTACAAGCATGAGAAAAAGAAAAAAAGGCAAATGTAGAAGGCAGCCTGGAGCCTCCAGATGCCCCTGCTCAGAACCTCTGTCCCCAGCTTGGCAGCAGACACTTGAGGTCACAAGGGGACTGGCCACAGGTGGAGCCTGGCTCAATATCCTGTTGGGGTCAAGGGCCAGGCTGCCTAGGAGGGCCTGAGAGGCTGCAGGAAGCATGTCTGGGAATCACCAAGTAATTGCTGCATTTGGAGTGACAGGCTGAGCCACCCAAGCCAGAGGGAGCCCCGAGGCCCTGTCCTCATTAGGGACCCCATTCCTGAAAGAGTGCCGAATCTAACTCTCAGGCCTCCTCTTCCAGGAATAAGGAAGCATGTCTGAGAAGGAAGGGAAGGACAGGCCCCCAGCCTCACTCGATGAGCTCCACGTAGTTGGCAGGGAACATGCCAAAGTGGCCGTCTGGCCCATAGCCACGCCACCAGCCTTCGTCGATCACCTCGATGCCTGTGATGAGGTTCTCAGGGTCAAAGGAGATCTCTGTGTCGTCAGCTGCAAGAAGGGCAAGCCCAGTTGCTGCATCAGCGGCTCCCTCCTACCACCCGACCCCTGAGCCCTGCCTGCTCAGGCAGCCCCCAGCAGCCTCACTGCATTCTGCTTCCTCCTCGGAAACATCCCTCTGCCATCCCACTAAGCCTCTGCCTAAGTGGAGCCGCACCAGTGACCACTGCACAATGACCACACCCCCAGGGCACACCTTCCCACAAAGAGTTCCCGCAAAAGGCTGCAGTAGATGCTGCCCACCAGCCTGCTCCGTGGAGAGCCTCAGTCCCCTTCCCCAAGACATCCACCCAGGGATGCCCGGGGAACCAGCGTCCAGGCCTGGCCCACCTCCCTGGTCAGACCTCCAGGTTCTACAACAAGGATGGCAACTGGGATTCACACCAGCGGCCAGCAAACATAGGGTGGCCTGAGCTGTGTGGGATGGATGCTCCAGTGCCACAGTCATCCACACGCCAGAGCCGCCTCCACCCCTAAATGCACCTCCCACCTTCCTGTCTTACTGGTGCCATCCTCCCACATAGCCCCAGACCCTCATCTCCTAACCTTGGGACCCTGTGGTCTGTGGCAGCCGGGCTGGGGCACCTTACCTGCCTGGTAGTCGTACAGGGCCCGGGCACAGAGCCCTTGCCCACTGAGCCCCTGGCCCTGTATGTGATGGTCGATGTGCCCAGAGCCAGCACCTTGCTGCTGCACCTGACCAGGGACAAGAAAATGTTACCCCAGACTCAGCCTTGACACTGGATCCCTGTCCCACATGGCTTAGGTCAAGATGGGAGGGTATGGAGGGAAAGCAGTCTGTGGGCTCAGGAGCTGCTGCTGCTGTCCCCATCCCACCCCTGAATATAGAAGTCACAGGACAGTGGCAAATTCCCAGCCATGGGCCACCAGGTGCTCTCCCCACCCAGCATCTCCCATGGAGTGGTGTTTGCCCAGATGACTTATGGCACAGGGCTGCTCCAAAAATTAATCGAGATAATCCACGTGTGCTTTAAAACCCATAGCATGCCCCAGAAAACTCAGGCATCACATGATCAGTGTTCCTGAGCGTGCAGCCCCTCCATGGTCCCGCCTCCAATGCAGGGGACCCACCAGCGGGGGCTCCTCGTAGAAATTCTCCTGCTCCGGGGGCTCCTCATACACGGCCTCCTCTTCTGCCTGCACCAGATGTGGAGGAGTGCTGGGTGCCGGCTCCTCACAGACATCTGCACCAGGGAACACAGCAGGTCTGACTCCCATACATCCCCCTTCTCCACCATTGACCCCCTCCAGCATCCCCATGGGGTGACAAGTGCCATACCTGCCCTGGGCCTTGAGACAGTGGGAGTTGGCTCTCTGCTGAAGGGGGTCTCTGGTTGGGTGAGCTGCTTCTGCAGGAAGGGGCTCCGCAGCTTGCCTGCAAACCCAGGCAAACAACACGCGACACCACTTCAGAAACACCACCTGGTATATGTACACACACCCCCTTGGTGTGCTCAAAGCAGGCTCCTGGGTCTTGTCCCAGCTTGCATAGCCACACAGACACAGTGCTGTGTGGTGAGCTGGTGGACAGTGCAGCCCTGTGTCCTTTGGGGGCCAAGGTGGTGACCAGCACAGTCACTGACAAGGTCAAGGGCAGGAGGAAATACCCGGGCCCCAGGAGTCCCTCCTCTTTACTCACTCATCCCTGCCACCCTCTGATACATCTTTCACTAGCCTTGGGATGCCCTATAGGCCCCCAGGGTCCCTCTCAGCCTGCCCCTGCCTTGTGGCCAGGCCCAGAGGGAGGTCTCACCTGGTTGAGGGCTGGAGATGGAGGTGGTAGACATGGCCCTCTCCTTCTGCTTGAAAATCTCCCTCGCATGTGTGGCCTGCTGACTGGCAGACTTCTAGGGGGAGCACATGTTGACTCCAGCGGTGGGCAATAACCTCCACTGCCCCTCCCAGGACGGCAGCCCCTCAAAGGTGTGTGTGGGACCAGGAAGCAAAACACAGAAGCCAAGAGGCTCACAGGGATTCTCTTGGGACAAGGCTTCGGTCCATGCCAGGGCTTCCGCCCCTGGTTTCCTTCTCCACTGCCACTGCTGAGATGCCCAGATTCCAATCTGCCCCAACTGGCAGCAGGGCAGCCTCTGCTCAGGTCTGGGCTGAGCCCTCAACCTGAGACCAGAGACTTCACATGCGACTGTGACAGGCCTAAATGAGAAGGGCATCCACATCCTACCTGCTCCTCTCTGGTCCGTGAAACCACTTCTTGCTGCTGCTCATACGTCCTGCTGGGAAGGGTGGGGGTGAAGGCACACGTCCCTCAGTCATCCTTGTCCCCATAGATGAGTGAGTGCTGGGACTGGGCCCCCCACCTAGACCCCCACCTCTGGCTTACCTCTGAGGGCCGCCCTGCTCCTGATAGCGCTGCTCCCGGCACGCGGCCTCACGCAGCTCGCGCTCCCGGCGCTCCTGCTCCAGCTGCCGCTGTGCCTCCTCGGCCCGCCGCTTCTCCTCCAGCCGGCGGTTCTCCTCCTCCTTCTGCAGAGACAGCTTCCAGCTCAGCCTCATTCTGCCCCTTGGCCTCACCCCTGCCCAGGCCTGGGTCCCACAGGCATGAGGTGTAGGGTGGGTGCCAGAGCCAGTCACTTGCTAGCCTTGTGACTTAACTCATCTTCGCCTAGTCTGACCATCTGTAACCGTTCCCAAGGAGACCAGATGTTACATGGGCTACATGAGGAAAACTGAGACATAGCAAGTGGTGCTCTACCTTCCATGTGCCTGGCACACCCTGGGCAGCACTCACCTCAGCTTTGGCCCAGAAGCTGTCTTTGCCAACTCTTTTGATCTCAGATACAGCATTGGTTTTCTGGTACACAGAGCCCTGTGGGGAACAGAGCACTCACTAGAGACCCACGCCCAAGGTGGAAGGTCAGCCCCACAGGCACTAAAGGTAGGGAGAATTTACTAGATTCTCAAGAATGCAGGGGAGAGCTGGTAGGACTGGACCCGGCAGAGGCAGCAGAGCCTTGTCCAGTGACCCTGGAGGAAACAAACACCAAAATGACCTGAAAGCAGCCCAGGAAACTGCCCAAACGGGACACTGAGTCCCAGACAACACTGGAGGGAGGTCTCTGGTGGCATCTGGCCCTCAAGAATGGGGCCCGGGGCAAAAAAGGCCCCTGCTATCCTACCTACAAACTCCTGGACAATGAGCAGTTCTGAGGCAGGAGGCCTCTGGCCAGGGGCCACTCCCAGAAGCTGACTAGCATAACAGCGTCCGCAGGAATCACCGCTGATGCCAAATGAGTGCCTGAGGACGCAGTTCCTGGCCGTCAGCTCCAGCCAGCACCAGGGCCACAGGCCCACGGGTGTCTCCCGCAATTCGGAGGGGCTTGCTCTGATTTTAGGCTCTGTCCTGATGCCACCTGGCATTCCTCCACAGCAGCTACCTCCAGGGCCTTCCCGGGACGTGTTGGTGCTGTGGCCTCAAGGGCAGCAGGACTATCAGAGCCATGTGTCCCTGCAGAGCTCCCATGCTGACCACACAAAGCAGGCTCCAGAACAGCTTGTCCAACTACCAGGTAGGGTCAGAGGGCCACTCTTGCTCATCTGTCAGTGCGAGCTCACCACAGCCTGGGGGTTAACACCTTAAGGACCGCTCATGAGTTTTCTCCTGTTTCGCGCGTCATCTGTTAAGGACCGCTCAGGAGTTTTCTTGTTTTTCACTGTAGTTAAGATGATTTAAATAACGTGCAGTTTGCCCAAAAACGTGCGGTCCGTGGCATATGTCTTAGAGATTTCTATGTGGTACGAAAGGTGTACATCAGAGAAAGCCAGGCAGGCAGGGGCCCAGCCAGCCCGGATGCTGGGAACTGTACACTCCTGGCCCCCTGCCCGTGGGCCCCGAGCAACAAGAGGGAAGGCGATGGGGGGGCAGCACTCACCACTGGGGCCTGTGGCCCCGTGTCCTGGAAGCGGCCACTCTCCCTGTGGAAGCTGTAATTGGCACCAGAGGCCTTGGCTACCTTCTCCATGATGCACTCGGGCTCCACGTCCTCCTCAGCCCTCGCGTTGATGGTCACATGGGCCCCCTGTGGCGGGAGCAGTACTTGAAAGAAAGGCTTTGCAAGGCCAGGAGTGGACAGGCCAAACTCCTGTCGGTCTGCACAGCACAGGCCACCACTGCACGAAGGACTGGGATCAGGAGACCAGAAGGCACCCGTCTGGCTGCTGGGAACGAAGGCATGAGTTCCCCTCAAAGGCTCAAACAACTTGGAGCAAACCCCCTCAAACCCTTCCCATCGTTTGTGAGGCCCTTGCCTCCACTGTGCTGTCCAGCAGTTCGTTCTTCAGGTGCCGCACACTCCCGGCTGCAGATCAGCAGATGGCTCAGGAATGATCTGCATGAAAAGCCTTCCTTCTAACCAATGAAAACTAACTTTAAATGCCATCTGGAAACCACAAAAGACCCCAAATAGCCAAAGCAATCCTGAGCAAAAAGAACAAAGCTGGAGGTGTCACACTACCTGATTTCAAATTATAATATCATACAAAGCTACAAAACAGCATGGTACTGGCATAAAAACAGATACACAAACCAATGGAACAGAAGAGAGAAGCTAGAAATAAATCCATACATTATAACCAACTCATTTTTGACAAAGGCACCAAGAACATACATTGGGGAAAGGACAGTCTTTTTAATAAATGGTGCTGGAAAACTGGATATCCATAAGCTGAAGATGAAACTAGATCCCTATCTTTCACCACAGACAAAAATCAACTCAAAATGGATTAAAGACTTTAATATAAGACCTGAAACTATGAAACTATCAAAGTAGTTTGGGCAAAGACTTTTTGGGGTAAGACCTCAAAAGTACAGGCAACAAAAGCAAAAATACACAAATGGAATCACACCAAGCTAAAAAGCTTCTGCACAGCAAAGGAAACAATCAACAAGGTGAGGCTGGGC
>VBSM01002217.1:10019600-10043775 GCA_008086735.1 Cheirogaleus medius
CCACCTTGGCCTCCCAGAGTGCTAGGATTACAGGCGTGAGCCACTGTGCCCAGCTGGGAGCAGTTTTCTTATTCGAGTTCAAAATGGGTCGTAAAGCAGGAGACAACTTGCAACATCAACGATGTATTTGACCCAGGAACTACTAATGAACGTGCATTGCAGTGGTAGTTCAAGAAGTTTTGCAACGGAGACGAGAGCCTTGAAGATGAGAAGCACAGTGGCTGGCCACCATAAGTTGGCAACGACCAATTAAGAGCAATTGTGGAAGCTGATCCTCTTAACAACTACATGAGAAGTTGCCGAAGAACTCAGTGTTGACCATTCTATGGTCTTGGGCATTTGAAGCAAATTAGAAAGGTAAAAAAGCTTGATAAAGATAAGTGGATGGCTTATGAGCTGACCGAAAATCAAAACAATCTGTTGTTTTGAAGTGTCGTCTTTTCTTGTACACAAAGCAAACCATTTCTCTATCGGATTGTGATGTGTGACGAAAAGTGGATTTCATACGACAGCTGGCGATGACCAGCTAGCTCAGTGGTTGGACCGAGAAGAAGCTCCAAAACACTTCCTAAAGTCAAACTTGTACCAAAAAAGGTCATGGTCACTGTTTGGTCTGGGGCCAGTGATCCACTACAGCTTTCTGAATCCTGGTGAAACCATTACATCTGCGAGGTATGCTCAGCAAATCGATGACTTACACCGAAAACTGCACTGCCTGCAGCGGTATCGGTCAACAAAAAGGGCCCAGTTCTTCTCCACAAGAAAGCATGACCACACGTTGCACAACCAGCACTTGAAAAGTTGAACGAATTGGGCTACGAAATTTTGCCCCATCTACCATATTCACCTGACCTCTCACCAACTGACTACCACTTCTTCAAGCATCTTGACAACTGTTTGCAGGGAGAACGCTTCCACAACCAGCAGGATGCAGAAAATGCTTTCCAAGAGTTTGTTGAATCCTGAAGTATGGATTTTCAGGCTATAGGAATAAACAAACTTATTTTTCATTGGCAAAAATGTGTTGATTGTAATGGTTCCTATTTTAATTAATAAAGATGTGTTTGAGCCTAGTTATAATGCGGTCCAAAACCACAATTACTTTTGTACCAACCTAATAGAAATGCTCAGAAACTGCTCTGCAGAGAGCTGCCTTGCCTGTGTCTAGGACTATCGGAAGTACTGATGTTCTCTTCAGTCTTGGTCCGGTTCTGCTGGAGACTCAGCAAGGCTACAAGGCCTGGATCTTGGAAGAGGGCAGGAGCTGGAGTTGGCAGATTGGCTGCTTTTACAATCTTTTAAATTGCTGGCTGTAAATTATAAGACACCCAAAACCTGTCTGAGCCTTAAAAATAATGACCTAGAATGGAGCCGCAAGATTCATGCGTGGGTCTTAGCTCTGTGTTTGCTAAGTTTTGGTGATTTTGGGCAAATCACTTGGTCTAACCTGAGCTCTACTTTCACCTTGCAGGGTGGTCTTGGGTATCATATCAGTCTGCTATGGCTGCCATAACAAAATACCAAGCTAGGAGCTTAAACAGCAGAAATTTATTTTCTCACAGTTCTGGAGGCTGGAGGTCCCAGATGAGGTACCCACAGTTTCGGTTTCTAGTGAGGACCAGCTTTCTGGCTTGTAGATGGCTGCTGGGCCCTCAGGGCCTTTTCTTTGTGTGCCTGCTGGGAAAGAGGAAGCCCTCCTCTTATAAGGACACCACTCCTGTCAGATTAGGGCCCACTCTTATGACCTCATTTAACTTTAATTACCTAGAGACCCCATCTCCAGTGCAGTCATATTGGGGTTAGTGCTTCAACATTTGAATTTGAGAACACAGTTCAATTCCTTACGAGTATTAAAAGATATCATGTGTGTAGTAACATTGTAAATCTTAAAAAGCATTAGACAAATGATGGATGCTGTTGCTATTCTCTCCCACAAGGCTTGGCCCTGACTCCAGTTATATATAACCCAGGGGTTTTGAGAGCAGCACTGGACCCATAGCCATGGTTTGGTTTGTGCATCTCAGGCAGTTGTAGAGTGTGCTTCGAGTAGTTTGTTGACAAGAATAAAGTACAGAATCTGCAAACAATGAACATATTTATAAATTAACACAAACTCAAGGATATCTGTGACAGTGTCTCTCTTGCTTACTGCTTTCTTGTTGGATAGAAAGAGTCCGAAGTTAAACTCCTATCCAAGGCACAGCCTAGAAGGTGTGTCGCGGGGGTGGGTCTCCAGCCTGAGAGCACACCTGTGTGTGGTGGGAAAAGACCCTGCCAGCTTGAGGGATGTAGAGACCTGTCCTCCGTTCTCTCCCTGCCTGGGATTCTCTGCCACCGAGTCCGTGTGCCTCGGGGCCAGGCCTGCAGTTTCCCCTCTGGAGAACTATTTTTAACTGGTCATGTTGTTTCTTTTTTTAAGGTTACTTTTGGCTTTTTTCTTATTACAAAAGCAATAGATGTTCTTTGCAGAAAAGTGAAGAGAAGGCCACGAAAACTGTTTTTATCAGCATCGGGGACAGCTGGAGTCAGAAAATTGCTTCCTGCTCTGCCCTGTAAAGTAACTAAGACAGCCATAAATGTAATGAATATCATAGTTGCTGGAATTTTTCTCAGAGAGAATGAGAAACCTCTGGGCAGAGGAGGAGACCCCAAGGAACAACTCAAGGTCCTAAAATTTGCTCTGGAAGAGTTGCTTTGACTGACATAACTTTTGTCTTGCTAAGGAATGGAATGGGGTTGAGGGAGGAGCTGGATTGCTCTGTCTTCACATTGGACAAACTCAAAGTTTAGAATATACTCTTGAAAGAATGTTGGTTTGAAAGGCACCAGATTATCAAGTCTCCTTGGGGCACCCATTTGTCTCCTCTGGTTCTGACCCTAATTCATGGCATCATTTTAATAGTTGTATGAGTTTTATTAAATTAGCACATGCTGCTTCTATTTAAAAAATTCAAATAAGACAAAAAGAAACTGATGCTATACTATCCAGATATAACTAACCACCATTAATTTTTTAAACTTTTGTTTAGAAATAATTTCTCTTCAGAGATAAGTTACAAAAATAAAAAGGCCCCTTCTGTATTCTCCTGTTCTTAACATTTGACCTCATTTGCCATTCTCATGTATCATTCTCTCTCTGTCTCTCTATGTATGTATGTGTATAGGGACACACATATATAAATACATATGTTTATCTTAACCGTTAGAGATGGTCTTTGTTCAAGCTTCTGTAACAAAAATACCATAGACTGGATAGCTTACAAACAACAGAAATTCATTTCTTACAGTTCTGGAGGCTGGAAGTCCAAGATGAAGACACCACCTGGTGGGGGCTCATGCCTCATAGCACCTTTTCACTGTGTGCTTACATGACTGGAGTGGAAGCAAGCTCCCTTGGGTTTCTTTTATAAGGGCACCAGTCCTATTCACGAGGGCTCCACTCTCGTGACCTAATTACCTCCCAGTACCATCATGGGATTATGATTTCACACATGAATTTTGGGATGACACATTCAGTTCCTGGCAGAGAATAAGCCACATACATCATCACACTTTATCTTTAAATCCTTCAGTATCTGTTTCCTAAGAATTAAGATACTCTCTTCCATAATCTCAGTATAGTTAACATCAGTAAATTCATCACCAGTTACACCCTTATTTCAATCTTGTCTGTTGACGACAAAATAATTGCCCCTTCTAGTTTAGAATCCAGTCTAGGATCAGGTGTTGCATTTGGTGTTCATGTCTTTTTTAGCACCCTTTAATCTGGAGCATTTCCTGAGTCTTCTTTGTCTTTTACGACATTCACACTTTGGGATAAGGCAAGTTCTCCTCCTCTAGCTTGACATTCCTCATTTTGGGTTTGTCTTCATGATTAAGTCAGGGATAACACTGTGTAGGTGATGTGTCCTTTCTCAGGGTACCACAGCAGGTGCACATGATGGACATCTGTCACCATTACTAAAGTTCATTTTGATTATCCAGAGTGTGGCCCACGATGTCCAGTGTATAACTGTTTTTTCCCTCCCTTGTGCTTTAAGCAGTCTACAAGGAGACATTCTAAGACTGGACAAATACCTTGCTCCT
Organism: Cheirogaleus medius; assembly: GCA_008086735.1. NCBI lineage: Eukaryota > Metazoa > Chordata > Mammalia > Primates > Cheirogaleidae > Cheirogaleus > Cheirogaleus medius. Next base: position 10,023,687 of record VBSM01002217.1, read on the forward strand.
CCAAAACATTTCCCTACAAGGTAGCATTTGTTAGTTCTTGCTTGAACCAATCTTGATTATGTATGATGGTTGCAAAATGATACTATTCTGACTGTAGCACTCGCTCCCTATTTAGCATTCTGTTGTGAGCAAGAGCCTTTTCTCTCCATTTATTTATCTTTGTGGACTCACTAACTGCTGTTTCTAAATGTTTTAAAATAATTACTGTATTTAATTATGATTGCACTCACACTATCCCTTATTTAGCCAGTTGAAGGCCCTCAAGCTGGCTCCTGTGACCTGTGGCATGCCCATCACTTTTTTGAGACAGAGTCTCACTCTGTTGCCGGGACTAGAGTACCGTCGTGTCAGCCTAGCTCACAGCAACCTCAAACTCCTGGGCTCAAGCGATCCTCCTGCCTCAGCCTCCCAAGTAGCGGGGACTACAGGCACATGCCACCATGCCCAGCTAATTTTTTTCTATATATTTTTAATTGGCCAATTAATTTCTTTCTATTTTTTTAGTAGAAACGGGGTCTTGCTCTTGCTGAGGCTGGTTTCGAACTCCTGACCTCGAGTGATCCGCCCGCCTTGGCCTCCCAGAGTGCTGGGATTTACAGGTGTGAGCCACTGCATCCGGCCCTAATAGTTTATTCTTGATTGGACTACAGTTATCATACATATTTAAAAAGAACTCAGGATCACCCCTCCCTGCCCATATTATTAACTTTGATAAACATCCTTTTAGATTTCTCATATTATATACACCTACAAATAAATAATGTACAATTTTATTCAGTTGTAATTGTGCTGTACATACTGTTCTATAACCTGACTTCTCACTCCACTAAATAACATATTAACATCTTTCTGTAAGATTTCATCCAACATTTTTGTCCACAAAAAGAAATCTTGTATGATGTAATGGTTGCAGAATAACACCATAATTCCCTATTATTGCACCTTGATTTTAAAAGGCATCCAGTTTTTCACTATTATATATAAAGCTGGCATCAACACCTTTGTAACTAAATCTTAATTATTTCCTTAGGATAGAAGTGGAATTACTGGTCAAAGGGTATGTATATTTTTATGTCTTTCTGAATGGCTGTATTTATGCTCTGGCCAGCAGCTTTAAAGAGTGCTGGTTTTTGTAGACCAATATTTCTCAACTGTGGCTGCACATCAGAATCATTGCGGGCACTTTTAAAAGCAGTGATGCCCAGGACTGGGTCCCTGAGATTCTGGTTTCATGGATCTGGGGTGTGAACCAGGGTTTGTAGTTTTTAAAAGCTCCCCAAGAGATTTTCATATGCAGCCAATTTGTTGGTGAAAGCGGATTTTCATTATTGTAATTATGATTTTTCTTCTGAAATTGTTTCAGACATTCAGATTTGGGAGAAGTGGCCCAAGAAATTAAAGCGTCAGAGAGACGAGCAGCCGTGGCCATTGCAGGTAAAGTTGGACTCTGAAGCAAATGTGCTTCTGTCCTGTTGGGATTCTGGGCTCCAGCCCTTCTTTGAGCTGAGGATTGTGGACCTCAAAAATAAGCTTAAGGGCCGGGCGTGGTGGCTCATGCCTGTAATCCTAGCACTCTGGGAGGCTGAGGTGGGTGGATCGCTCAAGGTCAGGAGTTGAGACCAGCCTGAGCAAGAGTGAGACCCTGTCTCTACTAAAAATAGGAAGAAATTAATTGGCCAACTAAAAATATATAGAAAAAATTAGCCAGGCATGGTGGTGCATGCCTGTAGTCCCAGCTACTCGGGAGGCTAAGGCAGGAGGATTGCTTGACCCCAGGAGTTTGAGGTTGCTGTGAGCTAGGCTGACGCCATGGCACTCTAGCCGGGACAACAAGAGTGAGACTCCGTCTCCAAAAAAAAAACTTAAGGCTTTTATGTTCCTTTTTACAAGAAGATTCCATCTAAGGGTCTTTTAGGCATTCCTCATACATTCAAAATTGGATTCAGTTTTAAACAGGTGATTATCACATACTTTACCAGGAAAGCACATTACACCAACTTTAGCGCGTCATAATTGCCACCCTAGGTAGTATAGTTTATCTTCTAAACTTGGCACTTCTGAGAGTGAAAGGGGTGTTGTGACAATAGGCATAAATTGGGATTGTCCCAGTGCAGACTGGGACTTGTGGTCTTCTGGTCATGGTCCACATAGGCTAGGCTGGTTTGGGAGTGGGACCGTCATACACCCTTTGTAACTTCAGCTTTAGCGCATGGTGGCCACACTCCAAGCATCTTTTTTTTTTTTTTTTGAGACAGTGTCTTACTCTGTTGCCTGGGCTAGAGTTCCCTAGTGTCAGCCTAGCTCACAGCAACCTCAAACTCCTGGGCTGAAGCGATCCTCCTGCCTCAGCCTCCTGAGTAACTGGGACTACAGGCACATACCACAACACCTGGCTAATTTTTCTGTTATTAATAGAGATGGGGTCTTGCTCTTGCTCGGGCTGGTCTTGAACTCCTGAGCTCAAACGATCCTCCCACCACCTCTCCCACCACCTCGGCCTCCCAGAGTGCTAGGATTATAGGTGTGAGCCACCACGCTCAGTCTCCAAACATCTTAATTTCCCTTAGTAACTCATTTTGGATCTATCATTCGTTAATTAGGCGCTTCTCAAAATGAAGGTGTTCTGTTGGATATTAATGGTGTTATGTAAAAACAAAAACCCACAACAATATTAAATAATCAAATTTTATTCATTCAAACAGGTATTTATTGAGCACTTGTAATGTGCTAGCATTGTTGTAGGCATTGGGAGGTAGTAAACAATAGTAAATGAAATGGCCAAAAGTCCTTCATGGAACTTAAATTCTGAAAAGTAGGCACTATGGGGAATAGTGGCTGGTTGGTCAAGGCTCATAGCAAAGTTGGGATTAAGCAGTAATTGCCCAAAGCCCTTCAATTTCTCCACATCTAGAATTGTGCTATTCAGTACAGCAGCCACTAGGCGCATGGTTTAAAGTTAAACAAAATTAAAAATTTAGCTCCTTTAGTCATTCTAGCCATATGTCAAGTGCTCAGTAGCCACACACAGCTAGTGGCTGCATCTTGGGACGTTGCAGATGCAGAATATTTTCTTCATCTGATAAAGCTCTCCTGTAGAGTGTTGATCTGGAAAGACAAGAAAGAAAACATGGGGATGGGGTGAGGAAAGGGAACAATCTTATCAGATGCCTATCAGGAGCTAGGTTGCCTTAGTCTTTACAATAACTCTGAGATAGTTATTGAGCCTTTGTTTCATTGAGGAAACTGAGACCCAGAGACATTCTGGTCGTTCCCTTAACTTTAATCTCTGTATCTCTCTAGTGAATAAGCTGCCAGTACTTAATTTAAAACATTTTTCTTCATGAGATATATGAATTCCTCTTGAGCATATGTTTTATTTTTAAGACTTATTTATTTAAGACAGAGTCTCACTCTGTTGCCCTGAGTAGAGTGCCGTGGCGCCAGCCTAGCTCGCAGAAACCTCAAACTCCTGGGCTCAAGCAATCCTTCTGCCTCAGCCTCCCGAGTAGCTGGAACTACAGGCATGCGCCACCATGCCTGGCTAATTTTTTCTATGTTTTTTAGTTGGCCAATTAATTTCTTTGTATTTTTATTTTTTAGTAGAGACGGAGTCTCACTCTTGCTCAGGCAGGTTTTGAACTCCTGACCTTGAGCGATCCACCCACCTCAGCCTCCCAGAGTGTTGGGATTACAGGCGTGAGCCACTGCACCCAGCCTCACTTTCTTGATAATGTCCTTTGATGCACAAGAGCTTTTTATTTTGATGAAGTTCAATTTATCTATTTTTGTTTACTGTGCCTTTGGTGTTATATAAGAATCCATTACCAAATCCAAGGTTAGGAAGATTTATTGCCATATCATCTTCTAAGAGATGTTTAGCTATTATATTTAGATCGTTGATCCTTCTTGAGTTAATTTTTGTATATGGTGTGAGTGAGGGGGTCCAACTTTATTCTTTTACATGTCGATGTCCATACCTCATTCATAACACTAACAGCCCTAAGGTGTGAAATGGTGTCTTTATTGTCTAGTGATAATCATTCAAAAATTTGATGAAAAACTATTTGGTGAGTACTGAGTACTGTAATAATTAGGGGTAAGATCATTCAGTTTTATAGGTTAAAAAATGGTTTTAACTGCCCCATTTTGAGCTCTTCAATAATAGGCTCATAACAGTTCTTACTGGTTTCACTTTCAGCAGCAGAGCCTGGTCCACACTCTGTTCTTATGTTCCATTTGAGCCCAGTGCTTCCATTGAGTTAGAGCTTGTCTTATCCTTAAATCAGTTCCTGCCCAATAGGGAGTGGAGTGGAGTGGAGTCTGGGCATGCATCCTTGACCCCATCCACCTGTTGTCTCTCCAGCTCCACACCAAAGCTATTTCCCACCCATAACCAGGGAAGGCCCTGTTTTCTCTGGGTCTGGAGGTTACTTCTGAATCCATCTGAATTCTACTCTGAGAACTATACCAACCCCATGTCTGGCATCTCTAGACTTTCACATTCTCTTCTCTAACCATGTTCTTTCCTCATATGACATTTTGGATTCCTTGGAAAAATTTTTCTGGCATCTCTTCTTCACTTTGAATAAGAGTAATCCTTTGACTGCGTAACATTGTGGTTTGATCTGTGCGGATCTTTCGTCTTCTCTGACATTCTCATGCTTTCCCAGCCCCCCTTTTCTTTCTCCCTTTTTCTCTTTACTGCTCAGCACGAGCCTGTCTCCCAGAGACACTATCAAAGAAGACAGTTTGAAATGTTAGGTTTGTCTCCCTGAATCATGAGAGAATTGATAAAACTGAAAATTTCAGAATCTTTTCTTAATTTATAAGCCTTTCAATATATAAATTTTGAAACAGGTGATACTTTTACTTGGATCAAAACTCAAAAATGGTGAAAACACACACAGAGAAGTCTTGCTCCCACCATCCCAAGCTGCCTATTCTCTCCTTTATATTATGAGTTTGTAAGCAAATCTATAGGGCTTTAAGGTCTTTTTCCTAATGTAAATATCTGAATTGCACTAAATTAAATATATCCTATAATTAAAATGTTAATCTTGATTGACATATATATCATGATGTTAGAGACTTGGAACAGAGTTGCAGCTCTTCCCCAGTCCCCCCTACCCCTGTGTATTTGTGCTCTGATATAAATATCATTTTAAGTGATTATAAAAACTTATGCGCCCAGCCAAGTTTGGTAAATTCTGTAAGGAATATATTCTAGAACAAATCTCTGTCCTATATGTAGCTGTTACTACTTTGTGACATATTTTGTGTTGGAAAAAAAATAAAATTTATGTAGTTCTTCTGACTCAGGCCAGAGAGTAAAAATATAAAAATGGCCAGGCTCAGTGGTTCGTGTCTGTAATCCTAGTACTCTGGGAGGCCGAGGCAGGAGGATCACTTGAGGCCAGGATTTCGAGACCAGCCTGAGCATGAGCAAGACCGGGGTCTCTACAAAAAATGGAAAAATTAGCTGAGCATGGTGGTGCGTGCCTGTAGACCCAGCTACTTGGGAAGCTGAGGCAGGAGGATCCCTTGAGCCCAGGCCCAGGCGTTTGAGGTTGCCATGAGCTATGATAATGCTACCGCACTCTAACCCGGGCAACAAAGCAATGCTCTGTCTAAATGTCTGTGTATGTATAAATACATACATAATACATACATAAATAAACTGAAACCAATAGTAGCACTAAAAATAAACATCAGCTGCCATATTGTCACTTGAACTCTTTAATAGAAAGTTTCTAACCTGCTTCTGAAACTGATTGTATGTATTTTTTTTCCTTCTAGATTTGGAATGGAGAGAAATGGAAGGAGATGACTGCGAGTTCCGTTATGGAGGTAGAAACTACTATAGGATTTGGCAGTAGATTGGATTAGGGAAAGGGGGGAATGGGTAAAGTGACGAATAACTGGGACTTTATGTTTTGAACAATTGAGAGAAGTTTCTATCTTGGTAAGAAAGGAGGATTCTGGGTTTAGCTTAAATTACTTTGTATTAATGAGAGGCATTTTTTGATTGATGCTCCGTTTTCCTTTGCTTTTTCCATAGATGGTACAAATGAGGCTCAGGACAATGACTTTCCAACAGGTAAGCATTTTCTCTCTCTGCTTTTTCTCTCTGTTCTAGCTTCCTATTCTATGGAAAGGGGGTATCATTTAGGCAGGTAATTCTCACACTTAACTGTATCAAATCACCTGGGGACCCAGGGCACTCAGATTTAGGATGCCGTAGTTCATTAATCCTTTATGCATCATTAATAATATTGCTAAAAAGAAAAAACCCAAAACCCTGGGGAGGTTGTTAACCACATAGAGTAACCAACCTCCTACTATCCCCCATCCTGCCACCACCACTAAACATAGCTACTGCCTGTAGTGAGTTAATGTCTCTGGAGTTGAATCCCAGGGATGTTTTATTTTTTAACAAGTTCCTGAAGTAATTCTAATCACTTCAAACAGCCAAGTTTGGAAACTATCCATCTGGTCCAGTAGCTTCACTTACAGGTCAGGGTCTTGGGCCCATAGCTGTCCAGCAGCCTTCCAAGGACCACACACCAGGCATGGGTGCAGATATAAATAGCCTTGTCTGCTCAGTCTTTTTTCCTCATTGCCCTTTATACTACCATACTGCTTAAAAAATAAAAACAGTTGTTCTGTCTGGACGAGAAAAACAATGTTCCTACTTTCATTCAGGAAAACTAGGAAACCTGAATAACACCAATGAAGGTGACTCTTCCCACATGGTTCTTTTGTTTTTGCAGTAAGTTCACAGGGCCCCTGTACTCTCTTGGGCTGTCCTGCAGCCACACTGCCTGTAGAATTCTGTGAGTCCTGTGTCCAGTGCTGTGAGTCCTGCTGGTCACCTGGGGAATGGTCCTGAATCTGTCAGTTGAACTTCCTGGGCAACAGGAGAAGGGCTGGATCAGCCAGTGTTTCTTCTCATGGTTTATTTGAGCATCTAAGGTGGCATCGTGCATGTTGCTTCCTCTCTTAATAAAGGAACTGAAGAAAAGCCTGTAGCTCAGTGGAATTTGTATTTGTCTGTTTTGTATATTAACATTTAAAGTGAGCTAATTATGTGCAGTATGAACGTTAGTAAAATGCTGGGCCAAGGCTTGGGATGGTAGAGGGAACCTTTGGACGCAGCAATATTACCTAGCTTGTAAGGTTTTTTTTTTTTAATTTAATTTCTATTTTTAGTAGAGATGGGTCTCGCTCTTGCTCAGGCTGGTTTCAAACTCCTGACCTTGAGCGATCCTCCTGCCTCGGGTCTCCCAGAGTGCTAGGATTACAGGCATGAGCCACCGTGCCCAGCCCGCTTATAAGGTTTTATACAGTGTATCAGCACAGATAAGTACACCCTCAGTAACAGTCTGCACTGAATATTTTCATACATTAAAATTAAAAACTGCATTATTGGTCTCAGACTTGCAAAATGGTTGTTTAACTGTGATTGCTAACACTATGCTTAGTGGTCTCTTCTTATTTCCTTTCAAATATTCTCCAAACTATTTACAAAGAGAAAAGAACATTAACTAGAAAGCCCAGAGAGTGATTCAGTGGCTATGCCATCTGTGGAAACTTCCTGGTGACATTGAAAAAGCCCACGGCAGGGATAGAATATGGGGTGAGGACGAGGGGCTCATGGCCGGGCTAGAACGTGGGGCCAGAAGCACAGGAACACCCTGGTGGGGAGGGGGTTGTGGTCTGGGAGGTGGGGCCTGCATTCAGCTTCCAGCGGTCTTGTGCTACTCACTGTAGCCAGTGTTAGATATTATGGTTTCTAAAGAAACCAGAAATCCATATTTTGCATGAACTCTCCTCATTGTTAAATGTAACTTCTCTATTTCCATTTTTTTTCCTTTTAAAAATGTCACACATATGTGTGATTTGGGTGGTATTATTTTACCTTGATATAGAGGGTCTACCTTTGCCTTGATCTCAGGTCAGCCTTTGGTACACCCTGAGCCTCCCATACCTGCATCCTGCTCTCTGAAAGGAGTTACACTGTCCCCCACCTGCTGGGCTCTCCTTTACCAGCTGTACCCTAACCCCTAACTCAGGAGTACAGGGTGAGCACTTATGTCTTCATTTCTTTCCATAGTGGAGAGAAGCAGGCTTCAAGAAATGCTGTCACTTTTGGGCCTAGAGACATACCAGGTTCAGAAACTCAGCCTCCAGGACTCTCTGCAGATCAGTTTTGACAGCATGAAGAACTGGGCCCCTCAGGTTCCCAAAGACTTGCCCTGGAATTTCCTCAGGAAGCTGCAGGCCCTCAATGCCGAAGCCAGGAACACCACCATGGTGCTGGACTTGCTCCCGGATGCCAGGCCTGTGGAGAAGGAGAGCCAGATGGAAGAGGAGATCATCTACTGGGACCCAGCTGATGACATCGCCGCCGACATTTATTCTTTTTCTGAGCTGCCAACCCCTGACACGCCTGTGAATCCCTTAGACCTCCTTTGTGCCCTTCTGCTCTCCTCAGACAGTTTCCTGCAACAAGAAATCGTGTTGAAAATGTCCCTCTGCCAGTTTGCACTCCCTCTTGTGCTGCCTGACTCAGAAAACCACTACCACACGTTCCTCCTGTGGGCCATGCGGGGCATTGTGCGGACATGGTGGTCCCAGCTCCCCAGGGGGGTGGGGAGCTTCCGAGAAGACAGCGTGGTCCTGTCCAGAGCCCCCACCTTTGCCTTTGTGCGCATGGATGTCAGTAGCAACTCCAAGTCCCAGCTTCTCAACGCCATCCTCAGCCCGGGCCACAGGCAGTGGGACTGCTTCTGGCATCGGGATCTCAACCTGGGCACCAATCCCCGAGAGATCGCAGATGGGTTGGTAGAAATTTCCTGGTTTTTTCCCAGCGGCAGGGAGGACTTGGACATTTTCCCAGAGCCTGTGGCCTTTCTGAACCTGAGAGGTGACATCGGGTCTCACTGGCTGCAGTTTAAGCTCTTGACAGAAATCTCCTCCGCTGTGTTTATACTGACGGACAACATCAGTAAGAAGGAATACAAACTGCTCTATTCCATGAAGGAGTCAACCACAAAGTACTACTTCATCCTGAGTCCCTACCGCGGGAAACGCAACACAAACCTGAGATTCCTGAATAAATTAATTCCCGTGCTGAAAATAGACCACTCGCACGTCCTGGTGAAGGTCAGCAGCACGGACAGCGAGAGCTTCGTGAAGAGGATCCGTGCCATCATCGGGAACGTGGCGCGGGCCCCCTGCAGGAGGGTGTCTGTGGAGGACATGGCACACGCAGCCCGAAAGCTGGGCCTGAAAGTCGATGAGGACTGTGAGGAGTGTCAGAAGGCGAAAGACCGGATGGAGAGAATTACCAGGAAAATCAAAGACTCGGACGCCTACAGGAGGGACGAGCTGAGGCTGCAGGGGGACCCCTGGAAAAAGGCAGCCCAGGTGGAGAAAGAGTTCTGCCAGCTGCAGTGGGCCAAGGACCCCCCTGAGAAGCACAGGGCTGAGCTGAGGCGTCGGCTGCTGGAACTTCGAATGCAGCAGAACGGCCACGACCCCACCTCGGGGGTGCAGGAGTTTATCTCGGGGATCAGCAGCCCCTCCCCAGGGGAGAAGCAGTACTTCCTGAGGTGGATGGAGTGGGGGCTGGCACGAGTGGCCCAGCCTCGGCTGCGACAACCTCCGGAGACGCTCCTCACCCTGAGACCAAAGCACGGGGGTGCCGCAGACTTGGGCGAGCAGCTCTGGCCGGAGCCCCTGGGGGTGGAGCATTTCCTGCGGGAGATGGGGCAGTTTTACGAGGCCGAGAGCTGCCTTGTGGAGGCAGGGAGGCTGCCGGCAGGACAGAGGCGCTTCGCCCACTTCCCAGGCTTGGCCTCGGAGCTGCTGCTGACAGGGCTGCCCCTGGAGCTGATCGACGGCAGCACCCTGAGCACCCCCGTGCGCTGGGTCACGGGGCTCCTGAAGGAGCTGCACGTGCGGCTGGAGAGAAGGTCAAGACTGGTGGTCCTGTCAGCTCTGGGCGTGCCGGGCACAGGGAAGTCCACGCTCCTCAACACCATGTTTGGACTACGGTTTGCCACGGGGAAGAGCTGCGGTCCTCGAGGGGCCTTCATGCAGCTCATCACAGTGGCCGAAGGCTTCAGCCAGGACCTGGGCTGTGACCACATCCTGGTGATAGACTCTGGGGGCTTGATAGGTGGGGCCTTGACCTCTGCTGGGGACAGGTTTGAGCTGGAGACTTCCTTGGCCACTCTGCTCATGGGGCTGAGCAACGTCACTGTGGTCAGTTTAGCTGAAACAAGGGACATTCCGCCAGCTATTCTGCATGCATTTCTGAGGTTGGAAAAAACAGGGCACATGCCCAACTATCAGTTTGTATACCAGAACCTACACGACATGTCTGCCTCTGGCCCTAGGCCAAGAGACAAGAGACAGCTCTTGGACCCGCCCAAAGACCTGAGCAGAGCTGCAGCCCAGATGGAGAAACAGGGTGACGGCTTCCGGGCGCTGGCAGGCCTGGCCTTCTGTGACCCTGAGAAGCAGCACATCTGGCACATCCCTGGCCTGTGGCATGGAGCACCCCCCATGGCCGCAGTGAGCTTGGCCTATAGTGAAGCCATATTTGAATTGAAGAGATGCCTGCTAGAAAACATCAGGAACGGTCTGTCCAACCAAAACAAAAACATCCAGCAGCTCATTGAGCTGGTGAGACGGCTGTGAGTGTGGAGAGAAACCAAGTTCAGGTGCAGGAGGCTGCTTCAGGCAGCCCATTCTGATGGGGTGTCCACATGGGGGCTGCACCCTGGCACCTGAGAGTAGCCAGTGTCTGATCCCCATGAGAAGGAAGAGAAGCAAAAGACAGGGAATTTGGAGTCTCTTAAACAGTGTTAAGAAAGGAAGTAGCCTCACAGACAAGCTCGGAGATGTTATCGGGAATATGAAAGGCCCTGGGGCTGGGGAGACACAAGCAGTAATTCGTTCTCTCAGCCCGTCAGAGATCCCGTGGGGTTGGCCCTCTGTACAGCTGCTCTTGTCACTGGCCCCTGCAGTGGGGGGCAGCTTCCTCAGTCACTGCAGGCCCAGGCAGGCAGGGGCCACCCAGGACAGAGGTGGGGAGGTTGTCCTGAGGAAGCAGAGGTAGGCCTTGTCCCCACCCAACCCAGGGTCCTCCTGGTGGACCAGCATTTGAGATGTTTTGGTGACATGATCCTGGCCCGTGTAGTAAGTGCCTGCTGTGTGCAAGGCACTCCTGTGCCACCATATTTATTGACTGATCTGTGAAGCCTTCCCTGCCCCCTGCCCAGGAAGAGATCATCAGTAGCCCTGTTGCACCCCAACGCACTTTGTTATACCTCTGCCACGACACTTCACACAGCGCGTTGTAACTTGTGTTGTTTACATGTCTGCCCCCCAGACTGTGAGCTCCTTGAGGGCAGGGACTGTACATTATCCAGCTATGTCCCCTGGGCCTGGCACATTGCAGGCGCTAAATAAATCTTTGTTGAATGAATGCACAAATGATAGTGATGGGCAGGTCCTGCCTCTCTGTTCCTTAATTCTCCTGTGTTTCCTCAAAGAGGATAGCAGCGTCTGCCTGAGGAGGGGGCATGGCAGACACGTCTGGAGTGGCAGACCGTGCAGAGACCATGGAAAAATGCTGTACTGTGCCCTCTCTTTAAGAAAGAGCCATTCTCCAGGCTGTTACTGGGAACTGGAAACAAATTCCTTCACAGTGACTTTGAGGTGTCTCCATCATTGCCCCATTTCACGGGTGAGGACCAGGAGGCCTAGGGCAGTGAGCCCTGCCGCAGAGCGCACACCTGGGTGGGCAGCGCAGGAGCGGACGAGGGGCAGTGCTCTCACCACTTGCCCCGAGCCTCTCCCTGACCTCTCATCCCCTCCAGACTCCCGCGGCTTCCAGGCTCAGCCCCCCAGCCCCAGCCATGCAGTGCCAGCAACATCCACGGCCCCCTGGCCAAGGGCTTCTAGCTCCTGCCCCGTCAGTTCTCTGGCTGGAATCCTTGCCTGTGCTGGCCCTTCCCAGGGCCACAGTCACCCCCTGCTGAGCCTTGGAACCCCATCCCCGGTGTATCACCAGCTCGAGGAATCTCTGCTTGATCCTCTAAATTCAAGAGGATCACTGATTGCTGCCTAGGCCTTGGAGCCTCTTTCCCTTTGTGTTTCTTGACATCAAAGAAACTAGGCCCTCCCTGAGCGGTGGCTGAGCTCCCACCAAGTTTCTCATACTCCTTTCACCTGACTCAGCAAGGGAGCCTTCACTCCGGGTCACTCCCCAGCCCTCTGGACTGATTCCTCTGGAGGAGCTTGGCAGTCTGCCGCCTACATGGCTCTCTGGAGTCCCAGGTGCTCCACCTGCTGCTCCCTTGACATTCAAAATTACTGCCTCTGGGAGCCTGGTTCTCTGTAAACCTGGTCTTTTGCTACTAAGTTTAGGAAAACCTTCCCCTTCTGAAACTCAAAATGTCTCTAATCCTCAGGCTCTAGAAATTTTTCTCTCTCCCTGGATCATTATAAGATGTTGGTTCAGCTGGGAATACCAAAACTTTTCCTTTTTTTTTTCCCACTAAAGCCCCAGAGGCTGCCCAGGAGCTTCTGCATTGTAGGAATTTTACCCAGGAATCTCATCAAGCACCAGAAACCCCTCTTAGAATTGCTGAATATCAGCCAGTTGCCTTAAAGAATGATTCCTAAACACTGAAACAGGGAAGCCAGCCCTAGTGGCTCCTTACAAATCAAGGATTCTTTACATGGGGTCTGTCCATTTCTCAAAGTTCAATCATTGAATTTCTGAAACTTAGATATATGCACTTTTTCCCCCTGGGTAAGAATTTATAGCTTTCATCACATTTCCAAAGGGATGCAGGGTTCATAATAGATCGTAGTGACTGTTTAGGAATTAGGAAAATTATTCCATATGTCCCCCAGACCAAAGATACTGTGAAATTCAATCAGGCATTTGCCCAAAATATTTAAACTTTTGAAAACAGACCAATCTAAAAGCTGTATTTAACAGACTTGGAGCAAGAGAGCTTGCCTTGGCCAGCTTGGATAGAACCACTGTGGAGAACTCGGGCTAAAACAACCTGAGGAATTCTAGAACTGCCTGGGTCATGCCTGGCCCCATCAGATGTAGGAACAGGAGAGGATGTCCCAGCACTGGCTGATTTTTCCAGGAAGTGTCACATACGTGCTCTCCCCCCACCTCGCCCTTTCTGAGAGGTTGATGTTTCAAGTGGACCTGGGGAAGGGCCTTGCCTTCAGCCCTCCAGCCAGTGCTGCTCTTAGGATTGCAATTTCCACGACACCCATGCCTGGCAGCCCTGGAGCTCGCAATGCTGAGCATCAGTCTGCCTTACCCGTTCTTGGATGTGCACCACAGCCAGAGGCCCCTCATACATCAGACCTGAACCTCTGTGGATCTGAGAGGCTCCAGAATGTGCTACAGGCCTACTGGGCAGTCATGTGCTTGGAGCCAGGCTTAGTGGTGAGAGTCACACAAGGGTAGACAGGGTGGCAGGCTGCTCACAAGGGGATGGCCATGTGCTCTCAAGGGGGGCCTGTTACTTTGATGAAAGGGTGAACCAAGCAAGTACCATCTTGGAGGAAGTGAGCCTGAGAATGCTTGAGACAAGGAACAAGGGTGTCTTCCCCTCTGCCGAGAGATGGCATGTAGCTTGCTTCAGCTCACGCCTGGCCTGGTTCTGAATCTCAGCCTTGCTTCCTGCTACTCATTGAGCAAAGGTACTCAGCTGCTCCAAGCCTTCGTCCCCACTGCCAGCACCTGTGCAGGAATGGAAGGTTTCACAGTGTCTGCCCTGTGGTTGTGGAGGAGCCAGTCTGTGCACAGGACGAGCAAGGCCCTATCTTTGTGTCTACATTTTAACATGTCAGAGCAGGATTCATATTGTAATCAATGATATCTTAAGATTAATTTGCAGCCATTTTTCTTTTTTAATGGCATCTTCTCTCTTTTTTTTTCCTTCTTTTTGGTAGAGATAGGATCTCACTCTTGCTCAGGCTGGTCTTGAACTCCTGAGCTCAAGCAATCCTCCTGCCTCAGCCTCCCAGAGTGCTAGGATCACAGGCCTGAGCCACCGTGTCTGGCCTTAATGGCATCTTAATAGCATCTTCTAATTGAGATTATCTTAGATTTATTGAAAAACATCACCTAGCAGGGCTGGTGTTGAGCAGTCTGTACCAATGTAGGCCTGATCTGGTAGCCCCAACTCCTCAGATGTGAATTAGCCCAGGAAGAAAATATCTTTCTCTTTTTCTAAGTCAGTAATAAAAAAATGATTTGATTTGGCCATAAACCTGTCCTGAGTCCTACTAAGACTCCCAACAAAAGTACACCAGAGGGTGGCTTTGTGAGCACGGATGAGTCAGGACTGCAGAAGAGCCAAGGTGCCCTTGGTCCGGATTCTCCCATTGTTTCTTCACCCTTGGCCCTCAGCCCTGCACTCAAGAGTCCATGGCTTTCTCCCTGCTGCTGGCAGCCTGTAGGCCCCTCTGCTTCTCTCTGGCCCTGGTGGCCCTGGCAGGCACATCTTTGTCAGGACAGGCTCTGGTGCTAGCCCCACATCCATTCTGGCCCACCCTAGGGGTCGGGCCTTTCTCTTGGTCCTTGTCTTACCACGTCTCCATTGTCTCCCCGTCTGAGCCCATTCTTACACCCAGATCTAGTGGCTTCTGGGAGCCCTGGAGGAGAGGTCTCAGTTGCTAGAGCCCATGAGGCCCATCCCTCCATCCTGTCTGTCTTGAGGCAGATCCCATCTACTCTAAGCCCCGACTTGGCCCCGTCAGATTCTGACTTTTAGCCCAGAGTCCCAGTGTGGCCCTGGGCATTTGTAATTCCTGTGGCTCTTCGGAGAGCGGCTGACTCCTCAGCACCCCAGAGCTGCGGTCAGTAATTATAGGTACAGCTTATATCCCACTAGCTGAACCTAGGCCTTCTCCATGTGCCTCAACAGAGGGAGGACAGAGGTGGGAGGATGGAGCAGGCACTCGGGGAACACGGCCTGAGCCATGCAGGCTATCTGTGGTTTGACACACCTCTCTGCTTTAACTCATACAGTTTCAGTGGTTGTTGACCTATTTCCTGGAATAGAGCTGAGAGCCTTGGGGATTCTTCTTGGTGAATGGGTTGTTGTTAGGAGAAAATGAATCACCAGAAATAATGTAAAAAACATAGGTTTACAAAGTGGAAAGTGTCAGCAGTTCTGAGTTGGGATTGAGTCCGTTGTAAAGAGAACCATCATGGTGGAATTATTTCGGCTTACGCTGCAGCCCACAGGAAGGCAGATGGCAGCCCCTCCCTGAGGCTAGATTCTGGTGGCTTTCAGGAAGTAGTGTTCAGGCTGGCCTGAGCTGCGGAAGCACCGACGGGCTGAGAGGACACCCACTTACACAGCCTTTCCATAGCCCAGGTAGTGCTGGGCGAGCCCATGGCCGCTGTGCCGGACCCAACTGGACAGACCATCTCGACAAAGTCCAGACCACCCAGCAGACCCCTCCTCTGCCTTGTGACCCAAGAGTGGCAGCCTGGACTATGGCCAGTCCCTTCAGGGAGCTGCCATGGTCTTCCAAGAGCATCCGATGGCCTTCTCCCCCAAATGGGGCTCTGCAAATACATGTTTTGGAAGTCTCCCAAATAAACTCTGAGTTCAGGACATTTGGTTCTCAACTCCAGCTGCAAATTGGAATAAATCTAAGGGGCATTTTTAACGTGTGGGTGCCTGCCCCCCCAGCCACAGAGGTGGAGTGGGGCCCAGTGGGCTCTGCCATGCAGTCAGTTGAGAACCACTGCTCTGAGAGCACAGCTGGCTGCTCCCGGCCATCATGTGGAGAACAAAGGCTCACGTCTGAGGAAAGCAGTTGTACATTCTGTTTCTGCGCTAGGCCCTGGCAGGGCACAGGTCAGCCCTGCGTGTAGGATCACTGGCTCCTGCATACAGCTGCTCCATATCCGGGCAGTGCCCAAGGGCCAGTCGGGAGCTGTCTGCACCAAGCCACGGAAACCCAGTCCATTCCCCATCCCAAAGTGGTTCTGAACCCTCACCCCCCAAGTGGAACCCCAGATACTGAAAGAGCACAGTCTCTGGAACGAGAGGCCTTCTACCATGTACTGGTTTTGTAACTTCAGGTGAGTCTCAGCCTCCTTTTTCTGATCTATGAAACCTGGAAATACTGCCTCCTTTATGGGATTGGCAGGAGAAGTACAGTGCATCAAAACACCAACAGGGAAGTTACAGAAAATAAAATACCAGCCCTCCCCAAAAAGAGAAAATATCCCCATTAAAATTTTTCCACTGGTGACTGGTGATTTAAAACAATGTAACAATTCATATTAATATACTAAAAATGTCATTTTAAGTTATTGTAATCATGCAAAGGTACACACATGATCCCCTCCCCACAATCATAGTATAAACAAAGGTATTTGAACCATGGAAATGTTTGCCACTGAAATAGTCTTGGGAAGATCTAGCTCAATTTGGAATTCCCGAGAAGACACCTCAGGCCTAAGGGAAAGTGGCTTGCATAGAGAAGAACACAAATTTAGTTGTGTTGCCTACTGCCTCGTGGGCAAAATGACTCCCAACATAGACCCCCAAGGACAGCCTTGGTGATATGGCCCCTGCTCACCTGCCCAGCACTGTTTCCTGCTGCCACTTGTACCTTGGGCCCCAAGAGGTGTCGTACCACTATCACCTTTGCTGTTCTTCCCCTCGCTTCTTTCCTCTCTCTGGTCAGGGTGGTGTCGCTGTGAGTTCTCAAAGAACCCTCCATGGCTGGTTCTCCCTAAGAGGATGTGTAGATATCAGGGACTCTAGCCTGGGCAATGGAGCGAGACTCTCAAAAAAAGGGGGGGTTCTTTTTTTTTCTGAGACAGAATCTCACTCTGTTGCCTGGGCTAGAGTGCCGTGGCATCAGCCTAGCTCACAGCAACCTCAAACTCCTGGGCTCAAGCAATCCTCCTGCCTCAGCCTCCCGGGTACCTGGGACTACAGGCACGCACCACCATGCCCGGCTAATTTTTAATTATACATTTTTAGTTGTCCAAGTAATTTCTTTCTATTTTTAGTAGAGACGGGGGTCTCACTCTTGCTCAGACTGGTCTCAAACTCCTGACCTCGAGCAATCCTCCTGCCTCGGCCTCCCAGAGTGCTAGGATTACAGGCGTGAGCCACCGCACCTGGCCAAAAAGGGTTCTTTTGGAAAAGTTGAAAGTTCTTGTTTTTGCAAAGTATTGTGGATTGGAGAGCATCTCATCTTTGTTCCCTTTATCCAACATGTAGAACAGTTGTAGGCCAAAGTTTTAAAAAACTAAGATAAAAAACTAAGAATAGAACATTCCTAGTCAAATGGGCGTGGAAGACCCTTGTTTTTATCAAGGGTCTTTTGAGGACCCTGCTTCCAGTGGTCAGAGGAGTCTTGGTCATGGAAAATGGACTGGGCAGAAGTCAAGAGACTTGTGTTGTTCCCTCTCTTCCTCTCCCAGTGTGATGGTGGGCAAGTCACAGCCCCACCCCCTGCTTCCACTTCCCCATAGATGCTAGTCTAGTCTCCCTCCCACAAGAAACCACAGCATTATTCGAGTACCGAACTGTTAGGGTGAATGATGTAGGTCCAGGACGGCCAAATGTTGGCAATTTCCCGTGATTCAATGTAACAGCCATTAACCGCTCTCATTTATTAAATACTATCTTGATCCTAGCAGTACTATGAAGCAGTATTATTAAAGTCCATTTTACAGATAATGGAACTGGCACTTCACTATACAAAGATTGTTATACGTGGGGCTGACTCCAGACCCCATGTTTTTTCCATTACTGAGGTGAGTTCTAAAATAAGATATCCAGTGTTGCTATTTTTCCATTTCTTATTAATAATTACTGGATACCAGTTACAGTGGCAATGCTCTGGTTTGAGTATTACAGGCCCTGCGAAATTCCCATGAATTTCCTTGCTCTCTGGCTCTTTTCCCCTTACTTAAAATTTTCCTTCCCCAGGGGCCGGCCACCAGCGTATGGTCACACGTGGCAAACTCTACCCTCTGCATAACTCATCCTTGGAGAACTGGGTAAAGTTTTAACCAAAATATGTTTGTTCTTTATTTGTGGGTAAAAAGCCCGGAGATATTTACATATTTTTAAGAATACTACTGGGAGCTCAGCAGCCTAGTTTCTACGATCTGCGAAAGACGCTTTGCTCCTCTCCGAGCCCCGAGGACCCGGGTAGCGCGGGGCGGGGGACCGGTGGGCGGCACACCCATCGGCCCTACTTCTGTGAGCTCTTGAGGGCAAACCCTCACGCTTCGCGTCATCAAATTTGCAGATCTGCAATCCAATGCAAGCAACGACCACGGCAGGGCGGCGAGCTGCGGTGACAAGCGCTCACAGGCCCGCGGGGGGAGGCGGCAGAGTCCGGTGCCCCCACCCCGCGGCCCCGCCCAGCCCGCCGAGGCCCCGCCCCCCTGACGCGCACACCCGCGCTCCGATTCGGTCTCGTCCGCGGTCCCACCCCCGCCGCGCCGTGGTTCGTCCCGCGCTCCGCTCGGCCTAAAATGGCGGCGCCCGTGTGCGGCCGATTGCTGGGGCCGCGGGTAAGTGGGCGACGCCGCGGGGCCCGGCGAGTTCGGGGTGGGGTCCCCGGTTTCCGCCTCACGAGTCCTCCCCCTACAGGTGCTGTCCTGGAGCGGAGAGCTGCCTTGCGCTTGGCGCGCCCTGCACACCTCCGCCGTCTGCGCCAAGGTGAGCGCGGCCGGGGCGCGGGGCGGAGGCCTGGGTTCGCGGCGCGGGTGCAGGGGTCAGGCCGGGCTCGGGGGCGCGGCGAGGGCTGAGGGGGTGTGGCCCGGGCACTGGGGGCGGGGCTCGAGCCGGCGCTGCGGTGAGGGCTGGGATCCTGGGGCGGGAGGGCGGTGCGGGCTGGTGGCCGGGGTTACGCTGCGGGGTCGAGGGGCGGATCGGGGTCTAGTGCAGTCACGCCCGTTTTGCTCCTAGAACCGCGCGGCCCGAGTCCGCGTGAGCAAGGGGGAGAAGCCGGTGAGTTACGAGGAGGCACATGCACCGCACCACATCGCCCACCGCAAAGGCTGGCTGTCGTTGCACACAGGTGAGAGGACGCCAGGCCCTCCAGAAGGAGCATTGAATCAGACGGACACGCAGAGAAAATGCGCACGTGTCACACATTTTACTGAACTCAGGAAATAATGCCAGGGTCAGACATCTTTTAAACAAATTCAAGGAGACATTAAAAAGTAGCGACATGTATAGATGAATTTGAAGATGGGTGCAAAACTTTCTTTTTCCATGGCGGGGCGGGAACTCTTGAGCCTCCACTGTATGTCTACAGCCAGGAATTGCTTTTCATTCCTATCAGTTATCTATAATTTACAGAGATGTAAAATAGCTCAGGGGCAATGAAAGGCGTGAAGTCCACATGGAATCTGATAACCTGAAGAGTGTGTTCTAAATAATGCGGTTTTCCACTGACGCACAGATTTTTCTCTACACAAGTATGTATAGCTGATCCTCATTATTCATGGATTCCATACTGGTGAATTCTTCTACTAACTGCAACTTACTCATATCCCCCAAATCAACACTCTAGGCACTTTGAAGGCCACTGCGATGTGGGCAGAGCAGTGACCCACGTGCATGTTCCAGCTGAGGTAGAACAAAGATCTGCCATATTTCAGCTCTCATATTGTAAAAAGTGTCCTTTTCATGGAACAGAGCCATATTCTTTATATTTTTGTGCTTTTTATTGCTGATTTTGCTATTTAAAATGGCCCCGTAGTGCTGAGGTGCTATCTAGTGTTCCTAAGTGTAAGAGGGCTATGAATGTCATGGAGAACTTATTCATGTTAGAGAAGCTTTGTTCAGGCATGAGTTCAGTGTTAAGGAATCAGCCTTATTGATTGATTGATTGATTGAGACAGAGTCTCACTCTGTTGCCCGGGCTAGAGTGCTATGGCATCAGCCTAGTTCACAGCAACCTCAAACTCCTGGGCTTAAGCAATCCCTCTGCCTCATCCTCCCGAGTAGCTGGGACTACAGGCATGCGCCACCATGCCCGG
>VBSM01002217.1:10066222-10077349 GCA_008086735.1 Cheirogaleus medius
TCATAAAAATCAAACAGCACACTGTTTACAGGACAGCCAGTTCCTAGAGTTAGCCCATAAATCTAGGGTTGCAGGTTCTCAATAATAGGCGCCCGTCTTATTCTGACCCGGAGCCAAACTTCAGTACAGTTCACAAGCACATCACCAAGACCATTAATGAACCCCAAAAGCATGAGGAGCCCTCCTAACACGGCAAAGATCCTCATGGCTTCAGATATCCGAGGTATCACAGAAAACAGGAAAATCCCCAGTTCAGTATTAATGTGAATTCATTCATTCATTTTTTTCAACTAAGTACTACTTACCAGTTACTCTGGAGGAGAAATAAAGGCACATTAACAAATAAATTACCTGTTACCACATGACAGCTATAAACAAAGACTACAAAACCCATGGCAGCTAGCTCTGCTTGAAGCAGCCTGAGAAGATTTCATTAAAGACACATGAATTGGGTCTTGAAGTACAAGCAGGTGTTTGCCAGCTGCAATGTGATGATGCATTTCACGTTGAGCAGCATGTGTAGGGGGCTTGGGCATGTCGTGGGGCTCCGTCCACGTGCACATTTCAGTGAGCATACAGCCCCGTGAGGAGCTGAGGGAAACAGGTAGTAAAAGTAGCTGGGGCCTGACTGTGAAGGACCTGCAATGCTGTGCTCAGGAGTTTGGATTTTATTCTCCAGAGAGCAGGGTACAAACGTTTATAACCCTGGGAGATACACGATCACTTATTTAAGGAAATACATTCTGGTGCCTGAGAAGGTTACAGGGACCCAAGGAAAGGCATTTTTATCCACTCTAGGGCTAGATTGATAAAGAAGAGCCCCCTACCCCTGGGGGACAGCCTTGCCATAGCAGCTGTAGTTTAGTGTAAGAACCCAGAAGCTGAGATGCAGGGAGGAGGCTGGCAGTTCCCTGCTAGTTGCCAGGTCCCTCGTGGGGCTCCTCCTGCTGGGTTCAGTCCTATCAAATACTTAACCACTTCGGTGCGGCGCTCACCGGCCGTGAAACCTTGCCCACAGCCGGCACTCACAGTCCGCACGGTAGTTTGTGCTGTGCATTGACGACGAATACGTTTTGCTCTTGTGTGATGAGGAAAGCTTTAAAGCACTGGAAGCTTGTTTTACTTTACAGGCAGCTTTAGGAAAATAACTATAATAACTCCTACTAAGGACTTGTTAAAAGGTCACAGATTCGTAGTAACTTATTAGCTGAACGTACACACTGCAACTGCAGAGATAAAAGCTGTAAAAGTAAAAGCTTTTGGCTGTCGACTAAAGTCGACGCTCGGCTGTGCGCGTTCATCTGTGGCTGTCAACTATAGTCGACGCTCGTACCGAAGTGGTTAAGGAGTTCTAGGCTTTGCATTCACAAGGTGGGGAAGGGGAACACTTCTCTTCCTGCTCTACAAAATGTGTCATTTCCCCCCTCTGTGCCACCGCTATTTCCCAACTCACTTTTCTCACAGCAAAAACTATAACCAACAATAAGGGTTTTTGTTTTTTTAAACATTTTTGATGTTTCTGAGATTGGTCAAAGAACAGCTATAATTTTCCCCACTGCCTACTAAGACCCCTTCCTTGCAGGGTCTCAGCTCGCTCAGGCACCGCCACAGCCCTGCACTGCTCTGCGAGGCAAGGACTGCCCGGAAAACCCACCTGATGTAGTCCTCATGGCTGGAGCTTTCCGTGCAGATATAGGCGACCTCAACCTCTTGGCTGGAAAGAGCATCTTCCAAAGAAATCTGCTGGACTCCGTCAATGCTCCCGAGCTCTCGTCTGTTTCAGAAAAACGGAAAAATGGAACTCAAAAGTAGGCAGAATATTGGCTTAGAATAAATGAGCACCATCCTTCTCTCCTCCTCTCAATAATGTCTCGGTGATCAGCTTTTGGAAATGAAGAAATTAATTTCCTACCTCCTACTTCCAGACTATTTTCCATTGCAGAGTGAGGAAAACAGCCTCCGGGTTGAAGCCAGGGAGCCTGGCACTGAGCTGCAGCAAGCAGAAAGTTCGGCTCCCAGAGGATATTATGCTAGGATTTTTCCTACGAGGCCATGCAACCTACACTGCTCAATTTGACCAATACTGACCAATACTGACTGTTTGCCTACTGTGCGGGGCACTAGGAATCATGGGGTATGAATTAAAATCCTCACCTTCCAATAAGCTCTGTCTGTAAGAGGGAGGAAGACACACACATACACATGCACACACATAACACCAACACAAGACTAACAACGTGAGGAATGTGCTGGGAGGTAGAGGGTGGAGACTCAGGGAAGGCAAGGAACACATCTAGTTTGGGGCTTCCTGGGGTGGCAGGGCTTAGCAGGTAGGTCATGGGTATATGAGGGGGAAACTGTGAGTAATGATGGCAAGGGTGTGACATGGCCATCTTCCCATGTGACCTGGGTAGTGTAGGTATTCCCACTATGCTGACCTTGGTACCCAACTGGCAGAGGACTGAGGCTTAAGCAAACAGGAGAGGTCCTCCCACTTCGGCCGTGAGCCCAGCTGTGGTGCTTGACCCCAGCTGCAGGCAGGGTTGCAGTGGGGTTACAGTGCTGGCTAACAGCAACTTTGATCTCCCATTTGCGTGCGGCTCCCTTGGAATCCTACGGGAGGAGAAGATTGGCCAAGGGCAGATTCCAGCCCTTCTGGGTCTCCCAAGTGCCCCAAACCCACTTTGAATCCTTAAAGGAATGGCTGGGTTTTGAGGCAGGCAGGAATAAGGTGGTCCCATGAATTAAAATACAAAAAAACTTCTGCATGGACCATCACAATAATTACTTGCGCTTTGTATAAGTATTTATCTCAGGTCTTGAAAGCGCTAGAAAACAGAGACTTGCCCAACTTGCTCACGGCCACGTCTCCGGGTTCTGTCCAGTGCCTGCACCTTGTTCATAATTAATGCTGATAAGTGATATCACACAAGGTTACTGTGGTGAGTGGGGGGTGTTGTGCATGTGTGTGGGGTTGAGGGGAAGAGTTGAGTGTGGGGTGGGGAACAAGGTGATAAGTTTGGTTTTGACTGGAAAGAAATGAATCCTTAAAGATTCATTTGGGCTTCTGAATCAAACAGACTTATATCCAAATTCAGTTCTTAGACTTTCCAGCTGTGGGACCTCAGGCAAATCACTTGACCTTTCTGTGGCTCAGCTTTCTGATCTGCACACCGGAATGACGTAGTGTTTGTAAAGCCCAAGGCCACCTCATGGACGACTGTTATGATGACTATTGTGAGGATTACCTGGCACACACCTAGAGCCTTCCTCCAGGCCAAAGTCCCCAAGTGCTCACTGTGCCCCTTCTGTAACTGTCAGACCTGTGTTCATTCTCCCAGCCTTTGTCTTTGCAGTCACCCGAGGCTGACCTGCTGCATATCGGCAGGCCCATCCAATCCTGAGCTCTTGTGGGGCTGACCCTAAGCGCAGCTCTCTGGCAGGGAGCTGCCTCTCCCTCCCCTAGGGCTGGAAGATCTCCACATCCTGCAGCCTAACCCCTCTCACTGGGTTTCCCATGAACTATGAGGCACAAAGCAAGTGCAAGCCACCTGGACACGAAGCCAATCAGGTTCAGGAACGCTGAGGAAGGGTGTGGATTCTGCAAGTCCCTCATCCGCACGGAGCCAGCTCTGCCAACACCAACCACCACCACGCCAAACTTCCTCTTAGGCTGAAACACAAGAGACCAAGACGGGATTTGAAAACATTCCAGGCATTTAGTGGAGAAGAGCTAAACAAAGGCCCATGCAGGGCTCTGACAAGCAAGAAAAGAAGCCAGCCCAGAACATGCAAGAAGCCGCAGCACTGAGGGTGGGCTAAGATGTTCCCTGAAATGAGGGCTCCAAACGAGGGCTCGGAGAGAAGTCATCTCCATCCAAAAGATAGTCCTGAAAGTGCTTCGCCACGTCTTTGTGTTGAAAACCTGAGCACCCACGGAAAAGGTTCCCTTCACTGGCTCCCCACTTCTCTCACCACCTCCCCAACAATGAGGAGTCTTCTTTAAGCCACACCCAGCCCAGGGTCTGGTACCTCTATCCTGTGGACGTTCGAATCTGACACTGCTGGGAGTCATTCACGAGCACAGGTGCTTGGCGAGATGCCAGCAGACAGGGCAAATGGGCAAACCGTGATCGGTCACCTTGCTCAGCTTGGGACCCACATGGTTTAACTCCTCACTGTGGCCTTCTGAGTTCCAACCAGCTTCATTCCCATTCCACTACGGTGGCTTAAATGTCAGTTAACTGCACTGCTGGAGGCTGTACGTGAATAGTATTACAGTGAAACTCAAGTTGACTTTTAGAAGTTATACGGCAACTCAATATAATCAAAACTGATAGAAATTATCTCTATACATCCCTCAAACCCAGGTCTTCTTGGATGTCTCTGAGCATAGAAATATGAGTGTCACCCAAGACTTGCCCCTCTCCTTTACCTTTGATACCCAGTTGTCACTTCCCCCAATTCTGCCCCTCTCCCTGTGTCCACTGACGTCTTCCAATGTTTGGGATTTTCCAGATGTTTCTCTATTATTGATGTTTCATTTAATTCCACTGTGGTCAGAGAGCATTCTTTAAATGATCTGAATCCTTGTAAATTTATTGAGACATGTTTTATGATCCAGAACATGGTCTACCTTGGTAAATGCTCTGGGCACACTTGGAAAAAGCATGTGTTCTACTACCATTGGGCGGAGTGTTCTACAGGTCTGTTAGGTCAAGTTAGTTGATAGTGTTGTTCAGGCCCTCTACATCCTCACGGATTTTCTGTCTACTTCTTCTAGTAATTATCGAGGGGCAATAAAATCTCTGAATGTAATTGTAGATCTGTGTATTTCTCCCTGCAGTTGTATCAGTTTTGACTCATGTATTTGAAACTCTGTTAATTAGGTACATGCATGTTTAGGACGGTTATGTCTTCTTGATTAATTGACCCCATATCATTCTAAGATGACCATTTTTATTCCTGATAATAGTCTTTTTTACATTTTTTTATTTTTATTTTTTTTCCTTTTCCTGTAACTTTTCTTATTGTCTCACCTGATAATAGTCTTTACTATGTAATTTATTTTGTCTGATATTAACAACCCATTCCCAATTTCCACTGATCAGTGTTAGCATAGTACATTTTCCCACTTTTTTAAAGGCTTTTATATTATATATATGTTTTTTACTTATCAGAGTCTACCTTAAAGTAATATTACACCATTTCGCATATAAGAGCTTGACAACAATATGCTTCCATGTCCTCTCTCCCTGACCTTGTACTGTTGTTGCACAATTGACTTCGACATTTGTTCTAAACCCCAAAGGTACCAGTCAGGGTTCAGTCTGGAAAAGAGAAACCATTCTGTGCATTCTAAGTATGAAGAGTTTCAATACAGGGAATTAGAGGCTTATGTAACCACTGGGGAGCTAAAGCCAGAGAAGCCATCACTGACCATCTCCCTGAAGTCCTAAAGTGAGAGACTCTCCAGAGCTTGCCTGGCAGCCACGGTGTCTGAAAGTGTCTGCAGCCTCTCAGCCTGCAGCTGGGGAGAGTGACTCACGGCGCTTGACTGCTGCTGCTGCTAACCCACACAGTGGCCTTGGCTCACACATCCGACGGGAACTGTCCCCTGTGAGTAACAGTCTCTCTTTCTTCAGCCTTCCAAGTCTCCCGGGAGTGCTTCTACGTGGCAGACATCACATATAAAAGGGGTCTCTGGAAACGTAGTTCCAGGCTTCTCTTCTGGCAGGCAGGGAAGAGCACGGGCAGGAGTGGCCGTGATGCCCAGCTGACCACAGGCAACGTCACCCAGTCAGTCCTTTTTGGGGTACAAGTACAAGTCTAGTCTTTTATTTTTAGTTTTTGACAGTGTCGTTACCAAAAAGCAGTAAGATTAGCCTCTGGAGAAATCTGTATAGCCAAAACACATATCTTTGATCAAATATTTGGTTCCCTTTTAACCAAGAAAAGGAGACCAGCAATTCCCTTGTTAGGTTAATTATGCATTCCTGAGACTAACTACCGTGTTTCCCCGAAAATAAGACCTACCCATAAAATAAGCCCTAGCAGGATTTCTAAGCATTTGCGCAATATAAGCCCTACCCCGAAAATAAGACCTAGTGATGGATGTGGCTATGCAGTGTATCTGCACAACCCATGCATTTCGTCCCGGAGTGGTAAAGAGGACCAGCAGCCCTTCTCATCTGCCCCATCATGACAGCTACTATCCCAGAGGTGACCAGAAAGGTGTGGGAAGCCCCACCAACAAGGTCAACTCCCCCTGTCAGGTCTCGGCCATCCTGTGCATGCTGCAAGCTGAGGCTTTGAGGGGAAAAGAACACATCCCCTGAAAATAAGCCCTAGGGTGTCTTCTTGAGGAAAAATAAATATAAGACCCTGACTTATTTTCAGGGAAACACGGTACTGAATTACTACATTCCAGATAACAACCAGGATTAGCGTTTACTAGCTTCAAAAAATCTTCAAGGTAAAGAAACAGCTCCATTATCTATAAATAAGCCAAAATGCTTTTTCATTTCATTGGTTAATGATATACACAAACCTGTATACAAAATCTGGCTTGCATAGTGCATAGTATGAATTATGAACTGCTTTAGGGTTTGGTTTAGATATTGTTCCCTTGCAAAACTGACACACACAAGACATGGGAGAAAACACCGGTATCTTAATAGTTGAGTTCCTTTTAAGGAAAGATCTTTATTTTGGAGAAAAATTATTTCTTAGACCTTTTTAAGTGAGCCTCTTCAAGATATGTTCTGAAAGGAAACGGCAATTCAGAGATGGCTGGACTGCTCTGTAGTGGCAGCTAAAATTTTAGGGGTAGGAACCAGTAAGAGGCAGAGAAAAGGGGAAGACAGCAGGGAGGGAAAGTGCGTGCACATTACAAGGAGGCTGAAGTCTGCAAAGAGAGAAGCCCATAAGTAATGCCCAGAGAAGGAGGGGGCAAGGGACTTCTAGAAACCAGAATGTCTAAAATTCCATCTTTAGGCTGGCATGGTGGTTCACACCTGTAATCCTAGCAGCACTCTGGAAGGCTGAGGTAGGATGATTGCTTGAGGTCAGGAGTTCAAGACCAGCCTGAGCAAGAGCCAGACCCTGTCTCTACTAAAAACAGAAAAAATTAGCCGGGCATGGTGGCGCACACCTATAGTCCCAGCTACTCAGGAGGCTGAGGCAAGAGGATTGCTTGAACCCAGGAGTTGGAGGTTGCTGTGAGCTAGGCTGACGACACGGCACTGTAGCCTGGGCGACAGAGCCAGACTCTGTCTTAAGATAAATAAATAAATAAAATTCCATCTTCAGTTTTCTGCTGTGCTTTGCTATCTTGAACCTTTTGTAAAACATCACTATATACAGCTATGTAGAGGTGGTATTTAAGGAACAAAAGGCTAGGAGCAGTTCTGAGACAGCAGAAAAGGGACTCAAAAGCTCATCCAGGACCAATCACAGTCACACGGCGAGCCTGCTCGCCCAGCCCTGGACTCAGAGAGCTGGTGTGGGCAGCTGAAACTCCTGAAAATGGAGTTCGCAGAAAGTTAGGATTAAGAGACCACGCTCTGCCAACTTAGAAAAGTAAGTTTTTTGAGATGAAGAGGGTAGAAGAAAATGTAAAATCACAGTAGCGGAACTTCAAGGTGTGAGGTGTGAGGGCAAGTGCGGCCCACACTCAAGGAGGGCGGGAGAGCGCACACTCTCAGGAAGAACAAGCTGTACTGTTCATCACTGTTTGCAAGGATCAAAAAGTTGACATGGGGAACAGCCATATTCATATATTGCAGGAGGGAGACAAAAACCTAATTTATGGAGAGCAACTTGGAAATATTGATCACAACTTAAAATGCAAACACCCTGTGCCCTGGTAAATCCATCTGTCAGACTGCCTATAGAGCTACCCAAGTGAGATGACTTAGGCTTATTGCAGCCTCACTTTAACAAGCAAGACATCGAAACAATCTATTTGTCATTAATAACAGGCTGGTATGTTAGCTGTGACAGACCCATGGAATGGAGTATTACAAAGCTATAAAAAAGAACCCTTATATATTGAAAGGGATTACTCTCCAAGATATATTGGCAGTAAGAAAAGCAAAGTGCAGAATCAGTGTGAGTTGTGTGTTACAGTTTGCGTTAAAAAAAAAAAAAAAGGAGAGAGGTGGCTGAAGGAAAAAAGTATTTGTTGTGTGTGTTTAGAATCTTGAAAAGGACAGCCCAGAAACCAGTGATGTGCTTTTGCTGGGAGCCTGAGAACCAGAGGGTAGGAGGGAAGAGGACTTCTCACAGTAAATCTTGTTTTCTTTTTTTCTTCCTTGAAAATTTTGAATCATGTGAATGTACTAGTTATCTAAGATACAAACCACCACTGAAAACAGATGTAAATATCGGAGGGGTCAACTGAAGCAATTAAAAGAACAAAATTTGAAGAAAAAAAAATAATGGAGGGGTGCTCAGAGAAGCTGGGAACTCTACAATGCGTCATGCCTGTGGCTCACTCCTGTCTTCCTGGTGCTCCTTCTACTGTGCTCCGTGTCCTCTGCTGCCCTGGACCGGGCCTGTCCACAGACTCCTCACACCTCCGCACCTCAATCACGGCCCCCTCAGAACCCCTGGCCCCACTGGGATCGGTTTTCAATCTTGTGCCTCCCTGCTTCACCACAGGTCGTCCAAGACCTTCTCACTGCCATGTTCTCCCGGACGTTGGACGTATGTGACAATGAACTGGACCTTCTTTAAGTTCATTCCTTTCTTCTCTCACCTCATGCTGAGGTTCTCTTCTCACACTTCGCCCATTTCCTTCTGCATCCTGCCCCTAGATGTGCAGATTCCTAAAGTTCATCTCTCTGTCCTTCTCTCCCCGATAGCCCAGGTGGGGGCCCCTCCCTCTCCAGGGTCCCATGGCCACCTCTATGCCAAAGACTCTGAATCCTGAGCTGTGGGCCACCCTTTCCTCCAAGCTGCGGTCCCAAGAAGTAGTACAGACTGGAGGCTTCTGCCTGGCTGTCTCACCCCACCCTGGGTTGTCATGTTCCGTGCTAACTCCAATCATCCACCTCATTGACCAGCTGACCTCTGAACTTCTGGGCAAAGGCTGGTGGCTCCAGGAATCCTGGGAGTCATTCATTCCTGCATTCAACAACCACCCTCTGAGATCAAGGGCTGAGTTGTGGCTGATGGTCTTTCTACACCTTCCCCTCCAGCCAGGCCCCATGTCACAGCCAGGTTTTCCTTGAAAATTTCTGTCATATGACTTCCTTCCTCTACATTTCCACTGACCCACCCAGCTCTGGGTTGCATTACAAGATTATGCAACAGTCTCTGAATCGTCCTGTCATTTAGTCAGCTGACATTTCGTGAGGACAGACTGTGTATGAGGCATCATGCCACATGCCGGGGGGTACTAAGAGGAATGAGGCACGCAGACAGCTACATTCTAAGTCAGAGGATGGAAGGTAGCAGAAGAGATAAAGAGCAAAGGAAATCTGCAGGTGGGAGGTGTCACTTCCAGAGAGAGAGAACTCAGAAAACTTCATGGAACAGAAATGACAATCGAACTGGATAGACAGGATTAGCTGGACACAGACAAGAACAAAGGCATTCTCGGGGTCAGAAACATCAGGGCTTAAATAAATCCCCATCATGTCCCTTAATACCCTGTGACTTACAGCAATTTACTTAACACTCATTTTCCTCATCAACAAAACAGGTAACAGCAGCTTCTTGGTCACAGGCTTTTTGTTAGGATTAAATGGATGCACATCCTGGGTTACTGTGTAGCAGAGTAACTACATGTTATATTTTGAAAATATAGAAAAACTAAGAAAGAAAATGAGATATAAACCATAACAAAATACAATGATATAAATTAAAAGTCTAGCACACAGTGGTTGCCAGGGCTCAGATTGTGACTGTAAAGCAGCAACAGAAGGGAATGTTTTGGGGTGAGGTTCTGTATCCTGATATCCCGACTGTGGCGAGGGTGACACAAGTCTGGTGTGTTTTAACTGACATTCCTGTACACCAAAAGAAAAAAAAAAAACACACACATTTTCATGAACATACACAAATAAAAAAGGAAAACATTCAATACATTACAACAGCTGTCTTTGGCAGGGTAAGAATGGGTATGGAGAAAAAAGGAAAAAAGTAAATAAATACAAGAGGGGGGCCTTGCACAGACCAACAGAGACAATGTGTCCTGAACGGGGGATGAGGACCACCCTCTGGGCCTGAGGTCTCCACCCCCTGCCCCACAGGAGGGCAAGTAAAGGACAGTAAGGGAAGTGAGGAAGTGCTGAGGGGGCAGAAAGAAGGTAAGACAGAGACAGATCTGAAAGATAAAGACATTACGATCTTACTTATCACTAAGTCCCGTGAGTACAAGTACCATACTTATATATTTTTTAATTGTTACAGCCATCAAGCCAAATCTGGCACAGTATGGTGTCATATCAATTTCGGCGACTGACTGGATCAAGGCAATGACAGGAATTCTGGCATTTGGTAACTGGGTCCCAGACCAGCGGGTGATGGACAGCCGTGCTGCCCTTGCGGGGGCCACAGGAATCAGACTCGGGGCAGGTGAAAACAGTACGTCCAGCTGTGGCTCTCATGAGCCTGGGGTCCCTGCGGAACCTCTAAGTGAAGGTGAGTGACAGACTGCTGTCCCTGAGCAGGGCAGCAGCCAGAACAAAGGTGGATGCAGTGGGCTGGGGAGGGAGACGGTGGTCACACACACCGAATGACAGATGTCTAAAGAACAGAGAGGAAGTCCCAAGTCTAGGAATGTTTTTAAAAGGTTAAGAGGAAAAAGCCATCAAAAAAGAAAGGTTGAAATTAGAGGATGGAAGAGATAATTGATGACTGATGGGGCTGTTATCAGGCCAGGTATATAAGCTTCATGTTGACGAAGCTGGGGGTGGTGGTGTGCCCCTACAGTCCCAGCCGCTAGGGAGGCAGGGATGGGAGCATTGCTTGAGCTCAGGAGGTAGAGGCCAGTCTGGGTAACATAGCAAAATCCCATTTCTAAAACAACAAAAGATTTTAATTAATGCAAAATTTCTTTTGTTTAAAACTTAAAAGACCCTAAGCCAGGCACGGTGGCTCACGCCTGTAATCCTAGCA
>VBSM01002217.1:10078583-10089713 GCA_008086735.1 Cheirogaleus medius
AGCTGCTGCGGTGATGCTGCGGGGCTGCACTTGGGAGTGAACACAGGAGGGGGGCTGATGGGTAAAAGAAAAGAAAAGAAAAAAGGGATGAACTAGACATCTCCTTGGATCAAAGACCTGGAATCGAGAGCACCAAAGAGACGGTCTTGGCAAACAGAGTTAAGTGTCCCCAGAACAGCACAAGGCAGGGATCTAGGCCCAGCACCCTCCACGCCCATCGCCACCCCTAGTTCATGAGTGCTGTTTCAGGATTAGCTGCACCAGATAAGTTCGAGTGAAGCTCGACGGACACAGTAAGAACTCAGAGGGGCCTTGTTCACCCCGTATCATCTAGAGCTACACGCACATCGGTCGCTCGCAGGGGGAGTGTTTTCAAGTCTTGTTCTAATGTTTGAGAGGGAAACATCCCCTTGCTGCAGAGGCAAAATGAGGGACATTGCAAGAAAAGCACCCCTTAAACTGGTCTTTGTGAAGAACTCACCTCTGCGTTCATCTTGGTCTCTTCCTTCAGTGGCTGTGAAGACAAAAGCAGAGGTTCAGGACCCTGGTGGCGCTTGCCCAAACTCCACGCCAACACTTCCCCTTGCTACTCCCTTCTCCCCCACTACTTCCTGTCCCACCAGCCTCGTCCTCCCCAGTGTCCTCACCACCCTGTGCCCTCAGCAAGGGGGCCCAGGCCAGTGTCTACCCTGGGGTTGGTGGTGGCCGACTTCCCTGGGACATCACACCAGCAATGTTTCTCTAGAGAAGAGCATTTCCAACCCCCAGGGCCACCTCTGACATAGGAGGAGCAGCTGCAAACATGATGCCTTCATGGGATGACACACTTCCCAAAGCTGGTGCTTGGAGAGGACAGCTTTTCATCTGGCCGTTATGGTGATAAGCAAGGCAATAAAAATACACACCTACGCCCCCGCTGCTAGCTGAGTTTCCAGAGGACTGCAACTTACTATATTAAAAAAACAGTCCAACAGGCTGCTCTGCACCCTTAGCAAAGAAGAACGAAGGAGGGAGCAAACAGTGAGCTGGAATCAGAAGGAATAAGGAAAGAGAAGAGGAGATGAGAGGAAATACGAGAGGGAAACAAAAGAAATAAAGAGACAGTATGGCTTAGCCATGGTTCCAAACTTCAATGTACTCCTGGGACTGCTTATTGAAAATGCACATTTCTGGCCAGGCACAGTGGCGCAGCTACTCAGTCCTAGCTACTCAGGAGGCTGAGGCAGGAGGATCTCTTGAGCTTAGGAGTTTGAGGTTACAGTGAGCTATGATGATGCCACTGTACTCTAGCCTGGGCGACAGAGCAAGGCCTGGATTCTTAAAAACAACAACAAACCCCCCTCCCCCACACACACATATTTCTGGATTCCATCCCCAGATTCTGATTCAGAAGGCTTGGAGTGGAGGGGAGGCTAAGAGTCTGCACTTTCATCAGGCATCCAGGAGACTGTGGGCAGACATTCAGGAGCCCCACTTGGAGAAACACTAGAATTAAGGTAATAGAGAGGTCCATAAAGATAAAGTAATTTTTTCTTTCTTTCTTTCCTTTTTTTTTTTGAGACAGAGTCTCATTCTGTCACTCTGGATAGAGTACAGTGGCATCGTCATAGCCCACTGCAGCCTCAAATTCCTGGGCTCCAGGGATCCTCCTGCCTTAGCCTTCCGAGTAGCCGGGACTACAAGTACATGCCACCATGCCCAGCTAATTTTTTCTATTTTTAGTAGAGATGGGGTCTCACTCTTGTTCAGGCTGGTCTCGAACTCCTGAGCTCAAGCAATCCTCCGGCCTCAACCTCCCAGAGTGCTAGGATTGATTACAGGCATGAGCCACCGCACCTGGCAAGAGTAATTTTTTCATTCATTTTTCAGACCTGCTAGAATTGCCACTGTACTTCAACTCTAACCGGGCAGGCAAGAGCAGGGCAAATGGATCCCAGAGGTGATGAAAGAAGCATAAAGTTGCTTCTCCAGCTCCTCCACTTGGGAAGCCAATGCAAATGACTGCTCCCAGCTCACAGAGGCCTATGAAAAGAGAAGGACCCAGCTCTGCATTTCATCTTACTCTGCTGGGTTAAGTACAGGGATGACAGCCATGAATAATAACAGTAAAATAATAACCTCCCCCACACACACACAAAAACAACCTTGATTCTTGGCAACCCTAAGACTACCTGGGCTTTGTGCTGGAAATGACACTTCTTTCCAACAATCCCCCTCCCTTCTCCCTTCTCATTCCTCTTTCCTGCTTTGAGAGTGGGTCTCAGGACCCAACCTGGCCAGCACACAAATGCTGCCTTTCCTTTGGCAATCTGGAGCCTGTTCTTATCTCCTGAAAAATCTGAAAAGGGGAACTTGCTAGAAGAAAAACTCTATACAAATACAGATATAACAAAGTGAGTACACATTCTTCTCAGACCCTGGGGAAACAGTATGGGTATGATGTCTTTTTATGCACAAAATATCTCAGAAGGCTAACTAAGACACTGAGAGTTAAGGGGGGCAGGTGTGGGGGTGGTGGGAGTTTGGGGTGGGGGTGGGTGAAGCCAGAACTAAGTGGAGGAGGCTTGCTGTGCACTGGTCCCCGGAGAACACACTCCCCTGGCTGCCCAGAAGCTCTGCAGAGATGCCCTTCCCAAAACTCTGCAGTGCTTTACTTTTATTTTTAAGAACTTTAGTTCCAGTCTCCCTTGGAGCTTTCATGTGAGTGAGAAAGTCAGATAACAAAATGCACAAATATGAGGAGGAAGATAACAGATATGAGCCTGTTTGTCTCAGCTACTTTACATACATTAACCCTAATTCTCTCAACCTTGGCAAAAAAGCTAACATTAATTCCATTTTACAGAGGAGGTACCTGAAATTCAGGGAAGACAGAAGCACTTGGCCTTACAGCCAAGCCACTGTGGCTCTGCCCTGCAAATTCCAGACTTTCTCGCTCTAGAGTCAAACTCCAGATTGGCCCCAGAGGCCCTGACGGGTTCAGTCTCACACTCACCCAGAGCGTCTATGACAAACAGGAGGCCTGGGGGTTGGTTCTGTCAGTCCTGGACTGCTCAGGCAACCTTGGCCAAACAGGTTCCACATCTGTAGGCTGAACCGTTGGACTTCATCTCTAAAGTCTGTTCCAGCTTTAAAATGCTCTCTGGTTCCCAGAAAAGGAAATTGAAGCAACTCTTATAACAGGTGGAATGATACTCAACCTCAGTTACGATCACAGAAGGTAAATTATGGTTTCACCAAGATGCCCTATCAGACTGACAGACCAAAATGGTTGTCAGAGGCCAGGCTCATGCCTATAATCCGAGCACTCTGGGAGGCAGAGGTGGGAGGATTGCTTGAGGTCAGGAGTTCAAGACCAGCCTGAGCAAGAGTGAGATCCCGTCTCTACCAAAAATAGAAAAAATTAGCGGGGCATGGTGGCGCATGCCTGTAGTCCCAGCTACTCGGGAGGCTGAGGCAGGGAGGATCACTTAAGCCCAGGAGTTTGAGATTGCTGTGAGCTAGGCTGACACCACGGCACTCTAGCCCAGGCAACAGAGTGAGACTCTGTCTCAAAAAAAAAAAGGTTGCCAGAGTGTGTTGGTCAAAGTGTGGTGAGGAATACAATCTCCGACATTATTAGGGACAACATCTTGGTGGGTATCATCTTGGTGGAAGCCAGTTTAGGAATGTCTATTTAAATTCCAAATGCACCCAACCTCTGACCTAGCAATTCCACTACCTCCTATTTCTGTCTCCAGCCGCATTTCGAAGCAATTGCCCCAAGACCTTTGTCCTTGTAGAAACATTACCACTGCTTGCTTTCCCTTTCTAATGAGTACGTACAGGAAAGCTTTCCTGTAAGAGCAGTCTACAAAGCATTACTTATGCACTTTACTGTTCTCCCACAGAATCTGGGGAAAGCAAAACAAAACAACAG
The DNA here is from genome assembly GCA_008086735.1 of Cheirogaleus medius. Classification (NCBI taxonomy): domain Eukaryota; kingdom Metazoa; phylum Chordata; class Mammalia; order Primates; family Cheirogaleidae; genus Cheirogaleus; species Cheirogaleus medius. The sequence goes on from VBSM01002217.1 coordinate 10,082,503, forward strand.
CAGAAGGATTTGGAGAGATACATATTCACGAGAAAGAATCCTACCTAGAAATCCTCCCACACTGGGCATCCGAGGCGCATCACCCAGGATGAACTGCCTTGCTGTTCAAAAAGCACACTCAGCTGGGCACCCTAGCCGGTGCTCACAGAGCTTTGAGTAACTGGTGGGACCTGCCACGGTCTCAGAAGTGCAAAGCCCAGCCAGATCTCTACCATGTTCTTTTCCCTTCTGCTTTCCACTCCCCTTCTAATAAGCTGGCACTGTCAGGAGAGGCAGCAACCCCAGGCCAGGTGAGATCTGGCTCCACCCTTCGACACTCTACCTGCCCATCACACACTGCTCTCTCTCCTTTCCTCCTGCCACTCGGCCAAGAACAGTCAAAGTCTGAACAGAATTCAGGGAGTATCTTATTCTGTATTTTAATATTTCTTAAAACATCTAAGACCTATCCTATAACGAGAAGATTTAGGTTTGTTTAGGGTTTTTTTGTTGTTGTTTTTATTTCAAAGGTTTAATATTCAAATGGTCAAACACAAAAACAGTTTTCTGACTTGTAGTATTATGTTTAGAATGATTTTCCCAAGAGATGTACAGACACCTTTTTATTTTTTTAGATTTTTAACTTTTCTTTGTTCTTTATTTACATTTTTATTTTTTAACCAACCTAAATTGTATTTTGGTATATGGCATAAGACTCTAATTTTACTTTTCCCCAAATAGTTGCATTGTTTTCACGTTATTTATTGGATATTTCATCCTTTCCTGCAGTAACTCCATACCTAAAGTCTATGAATACAGTTATTCTTTTGTTTCACTTTCTCTGGGGTGCCATGGACCTCTACTCCCACGCTTCTAATATATCAGAAAAAGAAGAAGAAGGAGAATCCTGAGTTAGTTCCTGAATTGTTGCATAATGACAAATGACAGCCGAGGCTGCAGTGGTTCACTAGAAAGTTAAAAAAATTCAATACCTTTACATAAATCACCTGCTTTAAGCAGGTTTCTCCTCCCTCCATATCCACTGCAGCAAGTCTACTGAACAGTCTTGGAACTTGAACCTTTATCTACTTTGACCCCAAAACACAATGCACTCAGGTATACAGAAACAAGCTGTTCCTCCAGGGGATGAAGAGCCAGCCCGTCACTCAAGAGACCAGAATTCCAGACCTGGCTGGGGTACCCACTAGCTGTGGGATGGAGGCCAGAACACATGGTTCCCTGTGCTTTGCACCTTGAACAAGGAGAGGGGGCAGATGAACTTAGATAACCCCACAGTTCTCCTTCTGTGCTGACATGCTAGAATTCTAACTCCCTTTACTTCTATTTTTTGCTTGTTTGTTCCCTTTTAGTGTAACTTTCTTGGTGTTTGGCTTGGTTAGCTTTTCTTCTGGCTCCTCAAGTAAACGAGCGTGAGGCTCAGGTTGCCGGGGCTCACAAAGCAGCCCCCATAAAGGCCCCAGGCACATGAGCACTCAAAAGGTACAGCTTTCCCCAAAAAAGAGCCACTATTTTCCCTGCCCCACCTGTCCATCTGCTCTGTGTCCCTCCCATTCCTCCTCACCGCCATTTCAAAAGCTTCTACCTTTCATTGAAAGTGATCTTGGCCGGGCGCGGTGGCTCACGCCTGTAATCCTAGCACTCTGAGAGGCAGAGGTGAGTGGATCGCTCAAGGTCAGGAGTTTGAAACCAGCCTGAGCAAGAGCGAGACCGGATCTCTACTAAAATTAGAAAGAAATTAATTGGCCAACTAAAAATATATAGAAAAAATTAGCCGGGCATGGTGGCGCATGCCTGTAGTCCCAGCTACTTGGGAGGCTGAGGCAGGAGGATCGCTTGAGCCCAGGAGTTTGAGGTTGCTGTGAGCTAGGCTGACGCCACAGCACTCTAGCCTGGGCAACAGAGTGAGACTCTGTCTCAAAAAAATAAAATAAAATAAAATCAAAAAAGAAAGTGATCTTAATTTAATAGGAGAGAAATGAGATAACATGAGGTATTACTCTTACTAAGGAATAAATGTCTGGTATATTCAAAATTGTCAGGGTACATCCATGTTTTAAAACAGCTCAAATAGCTGTAGAAAAACGTGCAACTCAATTTCAAAATTGGGTTGAGATCAGGACATTCTGGAGTCCCATACATGTTCTTAGGCACTGACCCCCTCGAAGGTACAGATCATAATTTTGATCCCTTATTGCTGAAAGACTGGTTCTTTCTGGCGAGGTGCTACAGGAAATCCTGAGCTGCTGAACAGCTGAGTACACATAAGTACAACTCACAACTGGAGTGTGTAGGGGGGAAGGAATACAAATATGCCATACAGGCAAAATATGTGTAGATTGAACTTTTGTTGCTAACATTTTAAAAGCTCAATAATTATGCTTTTAAAGATCTCTAGAGAGAACATATTTTCTTTTCTCAGCAGATAAATCAAGAGTTTTTTACAAGCAAGATTTCACAATGTGTTAAGTCCTTGATACTAATTATATACATTTTACTCTCTACACTTAGCATATCATGCTCTTCCACTGTTTTGTTTTCCTGTGCATTTTTTAAGAGGCTGCAAATGCTCAGATTTCAGGTGAGAAACTTTTTAAGTCCTTTGCAAACTCTGAGGTTTCTTGACATGGTTTCTGTGACAGAAAAAGGAAAACAGGCCCGGCGTGGTGGCTCATGCCAGCACTTAATCTCAGCACTTTGGGAGGCCAAGAGGGGAGGATTATTTGAGGCCAGGAGTTTGAGACAAGCCTGAACAATGATAACAAGATTTCATTTTTACAAAAAATTTTAAAATTAGCCAGGCATGGTGGTGCATGCCTATGGTCCCAGCTACTCGGGAGGCTGAGGCAAGAGGATTGTTTGAGCCCAGGATTTAGAGATTGCAGTGAGCTACGATTCCACTGCACTCTAGCTCAGGAACAGATTGAGATCCTGTCTCCAAAAAAAAAGGAAGGGAGACAACTAAGCTACAAGAAAAATCATTATGTATAAGTGCAAGGCATATAAAATATCCAACTATTTACTCAGGCATCAGCAAACACTTGTTTTATTACATGAAACAGCATAAATAAGTTAAAATAGGGAGGACAGAAAAAACTTAAATAAATACTACAGTACCTACCTGAAAACCAGAATGACTCGACATCACTGCATGAAATGGAGCCAGAGGTCAAAAGCAGCAGTGGTCTACATGTGTACATATGTGCTTTATTTTTCAAAAACATTTTTTGTCTATTGCCTTTTATTCCCACAATATCCCTAAGAAGTGGAGCCCCCAAACCTTCATTCTGCAGAGGCCCAGAGACGCTGAGACACTGGTTCCCTTGCTGATGGTGGATCTTGTCCCACCACTGCCCTCCCTGCCCCGGGGCCTCAGGGGCCTGGACGTCTGTGCTCCTTCACCCTTCAGCTTCCACTTGGGTTTGGCCAGTGGAGGGGTAAGCGGGCAAGGGATAGAGAGACACCTCAGGGTACCTGGGCCACACCTGCCTAGTCCCAGAGGCTGCTGCTCTGGCGTGGCTGTACTCTATGGAGGCCACACCAGCCATGGAGGGGGCAGCCCCTCCTCCAGTGCTCCAGCCCCTGACCCCCAGACCAGTGGGGCTTGTGCCCTCCTGAAGCTCTTCCCTGGGGGTTTCACTATTATTTGTTGGTTCCTCCAATCCTGCCCACTCTTTTATCAAGAGTCCGCAGAAAAATTCTTTTCATTTTTGTGCTTTTTCCTGTCAGGATCCTAACCGATGTACTTGCCCACCAAAATCTCACAGTAAATTAACAGTACAGCTTCCTTAGCTTACATTATGCCTCTCTTTTGATTTCAGTCTCTCCCCCATATACGAACTGGAATTTGAAACTCTTCTGAGCACATCAGCAATAATTTAGTGATTGCCACTAACCCAGTGGTTCTCCCTGACATTTCTGATTGTCACACTGGGGGCAAGGGAGAGTGTGCCACTGGCATCCAGTGGGTAGAGGTCAGGGATGTTGCTAAACATCCTATAATACACAGGACACCACCCCCAGCCCCCAAATACACAAAACAAAGAGTTATCCAGCCCAAAATGTCAAGGTTGAGAAACCCTAGATTACTCATCACGCAGAATGAACTACAGTTGTGACCTTCCTCCTCTTTCCTCCTGAAAGGCCCTTTCAAGTACCTATTATCATTGTCCCAAAGCCAGAAGTATGGGGCAGGATTAGGGAGAGGGTGACCTTATCAGGTGGGGTCAGTTACTGGCCTAAAAGGTCCAAGGGTAAAGGTAAAAATGACCCTTCCTCCCAGAACGGACTTTCCTTCCGTGGAGGGAGTTGGATATTTTGGGACCTATCAAGGAAAATGGCTACATGGGACAACATGTCTCTGAGTGGTGGAGTTTTTAGTGATTTGGTTTCTTTTTACTCATTTATATACTTTAAATTTTTCTATAAAGGTTAGCATAATTATTCAAAATTCTATAAAAAATTTATAAATTATGCCATGTTCACTGACTCTGTGCTTCCTAGCTCCAATTCTTAACTGAATAGACTTCCATGGGACAATATATCAAGGTGCTCTGATAATGAAGTCCACAGAAACTGTCCTTATAGCTGAGTATCAGGAACGGCTCTGCTTCCTTCAAAGCCATTAATATTTGAAGGATGAATGAATGAATGAAGTTGCTAAGTATGTTTACTTTCAAATGACAAGAATCATATGACTGACCAAGTTTACCTTTCTAGAGACAAATTTGAGACTCAACTACAAAAACAATATGGACTGGCTGGGCGTGGTGGCTCATGCCTGTAATCCTAGCTCTCTGGGAGGCCGAGGCAGGCGGATTGCTCAAGGTCAGGAGTTCGAAACCAGCCTGAGCAAGAGCGAGACGCTGTCTCTACTATAAATAGAAATAAACTAATTGGCCAGCTAAAATATATGTAGAAAAAATTTGCCAGGCATGGTGGCGCATGCCTGTAGTCCCAGCTACTCGGGAGGCTGAGGCAGAAGGATTGCTCAAGCCCAGGAGTTGGAGGTTGCTGTGAGCTAGGCTGATGCCACGGCACTCTAGCGCAGGCAACAGAGTGAGACTGTGTCTCAAAAAAAACCAAAAAAACCAATATGAACCTCTACTGTCCTATAGGAGAGCCATTAGACACATGTGGCTATTTAAATGTAAATTAATTATAGCACATTTCCACCATCACAGAAAGTTCTGTAGGACAGCACTGAAATACTTTATTCTTTTTTTCCCCTGGAATTACTTCCTGCTCTTTATATTTCCTCTGCTCCCAATTCCTGGTTGTATTTATATGTTACTATTCCATGTGATTTTCTGGTAAACTACCTTAATTCCTTTGTGGAAAAATTTGGGGTATCAGTACTTTTGAAATCTCTGTGTATATATAACCCTGTCCCTGGGAGCTCAACCTTAGTTTTTGACTGTAAGGCAGAGCCAGCAGCTCACAGAGCTGCTCATTTGCTTACAGCTCAAAGACTGAAAGAACATTCTCAGAAATGTAGCTCCCATGTCATAAAATCACTATATTCAGTTGGGTTTTTTTTTTTCATAAATGAAAAAGTATACAGTACTCATAAATGAAAAGTTTCCAAACTGATACTGTTACTTGATTAAAGCTTAATTTGAAAGGACAATAAGGCATTTCTCTGCTGATTAATGAAGTGTCTTTTCTTTTTCAAACTCCAAAATATATGGCTAAATATCAGCTTGTTCCTAAAATCTTTGTGACAAAAAGGGACTTGTTAATACTGATATTTATGATCATGTAACCAGCGTCCTGGATACATCAAGGAGAATCAGGAATGAAAATGCCTCCATAGCTCCTGCAGGATGGGACCCCCTGCCAGTCCCCAGCTCTGGTGCAGTGTTGCCTCTACACGGAAGCTCATGCAATTGGAGTACGTTACCAGATTTTACACTTCTTTTATAAAAATGATTGGGAGTGATAAGCAGTGTAGATCAAATACTAAATACAACTAGAACAAAGATGAAACCTAATAGATGTGGCCCAAAGTGGCAGATCTTTGACTTTAACCAGATGCTAACTGATGAGGAGGGGATACAAAGAATAAAAAAAATAAAGAACATGTATGAAATACCAGGACAAATAATCACAACAACTCCTAAAAGTTCAATTAGAGAGCCTTTCATATGTTTTTAGCTTTCTGGCTACAGAATCTTCCTTGTAACACTTGGTCCATCTACCACTTGACTTCTGTTTGTGTTTTTCTGGAATGCATAATATAAGGAAAGAATCTGCATAATTATCAATACAACCTTTTTTCTTTTCTTTTTTTTCTGTTGCTATGACAGAATAATCAATACAATCTTTTTGGAAAAAACTAGCAATATCAATACCTTTATTTAAATAATTTCTATAGCTTCTTGGAAATAATACTATGGGAATTACATAGATTATGAGAAAAAAAACTTTCAGCATAGTATTGCTTGCTTGGTAGATGATGATGACAGCTAAAATTTACTGAATCCTTTCCAAGCTGAAAACTCTGTTGTAAGCTATTTATGTTTACTAAGTCATTTACTCTTCACAACTGCCCTACCAAGTAAGCTAATGCTTGATTACTCTCACTTTTACAGATGAGAAAACTGAGGCCCCAAAAGGTTAGTTAACGTGCCCAAGATCGCACAGAGGCATATGATGGAAAATTTTTATCATATAATGTCAAGTGAAAAAATATCAGGTTCCAAAACGGCATATAAGTATGATGCCTCAAATCCTTTTCTGTTTTTGTTTTTGGATTTAAGTAAGATATAAATAAACTCATTATTAGCCATATTTTTGAGCACTTCATATACAGAGCGACTTTACGGGACATTAACTCCTGTAACCCTCACAACAACGTCCGCGAACCAAGTGACATCCTCCCGTTTCCAAAGAAGAAACTGCGGCGACCAGAGGCCAAGCGACCTGCGAGCGTCACGGGCTCGCACCGGCGGGGCAGACCCCGACCCGGCCTTTCGGGCTCGTCCCGGCGGAGCTCGCGGTCCCCGCCTTGGAGATGCCCGGGTCGAACCGCTCGACCCGCCCCGGCCGCCACGACAGTCGGAACCATAACCAGTCTTAAATGAAATGCAGATTGAGTGTTTTGATTTGCCTGTCTTTTGTTCGTTTGAGAAAGCCCCGCACCGGGAGGGCACGTCGCGATCCCGGGCCCGCGGGGCCTCCCGACCGCGTCCCCGCGCCCGGCCCGGGCGGCG